>JAPHNG010000652.1:0-722919 GCA_027405835.1 Asclepias syriaca
ACAAGTTCCATCAAATGGTCAATAATCAACAAATTAAAGAGCAAATATTACAAGTTGAACCAGAACCTCCTACAATAATACTATATTAATTTAGAATAAATGGACAAATAGACATCACTTCAGCGTATCAACCAACAAAACTTTTCATAACAAGTTTCAATAAATGAACAATAAACAAAAAATAAGACAAAAAGGATCACAAGTTGAACCCAAAATCTCACACTATAATACTATATTTAATTACCAAAAATGGACAAATGAACATCCATTCACGTATGAACGAATAAAATTTTTCATAACAAGTTTAATAAGCGAACAATAATCACCAAATTAAAGAGCAAAGATCACAAGTTCAACTCAGAACCTCATACTATAATACTATATTAAATTAGCATCAATGGAAAAATTGGCATCCCTTCACGTATGAAGGAACAAAATTTTTCATAACAAGTTTCAATAAATGGACAATAATCAACAAATTAAGGAGCAACTATCACAAGTTACCCAGAACCTCCTACTAAAATACTGTATGAAATTATCATAAATGGACAAATGGGCATCCCTTCACGAATGAACAACCAAAATTTTTTATAATAAGTTTCAATAAATGGACAATCATCAACAAATTAAGGAGCAAAGATCACAAGTTGAACCCAAACCTCCTACAATAAACTATATTAACTTATCATAAATAGACAAGTGGACGTCCCTTCAAGTATGAACCAACAAAATTTATCATAATAAGTTTAAATAAATAGACAATAATCAACAAATTAAGGAGCAAAAATCACAAGTTTAACTCAGAATATCCTACAATAATACTATATTAAATTAGCATAAATGGACAAATGGACGTCCCATCACGTATGAACAAACAAAATTTTTAATAACAAGATTTAGTAAATGAAAAATAATCAACAAATTTAGAAGAAAAGATCACAAGTTGAACTCATAACATCCTACTATAATACTATATTAAATTAACATAATAGGACAATGGACATCCCTTCACATATGAACGAACTAAATTTTTCATAACAAATTTCAATAAATTAACAATAATCAACAAATAAAGAGAAAAGATCATAAGTAGAACACATAATCTCCCACTATAATATTATATTCAATTAGTATAAATGGACAAATAGATTTCCCTTCATGTATGAACGAAAACAATTTTCATAACAAATTTAAATAAATGAATAATAATTAATAAATAAGGGGAAAAGATCACAAGTTGAACCAAGAATCTCCCACTATAATACTATATAAAATTAGCATAAATGCACAAATGGACATCCATTCACATATGTACTAACAAAAAAAAATTTCATAACAAGTTTCAATAAATAGACATTGATCAACAAATTAAGGAACAAAGATCACAAGTTGAACTCAGAACCTTTTACTGAAATACTATATTTAATTGGCACAACTGGCATCCATCCAAGTATGAACGAATAAAAGTTTTCATAACAAGTATCAATAAATGGACAATAATCAACAAATTATGAAGCAAAGATTAAAAGTTCAACTCAGAACCTCTTACTATAATACTATATTAAATTAGCATAAACGGACAAATGGACATCCCTTCACGTATGAATGAACAAAAAATTTTATAACAAGTTACAATAAATGGGCAATAATTACAAATTAAGGAACAAAGATCACAAGCGGAACTCAAAACCTCCTACTATAAAACTATAATAAATTAACATAAATAGACAAATTGACATCCCTTCACGTATGAACGAACAAAAATTTTCCTAACAAGTTTCAATAAATGGTCAATAATCAACAAATAAGGGAAAAAGATCAAAAATTGAACACATAATTTCGCACTGTAATACTACATTAAATTAGTATAAATGGACAAATGGATATCCATTCACATATGATCAAACTAAATTTTCATAACAAGTTTCAACAAATGGACAATAAAAAAAAATTGATAAGTAAAGATAACAAGTTGAACTCAAGACTTCATACTATAAAACCTTTAATTAGCATAAATGGACAAATAGACATCCATTCACGTATGAACGAACAAACTTTTCATAACAAGTTTCAATAAATGGTCAATAATGAACAAATTAAGGAGCAAAGATCACAAGTTGAACTCAGAATCGTCCTACTATAATACTATATTAAATTAGCATAAATGGACAAATGGACATCTCTTCACGAATGAAGGAACAAAATTTTTTATAACAAATTTTATTAAATGGACAATAATCAACAGATAATCGAAAAAGATCACAAGTTAAACCCAGAATCTCCCACTATAATACTATTTTAAATTACCATAAATGGACAAATGGACATCCATTCACGTATGAACGAACAATATTTTCATAAATAGTTTCAATAAAAACAATAATCAACAAATAAGGGGCAATGATCACAAATTAAACCTAGAATCCTCCACTATAATACTATATTAAATTAGCATAAATGGACAAATGGACATCCCATCACATATGAAGGAACAAAGTTTTTTATAACAAGGTTTATAAAATAGACAATAATTAACAAATAAGGGAAAAGATCACCAGTTGAACCCAGAATCTCCCACTATAATACTATATTAAATTAGCATACATCGACAAATTGACATCCATTCACGTATAAACAAACAAAAATTATAAAAAGTTTCAATAAATGGACAATGATCTACAAATTATGGAGAAAAGATCACAAATTAAATTCAGAACCTCCTACTTGTAATACTATATTAAATCCATTCACGTATAAACAAACAAAATTTTTTATAAAAAGTTTCAATAAATGGACAATGATCTACGAATTATAGAGAAAAGATCACAAATTAAACTCAGAACCTCCTACTGGTAATACTATACTAAATTAGCATAAATAGATAAATGGACATCACTTCACGTATGAAAGAATAAAAGTTTTAATAAGAAGTTTCGATAAATAGATAATAATCAAAAAATTAAGGAGCAAAGACCACAAGTTAAACCCAGAACCTCCTAATATAATACTATATTAAATTAGAATAAGTGGACAAATGGACGTCCCTTCACGAATGAACGAATAAATTTTTTCATACCAAGTTTCAATAAATGGACAATCATCAACAAATTAAGGAGCAAAGATCACAAGTTGAACTCAGAACCTCCTACAATAATACTATATTAAATTAGCATAAATGGAAAAATGAACGTCTCATCACGTATGAACGAACAAATTTTTAATAACAAGATTCAATAAATGAAACTATTCAACAAATTAAGGAGCAAAGATCACAAGTTGAACTCAGAACATCCTACTATAATACTATATTAAATTAGTATAAATGGACAAATGGACATCCCTTCACATACGAACGAACAAAATTGTTTATAACAAGTTTCAATAAATTAAAAATAATCAACAAATAAAAGATGACAAGTAGAAACAGAATCTCCCAGTATAATATTATATTCAATTAGTATAAATGGACAAATGGATATCTCTTCACGTATGAACAAACAAATGTTTCAAAACAAGTTTAAATAAATGGACAATAAGCAAGAAGTAAGGGGAAAAGATCACAAGTTGAACCAAGAATCTCTCACTATAATATTATATTAATTAGCATAAATGCACAAATAGATATCCATTAACATATGTATGAACAAAAATTTTCATAACAAGTTTCAATAAATGACAATGATCACAAGTTGAATTCAGAACCTCCTACTATAATACTATATTTAATTAGCACAAATGGACATCCATTCAAATACGTATGAACAAAAGTTTTTATAACTAGCATCAATATATAGAAAATAATCAACAAATTAAGGAGCAAGGATAAAAAAAACTTAGAACCTCCTACTATAATAATATATTAAATTAGCATAAATGGACAAATGGACAGCCCTTCACGTATGAACGAACAAAATTTTTCATAACAAGTTTCAATAAATGGTCAATAATCAACAAATAAAGTGAAAAGATTGGAAGTTGAACACAGAATCTCGCACTATAATACTATAATAAATTAGTATAAATGGACAAATGGTATCCCTTCACGTATGAACGAACCAAAATTTTCATATCAAGTTTCAACAAATAGACAATAAACAAAAAAATTGATAACTAAAGATAAGAAGTTGAACTCATAACCTCATACTATAAAACCATATTTAATTATCATAAATGGATAAATGGACATCCATTCACGTATGAACGAACAAAATTATTCATAACAAGTTTCAATAAATGGACAATAATGAACAAATTAAGGAGCGAAGATCACAAGATGAACTTAGAACCCTCTTACTATAATACTATATTAAATTAGCATAAATGGACAAATGGACATCCCTTCACATATGAACGAACAAAATTTTTAACAAGTTTTATTCAATGGACAATAATCAACAAATAAACGGAAAAGATCACAAGTTGAACTCAGAATCTCCACTATAATACTATATTAAATTACCATAAATGGACAAATGCACATCCATTCACGAACGAACAAAAATTTTCATAACAAATTCCAATAAATAAACAATAATCAATAAATAAGGGGCAATAATCACAAGTTGAACTTAGAATCTTCCACTATAATAGTATATTAAATTAGCAGAAATGGACAAATGGACATCCTTTCACATATGAACGAACAAAGTTTTTTCATAATAGTTTTATTAAATGGGCAATAATCAACATATAATGGGAAAAGATCACAAGTTGAACCCAGAATCTCCCACTATAATACTATATTAAATTAGCATAAATTGACAAATGGACATCCATTCCCGTATAAACAATCAGAAATTTCAATAAATGGACAAGGATCTACAAATTAAGGAGCAAAGATCACAAATTCAACTCAGAACCTCCTACTAGTAATACTATATGAAATTAGCATAAATGGATAAATGGGCATCACTTCGCGTATAAACGAATAAAATTTTTAATAACAAGTTTCGTTAAATGGATAATAATAAAAAAAATTAAGGAGCAAAGATCACAAGTTGAACTCAGAACCTTCTACTATAATACTATATTAAATTAGCATAAATAGACAAATAGACGTCCCTTCACATATGAAGAAACAAAGATTTTCATAACAAGTTTTAATAAATGGATAATAATAAAACAATTAGGGAGTCAAGATCACAAATTGAACCCAGAACCTCTTACTATAATACTTTATTAAATTAGCATAAATGGAAGAATGGGCATCCCTACATGCCAAGACCACTCTACATGCAATTCGAGACCGCATCTTGCCAAGAAGGGTTTGTCGACAATTACTCCCGCAGGGCAATTGGCAGAGATCCTAGATACTCACGACACTTGCAGTTCTGGAAGTACAAATTTAGACAAGCTCTACTGGAAGTTTGGAGATGGAGAAACCTGGTAGCTTTTTAGCAGCACAGCTCTCCTAAAGTCACCCAGGTGGTTCTGGGTATTTTGCAGAAAACATTAGAGATCATCTATGTTTTGGGCAATAGATAGGTCTATGATGGTTTAGTGATAACGTTTTTTTTATTCTAAGGGACATGCCTATGTGTTCCTTTGTTGTATAGCTTGTTTTATTACTATTAATAAAACTCGCTTTCACCCAAAAAAATTATATTAGAAAACATAAGTAAACGGGCCTCCGCTTGGGCCTCCGAAGATAAATGTATATGACCAACAATTTGATCCATTAAAATTTACATTGAATCACTTACAAACTAATGGATGGAAAAAAATAACACGTCCCTCCATTAAAATGGGCTCAAATGTTTGTATACCTAATCTATGCAGCATGTGCGCTCTATTAAAAAAATAGGGATAAAAAAGTAGAACATAAGATTTTTATTGTGATGCTATATTAAAATTATAGCTTTCTCTCAAAGTTTAAGTTGATCAAGAAAAGTTCTATTCAACCATTGAACACATCTTTCCACATGTGAATAAATAAAATTTTCATAACAAGTTCCAACAATGAACAATAATCAACAAATTAAGGAGCAAAGATCACAAGTTGAAATCAGAACCTTCTACTATAATACTATATTGAATTAGCATAAATGGACAAATGGACATCCCTTCATGTATGCACAAACAAAATTTTCATAACAAGTTCCAAAAAATAAACTATTATCAACAAATCAGGGTAAAGATCACAAGTTGAACCCACAATCTCCCACAATATACTATATTAAATTAGTATAAATGGACAAATGGAAATCCCTTAACGTATGAATGAACAAAAAATTTCATAACAAGTTCAAACAAATGAACAATAATTAACAAATAAGGGGCAAATATCACAAATAGAAGATATAATATCCAACTATATACTATATTAAATTAGCATAAATTGACAAATGGACATCCCTTAACGTATGAACGAACAAATTTTTCATAACAAGTTCCAACAAATGAACAATAATAAAAAAAATAAGGGGCAAAGATCACAAGTTGAACCCAAACTCTCCCACTATAATACTATATTAAATTAGCATAAATAGACAAATGACATCCATTCACGTATCAACTAAATAAAATTTTCATAAAAAGTTTCAATTAATGGATAATAATCAACAAATAAGGGGCAAAGATCACAAGTTGAACTTGGAACCTCTCACTATAATACTATATTAAATTAGCATAAATGAAGAAATGGAAATCCCTTCAAGTATTAACGAACAAAATTTTTCATAATAATTTCAATAAATGGACAGTAATCAATAAATAAGGGGCAAATATCACAAGTTTAACCCAGAACCCCCATTATAATACTATATTAAATTAGTATAAATGGACAAATGAATATCCCTTCACGTATGAACGAACAAAGTTTTTCATAACAAGTTTCAATAATTAGAAAATAATCAACAAAAAATGGGCAAAGATCACAAGTTGAACTCAAACCTCCCACTATAATATTATATTAAATTAGTATAAATGGAGAAATGGACATTCCTTCACATACAAATAAACAAAAAATTTCATAACAAGTTTCAACAAATGAACAATACTCAACAAATAAGAGGCAAAGATCACAAGTTGAACCCAAAATCTCCAACAATAATATTATATTAAATTAGCATAATTTGACAAATGAACACCCCTTCATGTATCAACTAAATAAAATTTTCATAAAAAGTTTCAATAAATGGACAATAATCAACAAATTAAGGGGAAAAGATCACAAGTTGAACTCAGAACCTCCTACTATAATACTATATTAAATTAGCATAAATGAACAAATGAACATCCCTTCATGTGTTAACAAACAAATTTTTTCATAATAAGTTTCAAAAAATAAACTATTATCAACAAATAAGGGGTAAAGATCACAGGTTGAACCCATAATCTCCCACTATATACTATATTAAATTAGCATAAATGGACAAATTGACATCCCTTAACGTATGAATGAACAAAAAATTTCATCTCAAGTTCCAGCAAATGAACAATAATAACTAAATAAGGGGCAAAGATCACAAGTGAAATCTATAATCTCTAACAATATTCTGTATTAAATTGGTATAAATTGACAAATGGACATCCCTTCATGTATGTATGAACAAAAATTTTCATAACAAGTTCCAAAAAATGAACAATAATAAAAAAACAAAATAAGGGGCAAAGATCATAAGTTGAACCCAAAATCTCTCACTATAATACTATATTAAATTAACATAAATGGAGAAATGAAAATCCCTTCATATTAACGAACAAAATTGTTCATAATAATTTCAATAAATGGATAATAATCAACAAATAAGGAGAAAAGATCACACGTTGAACCCAGAATCTCTCACTATTATACTATATTAAATTAGAATAAATGGACAAATTAATATCCCTTCACCAATAAACGAACAAAATTTTTTTCATAACAAGTTCCAACAAATGAACAATAATCAACAAATAAGGTGCAAAGATCACAAGTTGAACTCAGAATCTCCCACTATAATACTATATTAAATTAGCATAAATGGGCAAATCAATCTCTTCCCATATCAACTGAACACATTTTTTCATAAGAAGTTCCAAAATATTAACAATAATCAACAAATAAGGGGTAATAATCACAAGTTGAACCCAGAATCTCCTACTATAATACTATATTAAATTAGCATAAATGGAGAAATGGACATCCCTTCACTCATCAACTGAAAAAAAAAATCATAACAAGTTTCAATAAATGGACAATAATCAACAAATAAGGGGCAAAGATCATAAGTTGAACCCAGAATCCCTCATTATAATACTATATTAAATTAGCATAAATGGACAAATGAATATCCCTTCACATATGAACAAACAAAATTTTTCATAACAAGTTCTAACAAATGAACAATAGTCAACAAATAAGGAGCAAAGAGTACAATTTAAAACCAGAATCTCCCACTATAATACTATATTAAATTAGTATATATAGAGAAATAGACATCCCTTCACGTATTAACGAACAATATTTTTCATAACAAGTTTAAATAAATGAACAATAATCAACAAATAAGGGGCAAAGATCACAAGTTGAACAAAAAATCTCCCATTATAATGCTATATTAAATTAGCATAAATGGACAAATGAATATTCCTTCACGTATGAACGAACAAAATATTTCAAACATGTTCCAACAAATGGACAATAACCAACAAACTAAAGAGAAAACATCATAAGTTGAACCTAGAATCTCCCACTATAATACTATATTAAATTAGCATAAACGAACAAATGGACATCGCTTTACGCATCAACTAAATAAAATTTTTCATAACAAGTTTCAATAAATCGACAATAATCAACAAATAAGGGGCAAAGATCACAAGTTGAACTTAGAGCCTCTTAATATAATACTATATTACATTAGTATAAATGGAGAAATTGACATCCCTTCACGTATGAATGAACAAAAATTTTCATAGCAAGTTCCATCAAATGAACAATAATCAACAAATAAGGGGAAAATATCACAAGTTGAACCCAGAATCTCACACTATAATACTATATTAAATTAACATAAATGGAGAAATGGACATCCCTTCACGTATTAACAAACAAAATTTGTCATAATAATTTCAATAAATTGACAATAATCAACAAATAAGGGACAAAGATCACAAGTTGAACCCAAAATCTCCCACTATGATACTATATTAAATTAGCATAAATGGACAAATGAGTATCCCTTCACCTATGAGCGAACAAAATATTTCATAACAAGTTCCAACAAATGAAAAAAATCAACAACTAAGCAGCAAAGATCACAAATTGAACTCATAATCTCCCACTATAATCCTATATTAAATTAGCATAAATGAACAAATCAACATGTCTTCACGTATCAACTGAACAAATCTTTCCATAAAAAGTTCTAACAAATGAACAATAATCAACAAAAAGGGGCAAAGATCACAAGTTGAACCCAGAATCTCCCACAATAATACTATATTAAATTAAGATAAATGGACAAATTGATATCCCTTCACGTATGAACAGAACAAATTTATTATAATAAGTTTCAATAAATGGACAATAATCAACAAATAAGGGGCAAAGATCATAAGTTAAACTCAGAACGTCCCACTATAATACTAAGTTAAATTAGCATAAATGGACAAATGAATATCCCTTCACATATGAACAGAATAACATTTTTCATAACAAGTTTCAATAAATGGACAATAATCAACAAATAAGGGACAAAGATCACAAGTTCAACTCAAAACCTCCCACTATGCAACTATATTAAATTAGTATAAATGGAGAAATGAGCATTCCTTCATGTACAAAAATTTTCATAACAAGTTCCAACAAATGAACAATAATCAACAAATAAGGGGTAAAGATCACAAATTGAACCTATAATCTCCCACTATAATACTATATTAAATTAGCATAAATGGAGGAATGGACATCCTTCACGTATTAATGAATAAAATTTTCATAATGATTTCAATAAATGGACAATAATGAACAAATAAGTGGTAAAGATCACAAGTTGAACCCAAAATCTCCCACTATAATACTATATTAAATTAGCATAAATTGACGAATGAATATCCCTTCATCTATGAGCGAGCAAAACTTTTCATAACAAGTTCCAACAAATGAACAATAATGGACAAATAAAGGGCAAAGATCACAAGTTGAACTCATAATTTCCCACTATAATACTATATTAAATTAGTATAAATGAACAAATCAACCTGCCTTCACGTATTAACTGAACAAATGTTTTCATAAAAAGTTCCAACAAATGAACAACAATCAACAAATAAGGGGCAAAGATCACAAGTTGAACCCAGAATCTCTCGCTATAATACTATATTAAATTGGCATAAATGGAGAAATGGACATCCCTTCACGTATGAACTAACAAAAATTTTCATAACAAGTTCCAATAAATGAAAAATAATCAACAAATAAGGGGCAAAGATCACAAGTTGAACCCAGAATCTCCCACAATAATACTATATTAAATTAACATAAATGGACAAATTGATATCCCTTCGCGTATGAAATGAACAAAATTTTTCATAATAAGTTTTAATAAATGGACAAAAATCAATAAATAAGGGGCAATGATCACAAGTTGAACTCAGAATGTCCCAGTATAATACTATATTAAATTAGCATAAATGGACAAATATACATACTTTCATGTTTAAATGAACAATAAACAAGTAAGGGGAAAAAATCGCAAGTTGAACCCATAATCTCCCACTATAATACTATATTAAATTAGCATAAATGGAAAAATCTACATCCCTTCACGTATCAATTGAACAATGTTTTTCATAATAAGTTTCAATAAATGGATAGTAATCAACAAATAAAGGACAAAGATCACAAGTTTAACTCAGAACCTCTCAGTATAATAATATATTAAATTAGCATAAACGAACAAATGCACATCCCTTCACATATGAACTTAACAAAAAATTTCATAACAAGTTTCAATAAATGGACAATAATCAACAAATAAGGGGCAAAGATCACAAATTAAACTCAGAACGTGACAGTATAATACTATATTAAATTAGTATAAATGGATAAATGGCCATCCTTTCACGTATGAACGAACAAAATATTTCATAATAAGTTTCAATAAATGAACAATAATCAACAAATAAGGAGAAAAATCATAAGTTGAACTCAGAACCACTCAATGTAATACTTTATTAAATTAGCATAAATGGACAAATGGACATCCTTTGACTTATGAACCAACAAATTTTTTTCATAACAAGTTCTAACAAATGAAGAAGAATCAACAAATAAGGGGCAAAGATCACAAGTTGAACTCCGAATCTCCCACTATAATACTATATTAATTTAGCATAAATGGACAAATGAATATCCATTCACGTATGAACGAACAAAATTTTTCATAACAAGTTTTAATAAATGGACAATAATCAACAAATAAGGGACAATGATCATAAGTTGAACTCAGAACGTCCCAGTATAATACTATATTAAATTATCATAAATGGACAAATAGACATACTTTCACGTTTAAATGAACAAAAATTTTCATAATAAGTTTTAATAAATGAACAATAAACAAGTAAGGGGAAAATATCGCAAGTTGAACTCATAATCTCCCACTATAATACTATATTAAATTAGCATAAATAGACAAATCTACATCCCTTCACGTATGAACTAACAAAAATTTTCATAACAAGTTCTAACAAATGAATAATAATCTACAAATAAGAGGTAAAAATCACAAGTTGAATTTAGAATCTCGCACTATAATACTATATTACATTAGCATAAATGGAAAAATAGATATCCCTTCACATATGAACTGAACAAAAATTTTCATAACAAGTTTCAATAAATGGACAATAATCAACAAATAAGGGGCAAAGATCACAAGTTAAACTCAGAACGTCCCAGTATAATACTATATTAAATTAGTATAAATGGACAAATGGACATCCTTTCACGTATGAATGAACAAAATTTTTCATAATAAATTTCAATAAATGAACAATAATCAACAAATAAGGAGAGAAATCATAAGTTGAACTCAAAACCTCTCAATTAAATTAGCATAAATGGGCAAATGGACATCCCTTGACTTACGAACCAACAAATGTTTTTATAACAAGTTCTAACAAATGAAGAATAATCAACAAATAAGGGACAAAGATCACAAGTTGAACTTCGAATCTCTCACTATAATACTATATTAATTTAGCATAAATGGACAAATGAATATCCATTCAGGTATGAACGAACAAAAGTTTTCATAACATATTCCAACAAATGGACAATAACCAACAAACTATAGAGAAAAGATCATAACTTGAACTCAAAACCTCTTATAATACTATATTAAATTATCACAAATGGACATCCTATCACGTATGAACAAAAAAAATTCAGAACAAGTTCCAATAAATGGACAATAATCAACAAATTAGTGAACAAAGATCATAAGGTGAACCCAGAACCTCCCATGATAATACTATATTAAATTATCACAAATAAACTTATGGGCATCCCTACATATATGAATGAACACAATTTTTCATAGCAAGTTCCAATAAATAGACAATAATTAACAAATAATGGTCAAAGATCACAATTTGAACTCATAACCTCCTACTATAATACTATATTAAGGTATCATAAATGGACAAATGGACATCCCTTCACATATGAACTGAACAAAATCTTTTATAACAAGTTCCAACAAATGGACAATAATCAACAAATTAAGCAGCAAAGATCACAAATTAATCCCAAAACATCCCACTATAATCCTATATTAAATTATCACAAATGGACATCCCTACCCGTATGGACAAACAAAATTTTTCATAACAAATTTAAATAAATGGACAATAATTAACAAATAAGGGGCAAAGATCACAAGTCGAATTCAAAATCCTACTATAATACTATATTAAATTATCACATGATCTAAAAACCTTTTTTTCATTTGTTCAGGTTGAAGAAGATAAGAGATAAAGAGTATACTTACCTCAACTGCAGCCTTAGTAAGGGAATCAACCCACAAAATAGTAGAACGTTTTTTTCTTAAGCTGCATATCTTCCTAACCCTTTAGAACATGTTCTTAATCCTTCATCATATTGCAATCCTGATTTGGATAGCATTGACTTAAAAATTTCTCAACTTGAATATTTCTTCTAAAGTTTTAACTTGGAGGATAGCCTGTTGACTATGAAGTTCCTCTAGATTTTGATGATCAACCTTCCTCTAGCAACCCTTCCCTTAACACACTATACGGGAGTTTTTCCCTTCTGTTTGTTATTCATGATTCTTTAAAAAAAAATAAAAGAAAAAATAAATCATAAATTTGTGACATATATAGTAAATCGAAGACAACATTTTTAGATTCTGATTCAAAAGTCAGATCAATTTAAGAATTGACACAAACAATATAAGAAATGTAACATAAAATGATAACACAAAATTTAGTAATTTCGGAGAATCATACTATTTAATAGATTAAGGTACAATTTACAAATATTTCAAAAAAAAAAATAAATTGTTACGAAAACCTACTAAAACTAATTATGCGGTAAATTGAAAATGTACAGAAAACCTACTAAAACTAAATAGAATTGCTAATTCGATCCATAAAATAATCGAACCATTTGCCAAATAGAATCTCACGAAATATTCCATCCTTGTCTTCAATTATATTTGAAAATATATAAATTGTAAACTTTATTACGACCAAACTTAATCAATTGTTAGGCTCCAAAAGTAAACCAAACGTTAAACAAATATTAGGATCCAAAAGTTGAAGAATATCATCTTGTCTTTTAGCTCAATAGGGTGAGCGGATGGGATAATTACCTAGACAAAATCCCTAAATTTTATGTTTTTTATTTTTATTTTTTTTGGTTAAATAAAATCCTTACATGACGTGGCATATATATTTGACCATTTTCTTGTATAAAAAATATAATTAGACATATATAATAAAAAAATAATTTAAAAGTTCACATATACAATAAAAAAAATTAAAAACAAAAACTGTCAATATCACATATACGTAAAACTTACAAGTCATATACACAAATCAATATCGCATATACGTAAAACTTACAAGTCATATACATAAATCAGCGTGCTTAATATCATCAATTAAATTTTATATAATATGTATCTATATCTGCGAGTACATAAAATCATGAAAACATATATTAATATATGATTAAAATTTATGTAAATATTTTAAAAACTCCTAAATATAATATGAATACGTAAACTAATAAATTAAATAAATAGTAATAATAATATAATAATAATAATAACAAAGACTCAGTGAAATGGCGTTCAATCATTTGATTTGATGAAACCAAATCCTGTTGGGAAAGCAAGAACACAGAAGAATGTGTTGTACCCAATATCAACACTTTTCCCACTTAAAAGAACTTGTGAGGAGCAACAAACAAACACTCCAAAGAACACCAAACAACAAAATGATCCAAACAAGAAAATAAAATGATACGAGACACAAGATTTTAAAGTGGAAAACTCTTTTAATGTGAAAGAGTAAAAAACCACGAGACCCTTTGGTCTAACCAACTCCACTATTACCACAAGAGAGTACAAATGCACAATACAGCAGCACCACAATGATATATAGTATTTAACAATACTATGAAAGCACTAGAATTAAAATAGAGGAACAAAATTGCAATAAATCACCAAACAACCTATAGCTGATCCGAAGCTCATAAATCGAGATTGAACCGTTGGAATTCAATCTCCACCGTTCAGATTGAAGCTTCACGAGTCCTTAGACTCCTCCTAATATTTCACCTCGATCAGACAAGATTTAGATCTCCGATCGACCGAAAAAACAGACCTGCGATTTGGAGAAAAGTTGCAGCGGAAAAACCCTCTTCCTCTCACTCTCTCTTTTTTTTTAGAGTTAAAAGTGGACAAAAAAACTCAAGAATAATTCTCCCCCCTCCCGACTATGTGGAGGTGGTTGCCAAACCGGCAATCAAACAACAAACTTCAAACTTCCCCTTTGGCAAAGTCTTGGTCATCATATCAGAACCATTATCATCCGTGTGAATCTTTTCAAACTCTAATAACTTCAAATCAAGCACATCTCGAATCCAATGATAACGAACATCAATATGTTTAGATTTGCCATGGAAAGTAGGATTTTTGCTAAGATGTATAGCACTCTGACTGTCACAATATAAGACATACCTCTTCTGCATAAAACCAAGTTCACGAAGATATTTCTTCATCCAAAGCAACTCTTTGCAAGCTTCTGCAGCTGCAATGAACTCGGCCTCTGTTGTGGACAACGCAACACATTTCTGAAGCTTAGACTGCCATGAAACAGCTCCCCCTGCAAAAGTAACCAAATAACCAGATGTAGACTTCCTGGTATCAATATCTCCAGCCATATCAGAATCTGTGTAAACATTCAAAACAGGTTTTCCAGTTCCAAAACAAAGTTTTATTTAACTGGATGTGCCTCGGAGATATCTCATGATCCACACTGCACTCCAATGTTCCTTGCCAGGATTTGAAAGAAATCGGCTAACTGTACCAACTGCATGAGCTAAATCTGGTCTTGTGCAAACCATTGCATACATCAAACTTCCAACCGCAGATGCATAAGGAATCAGTCGCATCTCTGCCTTCTCAACATCAGTACATGGGGACTGTCTAGAGCTAAGCTTAAAGTGTGTAGCAAGTGGTGTGCTAACCACTTTAGCTCTTTCCATGTGGAATCGTTGAAGCACTTTTTCAATGTACTTCTCTTGGGACAACCATAACTTTCTTGCCTCTCTGTCACGTGTGATCTGCATGCCAAGAATTTGTTTTGCTGGTCCCAAATCCTTCATTGCGAAGGACTTACTAAGCTCTGTTTTCAACTCAGCAATTCTAGAAGAATTATGGCCAACAATAAGCATGTCATCAACATAAAGCAACAAAATAATGAAGTCATTATCAGAGAACTTTTGCACAAAAACACAATAATCAGAAGTAGTCTTCTTATATCCCTGCTGGACCATCACAGACTCAAACTTCTTGTACCATTGCCTTGGAGCTTGTTTCAAGCCATACAAGCTCTTCTTCAACTTGCAAACATAGTTCTCCTTGCCCTTCACCACAAAGCCTTCTGGTTGCTCCATGTAGATTTCCTTCCCCAAATCACCATGAAGGAATGCTGTTTTGACATCCATCTATTCAACTTCCAAATCAAGGCTGGCTGCAAGACCCAAAACAACTCGAATTGAAGACATCCTCACAACTGGAGAAAATATTTCCTCATAGTTAATACCCTTTCTCTGACTGTAGCCTTTAACCACTAGTCTAGCCTTGTATTGTGGAGACTAAGCACCCTGTTCATTCTTCAACTTATAAATCCACCGATTCTTCAAAGCTTTTCTATCTTTGGGTAACTTGACTAGCTCAAAAGTATGATTATCATGTAATGACTTCATTTCATCATTCATTGCCTCAACCCACTTATCTTTATCCTCATTCTTCATAGCCTCCTCATAGCACTCAGGTTCTCCCCCGTCAGTAAGGAGCACATACTCTTTAGCTGAATAACGAGTAGAGGGAATTCTCTCCCTTGTAGACCTCCTGAGAGCAACTGTAGGTGCATTATTATCTACATGAGGTTGATTTTGTACCTCATTTGAATCTTCTACTCCATTACCATCAACAGAATCATGTGGGACATGATTATTATCATCATTCTGATCTTCATTGGTTGCATCAGGCATATGAGATAGGGGAGTTGGATTCAAATCAACAAAATCATCATAACTTTGAGACTCTGACTTTTTCATTTTCTGAATATCTTCAATATTCTGATCCTCCATAAAGATAACATCACGGCTTCTGACAAGCTTCTTCTCAACAGGATCATAAAGTCTATAGCCAAATTCATCATGACCATAGCCAACAAAGATGCACTGCCTAGTCTTGACATCTAATTTGGACCTCTCATCCTTTGGAACATGTACAAAAGCTCTACATCCAAATACACGCAAATGGTCGTAAGAAATATCTTTCCCGTACCATACTCGATCTAGAACATCTCCATGTAAAGCAGTAGCAGGCGATAAGTTAATCACATGTGCAGCAGTATATAAAGCCTCACCCCAAAAGAATTTGGCCAAATGTGCTTCTGAAAGCAAACATCTGACTCTCTCCACCAATGTCCTGTTCATCCTTTCTGCAAGGCCATTGAGCTGTGGAGTCTTGGGAGGCGTCTTCTGATGTCTGATACACTGTTGTCTACAATACTCATCAAACGGTCCAAGGTATTCACCACCATTAGCTGTACGAATACACTTCAACTTCTTTCCAATTTCTCTCTCAACGGAAGCATGAAAATGTTTAAAGACCCCAAGAACTTGGTTTTTATACCTCAAGGCATACACCCATAGTTTCCTTGAGCAATCATCAATGAATGTCACAAAGTAACATGCACCACCATGCATCTTTGTCTTCATAGGACCACAAACATCTGAATGTACCAATTCAAGCAACTCTGATTTTCGAAAGATGGACGACTCTTGAAGGACCCCTGTTCTGTTTCCCGGCCAAGCAGTGACTGCACCTTTTCAAATTTGCATCTTTCACCCCTGAAAGAACATTCTTCTTGGCTAAACAATCAAGTCCCTTCTCTGATGTGACTGAGTCTTCTATGCCATAATTCTGAACAACTATCACTCTCAACTGCATTGACTGAATCAATAGAAACTGAAGCATTGGTCCAGTATAAACCTGAACACTTCTTCCCACGAGCCACAATAAGAGAACCCTTAGCGAGTTTGCATTGTCCATCCCCAAAGGTACTGACATAACCTTCATCATCCAAAACACTGGTAGATATCAGATTCAGTCGAATATCTGGTGCATGTCTCACATTCTTCAACACTAATTTCATCCCAGTTTTAGTTTCTAGGACGATAACTCCAATGCCAACAACATTTGAACGCCATCATTACCCATCTTCAATACCCCATAATCACCTGGAGTGTAAGATGTGAAGAAATCCTTCCTTGATGTCACATGGAAAGATGCACCACTGTCGATAACCCAACTTGATTCATCAAAGGCAACATTAACCAAGTTATCACAAACAACTATCAGATCACCTGAAGTCGTGGTAGCAACATGGCGATCATTTTCACCATCTTTCCCTTCTGGCTTGTTCTTGTCTTTGTTCTTCAGCTTGAAGCAGTTTTTCATCAAGTGCCCCTTGTTATGACAGTAATGGCACTCAACATTTTTGTATTTTGATCTGGACTTGCTCCTGCTCTTGCCCCTTTTATATTCACCATGATCTCTATCCTTGGTTCTCCCCCTATTTTCAGTAACCAAGACATCATATTTTGAAGTAGATGTCTCATGAGTCCTACGCCTCACTTCTTCATTCAGAACAGCAGCTTTCACATACTCCATAGTTACTGTACCACCGGGAGCAGAACCGATCAAAGACACACGAAGATTTTCCCAAGAATCAGGCAAAGTATTCAGCAACCAAAGTCCCAAAATCTCATCCTTGAACTTTACACCCATGTCAGACAACTGATCAAAACACCCTTGAAATTCATTCAAGTGGTCAGAAATAGAAGAACCTTCCTTGAATCGCATATTCGTAGCCTGCCTGAGCAAGAATAGCTTGTTATTCCCTGTTTTTGATGCATACAAGGATTCAAGCTTATCCCACAAATTTCTAGCATGAGATTCATTGTAGATGTGATTCCGGACATTATCATCCACCCACAGTCGAATGAAACCACAAACCATTTCATGTTCAAAAGCTCATTCTTCATCACTTTTAGACTCTGGCTTCTGAGTAGCAAACACGGGTAGATGTAGCTTTTTCACAAAGAGCAAATCCTTCATTTTACCCTTCCATTTGTGATAATTTGTGCCATTCAAACTGATCATCCTGCTGTAATTTGGCTCCATCATTCAATCAAGACAAATAACAAATAACTCCGGTGCTCTGATACCACTTGTTGGACCCAAATATTCTCATACAAGGTTGGGCTTCCACCACTTAACTCCACATTAGTATGATATTGTCCGCTTTGGGCCTAAGCCCTCACGGTTTTGATCTTGGGCAACTTCCCAAAAGGCCTCTGACTAATGGAGTTAGTGGTATTCTTATAAGCTAGTCAGCATTTAACTTCAGATGTGGGACTTGGGTTGACACCCCAACATTCCTCCCCTCAAACCAAGGACCACATACTCGTATCCTCCCCTAGAGGAATAATCATCTTGCATCATTTGCAAGGCATCCACAAGTGGTATCAGAGCCCAAGGTTGGTGGGCTTGGGCTTGCCAGATGTGGATGTCTTGCGAATGATCAAGATGATTATTCCTCTAGGGGAGGACATGAGTATGTGGTCCTTGGTTTGAGGGGAGGAATGTTGGGGTGTCAACCCAAGTCCCACATCTGAAGATAAATGCTGACTAACTTATAAGAATACCACTAACTCCATTAGTCAAAGGCCTTTTGGGAAGTTGCTCAAGATCAAAACCGTGAGGGCTTAGGCCCAAAGCGGACAATATCATACTAATGTGGAGTTAAGTGGTGGAAGCCCAACGGAAATATTTGGGCCCAACAAATCCAATTGTCTGAATTAAATTAAAATTTAAAAGATTAAAATAAAAAATATAATAAAGATGGAAGATGTTGGATGTGTGGACTATCTATAAAGAGAATATAGTTTTTATTATTGGATAACACTGCCCCTCCCCAGCCCTTGTATTGAACTTTAATTATTTGCCGCGTCACGTTATCTCTTCAATAAGAAATTATTCGATTAAATGGTATCAGAGCCATGGATTTGAAATTGTGTTAGCATATCACACCTAATTTTATGAATATCATAAAACATAAGGAGAAAGATACTGTTAAAAATAGTATCTTAGAAGAACAAGAGATCCCTAGAAATCTAGAGGATTTGAATAGGTGGACTATTCCTAGAATAGATCCAAAAATAATTTATAAATTTGGTATGTTTGATAAATTAAGTTTCACACAAGTAGTAAAAACTACAGAAGAAACTATCCATATAAATAGTGATAATATGACACTACAATTATTAAACAATCATGATCTGTCTAAATACAGATCCACTCATAAATTTATCCATATTGGATTAGTACAGGTAGCATTAAAACTTTTAACCTTAGAAGGACTACTTGAGAGTTTTCTATTAACTCTAAGAGACGGTAGAAATCTAAACTGGAAACAATCCCTAATAGGAATTATGCAGCCCAGTCTTGCTCATGGAGCAGTTTATTTTAATGTTTATCCTAATCTGGCACTATCCTTGACAGATGTAAACATATTAGATGCCTTAACACTTAATATACAGGCATACGGGTATAATTATACTCCAGGAAGTGAAGTAATAGCAATTTGTTATAGGGTTTATTATAAACCATTATACACCCTTAATCCTCAGTGTAGGATAGTAGATAAACCAAAAAATGAAACAATTCTTATAGAATCAAACTTCAATAGGTCTAATATAACGACCAGAAGAACTATTAAGTGGGAAGAAATAGAATTTCCTGAATCATGGACTATTGAGAATGCAATACCTTCTCAACAAATAGACAATAGAGTCCCAACTAATATTCTGCAGACTCAAGATGGAAGAGTCCAGATACAGTTTGAGAATAATAGAAATCTTTTAGCTTCAAGATCTCATAGATCTTATTCATCTCATTCTCATATTTATCCTCTAGATTACCAGGTTAGATCACCATCTAGAAGATCTACTTCTAGTTTTAGACCTAGTAATCCTGAAAGCTCTTCCAGGGTGGAAGAACTACATATATCATCAGATAATATAGTAAGAGGATTATACTCAACTCAGGTAGACCCAGATATAACTGTGTCAGAAATGAATTTTACTGTTTAATGGATAATAAACCAAAAATAGATTTTCAAACAGGATCTAAGGCAAGGGCCTTAATCCAACAAGAATTTAATTTACCCAGATGGGAACCTTTTAAAAAATGGTTTTTCGAAAGCTTTACACAAAAAGAAAGAAAAGATTTTGCAGATCAGTTTTATAAACATTTATCTGAGAAAAATCAAATGATTTCTTTTGTACCATGGTTTTTAGCCACCCATTTTAATAATTATCTTTCGGTTTTGGAAAGAACATTTAAACTACAGGATGGATCTGTAGTAAAATCAATTTTCCCCCCTTTACAACCATATAAAATAGAAAATAATAGTGAAATCAGATTTTATAATGCTTTCCAAAGATTACTTCAAAATGAATCTTTACCAATCACAACCACTCATCTAAATCATATCATAAGACAACAGAATCATATGAATTTATATATTCAGGTTTTAGGAGAACAAGTTTATCTCTACATAATAGAGTAGAAAATATACTATATGAATTAAAAAATACATTCATCAAGGAATACAGATAAGTCCATAGCTGTAGCTTCACCAAGTATACAGCCTCCTCCGGACATATCGGATTTTAAATTAAAATCCACATCAGATTAGAAAAATTATTAGAAGAAAAATTTCATAAATTAAGCCTTCATACTTAGGAGAAGAATTTGAAAACAATTCAAGGCTCTTCGGATTATAAACAAACCATCAATGATGAGATTAATAAAATGTCTAAGTATCAGGATATACCTACGACTAGGATGTATTATTATCCTAGACCAACTCCTCAGGATGTTCTATTAGAAGAACAAGATTATATAAATAATAATTCTTATAGTGGAAAACAAATTTACAAATGGAACATAGATGGTTATACCGAAAAACAAGTTTATAATACTGTTCACAGAATGCTAATGTATAGCACAATCTGTAAACAAAACAACAATACAGATAAGCTTATAGCCAGAATGATTACGGCTGGATTTACTGGCCAATTAAAAGGATGGTGGGACAATTATCTCACCAAAGAAAATCAAGAAGAAATATTAAATTCTGTTAAGACAGAAGATAATAGGACTGAAGATCATGCAGTCTATACTCTAATAGTAAACATTGTAGAACATTTCACCGGCAGATGGTCTGAGAATAGTGAAACAATTAGGACTCTATTACAGAATCTTAGATGTCCAACTCTAACATCATTTAGATGGTATAAGGATACCTTCCTAAGTAGAGTCATGGAACTCCCAGAGGCTAATAGTGCTCACTGGAAATCAAAGTTTATAGATGGTCTACCCTCATTATTTGCAGAAAGGGTAAGAAAAGCCTTAAGAAAGGATAAACCTGCTATTGAATATAATAGCTATACTTATGGCAAGTTAATAGGATTTTGTGTCCAAGAAGGATTATCTTTATGCAATGAAATTAAGTTGAATCAACAACTTAAAAAACATAGACTTACAGAAAAGGCCCAATTAGGAGAATTTTGTGGACAATTTGGAATGGAACCAATTACACCTAATAGAAAGAAACATCATAAAAAATATAGGGATAAAGACAATAAAAACCCTCCTTATAGAAAAAAATACAGAAAATCAAAAGAAAAAAGAATAGAAAAGAGAAATAGAAGAAAGAAAGATAGAGAATCTTCTAGTAAACCCATTATATGTGACTACTGTGGTAAGAAAGGACACTATGCTAGCAAATGCTGGTCTAAGAAGAAAAAGAAGATTAATAACCTAGACATTTCTAATGAATTAAAAAAAAACCTATATCAGATACTAGGATCTAAATCAGAAGACATAAATTCTAGTTCTTCAGAAGATAATATCATTAATATAAATGAAATCATCATCTTAGATTCTTCATCAGAATCAGAATGTGACCCTTGTAAAAGGGTTAGCATGTATAAAAACATTAGAAGATCAGAATCTGAATCAGATAATATTTATAAGTTACAATCACAATTCCAAGAGATAAATATGTTAACTCAGGATAATATTCTAGAAATACTGAATATGGTAAAAGACCCTGAACTTAGGTCAAAAATTATAGATCAGGTAAATAAGCCTACTTCTTCTAATCAATCACCTATAATAGAACAGGTTCAAAATACTGAGCCTTATACCCTTTCGGAAGTAAGAAAACTTTTAAGGAATAAACAAAGTCATCTAAGTCCAACCACATTACAGGACTTAAGCAAAGAAGTAGAAAAATTAAAATCTGAAATAAATGATTTAAAAACCAATAACAAAAATTTAGAAAAAAGGATTATATCCTTAGAAAAAGGAAAAGAAATTATAGAATTTTCAGATATACCTTCACCTTTAATAATGACAGGACAAGAAAATTTCCTATCATCTTTAGAAGTAATAACTTCCCAAAAATGGTTCGTAGAAATTACTTTAATAATAAATGGAACTTTTCATAAGAAATTAACAGCCCTAATAGATAGTGGTGCAGACCTAAATTGTATACAAGAAGGTTTAATTCCAACACAGTATTTTCATAAAACAACACATTCATTAAGCTCTGCTAATGGACAAAGAATGAAAATAAATTATAAAATACCTAAAGCCTTCATATGTAAAGATCAGAAATGCATACCGACTAGCTTCCTACTAGTCAAGGACATAACTAACCAGGTAATACTTGGCACACCTTTCCTAAAAAAGATATTCCCTTTGGTAAAGGTTGACCAAAAAGGAATCATAGGAACTTATGAAAATAAAACAATAGAGTTTGAATTCATAACAGAACCATTGACCAGGGTTCTAAATCAGATTAAAGAATCATTCATAAAAAATAAACAAAATCAAATCAGTTTCCTAAAACAGGAAATACAAATTCTATCCCTATCTGATAGAATTAAGAATCCAAAATTACAAAATAAGATTCAATTGATTCATAATCAATTCTCCATAGAAATCTGTAATGATCATCCAAATGCTTTTTGGGGCAGAAAGAAACACATAGTTTCTTTACCCTATGAAGATGATTTTAAAGAAGTAGATATTCCTACTAAGGCTAGACCATGTCAAATGAATACAGAATACCAAAAATTATGTATTCAAGAAATTCATAATTTAGAAAACAGAGGGTTAATAAGACCTTCTAAATCACCTTGGTCATGTACTGCTTTCTATGTTAATAAACATGCAGAGAAAGAAAGGGGAATACCCAGATTAGTAATAAATTACAAACCCTTAAATAAAGCTTTAAGATGGATTAGATATCCTATACCTAATAAGAAAGATTTATTAGATAGACTTCATGATTCTATCGTCTTCTCTAAATTTGATTTAAAATCTGGATATTGGCAAATTCAGATAGAAGAAACAGATGTTTATAAAACCGCTTTTAATGTCCCTTTTGGGCAATACGAATGGAAGGTAATGCCCTTTGGATTAAAAAATGCACCTTCTGAATTCCATAAGATAATGAATGATATTTTCAATCCTTATAAAGATTTTATAATAGTATATATTGATGACATCCTTGTATTTTCTAAGGACTTAGAACAACATTTCAAACATTTATCTATGTTTAAACAAATCATCATAAAAAACGGGTTAGTTATTTCCAAACCTAAGATGGCCCTATTTCAAGAGAAAGTTAGATTTTTAGGACATAATATATCTGGCGGACAAATAATCCCCATTCAAAGAAGCATAGATTTTGCTTCAAAATTTCCGGATATCATAACTGATAAAACCCAATTACAAAGGTTTTTAGCCCCATATTACCTAAACCTAGCAACAGATGCTGCAAGTTTATATGATAGACTTAAAAAGAAACCCAAACCATGGACCGATGAACACACTATAGCAGTTCAAAAGATTAAACAAAAGGTAAAATCTTTACCATGTCTAATATTAACAAACCCAAATTGGGAAAAGATTGTAGAAACAGATGCCTCTGACATAGGTTTTGGAGGAATTCTAAAACAAAAATCCCCTCACCATAATCAAGAATATCTGGTTAGATTTCATTCAGGAAAATGGAATAATAGTCAAAAGAATTATGCAACGATAGCTAAGGAAATTTTAGCTATACTAAAATGCGTCTTGAAATTCCAAGATGACTTATATAACCAAAAATTCATAATAAAAACTGACTGCCAAGCAGCCAAGTACATGTTTAACAAAGACTTTAAACATGATGTTTCAAAACAAATGTTTGCTAGATGGCAAGCCCAATTAGCCCCTTTTGATTTTGAAATTATTTATAAAAAAGGTACAGATAATAGTCTGCCTGATTTTCTTACTCGTGAATTTATATCATGACTAGTAAATTTATGACAGTTATGCAAGATCGAGGAGAATCCTCCTCTTATAGAAGAAGAGTAAGAGGACAAAGTACTCCCTCTTATAGAGGAAGAGGGGGCAGAGGAAAGCCTCTAGTTCAACATGGCAATAGAATGCTAATAGCTGAAAAATTAACAGGCCAAGCTTATAAAGAATGGTTTAAAGACCATGAAAAGGAGAATCCATGTATGGCTAATAATCCATCATATGCAGCAATAATAACTGAGGAAGAGTCAGAAAAGGAAATTCCTTTTATTACTAATCCTTATAAGGAAATGATATTTCCTCTGGAATTCTCTGATCTCAAATGGAGAGACAATGTATGGAAACTAATGGAACGATATCTCGAATATAAATCATATCCTGAACTATCATATAAGCACAGGATGCATTCAGAACATATTCTGAAGATCACAGGAACCGCTGAATTCCAGCACTTTACTCCTAATCCACAGACTAGTTCTGTTTATAATTTTAGCAAAGTCATCATCAAGTAAGTTATAACTGCTGAAGACTGGGGTCAAACCTTCAGACAAAGGGAATATACTATCCCACAGATGAAAAACTTGTTCTCCTAAAACCTGAATATATAAATTCATATGATTCTGTTGTCTTATGATATGATTCAGATGAGTGGTTGTGATTGGTAAAGATTCATTTTGAAGTAATCTTTGGAAAGCATTATAAAATCTGATTTCACTATTATTTTCTATTTTATATGGTTGTAAAGGGGGGAAAATTGATTTTACTACAGATCCATCCTGTAGTTTAAATGTTCTTTCCAAAACCGAAAGATAATTATTAAAATGGGTGGCTAAAAACCATGATACAAAAGAAATCATTTGATTTTTCTCAAATAAATGTTTATAAAACTGATCTGCAAAATCTTTTCTTTCTTTTTGTGTAAAGCTTTCGAAAAACCATTTTTTAAAAGGTTCCCATCTGGGTAAATTAAATTCTTGTTGGATTAAGGCCCTTGCCTTAGATCCTGTTTGAAAATCTATTTTTGGTTTATTATCCATTAAACAGTAAAATTCATTTCTGACACAGTTATATCTGGGTCTACCTGAGTTGAGTATAATCCTCTTACTATATTATCTGATGATATATGTAGTTCTTCCACCCTGGAAGAGCTTTCAGGATTACTAGGTCTAAAATTAGAAGTAGATCTTCTAGATGGTGATCTAACCTGGTGATCTAGAGGAGAAATATGAGAATGAGATGAATAAGATCTATGAGATCTTGAAGCTAAAAGATTTCTATTATTCTCAAACTGTATCTGGACTCTTCCATCTTGAGTCTGCAGAATATTAGTTGGGACTCTATTGTCTATTTGTTGAGAAGGTATTGCATTCTCAATAGTCCATGATTCAGGAAATTCTATTTCTTCCCACTTAATAGTTCTTCTGGTCGTTATATTAGACCTATTGAAGTTTGATTCTATAAGAATTGTTTCATTTTTTGGTTTATCTACTATCCTACACTGAGGATTAAGGGTGTATAATGGTTTATAATAAACCCTATAACAAATTGCTATTACTTCACTTCCTGGAGTATAATTATACCCGTATGCCTGTATATTAAGTGTTAAGGCATCTAATATGTTTACATCTGTCAAGGATAGTGCCAGATTAGGATAAACATTAAAATAAACTGCTCCATGAGCAAGACTGGACTGCATAATTCCTATTAGGGATTGTTTCCAGTTTAGATTTCTACCGTCTCTTAGAGTTAATAGAAAACTCTCAGGTAGTCCTTCTAAGGTTAAAAGTTTTAATGCTACCTGTACTAATCCAATATGGATAAATTTATGAATGGATCTGTATTTAGACAGATCATGATTGTTTAATAATTGTAGTGTCATATTATCACTATTTATAGGGATAGTTTCTTCTGTAGTTTTTACTACTTGTGTGAAACTTAATTTATCAAACATACCAAATTTATAAATTATTTTTGGATCTATTCTAGGAATAGTCCACCTATTCAAATCCTCTAGATTTCTAGGGATCTCTTGTTCTTCTAAGATACTATTTTTAACAGTATCTTTCTCCTTACGTTTTATGATATTCATAAAATTAGGTGTGATATGCTAACACAATTTCAAATCCATGGCTCTGATACCATTTAGACCAAGATCTAAAAATTCTAAAATTATATTAAACATAACATTTAAACATAAAACAATTATTTATATATAATATATATATATATATATATATAAATAGTAAAAAATTGTATATTTTAAATCAATGGATGGGTTGGATTTGTAGAACGTAGAATTAGTCAAACACAAACGTCTAGGTCCTATTTTAGTTTTTAAATAAATATTCTCCAAAAATTTAAATACTTTTAATATTATATGAAAAAGACATTTGATAAAGACCATGTTAGGAGAAGGGGGGGGGGGGGGTTGAAAATGTTTAGTTTTAGTTTCTTGTTTTTATTGGAAGTTTTTTTTGTCTTGAATATATATGTTTTTGAATGCATAACTTAGATTGTATTTTGATGACATTTTGATGAAATCAAAATTAAAAATAAAAAAAAAGTTAGGTTTAACTTTTTTTTAGAATAAGAAATAGGATTTGATAAATAATTGTTTGGGGAAAAAAAGATTATATTATAAATAAAAGTAAGTTATATATATATATGATGATAATATAAATATTTTAATATTTTATTTTGGCATTTGTGTGTCCTTTTCGTTTCTTGTTCTACGTTTTCTTCTTTAATGTCTTCCTTCCTTTGAAGATATTGCTCTGATCACACTTCTTTTTTTATAAAGAATTAATAAGTGTTTCCTCCAGAAGTTACCAACCTCAATACTTCACTTTCAGTAATAAAATATGTTGTCATCAAATTATATATATTATTGAGGAAAGTTTCGATGTATGGTCGGCTAAATTATGATTATACTTAATTAAGACTATGATCCGGGCAATATATATATATATATATATGATATTCAAAATGATATTTTTAAAAATAAAGGTGGTCTACTGCTCTAGATCTGAAAGAAAATTCACCATTGACTAAAAAAATATTTGACCTACTGAAAACTTCATTTAACACAAAATTAATAAATATATAAATAAAATTAAATGCAGGTATTCATTATGAAAACAAATCAATTATATTTAATAATTAAATATATATATATATATATATATATTACTTGAAAATTTCGATAAAAAGTATATAAATAGACATTTATGACATTTATAATAATATACTTATAATTTGTTTCTTTCTTTTCACTATTTTTAATATTTATATAATGAGTAATATCTGTCAACAACAAATATATAATTGGATGCTGCAGATTTTTGTTCCCGGATTTGATGAATAACTAGCTGGAGATGCTTTGTGAATTATTAAATAATAGTTTATTTACAATGGACACGTGCATGTTGGCATTATAATACTAATAATAAAAAATAATAATAATTAATTAATTAATTAATTAATTGTCGATCTTTCCACAAGACGGAGAACACACACTCTTAGTTTTATTTTTTCTCCAGTAACTTTTTTTTTTTACAAAATGAATAGTAGTCAATAATATAAAAGTTTTAATCGTAGTAACAAATTATTAGTGTAAACTAATTTACAAGACTACATAGTGTTCATTTCTTCTGAAATTTTAATATTTTTTGGTAAACAATTTGTGCTAATTTTTCTTCTCCTTTACAATTGTAATCAATTTTTTCTTTTATTGTTTAAAAAATATATTCCAGTCTGACTACTATTATCACCGTTTAACCATTGTGTGAGCAGCAACCATTTGTCTTTATTCAATCATTGGTGTATACACGTGTGTACAAGTATTTAAAATCAAATGGACTAAATTGATAAGTTTTTACTATAACATATTCACATTTTAAAAATAATTCAAATTATTAATTAAGTTTATATATCATATATAAAATTAATCTTTAATATTTTTATATAATATTATATCATTAATAAGAAAACCTACACAAATAAATGAAATAAGCAACAAGATTTATATTTGGACACAACACATAATTTTTAATAAATTTAGATAAAGAAAAAAATGACAAAACTATAGTAAAAAAAATAATATTTAAATATAGTACTAAATCGTAAATCAAATTTAAAATGTTTCGTTAAAATGAAGTTAGTAGCTTGTTTTCAAATTAAAGTTATATTATTCATTAGAAAATAGAATTGGCCCATATATATATATATATATATATATATATATATATATATATATGTATGTATGTTATAGTTGAGTTCCTCCATACCTACCCCTCTTTCATGGATCTACAAGAAGAGGAAGATAAAGACAAAAGCAAAATTGTTTAGTTGCCATGTACATCATGCATGCATAAATATATATATATAATATAATATATACATATAAAAACAAAAGGATATATGCAAGTTTGACTCCAAAAGATTACGAATGGATATTGCCAAAAAGAAAAGGATTACAATATTGACTTGAAAACCAATCCACCATTATTATAAATTGACATATCTAACAATACTACTTTAGATATATTTTTCTATTTTATTATTAAAATGAATGAATAATATTTTCCTTTTTATATATTTTTTTTATATTTATAAAATTCTATTCTTACACAAAAGAATGTGTTATCATAACTATTATTTTATGTTCCCATCAAGAAAGCATGTTAAACTCTCGACATTATATAATATTTAAAATGTATTTTCTTATTACACCGATTTTTTATAATATAAATAAATAAATAAATATATATATATATTTAAATTTTAAAATTATTATTTTAATTAATTTTAATTTTATCATTAGATTAAAACATCTAACTCTTCTTTCTCTATAATTTTTTTTTAACCTAAAGTAATATATAATGTTCCTAAGAAGAGTTGAATCAATAATATAGCATTTACAAATCCGCTACGGATTATACTAAACTTAATTTATCAGTTAACACATAATTATTATAATTATTAAACTCTAACCTTAAATATTATGTAAAAATTAATTTTAATTAGTTTTGGAGTAATATAATTGAGTTATTTCTAAATAATTTAGGTAGAAAATATTTTATTTTGTTTTGCACAAGAACCAAAATGAATTCATAATTTAGTGGAATAATTTTATTTGTTTATTTATGGACGATTGAATATATATTTGTGTCAGGATTTGATTCGCTGGAGATGATTTCCTCCATATTAAATTAGGGTTTGGTCAACATTGGAAACATGGACGACATGGTCTGTTCAATTGCATATGGGATATGAAATAATTTCACCAAGCAACCAAAAACTGAAAAAAATCAGTGGATGAGTTTACACATATATATATATAATTTATTATCATTATTATTTTTTTCTTTTTTACCAATAAAATTCATATTTTATGAAAGTTTTAGCATTAATTTGCACAATGAATGTTACACCAAAATTAAGAATTTAAGATATTTGTTGAACTTTATTAAAACAATTCAAATTAAATCTGTTCTGAGTCCAGTCCGTTACACTTTTTTTTGAGTGGAGGGCACAATTTAAAAAAAAATATATATTATATTTTTTTTCGCCATTTCCTTTTGTTGACCAAAAACAGAAAGGAAGAAGAAGGGTCAGTGCTGTTTTTCGTACACACCTTGCCCGAACTTGATTATCTCCCAAGATCTGTTGTTGGATTGAGCTGAAATTTTTAGAGAGATTGTTTCCAACAAATAGGACTTCAATCTATTCAATTTTTAAGTCAATCAGAACTACGGATCTTCTGTTATCGCAGCTGGTGCAGCCTGTGATTTTGTTGTGATATTTCAAAATTTTCCCTTCTCTATTGTTGATGACTCTTATGTATGTTGTTGTTGGGCTGTGACATCCTTGTAAACTGGTGGTTTGGGTGTTTTTACCCTCAATTTTCATAATAAGAGAAAAAGAGGGCGGACTCCCTATAAGTCCCGTGATTTTTATCCTTCACATCGAATGGGTTTTCCACGTATAAAATCGTGTGTTGTTTGCATCTTTATTTTTCGTATTTGATTGTGATTTGTTCCTTGATGTGCTACTGATTTTTATTAGTGATTATCTTGATATATTGTTTGTGGTGAATTGGGTCAAGTGTATTTGGTTGGTTGTCTTGAAATTGATCCGTATAGATGTTGTATCTTACTTGTTGTTTTCTCTCCTCACAAAATCTAAAGATTACCTTTTCAATTCACAATCAGTATAATAATTCCATCATATATATATATATATATATATTTAAATATTCATACGTGGATTTAGAACATTACACACTTCTTCTTTCTAATTTTTCTATTTTTATTTTTTCCTGGGCATCATTGTCAAAAAATGTAATGGAGAATGAATTAATTGACCACACGTTAACGTTATCAAATATATTTGCTTTTATTCCATACTACTTTATATATATATAATGATTTATTAACAAACTTCTCTTCCAAATGTTACTTAATTAACTATGGAAAATGATGACTAAAGTTTGTTCTTAAGCTAAAAATGAAAAAAACATAACTAAATTAAAATTTTATATAGTTTTAATTGTATTTATTTTAATATTTTTTATTTATGATTAGTTATAATATTCTTGTAATTTTATTTTCTAAAAAAAAATTAAAACTTGTAATAAATTTTTGTAAGACGATAGAATGTGTAATTAGTATATATATATATATATATATATATATATAAAACATTTAATAAATTATTGTAATTATTAAATTAACTAATTTTCACCTACCATATTAATTTCTGTAAGGTAATAAAAAATAATTATATTAAAACATATTTATATATATATATATATATATATATATACATTATAAGTAATATTTAAATAATTTTTTGTAATAAATACTACAATTTAGGTTGATAGACTTTCTCATATTCTTTGGATCTATATACTACTACATATTTAAAATTAGTAATTACTTTCCATTTTTAGTTTTTACTTCAAAAGTGTTTATTTTGGTGATAGAAATTTCGAATAATTTTAGAGGGAAAACTTTTTAAAATACAAAAAGAAAAAAAAAAATCTTTTGCATTTGACCAAAATCTTATCGGGAGACTAATAAAACTAGTCAAATTGTCTCTCAACAGGTTTCTCCGTGTCATAATTATTATAATTTAATAAACTCCAGCTGGTCTTATAGATATGAACATTGAACTTGATTGGCATTCATTCATATATATATATATATATATATATATATATATTATATATATATGTATATCATATATTATTATATATATGTACATTCTATATCTAATATCTACCCCGGTTTTAAACAAAAATAAAAATAAAAATAAATAATACTACGTGACGGTCTAGCCTTTAGCAAGCAAATTAAAAAAGAAATAAAATAATGGTAATAAGTTTTAACGTGCTTCATTTCTTATTGGAGGCCAAACGTAATGATAATAATAAAATAAACCCATGAGAATCAAAAGGGTCATTTATTTATTTCATTTATTTTGTATCTTGTACTGTAACAAATAAAATTATATATATTTAATAAAAAAAAGTAGAGAAAAGACGTGTTTTTGGCAAACTTGGCACTATAAAAACCCAAGATGCCGAAGCTTTTTCTCTTCACATCTGCATTTTGCATAAAAACAAGAAAACCCATAACTAATTATGAAAGCTTTTCTCCATCTTCTTCATGGAGTTTTTCTACTCCTTCTGCTTTCAGACCTAGCCAATGCTTCCTCTAGAAGGCTCGCCGCTCGTAACACAAGTCCAACTCCTCGTCCTATAACCCCTGATTATGGCATACACGCCCTTAACCGTAGTAGCTTCCCCCCTGGTTTCACCTTCGGTCTTGCCTCTGCTGCTTATCAGGTTTCTCTCTCTTCCTCTCTCTCTCTCTCTCTCTCTCTCTAAATATATATATAGTATAATCGATCTGGGTTTTGTGATTAACTGATCAATTACACACAATAGATTGAAGGTGCGTGGAACGTTGATGGAAAAGGTCCAAGCGAATGGGATAACTTTACCCATACATATCCAGGTTGGTAACACTTCATCAAAATAATATATAATATTTGGCAAAAAAGAAGTATTTGTCACTTTCAAAGGGGAACTTTTGACCAAAAAAAGAAAACTTGGTTTACTAAATGATTGTTATTACTGAAACTGTAGATAGAATAGTTGATCGAAGCAATGGAGACAATGCAACAAAGTCTTATTATTTGTACAAGGTATATATAATTTTGCACCACATGATTTTTCTTGCTTGCATTTTGATTAAACTAATTCTATTATTTGTGTTTATAAATATATATATATATATATATTATAGAAAGATGTACAGCTCCTAAAGGACATGAATGCAGATGCATACCGATTTTCAATTTCTTGGTCTAGGGTATTACCCAGTAAGTATAAATTACTTCTTATTAGTTTGGATTTCTTGTATAGTGGGAAAATTGATGAAATTTGATTTTTTTTTTTTTTTTTATCTGCAGATGGAAAAGTTAATGGAGGGAAAGGAATCAATCTAAAAGGAATTGAGTATTATAATAATGTTATAAACGAAATTATTGCTAAAGGTATATGTATATCTTTTTAATATAATTGTTTGCTAAATGTTTGTTTGTTTATTTTCTAAGTTTATTTTATTTCTATAATTTTTATTGGTTGGGACTTCACACTAATTTTCTTTTAATTGTTTCACATAATCCACAGGTTTAAAACCAAGTGTGACAATGTTCCATTTTGATATCCCACAAGCACTGCAAGATGAATATGGTGGATTGTTGAATCAAACATATTTTAGGTAAGTAATTGACATGAAAAATAAAGACTATAAACAAAGCTCATATATATATATATAATTTGCACCCTTTGAAAGTTGTTATTTGTTGCTTATAGTGAAGTTATTCATTTTGCAGAAAAGATTTCGCGCTTATGCTGATTTGTTATTTCGTACATTCGGTGATCGAGTGGAGCAATGGGTTACAATAAATGAGCCACTTACAATTGTTACCACAGGTTATGATGTTGGAAGTTTTCCACCTAATCGATGTTCTGCATCGTTGAATAATAGTTGTACGGGTGGAGACTCGGGAATTGAACCGTATCAAGTAACACATAACTTACTTTTGGCTCATGCTGATGTTGTTCACTTATATAGGACTCAATATCAGGTAATACCACATAAATATCATATATATATATATATATACCTATTGATTTTTTGTTGTTTAAAATATTGACAAGATAATATACATTCTTTTTAATAGAAAAAACAAAAAGGAATAATTGGAATTGTAAACCCAGGAATATGGCCAATGGCTTACAATTCTTCTAATCCTGCTGATCATAGTGCAGCAAGACGTTATATAGACTATGCTTTTGGATGGTAAGGTTCTTTGTTTGATATTTAAAGATTTTAAACTTGGTTAAATAAAATTTAATAACTTTTTTTTCTTTTCAAAATAAAAAGTATTTAACTTTTTTTATGTAGGTTTCTAAGTCCAATTACTTTTGGATATTATCCTCAAACAATGCGGGATTATGTGAAAGAACGACTTCCAAATTTCACAGCAGAAGAAGCTGCGCTAGTGCGTGGATCAATTGATTTTCTAGGATTCAACTACTACACATCTTTTTACGTTTCTGACATTAATCTTCCACCTTGGTTTCCATGGCCAAAAATTTACAGCTATGATATTCGTGTTGGAATTAACTGTACGTATATTTTTTATCGTCTCTATAACATAATATATATTTACTAAAAAAATTGATATGAAATGAAATAACTTATCGAGTCTTTACTTTTATATGTTTACAGATACTAATTCGGAAGGACATCAAGTTGGAGATAAGGTAAGTGTGATGTTAAATTTTAATATACCTTTATTAGTAAGTGCTTTTAAGAACTTGTATTATTATGCATAAACGTAATTTATTGTAAATATTGTGTAGCTCGGTATTTCTTGGCAATATTCTTACGCTAAAGGAATTTGGGAATATCTTCACTACATCAAAAACAACTATAATGATCCAATTATTTACATTATGGAAAATGGTAATATTTCATTTTTTTTTCAATACTAAATTAGAAATCAGTAAAAATATAACAATTCATTAATTTTGCAATCTTGTTCTATGTTTAGGAGCCAGTGAAGAAGATGATCCAAATATACCACTTGAAGTAGCCTTGAAAGACTACTTTAGAATCAAGTTTCACTTTCAACATCTTGCTTTTGTTAAGAAAGCAATTGAGTAAGTTTTACTTAGCCATTTATTTGAATCAACTTTGAAGGGTATTATTATCTCATTTTTCACAATTAAAAAAAAATGTGTATTTATACTGTGTTTATATTGTGCAGTGATGGTGTTAAAGTAAAAGGATATTTTGGATGGTCGTTAACAGACAATTTTGAGTGGCTTGAAGGCTATACGATTCGCTTTGGATTGATCTACATAGATTACAACACTTTTGAAAGATATCCAAAACTTTCTGCACAATGGTACAAGAGATTCTTGATGGGTTAAACTTTGAACTGAGAAGATAATATTCTTCTCTATGTGAGCTTTTTTTATGTAATCACTTTTTATTTTAATCAATAAAAATGTGTGTAACTCCATTGAAAATAAAATTGTATTAAAATAATGAATTCTATTTGGGATGGACCATTTGATGTCTTTCTATTCAATGGACACAAAGCTCAAGTACATTAATTTTCTCTGTCAAATTGTAGTGTCTATTCTTCAATAATTGCTCTCTGTCTGTCAAAACCTCAAAAGCATCCAAGAAGATAGAGGAAATTTAAAAGCCCTCTCCTAGGGCATATATATATATATATATATATAAATAATTGTTCTTTAAATTATAAAAAAATTGTGATATTAATTCTTCCGTTAAAAATTTTGTTAAATCATTTGTTAAATAAAAAAAACTTCATAGGTATTTATGTTACTACATTATTTAAATATATTTAATAATAGACAGATTAACATAAATAATCTCTAAATTATAAATGTTTGGTGACATTGATCTTTAAATTATAAAAAAAAATTGTGAAATTGATCCTATTTTTTTTAAATTCAAGATATTTATGTAATTACCTTATTTAAATTAGAAGAATTTATTTATTTATTTATTTTAATTTTCAAAAAAAATATATGAAAAAATTAAAATAGCGTAAGAATGATATTAAAATATTATTTAAAAATATACATATATAAATTATATATTATTAAATATATTTAAATAATATAGTGACCTAAATACATTTGAAAATTTTACTCAATCAAAAACTTTTAACGAAATAACAAATGTCGTAATTTTTTTTATAATTTGGGGACCAATTTCACAAAAAATAATAATTTAAGGACCAATGTCATAAAACATCTACAGTTTGGGAGCTATTTATATCAATTTGTATATTATTAAATATATTTAAATAGTGTAGTGATATAAATACCTTTGAAAATTTTTTTACCTAACAGATGATTTAACTAAATATTTTAAAAAATGATTAATATCATAATTTTTTTATAGTTCGAAGACCAATTCCACCAAAAAAATAATTCATGACCAATATTACAAAACCTCTATAATTTGGAAACTATTCATATCAATTTACCAATATATATATATATATATATATATATATATATATATATATATATATATATATCATTATAGCAGGCTTAGGAGTACCCTAACATTACCTTTAGGATAACCCATCCATTTAGAGAACATAATTAATTATCATATGTATATTCATTGTCAACCTTTACTATATCACTAGCTGACCCAAACTATAGCTTAGATATGTACATATATATATATATATATGTTATAAATTGTGTATATAATATAGTATATGAATTTTTAATTAAATTAATATTATATATATATCTATAATATTATATATATATATATCTATATATATTATATATGTATTGAAGGGAGAAGGGAAGAGTAGGTCTCGGGAATTGTATTAAAGATGCAATAGATGGTGGATGAGAATTGAAGTGTACTATCAATTCAAGATTATAAGAACTCCTAATTGATATATATATATAAGAGAGAAGAGAGTAGAAGGGATAGAGGAGAGAGTTCACGGGAGTTCTCAATAGTTTTCTCTTTATTTCTTACCAAGGGATTCCCCTTATATATATACACATCTTATACATATATATATATCTATACATATACATAAGTGCTACATTAGTGCTCCACTACATGCTCCACTACAAGTGTTCCACTTGTATATATATATATATATCTAATATTATAAATGTTAGGTGATATTTATCACATTTCGTATTTTTCTGAGATGATAGACATCCATTAATTTAATGAATCTTCGGGATTCATAACACTCCCCCTTGGATGTCCATTACATAAAGAATATGCCTCGTTAAAACCTTACTAGATAAAACCCAGTGGGAAAAAAATCTAGTGAAGGAAAAAGAGTACACTATTCTTTATGTGTAGAGTTCTCCCCCTGATGAGATGATTTCTCGAAATCTTTAAATCGACGCAAACCAATTTTATATCTCAATTTTTCAAAGGTTGCTGTCGGAAGAGATTTAGTGAATATATCTTCAAGATTATCACGTGATCGAATTTGAAGCACATCAATTTCACCATTCTTTTGAAGTTCATGAGTAAAGAAGAATTTAGGTGAAATGTGTTTCGTCCTATCTCCCTTAATATATCCTACATTTAATTGAGCTATACAAGCTGCCTTATCTTCATATAGAGGAGTTGGAATATCTCTTCTGGAGGATAAACCACAACTCTCTCTAATATAATGTATCATTGACCTCAACCATACACATTCTCGGCTTGCTTCATGAATGTCTATTATCTCAGCATGATTAGAAGAAGTTGCTGCTATTGTTTGCTTCGTGGAGCGACATGATATAGCAGTATTACCATATGTAAATAAATAGCCATTTTGAGAACGTGCCTTATGCGGATCCGAAAGATAACCCGCATCTGCATATCCAATCAGTTCTGGGTCATTTACATTTGAATAAAATAATCCGAGGTCAATTGTTCCTTGGAGGTATCTAAGGACGTGTTTAATACCACTCCAATGTCATCGTGTTGGTGAAGAACTAAATCTTGCTAATAGATTTATAGCAAATGCTATATCAGGTCGAGTATTATTTGCAAGATACATCAGTGCACCAATAGCACTCAAATATGGCACTTCAGGACCAAGTAGTTTTTCATCATTTTCTCAAGGTCTAAATATGTCTTTATTTATATCTAGCGACCTCACGACCATTGGAATACTCAATGGATATGCTTTATCCATGAAAAATCTTTTCAACACTTTAGCTGTATATATTGACTGATGAACAAAAATTCCATCTTTCATATGTTAAATTACCATAAATGGACAAATGCACATCCATTCACGAACGAACAAAATTTTTCATAACAAATTTCAATAAATAAACAATAATCAATAAATAAGGGATAATAATCACAAGTTGAACTTAGAATCTTCCACTATAATAGTATATTAAATTAGCATAAATGGACAAATGGACATCCTTTCACATATGAAAGAACAAAGTTTTTTCATAACAAGTTTTATTAAATGGACAATAATCAACAAATGATATGCATAAATCATATCACATTTTTAGCATGTTTTTAGGCATAATTTAGGGTGAAATTGAGGGCAAATCGGTCTTAATTGTTTGTTATTAACTCAATTTCACAGTTTTTATGATTTTGGAAGTGTCAGGTGAAAAGTAAACGAAAATGGCAAATTTGGGGGCAAAAATGCAATTTTCAGAAGTTCGGAAGTCGAGGAGGGCGTCCCGAATCAGGATGGGCATCCTGACCTGGTCAATAGGCCAGGACGAGCGTCTAGGACTCGGGACGGCCGTCCTGACCTGGTCAACAGGCCGGGACAGGCGTCCCGGATGCCTAGTCCAAGTCCCACATCGAAATTCTTGGAAAAATTCACTCCAGAAAGCTGCTATAAATACCCCAGACCTTCCTCAGTTGAATTCATTCCTCTCCACTCGATCTGAGTCATTTAGTGACTTCAAGTATACAGTTTTCCAGTATACAAGTCACTTAGAGACTCAGATTTCAGTATAAGTTTTCTTTTATTTCTATATAGTGTTTCGTTTTCTTTGTTTCTGAGAATTAGTCTCAGATCTTAGGGTTCGATAGATAGGTTCGTTTCTGGTATTCATAGAATACCCGGGATTTCGTTAGGAGATCCTAAGAGGGCTCTAGGCGTTCGAAGAGTCAGTCCACAGGGCTGTGCTTAAGCTGGGTATTAAGGTAAAGTTTAGCTACTAGGCTGAGGAAGCGTCCTCCGAAGGTTCTGTCGAGCAGAGTCGGGTCGAGCAGTACGACATATACAAGCAGTTGCTCCATCGACAAGACTAAGTAAAGGGTGATTTCTTTATGGCATCAGTCTCCCTGTCCCTCTCTTTATATGTTTGTATTGTGTTTGTCCAAAGATTGATTATGGATATTAGATTACGATTTTTATGAATATCTGTTATATGTGTTGAAGTTCTTATGATTTTTCAGAAATGGTCACCTGCTTAATATTCATTATCTCTGCATGTCTAATGTAGTTTCTTTTAAACTAAATTTAGGGTTATAGATAATTCCTAACCACGGTCTATTCATAACCTGTTTAGTTTAACAAACATCAATTAGTATTGGCGTCTGCCATATTAGATAAAATAATCTGCGGAACACCCTGTTTGTTAGAGTAGTCTAAGTAGGCTGAGTTGCGTTTTAATGCCGGCGTTAGGGCGAGCGGCATGATCCCCTAAGTGACATAGGGCTTTCATGGATGCCTTTAGCTCGAACCGTGAGTAGGGCCGTCAATGGCGATGGGGCAGTTTATCAGTTGACTCAGATGTGGTACACCTTTAGACTTAGTACATAATTGCAATCCAGGCTAAGGTATATCTAAAATACTCGAAGATATGTCAATCAACATGTAGTAACAGTATAACATAGAATCAGGACATTATCTATAAAACACTTTTAGGCTTAAATAGACTTAAACCTAGTGGAGAATGAATCACCCTCTCATCAAAGTTATTGATGAACGATTACATAACTGGATCATAAGATAAGAGTTAGGGTAAAAGGCTAGTTACTACTAAGTCGTTACCACTTCCCTGGGAGTACGATATTTAATTTAATAAAATCGTAGATACTTTCCAACAGACTAGCTACACGATAGGTACTCTGCCTTAGGTTCTGGCTGATTAAGTGACAGCATAGAGACTAAAAGTGACAATTAGTCAATCTAAGTCCTTAATTACTCATAATCAACATAGGGTAAAACAACACCTATTTAGCATATCAGTCGGGAAGCCATCAACAAATAATGGGAAAAGATCACAAGTTGAACCCAGAATCTCCCACTATAATACTATATTAAATTAGCATAAATTGACAAATGGACATCCACTCCCGTATAAACAATCAAAATTTTATCATAAATTTTAATAAATGGACAATGATCTACAAATTAAGGAGCAAAGATCACAAATTCAACTCAGAACCTCCTACTAGTAATACTATATGAAATTAGCATAAATGGATAAATGGGCATCACTTCGTGTATAAACGAATAAAATTTTTAATAACAAGTTTCGTTAAATGGATAATAATAAAAAAAATTAAGGAACAAAGATCACAAGTTGAACTCAGAACCTTCTACTATAATACTATATTAAATTAGCATAAATAGACAAATAGACGTCCCTTTGCATATGAAGAAACAAAGATTTTCATAACAAGTTTTAATAAATGGATAATAAAAAAAAATTAGGGAGTCAAGATCACAAATTTAACCCAGAACCTCTTACTATAATACTTTATTAAATTAGCATAAATGGAAGAATAGGCATCCCTACATGCCGAGACCACTCTACATGCAATTCGAGACCGCATCTTGCCAAGAAGGGTTTGTCGACAATTACTCCCGCAGGGCAATTGGCAGAGATCCTGGGACACTCACGACACTTGCAGTTCTGGAAGTACAAATTTAGACAAGCTCTACTGGAAGTTTGGAGATTGAGAAACCTGGTAGCTTTTCAGCAGCACAGCTCTCCTAAAGTCACCCAGGTGGTTCTGGGTATTTTGCAGAAAACTTTAGAGATCATCTATGTTTTGGGCAATAGATAGGACTATGATGGTTTAGTGATAAAGTTTTTTTTTATTCTAAGGGACATGCCTATGTGTTCCTTTATTGTATAGCTTGTTTTATTACTATTAATAAAACTCCACTTTCAAAAAAAAATATTAGAAAACATAAGTAAACGGGCCTCCGCTTGGGCCTCCGAAGATAAATGTATATGACCAACCATTTGATCCATTAAAATTTACATTGAATCACTTACAAACTAATGGATGGAAAAAAATAACACGTCCCTCCATTAAAATGGGCTCAAATGTTTGTATACCTAATCTATGCAGCATGGGCGCTCTATTAAAAAAATAGGGATAAAAAAGGCGAACATAAGATTTTTATTGTGATGCTATATTAAAATTATAGCTTTCTCTCAAAGTTTAAGTTGATCAAGAAAAGTTCTATTCAACCATTGAACACATCTTTCCACATGTGAATAAATAAAATTTTCATAACAAGTTCCAACAATGAACAATAATCAACAAATTAAGGAGCAAAGATCACAAGTTGAAATCAGAACCTTCTACTATAATACTATATTAAATTAGCATAAATGGACAAATGGACATCCCTTCATGTATGCACAAACAAACATTTTCATAACAAGTTCCAAAAAATAAACTATTATCAACAAATCAGGGGTACAGATCACAAGTTGAACCCACAATATAGTATATTAAATTAACATAAATGGACAAATGGAAATCCCTTAATGTATGAATGAACAAAAATTTTCATAACAAGTTCAAACAAATGAACAATAATTAACAAATAAGGGGCAAATATCACAAGTAGAATCTATAATATCCAACTATATACTATATTAAATTAGAATAAATTGACAAATGGACATCCCTTAACGTATGAACGAACAAATTTTTCATAACAAGTTCCAACAAATGAACAATAATAAAAAAATAAGGGGCAAAGATGACAAGGTGAACCCAAACTCTCCCACTATAATACTATATTAAATTAGCATAAATAGACAAATGGACATCCATTCACGTATCAACTAAATAAAATTTTCATAAAAAGTTTCAATTAATGGATAATAATCAACAAATAAGGGGCAAAGATCACAAGTTGAACTTGAAACCTCTCACTATAATATTATATTAAATTAGCATAAATGAAGAAATGGAAATCCCTTCAAGTATTAACGAACAAAATTTTTCATAATAATTTCAATAAATGGACAGTAATCAACAAATAAGGGGCAAAGATCACAAGTTTAACCAGAATCCCCCATTATAATACTATATTAAATTAGTATAAATGGACAAATGAATATGCCTTCACGTATGAACGAACAAAATTTTTTCATAACAAGTTTCAATAATTAGAAAATAATCAACAAAAAATGGGCAAAGATCACAAGTTGAACTCAGAACCTCCACTATAATATTATATTATTAGTATAAATGGAGAAATGGACATTCCTTCACGTACAAATAAACAAAAAATTTATAACAAGTTTCAACAAATGAACAATACTCAACAAAAAAGGGGCAAATGTCACAAGTTGAACTCAGAACCTCCACTATAATATTATATTAAATTAGTATAAATGGAGAAATGGACATCCCTTCACGTATGAACAAACAAAATTTTTCATAACAAGTTCCAACAAATGAACAATACTCAACAAATAAGAGGCAAAGATCACAAGTTGAACCCAAAATCTCCAACTATAATATTATATTAAATTAGCATAATTTGACAAATGAACACCCCTTCACGTATCAACTAAATAAAATTTTCATAAAAAGTTTCAATAAATGGACAATAATCAACAAATTAAGTGGTAAAGATCACAACTTGAACTCAGAACCTCCTACTATAATACTATATTAAATTAGCATGAATGAACAAATGAACATCCCTTCATGTGTTAACAAACAAATTTTTTCATAATAAGTTTCAAAAAATAAACTATTATCAACAAATAAGGGGTAAAGATCACAAGTTGAACCCATAATCTCCCACTATATACTATATTAATTTAGCATAAATGGATAAATTGACATCCCATAACGTATGAATGAACAAAAAATTTCATCACAAGTTCCAACAAATGAACAATAATAACTAAATAAGGGGCAAAGATCACAAGTGAAATCTATAATCTCTAACAATACTCTATATTAAATTGGTATAAATTGACAAATGGACATCCCTTCACGTATGTATGAACAAAATTTTTCATAACAAGTTTCGAAAAATGAACAATAATAAAAAGAAAATAAGGGGAAAGATCATAAGTTGAACCCAAAATCTCTCACTATAATACTATATTAAATTAACATAAATGGAGAAATGAAAATCCCTTCATATTAACGAACAAAATTGTTCATAATAATTTCAATAAATGGATAATAATCAACAAATAAGGAGAAAAGATCACACGTTGAACCCAGAATCTCTCACTATTATACTATATTAAATTAGAATAAATGGACAAATTAATATCCCTTCACCAATGAAGGAACAAAAATTTTTTTATAACAAGTTCCAACAAATGAACAATAATCAACAAATAAGGTGCAAAGATCACAAGTTGAACTCAGAATGTCCCACTATAATACTATATTAAATTAGCATAAATGGACAAATCAATCTCTTCCCATATCAACTGAACAAATTTTTTCATAATGAGTTCCAAAATATTAACAATAATCAACAAATAAGGGGTAATAATCACAAGTTGAACCCAGAATCTCCTACTATAATACTATATTAAATTAGCATAAATGGAGAAATGGACATCCCTTCACTCATCAACTGAAAAAAAATTCATAACAAGTTTCAATAAATGGACAATAATCAACAAATAAGGGGCAAAGATCATAAGTTGAACCCAGAATCCCTCATTATAATACTATATTAAATTAGCATAAATGGAGAAATGAATATCCCTTCACATATGAACAAACAAAAATTTTCATAACAAGTTCTAACAAATGAACAATAGTCAACAAATAAGGGGCAATGAGTACAATTTAAAACTAGAGTCTCCCACTATAATACTATATTAAATTAGTATATATAGAGAAATAGACATCCCTTCACGTATTAACGAACAATATTTTTCATAACAAGTTTAAATAAATGAACAATAATCAACAAATAAGGGGCAAAGATCACAAGTTGAACAAAAAATCTCCCATTATAATGCTATATTAAATTAGCATAAATGGACAAATGAATATTCCTTCACGTATGAACGAACAAAATATTTCATAACATGTTCCAACAAATGGACAATAACCAACAAACTAAAGAGAAAAGATCATAAGTTGAACCTAGAATCTCCCACTATAATACTATATTAAATTAGCATAAACGGACAAATGGACATCGCTTGACGCATCAACTAAATAAAATTTTTCATAACAAGTTTCAATAAATCGACAATAATCAATAAATAAGGGGCAAAGATCACAAGTTGAACTTAGAACCTCTTAATATAATACTATATTAAATTTGTATAAATGGAGAAATTGACATCCCTTCACGTATGAATGAACAAAATTTTTCATAACAAGTTCCATCAAATGAACAATAATCAACAAATAAGGGGAAAATATCACAAGTTGAATCCAGAATCTCCCATATAATACTATATTAAATTAACATAAATGGGGAAATGGACATCCCTTCACGTATTAACAAACAAAATTTTTCATAATAATTTCAATAAATTGACAATAATCAACAAATAAGGGACAAAGATCACAAGTTGAACCCAAAATCTCCCACTATGATACTATATTAAATTAGCATAAATGGACAAATGAGTATCCCTTCACCTATGAGCGAACAAAATATTTCATAACAAGTTCCAACAAATGAAAAATAATCAACTACTAAGCAGCAAAGATCACAAATTGAACCCATAATCTCCCACTATAATCCTATATTAAATTAGCATAAATGAACAAATCAACATGTCTTCACGTATCAACTAAACAAATCTTTCCATAAAACGTTCCAACAAATGAACAATAATCAACAAAAAGGGGCAAAGATCACAAGTTGAACCCAGAATCTCCCACAATAATACTATATTAAATTAACATAAATGGACAAATTGATATCCCTTCACGTATGAACAGAACAAAATTTTTTATAATAAGTTTCAATAAATGGACAATAATCAACAAATAAGGGGCAAAGATCATAAGTTAAACTCAGAACGTCCCACTATAATACTATATTAAATTAACATAAATGGACAAATTGATATCCCTTCACGTATGAACAGAACAAAAATTTTTATAATAAGTTTCAATAAATGGACAATAATCAACAAATAAGGGGCAAAGATCATAAGTTAAACTCAGAACGTCCCACTATAATACTATATTAAATTAGCATGAATGGACAAATGAATATGCCTTAACGTATTTACAGAATAAAGTTTTTCATAACAAGTTTCAATAAATGGACAATAATCAACAAATAAGGGACAAAGATCACACAAGTTCAACTCAAAACCTCCCCCTATGCTACTATATTAAATTAGTATAAATGGAGAAATGGGCATTCCTTCATGTATGAACGAACAAATTTTTTCATAACAAGTTCCAACAAATGAACAATAATCAACAAATAAGGGGTAAAGATCACAAATTGAACCTATAATCTCCCACTATAATACTATATTAAATTAGCATAAATGGAGGAATGGACATCCTTCACGTATTAATGAATAAAATTTTCATAATGATTTCAATAAATGGACAATAATGAACAAATAATTGGTAAAGATCACAAGTTGAACCCAAAGTCTCCCACTATAATACTATATTAAATTAGTATAAATTGACGAATGAATATCCCTTCATCTATGAGCGAGCAAACTTTTTCATAACAAGTTCCAACAAATAAACAATAATGGACAAATAAAGGGCAAAGATCACAAACTGAACTCATAATTTCCCACTATAATACTATATTAAATTAGTATAAATGAACAAATCAACCTGTCTTCACGTATTAACTAAACAAATGTTTTCATAAAAAGTTCCAACAAATGAACAACAATCAACAAATAAGGGGCAAAGATCACAAGTTGAACCCAGAATCTCCCGCTATAATACTATATTAAATTGGCATAAATGGAGAAATGGACATCCCTTCACGTATGAACTAACAAAAATTTTCATAACAAGTTCCAACAAATGAAAAATAATCAACAAATGAACAATAATCAACAAATAAGGGGCAAAGATCACAAGTTGAACCCAGAATCTCCCACAATAATACTATATTAAATTAACATAAATGGACAAATTGATATCCCTTCGCGTATGAAATGAACAAAATTTTTCATAATAAGTTTTAATAAATGGACAATAATCAACAAATAAGGGGCAATGATCACAAGTTGAACTCAAAACGTCCCAGTATAATACTATATTAAATTAGCATAAATAAACAAATAGACATACTTTCATGTTTAAATAAACAATATTTTTCATAATAAATTTCAATAAATGAACAATAAACAAGTAAGGGGAAAAGATCGCAAGTTGAACCCATAATCTCCCACTATAATACTATATTAAATTAGCATAAATGGACAAATCTACATCCCTTCACGTATCAACTGAACAATGTTTTTCATAATAAGTTTCAGTAAATGGACAGTAATCAACAAATAAAGGACAAAGATCACAAGTTTAACTCAGAACCTCTCAATATAATAATATATTAAATTAGCATAAACGAACAAATGCACATCCCTTCACATATGAACTTAACAAAAAAATTCCATAACAAGTTTCAATAAATGGACAATAATCAACAAATAAGGGGCAAAGATCACAAGTTAAACTCAGAACATGACATTATAATACTATATTAAATTAGTATAGATGGATAAATGGACATCCTTTCACGTATGAACGGACAAAAATTTTCATAATAAGTTTCAATAAATGAACAATAATCAACAAATAAGGAGAAAAATCATAAGTTGAACTCAGAACCTCTCAATGTAATACTTTATTAAATTAGCATAAATTGACAAATGGACATCCTTTGACTTATGAACCAACAAATTTTTTTCATAACAAGTTCTAACAAATGAAGAATAATCGACAAATAAGGGGCAAAGATCACAAGTTGAACTCCGAATCTCCCACTATAATACTATATTAATTTAGCATAAATGGACAAATGAATATCCATTCACGTATGAACGAACAAAATTTTTCATAACAAGTTTTAATAAATGGACAATAATCAACAAATAAGGGGCAATGATCATAAGTGGAACTCAATACGTCCCAGTATAATACTATATTAAATTAGCATAAATGGACAAATAGACATACTTTCACGTTTAAATGAAAAAAAAATTCATAATAAGTTTCAATAAATGAACAATAAACAAGTAAAGGGAAAAGATCGCAAGTTGAACCCATAATCTCCCACTATAATACTATATTAAATTAGCATAAATAGACAAATCTACATCCCTTCACGTATGAACTAACAAAATTTTTCATAACAAGTTCTAACAAATGAATAATAATCTACAAATAAGAGACAAAAATCACAAGTTGAATTTAGAATCTCGCACTATAATACTATATTATATTAGCATAAATGGAAAAATAGATATCCCTTCACATATGAACTGAACAAAAATTTTCATAACAAGTTTCAATAAATGGACAATAATCAACAAATAAGGGGCAAAGATCACAAGTTAAACTCAGAACGTCTCAGTATAATACTATATTAAATTAGTATAAATGGACAAATGGACATCCTTTCACGTATGAACGAACAAAATATTTTATAATAAGTTTCAATAAATGAACAATAATCAACAAATAAGGAGAAAAATCATAAGTTGAACTCAGAACCTCTCAATATAATACTTTATTAAATTAGCATATATGGACAAATGGACATCCCTTGACTTACGAACCAACAAATGTTTTTATAACAAGTTCTAACAAATGAAGAATAATCAACAAATAAGGGGCAAAGATCACAAGTTGAACTCTGAATCTCTCACTATAATACTATATTAATTTAGCATAAATGGACAAATGAATATCCATTCAAGTATGAAGGAACAAAATTTTTCATTAAATAGTCCAACAAATGGACAATAACCAACAAACTATAGAGAAAAGATCATAAGTTGAACTCAAAACCTCCTATAATACTATATTAAATTATCACAAATGGACATCCTATCACGTATGAACAAAAAAAATTCAGAACAAGTTCCAATAAATGGACAATAATCAACAAATTAGTGAACAAAGATCATAAGGTGAACCCAAAACCTTCCATGATAATACTATATTAAATTATCACAAATAAACTTACGGGCATCCCTACATATATGAATGAACACAATTTTTCATAGCAAGTTCCAATAAATAGACAATAATTAACAAATAAGAGGCAAAGATCACAATTTGAACTCATAACCTCCTACTATAATACTATATTAAGGTATCATAAATGGACAAATGGACATCCCTTCACATATGAACTGAACAAAATCTTTTATAACAAGTTCCAACAAATGGACAATAATCAACAAATTAAGCAACAAAGATCACAACTTAATCCCAAAACATCCCACTATAATCCTATATTAAATTATCACAAATTGACATCCTTACCCGTATGGACAAACAAAATTTTTCATAACAAATTTAAACAAATGGACAATAATTAACAAATAAGGGGCAAAGATCACAAGACGAACTCAAAACCCTACTATAATACTATATTAAATTATCACATGATCTAAAAACCCTTTTTTCATTTGTTCAAGTTGAAGAAGATAAGAGATAAAGAGTATACTTACCTCAACTGCAGCCTTAGTAAGGGAATCAGCCCACAAAATAGTAGAACGTTTTTTTCTTAAGCTGCATATCTTCCCAACCCTTTAGAACATGTTCTTAATCCTTCATCATATTGCAATCCTGATTTGGATAGCATTGACTTAAAAATTTCTCAACTTGAATATTTCTTCTAAAGTTTTAACTTGGAGGATAGCCTGTTGACTATGAAGTTCCTCTAGATTTTGATGATCAACCTTCCTCTAGCAACCCTTCCCTTAACACACTATACGGGAGCTTTTCCCTTCTATTTGTTATTCATGATTCTTTACAAAAAAAAAAAATTAATAAAATAAATCATAAATTTGTAACATATATAGTAAATCGGAGACAACATTTTTAGATTCTGATTCAAAAATCAGATCAATTTAAGAATGGGTACAAACAATATAAGAAATGTAACATAAAATGATGACACAAAATTTAGTAATTTCGGAGAATCATACTATTTAATAGATTAAGGTACAATTTACAAATATTTCAAAAAAATAAATAAATTGTTACGAAAACCTACTAAAACTAATTATGCGGTAAATTGAAAATGTACAGAAAACCTACTAAAACTAAATAGAATTGCTAATTCGATCCATAAAATAATCGAACCATTTGCCAAATAGAATCTCACGAAATATTCCATCCTTGTCTTCAATTATATTTGAAAACATATAAATTGTAAACTTTATTATGGCCCAACTTAAACAAATGTTAGGCTCCAAAAGTAAACCAAACGTTAAACAAATATTAGGATCCAAAAGTTGAAGAATATCATCTTGTCTTTTAGCTCAATAGGGTGAGCGGATGGGATAATTACCTAGACAAAATCCCTAAATTTTATGTTTTTTAATTTTTTTTTGTTAAATAAAATCCTTACATGACGTGGCATATTTGACCATTTTCTTTTATATTAATATTGTATAAAAAATATAATTAGACATATATAATTAAAAAATAATTTTAAAAGTTGACATATACAATAAAAAGAATTAAAAACAAAAATTGTCAATATCGCATATATGTAAAACTTACAAGTCATATACATATATCAATATCGCATATACATAAAACTTATAAGTCATATACATAAATCAGCATGCTTAATATCATCAATTAAATTTTATATAATATGTATCTATATCTGCGAGTACATAAAATCATGAAAACATATATTAAGATATGATTAAAATTTATGTAAATATTTTAAAAACTCCTAAATATAATATGAATACGTAAACTAATAAATTAAATAAAAAATTAATAATAATAACAAAGACTTAGTGAAATGGCGTTCAATCATTTGATTTGATGAAACCAAATCCAACTGTCTGAATTAAATTAAAATTTAAAAGATTAAAATAAAAAATATAATAAAGATTGAAGTTGTTGGATGTGTGGACTATCTATAAAGAGAATATAGTTTTTATTATTGGATAACACTGACCCTCCCCAGCCCTTGTATTGAACTTTAATTATTTGCCGCGTCACGTTATCTCTTCAATAAGAAATTATTCGATTAATTAAAATGAATAATCTAAATTGATATTAAAAGAAAACAATACTATATATATATATATATATATATAGTAAAAAATTGTATATTTTAAATCAATGGATGGGTTGGATTAGTAGAACGTAGAATTAGTCAAACACAAACGTCTAGGTCCTATTTTAGTTTTTAAATAAATATGCTTCAAAAATTTAAATACTTTTAATATTATATGAAAAAGACAAATAAGAATTGACCGTAGCAAAGCAAAAGTTTAATAATATATATATATATAAGTATTGCCTCCAAAAAGGAAAAAATTATATATATATATATATATATATATATATATATTTGGATGAGGGTATTCGAGTAGGAACATAAACGGGGCAATGGAAAAGCTATATGCTTATCCCATCCTTTGTTTAACTTAACATGTTTCTCGCTTTGTGAGAATTTTCATAATCCTTAATTGGGGTGCCTGGAAAATAATTTCTCTACTCCCGTATCTTGAATGGAAATCTTTAAAAGAATATTTGGTTTTTATTCACGTTTTAAAATTGAATACTGATTGGAGAGAGATTTTTTTATCATGCCACGTGAAATGTGTGGACTTCATTTTCAAGTGTTATGGTAAAGAAAACTATGATGGTAATATAACTATTTTAATCTTTTATTTTGGCATTTGTGTGTCCTTTTCGTTTCTTGTTCTACGTTTTCTTCTTTAATATCTTCCTTCCTTTGAAGATATTGCTGTGATCACACTTCCTTTTTGATAAAGAATTAATAAGTGTTTCCTCCAGAAGTTACCAACCTCAATACATCATTTTCAGTAATAAAATATGTTGTCATCAAATTATATATATTATTGAGGAAAGTTTCGATGTATGGTCGGCTAAATTATGATTATACTTAATTAAGACTATGATCCGGGCAATATATAAATATATATATATATATATATATATATAATATTCAAAATGATATTTTTAAAAATAAAGGTGGTCTACTGATCTAGATCTGAAAGAAAATTCACCATTGACGAAAAAAAATATTTGACTTACTGAAAACTTCATTTAACACAAAATTAATAAATATATAATAAAATTAAATGCAGGTATTCATGATGAAAACAAATCAATTATATTAATAATAATTATAATATATATATATATATATATATATATATTACTTGAAAATTTCGATAAAAAGTATATAATAGACATTTATGACATTTATAATAATATACTTATAATTTGTTTGTTTCTTTTCACTATTTTTAATATTTATATAATGAGTAATATATATCTGTCAACAACAAATATATAATTGGATGCTGCAGATTTTTGTTCCCGGATTTGATGAATAATTAGCTGGAGATGCTTTGTGAATTATTAAATAATAGTTTATTCACAATGGACACGTGCATGTTGGCATTATAATACTAATAATAATAATAATAATAAAAATTAATTAATTAATTGTCGATCTTTCCACAAGACGGAGAACACACACTCTCATAGTTTTATTTTATAAGATAACTTGATTTATAAGATTTTTTTGGTAAACAATTTGTGCTAATTTTTCTTCTCCTTTACAATTATATTGTAATCAATTTTTTCTTTTATTGTTTAAAAAATATATTCCAGTCTGACTGCTATTTTCACCGTTTAATCACTGTGTGAGCAGCAACCATTTTGTCTTTATTCAATCATTGCTGTATAATATACAGTACATATATATATATATATATATATATTATATAAGAACACATATACACGTGTGTACAAGTATTTAAAATCAAATGGACTAAATTGATAAGTTTTTACTATAATCAAAAAACATATTCACATTTTAAAAATAATTCAAATTATTAATTAAGTTTATATATCATATATAAAATTAATCTTTAATATTTTTATATAATATTATATCATTAATAAGAAACCTACACAAATAAATGAAATAAGCAACAGATTTATATTTGGAACATAACACATAATTTTTAATAAATTAGATAAAGAAAAAAAATGACAAAACTATAGTAAAAAAAAAAAAAGTAAATATAGTACAAATCGAAATCAATTTAAAATGTGCATTAAAATGAAGTTAGTAGCTTGTTTTCAAATTAAAGTTATATATTCATTAGAAAATAGAATTGGCCCATATATTTATATATATATATATATATATATATATATGTATGTATGTATATTAGTTGAGTTCCTCCATACCCACCCCTCTTTCATGGATCTACAAGAAGATGAAGAGAAAGACAAAAGCAAAATTGTTTAGTTGCCATGTACATCATGCATGCATAAATATATATATATATATATATATAATATATACATATAAAAACAAAAGGATATATGCAAGTTTGACTCCAAAAGATTACGAATGGATATTGCCAAAAGGAAAAGGATTACAATATTGACTTGAAAACCAATCCACCATTATTATAGATTGACATATCTAATAATACTACTTTAGATATATTTTTCTATTTTATTATTAAAATGAATGAATAATATTTTCCTTTTTATTTTTTTTTATATTTATAAAATTCTATTCTTACACAAAAGAATGTGTTATCATAACTATTATTTTATGTTCCCATCAAGAAAGCAGGTTAAACTCTGGATATTATATAATATTTAAAATACATTTTTTCATTACACTGATTTTTTTATAATATAAATAAATAAATAAATAAATATATATATATATATAAATATTAACATTTAAAATTATTATTTTAATTAATTTTAATTTTATCATTAGATTACAACATCTAACTCTTCTTTCTGTATAATTTTTTTTTTAACCTAAAGTAATATATAATGTTCCTAAGAAGAGTTGAATCAATAATATAGCATTTACAAATCAGCTACGGATTATACTAAACTTAATTTATCAGTTAACACATAATTATTATAATTATTAAACTCTAACCTTAAATATTATGTAAAAATTAATTTTAATTAGTTTTGGAGTAATATAATTGAGTTATTTCTAAATAATTTAAGTAGAAAAATTTTATTTTGTTTTGCACAAGAACCAAAATGAATTCATATTTAGTGGAATAATTTTTTTTTTATTTATGAACGATTGAATATATATTTGTCAGGATTTGATTCGCTGGAGATGATTTCCTCCATATTAAATTAGGGTTTGGTCTACATTGGAAACATGGACCACATGGACTGTTCAATTGCATATGGGATATGAAATAATTTCACCGAGCAACCAAGTGGATGAAATATATAATAAATTATATATATATATATATATATATATATATATAAAATTTATTATAATTTTTTTTCTTTTTTTCTTTTTTACCAATAAAATTCATTTTTATGAAAGTTTTAGTATTAATTTGCACCATGAATGTTATACCAAAATTAAGAATTTAATACTTATTATAACTAAAAATTAAGATATTTTTTCAAATTAAAGTTCAACTTTATTAAAACAATTCAAATTAAATCTAAAGATTACCTTTTCAATTGACAATCAGTATAATAATTTCATTATAATATATATTTAATATTCGATACGTGGATTTAGAACATTATATATATATATATATATATAATATATATATATATACACACTTGTTCTTTCTAATTTATTATTTATTTTATTTTTTTGGGCATCATTGTCTAAAATGTAATGGAGAATGAATTAATTGACCACACGTTAACGTTATCAAATATATTTGTTTTTATTCCGTACTACTTTATATATATATATATATATAATGATTTATTAACAAACTTCTTTTCCAAATGTTACTTAATTAACTATGGAAAATGATGACTAAAGTTTGTTCTTAAGCTAAAAATGAAAAAACATAACTAAATTAAAATTTTATATAGTTTTAATTGTATTTATTTTAATATTTTTTATTTATGATTAGTTATAATATTCTTGTATTTTTATTTTCTAAAAAAAAAATTAAAACTTGTAATATATATTTTTGTAAAGACGATAGAATGTGTAATTAGTGTATATATATATATTAATTATGTTTAATATAATTATTGTTTTTATTACCTTACAGAAATTAATATGGTAGGTGAAAATTATTTAATTTAATAATTACAATAATTTATTAAATGTTTATATATATATATATATAAAAGTAATATTTAAATAATTTTTTGTAATAAATACTAAAATTTAGGTGGATAGACTTTCTCATATTCTTTGGATCTATATACTACTACATATTTAAAATTAGTAATTACTTTCCATTTTTAGTTTTTACTTCAAAAGTGTTTATTTTGGTGATAGAAATTTCGAATAATTTTAGAGGGAAAACATTTTAAAATACAAAAAGAAAAAAAAAATCTTTTGCATTTGACCAAAATCTTATGGGGAGACTAATAAAACTAGTCAAATTGTCTCTCAACAGGTTTCTCCGTGTCATAATAATTATAATTTAATAAACTCCAGCTGGTCTTAGAGATCTGATCATTGAACTTGATTGGTTTTATATATATTTCCTCCATTGGCATTCATTCATATATATATATATATATATATTATTATATATGTGTACATTCTATATCTAATATCTACCCCGGTTTTAAACAAAATAAAAATAAAAATAAATAATACTACGTGGACGGTCTAGCCTTTAGCAAGCAAATTAAAAAAGAAATAAAATAATGGTAATAAGTTTTAACGTGCTTCATTTCTTATTGGAGGACAAACGTAATGATAATATATAATAAAATAAAACCCTTGAGAATCAAAAGGGTCATTTATTTATTTCATTTATTTTGTATCTTGTACTGTAATCAAATAAAATTATATGTATTTAATAAAAAAGTAGAGAAAAGAGGTGTTTTTGGCAAATTTGGCACTATAAAAACCCAAGATGCCGAACCTTTTTCTCTTCACATCTGCATTTTGCATAAAAACAAGAAAAACCATAACTAATTATGAAAGCTTTTCTCCATCTTCTTCATGGAGTTTTTCTACTCCTTCTGCTTTCAGACCTAGCCAATGCTTCCTCTAGAAGGCTCATCGCTCGTAACACAAATCCAACTCCTCGTCCTATAACCCCTGATTATGGCATACACGCCCTTAACCGTAGTAGCTTCCCCCCTGGTTTCACCTTCGGTCTTGCCTCTGCTGCTTATCAGGTTTCTCTCTCTTCCTCTCTCTCTCTCTCTCTCTCTCTCTCTCTCTCTCTAAATATATATATATATATACGTATAATCGATCTGGGTTTTGTGATTAATTGATCATTTACACACAATAGGTTGAAGGTGCTTGGAACGTTGATGGAAAAGGTCCAAGCGAATGGGATAACTTTACCCATACATATCCAGGTTGGTAACACTTCATCAAAATAATATATAATATTTGGCAAAAAAGAAGTATATTTGTCACTTTCAAAGGGGGAACTTTTGACCAGAAAAAGAAAACTTGGTTTACTAAATAATTGTTATTACTGAAACTGTAGATAGAATAGTTGATCGAAGCAATGGAGACAATGCAACAAAGTCTTATTATTTGTACCAGGTATATATAATTTTGCACCACATGATTTTTCTTGCTTGCATTTTGATTAAATTAATTTGATTAAACTAATTCTATTATTTGTGTTTATAAATAAATAAATAAATAAATAAATAAATATATATATATATATATATATATAGAAAGATGTACAGCTCCTAAAGGACATGAATGCAGATGCATACCGATTTTCAATTTCTTGGTCTAGGGTATTACCCAGTAAGTATAAATGTACTTCTTATTAGTTTGGATTTCTTGTATCGTGGGAAAATTGATGAAATTTGATTTTTTTTTTTTTAATCTGCAGATGGAAAAGTTAATGGAGGGAAAGGAATCAATCTAAAAGGAATTGAGTATTATAATAATGTTATAAACGAAATTATTGCTAAAGGTATATGTATATCTTTTTAATATAATTGTTTGCTAAATGTTTGTTTGTTTATTTTCTAAGTTTTATTTTATTTCTATAATTTTTATTGGTTGGGACTTCACACTAATTTTCTTTTAATTGTTTCACATAATCCACAGGTTTAAAACCAAGTGTGACAATGTTCCATTTTGATCTCCCACAGGCACTGCAAGATGAATATGGTGGATTGTTGAATGAAACACATTTTAGGTAAGTAATTGACATGAAAAATAAAGACTATAAACAAAGCTCATATATATAATTTGCACCATTTGAAAGTTGTTATTTGTTGCTTATAGTGAAGTTATTCATTTTGCAGAAAAGATTTCCGCGATTATGCTGATTTGTTATTTCGTACATTCGGTGATCGAGTGAAGCAATGGGTTACAATAAATGAGCCACTTACAATTGTTACCACAGGTTATGATGTTGGAAGTTTTCCACCTAATCGATGTTCTGCATGGTTGAATAATAGTTGCACGGGTGGAGACTCGGCAATTGAACCGTATCAAGTAACACATAACTTACTTTTGGCTCATGCTGATATTGTTCACTTATATAGGACTCAATATCAGGTAATATCAGATAATATCATATATATATATTATATATATATATATACCTATTGATTTTTTGTTGAATGTTTAAAACATTAACCAGATGATATATGTTCTTTTTAATAGGAAAAACAAAAAGGAATAATTGGAATTGTAAACCCAGGAATATGGCCAATGGCTTACAATTCTTCTAATCCTGCTGATCATAGTGCAGCAAGACGTTATATAGATTATTCTTTTGGATGGTAAGGTTCTTTGTTTGATATTTGAAGATTTTAAACTTGGTTAAATAAAATTTAATAACTTTTTTTATGTAGGTTTCTAAGTCCAATTACTTTTGGATATTATCCTCAAACAATGCGGGATTATTTGAAGGAACGACTTCCAAATTTCACAGCAGAAGAAGCTGCGCTAGTGCGTGGATCAATTGATTTTCTAGGATTCAACTACTACACATCTTTTTACGTTTCTGACATTAATCTTCCACCTTGGTATCCATGGCCAAAAGCTTACAGCTATGATATTCGTGTTGGAATTAATTGTACGTATATTTTTTATCGTCTCTATAACATAATATATATTTACTAAAAAAATTGATATGAAATGAAATAACTTATCGAGTCTTTACTTTTATGTTTACAGATACTAATTCGGAAGGACATCAAGTTGGAGAGAAGGTAAGTGTGATGTTAAATTTTAATATACTTTTAAGAACTTGTATTATTATGCATAAACGTAATTTATTGTAAATATTGTGTAGCTCGGTATTTCTTGGCAATATTCTTACGCTAAAGGAATTTGGGAATATCTTCACTACATCAAAAACAACTATAATGATCCAATTATTTATATTACGGAAAATGGTAATATTTCATTTCTTTTCAATACTAAATTAGAAATCAGTAAAAATATAACAATTCATTAATTTTGCAATCTTGTTCTATGTTTAGGAGCCAGTGAAGAAAATGATCCAAATATACCACTTGAAGTAGTCTTGAAAGACTACTTTAGAATCAAGTTTCACTTTCAACATCTTGCTTTTGTTAAGAAAGCAATTGAGTAAGTTTTACTTGAGCCATTTATTTGAATCTACTTTGAAGGGTATTATTATCTCATTTTTTAACAATTAAAAAAAATTTGTGTATTTATACTGTGTTTATATTGTGCAGTGATGGTGTTAAAGTAAAAGGATATTTTGGATGGTCGTTAACAGACAATTTTGAGTGGCTTGAAGGCTATACGATTCGCTTTGGATTGATCTACATAGATTACAACACTTTTGAAAGATATCCAAAACTTTCTGCACAATGGTACAAGAGATTCTTGATGGGTTAAACTTTGAACTGAGAAGATAATATTCTTCTCTATGTGAGCTTTTTTATGTAATCACTTTTTATTTTAATCAATAAAAATGTGTGTAACTCCATTGAAAATAAAATTGTATTAAAATAATGAATTCTATTTGGGATGGACCATTTGATGTCTTTCTATTCAATGGACACAAAGCTCAAGTACATTAATTTTCTCTGTCAAATTGTAGTGTCTATTCTTCAATAATTGCTCTCTATCTGTCAAACCTCAGAAGCATCCAAGAAGATAGAGGAAATTTAAAAGCCCTCTCCTAGGGCATATATATATATATATATATATATATAATATATATATATTTGTTCTCAATTATAAAAAAATTGTGATATTGATTCTTCGTTAAAAATTATGTTAAATATCCGTTTAAAAAAAACTTCAAGAGTATTTATGTCAGTATTATTTAAATATATTTAATAATAGGCAGATTAACATAAATAATCTCTAAATTATAGATGTTTGGTGACATTGATCCTTAAATTATAAAAATATTTGTAAAATTGATCCTATTTTTTTAAATTCAAGATATTTATGTAATTACCTTATTTAAATTAGAAGAATTTAGTTATTTATTTATTTTAATTTTCAAAAAAAAAATATGAAAAAATTAAAATAGTGTAAGAATCATATTAAAATATTATTTAAAAATATACATATATAAATTATATACTATTAAATATATTTAAATAATATAGTGACCTAAATACATTTGAAAATTTTACTCAATAAAAAATTTTAACGAAATAACCAATGTCGTTATTTTTTTTATAATTTGGGGATCAATTTCACATAAAAAATAATAATTTATGGATAATGTCACAAAATATCTACAGTTTAGAGGCTATTTATATCAATCTGTATATTATTAAATATATTTAAATAGTGTAGTGACTCATATAAATACCTTTGGAAATTTTTTACTGAGAGATAATTTAACCAAATTTTTAACGAAATGTCCAATATCATAATTTTTTATAGTTCGGAGACCAATTCCACCAAAAAAATAATTCAGGAGAACCAGTATAAAAAAACCTGTATAATTTAGGGACTATTTATACCAATTTACCAATATATATATCATTATAGCAGGCTTAGGAGTACCCTAACATTACCTTTAGGATAACCCATCCATTTAGAGAACATAATTAATTATCATATGTATATTCATTGTCAACCTTTACTTATATCACTAGCTGACCCAAACTATAGCTTAGATATGTACATATATATATATATATATATAGAAGTGGCACCACAAATAAAGACTTGTCTCTATATACATAATAAAATATGAATAGCACTACTAATTAAAGGTGATTTTATATGATTGGACAAAAGGTAGATGAGTCTTGGTTTTGGATATCTACATTGTTCATATTACTATTATCCATAACAATAACCTCTAATTAAGAATTCCCTTCATTTTAATTTTTTCTATTTATTAGATTTTTAAAATTTGAGGGTTATTATTTTTTTTTTGTGTATCAAATTTATGAGTTTTAAAAATTATAAATGAGATTGTTATTAATTAAGTTTTTTTAATTACTTTAATTTTATGTATTTATCATATTAAAAAAATTAATATTTAATTTAAAGTGTGTTTTAACACATAGTGAAAGTAGAATTATCAATCATTCTTCTACTCCACTTGTCATAAAATATGGGGAAAAGACTAAACAGAAATACCACACGAAATAATGGAGTTTGGTGTAAGTCTCTTATAAGTCCGTCAATCTTTATTATATTTTACTGACATGACGACCAATAGGAAACATTAACGTGCTGATCTGACAATTTCGCAATCTTGTTATATATATATATATCATATTTTAAATTATTGTATATATAAAAATAAAAGTTTAAAATTCAAAATCACAAAAAAAAAAAAAAACTATTTCAATTGAAGATGCTACTAAGTTATACATTTTTTATGATACTAAAGTTATTAATGAAATATATAAATCTTCTTTTTTTTTTCTCTCGCGAAAGTTGTCCCATTAATTCCCATGCAAAATAATTATCCCATATTTTTAAGGAATTAGTGTACAAAATAATATATTTTAATATTATTAAACTTACATTTATATTTAAGTTTAATATTGTGGTGTCAAACCAAAGGTTTTTTGTATTTGAGAGAGCCAATTCCAGAGGTGAGGAATTTGCAGGTTGTTTGGGAACTTAAAAAGCTCAACAATCAAATTGGTGTACTTAGAGAGACATGAAAAGAATAATTGTTCATGTTATGAAAACCGAGTATAAAGATTTTGTTGATACAGTACAAGGATTCCAAAATCAACTATCACTTTGTAGAATTTGAGAATCTACCTTTTGGTCAAAAATGCATTAACCAAGAAAATGGTTGGAATTTCATTGAAAGGTGAAAATGAAGCACGTTATGCCAACCAAAATAGAAAAAGTTCATAGCAACAATATTTTAGTGCGCCTAAGAGAAATAATGATAGAGGAAAGAATCATTGAAGTGAAGAAATGAGCTATTCAACGAGTTTTTAAATATCACGTTTCACACTATTATAAACTTCAAGTTTTTTTTTTTTTTGTTTAATCTGGAGATTTGTATTAAATAAATAAATAAATTACAACAAGATAATCTGTATAAAAGGAGTCCCTAGCACCTACTTTTATAAACTTCTAGCAAGATAACCTCCTAATAGCTTTGTCTACTAGATAAGTATAAGTCTTCAATTGGATCCTCTCACGATGAATTGAGATCCCTAATTAGGAACCAAGGTTGTGTGTAATAGTCTTGGCTATCATGCTACTTATCCACGAGCGGATCGGTGGAAGACATTAGGGGAGAACCAGACTTTAGATTTGGTCAGGTTCACCTTTTGTCTCGATTGAGCACAGAAGTCAGCTAACACATCTTCAATTATCCGAACCTGATCTGTAGGGGCTTCCCCAACAAGTAGAAGGTCATCCGTAAAATATACATGTGAGATTGGTGGACTCCTCCGATATACCCTAATCCCTTTCCAACTATCGTTCCCCACTGCTCTATGAATACATTGCCCTAATACCTCTATACATGGATCCCCTTGTCTCAACCCCTGGGATGGAGTAAAAGTTGGTAGCTTTATCATTCCACATAACTGAAAGTTGTGAGAAAGAGATGCAGAACATGATCAAATTCCGTAAGGATGGTGAGAAACCCACTACTTCCAACACATGCCAAAGAATGTCCCAGTTAACCCTGTCATACGCCTTGTCAAGATCAATCTTTGCTATTAAACCATCTTTACCCCCTTACGTTTCTTAAGAGAATGGACCTACTCCTGAACTATGATGACGTTATCAGTAGTTGTACAAGACGGAACAAAACTACTCTAGTTAGGAGCTGTGAGGGAGCACATTAGGGGTCTCAACCTATTGGCTATTACCTTGGAGATGATTTTGACTACCACAATGCGTAAGAATATGGGCCGGAATTGAGCCAAAGTTTATAGATTTTGTTGTTTTAGTATGAGACTAATCAAAGTATTGTTCATAGATATTGGGAAAGTAGTTGTTAAAAAGGCATTTTTAACAAACTCAGTCACTGATGTTCCAACAATTGGCCAAAACTTTTGAAAGAAAGTGGCATTGATTCCATCAGGACCCGAGGCTTTCCGCCCATCCATCTGAAAAACAGCCCTTTTCACCTCCAGTTCTGTGACTCCCCTATTTAACCACCTCAAGTCTTGTCTCCACAACGGTGGAAAGGACCAACTAGCCACCTGTGGTAGTCTTGTCGGGGTAGCCGTATACAAGGTTTCATAATAGGCAGTAGGCAACTTTTCCAAGATCTCCGAATCAGATTGCCAAATACCATCCATATCCTTGAGTAGTAAAAACTTCCCCTTGGCTCGCCGGATGAGGATTGATTAGTGGAAGTAACGTGTGTTTTCTTCCCCATTCTTTAACACCAAGCTCCTGCCTTTTGTTTCCAGAATATATGTTCTTGGGTGAGAATTTCAGATAATTTAGCCATGAGCTTTGATTCAAGATTCTCCAAGAAAGGGGAGCTTTGATTGCACAATTTCTTTTGCAATCCTTCTAATCTAGCTCTGTATCTAGCTTTGCGGTGGAATAAGGAGACTAATCTATTTTTCCAACTCTTTCACAAAATATGAGTTCTAACGGGTCCATGATCAATTAATTTTAAAATAATATTATAATATATATTATAATATATATATTATATATATAGCAAGTATTATTAAATAAATAAAAAAAAAGAAATGATTTGTATCTTAAATGTATATCATAATATATATATTATGATATACATTTAAAATTAGTGAGATAATATTATTTAATTCCACTTTAAAACAAACTTTTTTAATCAATTTTAAAATTTGTTTTCTTTTGAAACAATTTTTTCTTTTATAAGATAGCATCTCACTTCCATCACCTCCCTCGTTTTTGTTATATATTTATATATATATTGTAATCTCTATCATTTTTTTCTGCTAATTTAACTAGCTAATTGAGTTGTTTATATATATATATATATGTGTGTGTGTGTGTCGATTTTTCGAATGATATGTAGATCTTTTTAGCATTATTAATTCTTCCCCACCATGGAATTAAAACCCTTTGGCTATGGCCTGATTTATTTTCAAATTTGTAGTTCCATAGACTGGCAATTCCTCCCTATTATCGCCTCTAAATACAATTTTCTCCATATCAAATAGATCTGAACTCGTACAACTCTTATCATTATCGTAACTATCGTGGTGGTCGTCGTCGACATTGTAGAAATCTCTGTATTTATGTTTTTTCTTATAATATATATTATACTTATATATATTATGTACAAATCGAAATGAAAAAGAAGTACAAAATTTTAATTAAAAATATTTTCAATTAATGTTTAAGTTAAAAAACTTTTCAAGTCTACTTAAAAAAACTTTTCAATTCTAATTAAAAAAAATTCAATTTTAAGTTAAAAACTTTCTAATTATATATATGTATAATATATAGAATATAATATATACACTAAAAAAAACTCTCTTTAACAAAAAGAAAAAAAGAAAAAAAAATACAAAATTCTTTTCCATCTCAAACTAAAAATATCTTCATCTTCTTTCCCTCTCAAACGAAACTCATCTTCCTCTCCCCTCAAAAAAACCCTTTCCCTTTCAAATCCAAACTTCAACTAGTGGAGAAATCAACTTCAAGTGTTCAATTTCAAGTTAAAAGGGTAATTCATCTTAGTTATTGCTTGATATTTCAATTTCAAGTTTAAAAGGTGATTTCAACTTGGTTTTTTTTTTATGTAGGAAGATAGAAATTTAGTGAAGAATAGTGAGGAGCAGAATGCACACGAGCAGAAGTACTCAATAAAACTTTGTCCATGAACAAAGTCTATTCTGTGTGTTTTTGAAAGAATAGTGAAGTTGTGACAGCAAGGGAAACTTAAAATGAACGATAATCTCTCTATCTTCTTCTTCTTCCAACTGGATTTGTTACTTCTCTGCTTCTGCTTTAGTTTCAGTTTTTCTCTCTAAACTTCAACCTATTGTGACCACCCAATCTGGTTATTTATAAATACTAAACATATTTAATTATTTTACATTTAATTAGTTTCCAGTCATAAAAAAGTTAGAAATAATATATATATATATATATATATATATCTTTCATAGGTATTTGATGCATATTCATATAATATTTTATAACTTTTGACTCAATCGATGTGTAAGTATATATATATACATCATCCATCTTTGCCATACCTAAAATATCTTTACCATCTAGCACCTAGCTGTATGTATATATTTATGTATGTACGTATAAATACAAGGATTTAGATGTATATAAAGATAATTTTGTTGTAAATTAAATAAGGATATGTTTGATAATAACTATAGTCCTGCTGGATTTTCAATCGTCCATGAACTGCACCTTGGTTTTGTATTTGGATAAATTTTGGTTATTTAGTATTTAAATAATATCCTAACAAAAACATTTCGGTGATTTGATTGAAGTTTTTAATCAAGAACATGTCATTTCTTCATAACTTTTGATTGCTCAACTTCATGTTGTACTCAGTTTAATTAGTCTTCTTTTGTGCAGCCTACTTGGTTGAAGTCATTATTGGACTATAGTTACTCTTAAACAAAAAGAGAGAAAGGTTAAAGGTAAGATTTCTTCTATATTCAAATTATAATTAGTATAATTATATATATATAATCTTGGGTGACACCAATCTTATGATTAGTATCTTAGTTTTTATAAGGTTATATTGGAAGAGTTTACTTGAATTTGCATACTCAAATATAGAATTTTCTTTTCTATTTGTTGTGATATTTTTAGATATATTTCATTATAAATGGAGGATCGTAGTTGGATGTATAGAAGATATGTTACTGGAATAAGGGGTATTCCATATCCAGTAAAATTAGATGTCCTTGTGCAAAGTGTAAGAACATGAAATTTGAAGAACCGAATATAGTGGAGAGTCACTTGTACAGGAAGGGATTTGTTACTAATTACTATGAATGGACATGTCATGGTGAAGGATTCAGGTCATATGCACATACTTCTTCGACACCAATATCATTGAGGGAATCAAATTCAAGTGATATGATTCGAGAAATGGTATTTGAATGAGTACAACATGATTTCAATATAGATGCTACGGAGGAGTCTCCTAATAGAGAAGCTAAGAAGTTCTATGATATGTTGGAGGCGGCTAATGTTCCTATATGGGATGGTTGTACAAAGCACTCTCAATTGTCTTTAGTTTCCCGACTTTTACATATAAAGGCAGAGAATAATATGTCTGAGAAGTGTTTTAATCAAATAGTCCAATTATTGAAGGAGGTTGTTCCAACTGATAACATTATTCTTAATGATTTATATGAAACGAAGAAGATGGTATCAAGTCTTGGGTTGCCAGTTCAAAAGATTGATGTTTGCCCAAATGGTTGTATGTTATACTGGAAGGATGATTTTGAAAGAAGAGAATGCAAATTTTGTGGGCATGCTAGGTATATCCTAAAAAAAGGGTAGAAAGAATAAAAAACAAAATGAGGTTACACAGTCAAAGATGTTTTACTTTCCTATTACACCTAGATTGTAAAGACTTTATGCATCTAAAACAACAGCTCAACATATGAGATGACGTTTTGAAAGTAAACATGAAGAAGACTATATGAGTGATCCAAGGGATGGTCAAGCTTGGAAACATTTTGATCAAATTCATGGTGACTTTTCTAATGAGATGAGAAATGTAAGACTTGGTTTGTGTACAGATGTGTTTTCACCTTTTGGAATATCAGGAAAGCAGTACTCATGTTGGCTTGTTATTATTGTTCCGTATAACCTTCCACCTTGGATGTGCATGAAAGATGAATTCATGTTTCTAACTGTTATTATACCAGGGCAAAAAAATCCAAAACAAAAAATAGATGTTTATTTGCAACCTTTGGTGGATGAACTGAAACATCTATGGGTTGAAGGTGTCCCAACGTATGATATTTCAAAGAAACAAAACTTCCATATGCGTGCAACATTGCTTTGGACTATTAATGATTTTCCTGCATACGGTATGTTGAGTGGTTGGAGCACGACTGGAAAATTTGCGTGTCCATATTGCATGGAAAAGTCAAAATCTTTTCATTTGAAGAATGGTTGTAAGCACTCTTGGTTTGATTGTCATCGACAATTCCTTTCAAGTGACCATCCATATAGGAAAGACACAAGATCTTTTAGTAGAAATAGAGGAAAAGAAACATCAAAATCACCTACCAATGTAACTGGTACACAATTGTGGAATAGAGTATGTCAGATTCCAAAGATAACTGAATCAGGAGCTGAACTTGGGAAGATTGATGGAAGAGGGACATATCACAATTGGACAAAACGTAGCATCTTTTGGGATTTGCCTTATTGGCCAACAAATTTGATTCGTCATAATATAGATGTCATGCATAATGAAAAAAATGTCTTTGACAATGTTTTTAACACTGTTATGGATGTGAAAGGAAAGACGAAAGATAATATAAAGTCTCGAAGAGATTTGGAAATATATTGTAATCGTCCTGAACTATGTGTCCAAAGAGTTCGAGCTGGGAAGGCATCAATTCCAAAAGCATGTTATGCATTAACAAATGACCAAAAGAAACTTTTGCTTGAGTGGATAAAAGAGTTAAGGTTTCCTGATGGATATGTTTCTAATTTAGCAAGATGTGTTGACTGGAAAGAATTGAAGATGTCTGGTATGAAAAGTCATGATTGCCATGTGTTCATGGAGCGGTTGCTTCCAATTGCATTGAAAGAATTTCTTCCAAGTAATGTGTGATCAATATTAACAGAGTTGAGTATGTTCTACCGTGATTTATGTGCACCTAAATTGTCAAATAAACACATGAATAAGTTGAATGAAGATATACCCATCTTAGTTTGCAAGTTGGAAAAGATATTCCCTCCATCATTTTTTGATGTTATGGAACATTTGATGATTCATTTACCTTATGAGGCACTAGTTGGTGGTCCAGTCCAATATAGATGGATGTATCCATTTGAGAGGTAATGTAAGAATTCACATATTATTATATATATAATATACTTTATTTAAATATTATTTCCTAACTTCAACAATATGTCATTTTAAATTTAGGTTTCTATATCGTTTGAAAATAAAAGTGAAGAATAAGGCACATATAGAAGGGTCAATTTCTAGTGCATATTTAGTTGAAGAAGCATCAACTTTCTTCTCTTACTATTTTCAACCGTATGTTCAAACAAGACACTCTTCTACTACTCGAAATGAAGAAGGTGTGTTAGAAGCTAAAGATGTTGGAGGATTATCAATATGTAATATACCTAGTAGAAAAGTTGGCAAGATTCAATCAAGGTTCCTAACAGATGAGGAATATAAAGTAGCCAATAATTACATTCTACTAAATTGCAAAGAAGTGCAACCATATATCAAGTATGTAACTCTTAAATTATATATAGTTTACTACATTTACTATAAGGTAAAAAAGATTGAATTTAATATATATGTTTCTCAAATGCAGGAAATTTACAACAAATTTACAAGTTCAATCTCCGTCTATAAGTCAAGAAGAGATCGATATAAGAATGGAAAATGATTTTGCGTGTTGGTTTCGTTCATATGTAAGTTCTATAGAAATTTAAGATAATAATCCTTTTTATGATATAATACTTTCATTCACTAACTTTATTAAACTTAATATCTTTATTTTAGGTAACTGATTCCCAAAATCAAGTAAACAATGTTTGTTTGCGAAACTTGTCTTGGGGACCATCAAGACAAGTAAAGTCATTTCATGGCATATTTGTCAATGGTTATAGGTTTCACACTTCTGAACATGCAAAAGGAAGAAACACTAAACAATGGAGTTTGTGTTAAAGGATGTAATGATGATGCTACTTCCACTTTTGATTATTATGGAATTTTGAGGGAAATTGTTGAACTTCAATTGATGGGTGATCTCAACCAAAATATCATCCTTTTCAATTGTGATTGGTTTGATCCAACACCAAATTTAGGTGTTAGGATTCATCCTCAGTACAAGCTTATTGATATTAACCACAAGAGGAGGTATCCAAAATATGATCCATTTGTATTAGCTCAACAAGCTACTCAAGTTTACTATGCAAGTTATCCCGAGAGTAAAAGATCACATTGTGATTGGTTTTCAGTATGTAAAACTAAACCTCGACATGTGGTAGAAGTACTTGCTTATCAAGAGGATGTAGGTGATGAAGATGCCATGATAATAACAAATGAGGTGCACCCAATTGAAGATTTAACACATGAATCGAATGAAGTTCAAATGGTGGATATTGATGAAAATCAAATTGAGAATTTGTCAGTCGGTGTCGAAGATGAAATGAAAGATTGGACAACTGATTCTGAAACTAATGAAGTTGATGAAGATTCTTTATCAGATGAAGATTCTTGATATGATGATTCATGTTTGGATCATGCATCTTTTTTAGTAAAAAAAGAATTTTATTAATGTTTTTTAATTCTGACTTTATTTATCTTGATTTTATTAATGTTTAACTTTGTATTTCAGCAATGAGTGGCAATATGCATACACCTTCTAGTAGTCAGGCTCCTAGTGTGTAGACTCCTACAACACACTCATCAGTTGATTCAACTAATAATTTGACAGAAATTTCAGATTTTCGACCACTTATAAGGCCACGAGGTTTTGGGTATTTATAACTTTCTTAACTTATAGATATACTTTTGTATGATTTATTAATTTTCATAGTGTTTATTGATTCATATATAAAATATTGTGCATATATTTTATTAGTAAATTCATTAATTAAATTTTTTTCCTTTCCTTTTATGTTTCTACTTTCTTTGTCTATGAAATTAGGTTTGAAGGGTCTAAAAATTGTGTTGCTACAATTACGCAATCTTTCAAGTACAATTTTGTAGACCATATCCCTCATTTTCTGATGTTCCCAACGATGTGAAAGATATTTGGTTTCAATCTTTTAGCGTAAGTTATGTAATTTTCTATAATTCATTTTTAACATAAGGAGCTTTACTATTATAAACTCATTCAATTTTTGAAATTACTTAATCAATTATCCTTCTTTATTTATTATTAGTATCATTTTTAAAGTCTAATCATTTTATATATTTTGTAGAAATCATTTCGATGGGATAAGAAAGATAGTGCATTGATTCGAAGGAATTGGGAGAATATTTGTCGAAGAAGGCTATCTGATCATCTTTGTAGGATTAAAGCGAAGTATGCAAAATCTTGTCCTCCATGGATAGACTCACAACACTGGAATCAACTTCTTTCTCATTGGAATACTGTAGAATTCAAGAAAATCTCCTCAACTGCAAAAAAAATAGATCTTTAGCTGGTCCTACCCATACTGATGGATCAATTTCCTTTACAGAGCATGAAGAACGTGCAGTTAGTAACTAATTTACTACGACACATTAACTAGTTAATGAAATTCTTATTATATTTATATCCATATATATATATATATATATATATGTGTGTGTGTGTGTGTGTGTGTGTGTGTGTGTATTTCTTGGTTTTCTTTTAATGAAGCTTTGTGTGCATTGGATTGAATATTTCATATATAGTTGGGGTTATTTTTTATCACATTGTGTTTTTATTGGATTGGATACTTTATGTATAGTTGGGGTTATTTTTTATCACATTGTGTTTTAGTTGGATTAGATACTACATGTGTAGTTGGAGTTATTTTTTATCACATTGTGTTTTTGTTGGATTGGATACTCCATGTATAGTTGGGGTTATTTTTTTCACATTGTATTTTTGTTGGATTAGATATTCCATGTGTAGTTGGAGTTATTTTTTATCATATTGTGTTTTTGTTGGATTGGATACTTCATGCATAGTTGGAGTTAATTTTTTATCACATTATGTTTTTGTTGGATTAGATACTCCATGTGTAGTTGGAGTTATTTTTAATCACATAGTGTTTTTGTTGGATTGGATACTCCATGTATAGTTGGGGTTATTTTTTATCACATTGCATTTTTGTTGGATTAGATATTCCATGTGTAGTTGGAGTTATTTTTTATCACATTATATTTTTGTTGGATTGGATACTTCATGCATAGTTGGAGTTATTTTTTATCATATTATGTTTTTGTTGGATTAGATACTCCGTGTGTAGTTGGAGTTATTTTTTAAACTAGTGTTTTTGTTGGATTGGATACTCCATGCATAGATGGAGTTATTTTTTATCATATTGTTTTTTTGTTACATTGGGATACTCCATGTATAGTTGGAATTATTTTTTATCTATTTTTTTGGGTTGAATACTCCATGTATAGTTAGAGTTATTTCTTAAACTAGTTCTTGATGAAATTTTCTTATCTCTTTTGAGTAATACAGCGACATGAAAATGAAGAAAATTTTGAATATACCGACTTGTTTCACCGTTTGCATGTATTTCAATCCGGACTGATGAAGGGTGAGTTTATCAATGAGCGCTCCAAGAAGGCAATGGTAATATTCTCTTCTCTATTTAATATCATGATTAGTATTTACAATTATTTTATGCATATAGTTACTAATTTTTTTTCCTAACATCGTCTTAATCTTTTGATAATGCATTTCAGAATGACGTTAATCAACTTAAAGAGCATTATTCACAAGTTTCTTCATCATTGGGCTCCATCGAGAGTTCTGTCATTCCTGATGATAAACAAATGTTTATTGAGGCATGTGGTGGTTTCAATAAAGGTCGAGCTTTTGATTTAGGATCGGAATTTGTTCTATTAAGGTCTCAATTAAACTATTCTACAACTACTCCAACAATAGTAGCGGAGCTTGCAAACAAAGTAGCTGAATTGGAAGACAAAGTCAAGAATCTAGAGAAGCAAGCACAACATGCTACAAATGTTAGTGATGAAGGTAATGATCATACTTGATAAATTCATCTCCAAGAGCTCAAGATGATTATGACTGGGCTTTTCTAAAGCAACACTATGTACTATTTGATATTATTGCGATGATACTTAAAATGTTTTTAATATTAAGATACTACTATATATTTATTATTATTATAATGACATTTTATAATATTTTATTTTTTGGATTATATATATATATATATATATTGTGATAGAAATATTATTATTATTAACTTTTATTGTTATTTTTTATTTAATTATAAATTATGTTTTTGGATATATATATATATAAATTTATGTATTTAATTAAAAATAAAAAATAATCAAAATAAATCTGTCACAAATTAATTGCAAAATAGCGATGGATTTGATCGTCACAAATTTGTTGCTATTTGCGACGAATTTTTGTGTCATCGCAATTAGCGACGAAGATATTACGACGGTCAAATTCGTCGCAAATCTATTGCAAAATAGCGACGCTCAAATACCGTCGCAAAATTATCGCAAACATAGCGACGGATTTGACCGTCGCAAATTCAGTTGCAAATTCGGTTGCAATTTGCGACAGTTTAGTAGGCGGTCACAAATTCTGTGGCAATTTGCGACGGGTTAGTAGGCGGTCGCAAATTCGGTTGCAATTTGCGACCGGTTAGTAGGCAGTCGCAAATTCTGTTGCAATTTGCGACGACTTAGTAGGCGGTCGCAAATTCTGTTGCAATATGCGACGGCTTAGTAGGCGGTCGCAAATTTGGTTGCAATATGCGACGGCTTAGTAGGCGGTCGCAAATTTGGTTGCAATTTGCGACGGCTTAGTAGGCGGTCGCAAATTCTGTTGCAATTTGCGACGACTTAGTAGGCGGAGGTAAATTCGGTCGCTATTTGCGACGGCTGTGAGGCCGTCGCAAATATTCGTCGCTAAAATTGATTTTCTAGTAGTGATATGTATATGTATATATTATTGGGGGATTGGAATTAATGAAGGAAGTATATATATATATATATATATATATATATATATATATACATGTTGTTGGAGGGAAAAGATTTGTGAGACACAGCCATAAATGGGATCTTGAAGTCTGGCTTGAGCTTCATAAGAGATGGTAACAGCAGCTTCACAACGATCAGTGATGGGAACATGAGCAAGGAGTTTGGAGACATTACTGGCTCCAAAAACTTTATGAATGGCTGCAAAATAGCATGCTCCTTGTTTAAAGCAGAAGTAAGGTGCAAATACACAACCTCTAACACATTTTCTTCTCAGAAATTTACACGCACCACAAGGTGAACCAGATCCTGTCATCTTCTTCTTAAATTTTAATTCTATATATTCTTCCTTAATTTCTAGCTAGAAGAATGAATGGATGGATGAATTCAGGGTTAGAACTAGAAAGAAAAAAAAACACAGACCAGAGTTTTAGGGTTTATAGTTAATTAGGTTTAATTAAGAAAGCTAAAAGAGTATATATTTATATATATATATATATATAGGTTTTGACAGACGTGACTCAACTTGTCGGGATTTCGCTTTTCGAAAATTGAGGATTTTTTTTTGCTGAATAAAGGGAAAAGAGGATTAATTATACTATATTTATATTAACTTTTATATATATATAAATGGGAAAGGGAAAAGACCAACATGTAGACTTTGTTCCCTCAAATGTGTTTAAATTTATGACCCCACTTCCATCCTCAATAATAATGACTCATCAACTATATATCTACTGCCTTTCTTTTATATATATATTGACATTAAATTATAAATATTTTTAGATAAAAAATTTTCTTTTTTTTTTTAAATTTTGAGGTATATTATATTTTAATTAAAAATTTTTAAAGTTACAAATGAGACTCTTAATAATTTTGATAGATAAAATTTTTTTAATTAAATTATGTGTCCTTTTCACTTAAAAGAAATAAGAGAGAGATATTGCATTATTTGTATATTAATATTTAATTTACTTTCTAAAGATCTCTTCCAATTCTTAAAGGGACATTAATACATATCACGATAATAATAGTTTTTTTTCTTTTTCTTTTTAAAAGAATTGAAAAAAAATATATATATATTATATATAATTTGATATTTATTTTATGTAATTATATTAATTTCCAACTAACTATTTATATATATAGTATAATATTTGACACAAATCATTTCTTCTTTTTTTCCCCTTTATTTAATAATACTTGCTATATATATATATTATGATATACATTTAAAATTAGTGTCATGATATTCTTTAACTCCCAATGATCCAATTACAATTTAAATATATATATATATATATATATTAAGAGGTATAAAAATACCCTCACGCTGACAAGGCAAATGTCACTAAGCACACGGGACTCACCGAGCATACGTGTCCGCCACGTGGCATGGCTTGACATGCCCCACTTCGATAAACACATCCAACTATACCAGGGATGTCGAGGCCACTTCGCCTCACCTCGTGCCGAAGTCACTACACTTCATTACTTCGATCAAGCTCACTGATCAACCACATTTCTGATGGTCAACGTTTGACTCAATCACAGTCAAAGATTCTCTTAACAACCTACTAAAAAGGGGATCTCATATCTCCCCACAAAATCCGGTAACCATCAGATTTTACTAACAAATCACCCAAACTACTTCGCAAGGGCAGTAAAATCCCTATAAATACCACCCCGTACAGGTACGAGGGTAAGACCAAATTATTCTACTCATATCTCTCTCTAATTACCTATCTTACAGTTACATCTATGACTTAAGCATCGGAGGGTTTTACCGGAGACCCTCTACCTTCCGGATAAACTTTATTGTTTTGCAGGCCTAGCTTTGCAAGACAACAATCCTTCTACGACACATAGACAATCAAGATACGGGCATTTGACAGAGAGAGACCATCAAACGACGTCGGATCATTGATACGTGGAATCAAACTTTGACGAATCAATATATATATTTAGCATAGAGTTAGGTAAATGATAAGGCTAATCTAAATATGGCTATTGGATAGCACACTTGGTTTTAGATATTAATATATACGATCAATTATAAAACTTTATATAATAAAGACTTTAATTCAAACATGTAAATAAAAAAATATATATATTATAAGAATTTTTTACTAAAAATAAAAATCGACAAAATTTGATTCGAAATTAATTGGAAGAAATAATGAAATACAAAAGATTAAACTAAAATTGCATGAGATATAATTAGTCATAAGAGATGTAGAGAGAGAAAGAGAATTAGTTCATGCATGGCTTCATCCATTTGGCAGCCTCCCTAGCAGCCATTATAGATATAGATATATATATATATATGTGTGTGTGTGTGGTTGATGCGTACTTGTTGGCCACTTAATTTAGCATGGAAATGGAAGAATAGAGAAGAAGGGATATTATTGCAGACAAGAAGTTCATGTGTTTATTATTGGGATCATTAAGATAAACCTTTTTTTTCTTTTTAGGGCAAATAATAATAATAATAATAATAATAACAAACTTTTTTCCACTTTATCTCCACTTTTCCCCTTTTTCAATCAACTTTAACTCCACTTTAACTCCACTTTAGCTCACTTCCATCACCTCCCTCGTTTTTGTTCTATATTTATATATATATATATTGTAATCTCCATCATTTTTTCTGCTCATTTCACTAGCTAATTAATGTGTATGTAATTAAATGGATATATGTAATTGAGTATATATACATTATATATATATATATATTGTTACGAATCCCGAAAATTCATTAAATTAATGGATATCCATTATCCCAGAAAATTACGTAAGGTGATAAATTTCACAAGATGTATATATATATATATATATATGTATTAGTGGATGTAATAATTATATCTAGTGGATGAAATAATAATTATATATATAGTGGATGTAATGATGATAAATAATGGATGAATATATTTATATATATATATTCATTTAGATACATATGTATGTATATATAAAGGTGTACCTTGAGAGAGTTTTTGAAGAAGTGAAGTAGAAAGAAAGATTTTGATACAATTCAATTGCATCTACATTTCCCAATTTCCCGGGACTATTCCCGAGACATATTCTTCAATTCTCTCCTCTCTCCCTCTCTCCCTCTATCTCCACACCAATTGCCATATTATATATATTATACTATATATATACACACATATATATAGATTATACAATTTTATAACACGTTATCAGCACGATTGTCTATCATCGGTACGTTATCAAACAGGTACGTTTTCTATTATCATTATGGCAAATCTAACTAAACTAGAATTTGTGGCTCTTGATGTCACCGGAAAAAAACTATTTGTCATGGACACTAGATGCCGAGATGCATCTTGCTGCGATGGGTCTGGCAGACACCATCGTACAAAATAATATATCATCAATTCAAGATAGTGCCAAAGCTATAATATTTCTCCGTCATCATCTTTACGAAGATCTGAAAAATGAATATCTTACCGTGAAAGATCCTTTTATTTTATGGGGAAATTTGAAAGAAAGATTCGACCACCAGAAGATGGTCGTTCTCCCAAAAGCACGGTATGACTGGTTGCACCTGAGGTTGCAAGATTTCAGATCCATAAGCGAGTATAACTCCGCAATGTTTAAAATAGTTTCACAATTGAAACTATGTGGAGTTGATATAACGGATGATAATATGCTGGAGAAAACATACTCCACTTTTCATGCCATGAATATTGTCCTGCAGCAACAATATCGTGAGAAAGGTTTTAAGAAATATTCTGAATTAATTTCTTGTCTTCTTGTTGCGGAACAAAATAATGAATTATTAATGAAAAATCACGAGACTCGACCTACTGGTTCTACTCCATTCCCTGAAGTAAATGCTATTAGAAATCATGATCCCAGAAGAGATCGTGGTCGTGGTCGTGGTCATTACCGTGGTCATAGCCGAAAATATGATCATGGACGCCGTGATAAATTTGGCCCTTACAATCGTAATAATACTTCAGGTGCCAAAAATGTTAATAACCACCTGAAGTGGATAAAACATAATGAGAAAAGAAATATTGTTCCGAAAAATTATGAAGACATATGTTATCGTTGTGGCATGAAAGGTCACTGGTCTCGTATTTGTCGCACTGCAAAACATCTTGTTGATTTATATCAAGCATCTATTGAAAAGAAAAGCAAAAATGTTGAGGCAAATTTTACTTCTCAAAATTTACCTCATGAAAGAAATGATGACGATCTTGAAAATAATGATGTTGGTACAATTCACTTGGATGTTGCTGATTTTTTCGAGCATCCAGAAGGAAGAATTGATCACTTAATTGGAGATGGAAGTGTCCAAAAATAATTAGAATATTAATGTTATATGTTTATATTACTTTTGTAATGATATGCTTAATTTTTATTTCTGTAAATATTTTGTTAATAAAACAGATGACTGTTGTTCAATTTTTTGGTATGAACAACGATATCGAAACTGTCTGTCTTATTGACAGTGGAACTACGCACACCATACTGAAATACGAGAAATATTTTTCTCATTTGAATGTGGGAGAAACAAGTGTTACCACAATAAATGGTAGTGCAAAACTGATTGAAGGCTCCGGAAGAGCTAATATAATATTACCGGGAGGAACTATGATTGCTATTGATAAAGCATTATATTCCTCAAAGTCTCAAAAAAATTTATTGAGTTTTAAAGATATCCGACGGAATGGATATCATGTTGAGACTATGGAAGATAATGGTCATGAATATTTGGGTATCACAAAAATGACCTCCGGTAATAAGGTTTTGTTGGAAAAACTACCATCTCTATCCTCTGGCCTATATTATGCAAAAATAAATGCTATTGAGGCGCATCATTTAGTAAACCAGAAGTTTACTAATCCCGTTATTTTTAAAGTTTGGCATGACCGTTTGGGTCATCCGGGATCAATTATGATGCGAAAAATTATCGAGACAACGCACGGTCATCCTTTGAAAAATCAAAGGATTTTGACTTCTGATAAACTTTCATGTGCTGCATGTTCCAAAGGGAAATTGATTATAAGACCAGCACCATTGAAAGTAGGAGCTGAAAGTCCTACATTTCTAGAACGGATTCATGGAGATATATGTGGACCGATTAGTCCACCATGTTGGCAATTTCGATATTTCATGGTTTGATTGATGCATCGACCCGATGGTCGCATGTTTGTTTATATCGACTCGCAACCTGGCGTTTGCGAGATTACTTGCCCAAATAATTCGCTTAAGAGCGCAGTTTCCTGATTATCCTATTAAGCGAATCCGTCTAGACAATGCTGGTGAATTTACTTCGCATGCATTTTTCTTATTGCATGTCGATTGGAATAATTGTTGAACATCCTGTAGCTCATGTTCACACACAGAATGGTCTAGCTGAATCATTTATTAAAAGGCTGCAATTAATTGCTAGACCATTATTGATGAAAACAAATCTCCCTACAACAGCCTGGGGACATGCAATTTTGCATGCTGCAGCACTTGTGCGTTTAAGGCCATCGATTATCATAAATTTTTCTCCCATACAGTTGGCTTTTGGTTCAGAGCCAAATATTTCTTATTTGAGAATTTTTGGGTGTGCTGTATATGTCCCAATTGAACCACCCCAACGGACAAAAATGGGTCCGCAGAGAAGATTGGGGATATATGTTGGGTATGACTCTCCGTCCATTATAAGGTATCTTGAACCTTTGACGGGGGATGTATTTACAGCAAGATTTGCTGATTGCCATTTTGATGAAAATTTGTTTCCCAAATTAGGGGGAGAGAATAAATGGCATAAGATTGAACTTGCGTGGAAAACTTCTTTGAATCATTTAGATCCACGCACAAATATAAGTGAACTTGAAGTTCAAAAGATTATACATTTGCAACAAATTGCAAATCAACTGCCAGATTCTTTTGCTGACTCTAGCAGAGTCACTAAATCGCATCTTCCAGCTATAGATGCTCCTATACGGATAGAAGTTCCTGAAGGACAGAAAGTGAATCCTATAGCTTTCGAATCAAAAACACGTCAGAAGTGTGGCCCCCTTGGTTCCAAAAATAAAAATCCTCGAAAGAAAAGAGGAACAAATGATCCAGAAGATCATATTGATGAAACAGAAAAGGAAAACCAAGGGAGAACTAATGAAAAGATTCCAACTACAAATGATAAGAGAATTCTGAAATCTCATTAATTCCAGTTCGAATCAAAGTTGGGATCGAAGAAATGTTGTCATTGATAATGCTTTTGCATACAACGTAGCCCTTGATATTTTCAAGGATAATGAGGATTTAGATCCTTTATCAGTCGAAGAATGTCGGCATAGAATTGATTGGCCTCAATGGAAAGATGTGATTCAATCGGAGTTAAATTCGCTTGCGAAGCGAGAAGTTTTTGGACCTGTAGTCCAAACGCCAAAGGATAAAACCTGTTGGCTATAAATGGGTGTTTGTGCGAAAACGAAATGAGAATAATGAAGTCGTAAAATATAAAGCACGACTCGTCGCACAAGGCTTTTCGCAAAAGCCAGGAATTGATTATGATCAAACTTATTCACCCGTTATTGATGCTATTACACTCCGATATCTTATAAGTTGGCAGTTCATGAAAAGGTGGACATGCGTCTAATGGATGTCATTACAGCTTATCTTTATGGAAGCCTTGAAAATGAGATTTATATGAAAATCCCTGAAGGATTCAAATTACCAAAGGCTTCTAAAGGCCCTCGTGAAAATTATTCTATCAAATTACAAAGTCATTATATGGGCTTAAACAGTCTGGACGCATGTGGTACAATCGCCTTAGTGAATTCTTATTGAATTCAGGATATAAGAATGACCAAATCTGTCCATGTGTTTTTATTAAGAAAACAGATTTTGGTTTTGTGATTCTTGCTATATATGTTGACGATATCAATCTCATAGGAACTCCAGAAGAGCTTCGAGAAGCTATAGATTGTTTGAAACGAGAATTTGAAGTTAAAGATTTTGGAAAAACTAAGTTTTGTCTCGGGCTTCAAATTGAACATATGAAAGATGGAATTTTTGTTCATCAGTCAACATATACAGCTAAAGTGTTGAAAAGATTTTTCATGGATAAAGCATATCCATTGAGTATTCCAATGGTCGTGAGGTCGCTAGATATAAATAAAGACATATTTAGACCTCGAGAAAATGATGAAAAACTACTTGGTCCTGAAGTACCATATTTGAGTGCTATTGGTGCACTGATGTATCTTGCAAATAATACTCGACCTGATATAGCATTTGCTATAAATCTATTAGCAAGATTTAGTTCTTCACCAACACGACGACATTGGAATGGTATTAAACACGTCCTTAGATACCTCCAAGGGACAATTGACCTCGGATTATTTTATTCAAATGTAAATGACCCAGAACTGATTGGATATGCAGATGCGGGTTATCTTTCGGATCCGCATAAGGCACGTTCTCAAAATGGCTATTTATTTACATATGGTAATACTGCTATATCATGGCGCTCCACGAAGCAAACAATAGCAGCAACTTCTTCTAATCATGCTGAGATAATAGCCATTCATGAAGCAAGCCGAGAATGTGTATGGTTGAGGTCAATGATACATTATATTAGAGAGAGTTGTGGTTTATCCTCCAGAAGAGAGATTCCAACTCCTCTATATGAAGATAATGCAGCTTGTATAGCTCAATTAAAAGGAGGATATATTAAGGGAGATAGGACAAAACACATTTCACCTAAATTCTTCTTTACTCATGAACTTCAAAAGAACGGTGAAATTGATGTGCTTCAAATTCGATCACGTGATAATCTTGCAGATATATTCACTAAAGCTCTTCCGACAGCAACCTTCGAAAAATTGAGATATAAAATTGGTTTGCGCCGATTTAAAGATTTCAAGAAATCATCTCATCAGGGGAAGAAATCTACACATAAAGAATAGTGTACTCCTTTTCCTTCACTAGAGTTTTTTCCCACTGAGTTTTTATCTAGTAAGGTTTTAACGAGGCCTATTCTTTATGTAATGGACATCCAAGGGGGAGTGTTATGAATCCCGAAGATTCATTAAATTAATGGATGTCTATCATCCTAGAAAATTACGTAAGGTGATAAATATCAGAAGATGTATATATATATATATATATATATATGTATTAGTGGATGTAATAATTAATAGTAGTGGATGAAATAATAATTATATATATAGTGGATGTAATGATGATAGATAATGGATGAATATATTTATATATATATTCATTTAGGTACATATGTATGTATATATAAAAGTGTACCTTGAGAGAGTTTTTGAAGAAGTGAAGTAGAAAGAAAGATTTTGATACAATTCAATTGCATCTACATTTCCCAATTTCCCAAGACCATTCCCGAGACATATTCTTCAATTCTCTCTTCTCTCCCTCTCTCCCTCTATCTGCACACCAATTGCCATATTATATATATTATACTATATATATACACACATATATATAGATTATACAATTTTATAACATATATATATATATATAACTCTAAATTAAATATAATGTTTGTATTCATATTAATAATTTCATAATTTAATTTAATTTATAATTAATTCTTATGCTTCTATACATGTATTTCCCACACACACTTGACAGACACACATGTATATATATATATATATATATATATATTTACACACAAATAAACAACATTATCTAGGAATACAGTACGTATAAGAATCATATATATATACACATAAGAGAAACTAAGAAGATGATGATCCAGTCATCATCATCATCATCAACATTCACGAATGTTACTACAAATTAAAATATGAACTAAAACTACACAACGAGCAACCCTTTGGCTATGGCCTGATTTATTTTCAGATTTGTAGTTTCATAGACTGGCAATTCCTCCCTATTACCGTCTCCAAATACAATGTTCTCCAGCTCAAATAGATCTGAACTCGTACAACGCTTATCATTGTCGTAACTATCGTGGTGGTGGTCATCGTCGATATTGTAGAATTCTCTGTATTTATATTTTTTCTTCGAATATATATTATACTTATATATATTATGTACAAATCGAAATAAAAAAAAAGTACAAATTTTTAATTAAAAATCTTTTCAATTAATGTTTAAGTTAAAAAACTTTTCAAGTCTACTTACAAAACTTTTTAACTTGAATTACTAAAAAACTTCCTTTACCAAAAAGAAAAAAAAAATTAAATAAATAATTCTTTTCCATCTCAAACTAAACTCAAAAATTCTTTTCCCCCTCAAACTAAACTCATCCTCCTCTTCTTTCCCTATCAAACCCATCTCCTTCTCCCAAAAAAAACCCTTTCCCTCTCAAACCCATCTTCTTCTCCCCCAAAATATAGTTGAAAATAAATTTATTCTTGTTCCAGTTGTGGTTGGCGTTGCCACAGGTGCATTTCTGTTCTTGGCTGATCTTGTTAGCAAAATTAAGCTTCCGATGAAAGACTGGAGAAGCTGATATACAGTGGACAACTTGACACAAAGGAACTAGACAAGTATCCTCTGAAACCTATTATTTCAAGATATCTTTCTTTATTCTTCCCAAATCCCTTATTTTTATCTGGTTCTGCATCTAACTTAAGCATGGGGCTCCATAGCAGCAGCTCTAGTTGGATTATATTTCAAAAAAATAAAAATGATAGCAATTATCTCCACCATTTTTTCCCCTTGTCCTCCCCTAGGGTTTTTATTTTATTTTAATTTTTTTGTTGTACGTTTATTGTTCGTGGTGAATGACTATTTCCGCTGAGTTTATTTTAATAAAAGGGAAATCGTGTAAAACTATTGGGATTTTGGGAGGTATAATTTAATTGAGCGCTTTTAAAGTGAATTTAGGTATTCTGGGATTTGGGATCAATATGCTTCTACGTAGGTCTTGGTTGAAATGTTTTTAGTTTTTAGCTTAATATAGTTGTCCACTTAGACTTAGCTTTGTACTCAAGAATTTGAATTACTATAAGATTAACTTTCAACCTTTTTTCTTGGTTATGATTGTTTGCTATTGCGATCTTTTCTTTTGTTATGTATATCTTGAATTGGATGCCGATGGAATAGGAAATTAACCTGTCTGTTTTCATCATGTGGATCTTTTGGTTTATTCAAAGTTCCGTTCTTCTTTTGGCAGTATCTTGATAAGATACTTGTTAAATGGAAGTTTTGCTAAATTAACTTTTTTCACTTTTCAATGTGAGGGGTTGTTGTTTCAATATATGAACACATTATTCAGATTTAATTCCTGCAGCAAGTCCAACAAGTCAAGTACCTGAATGAAAACTTGACAAATTTTATGTGGTTTATTACATTATATTTATTTCTATTTGTATTCTCATGAAATCCAATTTTGTTTATAGAAACAATTGAGTTTAAAAATTGAGCTTGATGTAGATTACTTATAACATACATGGTGAATATGTTTTTTTTATTTGGGTTAACAGAAGTTTTTAAACACTGTTTATGAATGTTGTTTTTAAAAAGCCCGTACTTTCAACATTTTTATGTCTTCAACTAAAATGATCCAAAAATCAAGTGAGTACATTATAGTAATAAATGATATACAATCTATTTTCTGATTGGATTTGTTCAAATATATCATTATTTTATGATAGGACAAATTGCTCAGATTCTATTACCATGGACCCCCTTTTAGCTCTTAACTCTAGCATTGTTGAAGGATTTGTATGATATAAAATATTCTCTGATTTTACTAGTGAAATAATTTTCTGGTAAATTTATCCATGGCCTAGTGTTAGAAGTATGACAACCCCTTGTATTGGTGAATTGTCAGCTTTTTCTCTTTAATGCCTGATTTTTATTTCCTTAGGAATAATGAGCATGATTATGTTTTGCATAAGGGAACTTCTAATTGCAATTGGAAAACTTGATCTTATGTAACTTTTGATTCTATGATATATGTGATCTTAAATTTTCCTTCTTATATTGGTCATGAAATTTCTTGATAACTTATTCTTAGAGATTTATGCTTCTCATCTTTCCCTTTTTCTAAAAGAGCACATATATTATGGAAACAACAAATACAATGAATTTGGTTACCTGACATTTTTCATTGCAAATTGCCATAGTTATCAGTTCTACTAGGGTTACTAGTGCCGGAAAAGGTGTCTCATGTATGCATGAACAAAACCTTGATACCTGTCTCAAAAGCATGCTAATCATTTAATGGATGTCCTGTCAATTTGGAACTTAAACATACATAAGAGATCTTTCAGTGACTGTTATAATTCTCTTTTATTTTTTATCCCGTGGAGAGGGGTTAAGGGTGGATGTTCTGTTGTGGTAGTTCAACACTACAAATTTTTTTGCAGGATAAGAAACTACATTAAATAACATCAAGTTCCCTCTATGTTTCCTGCAGTTGATTTCTATGTAGACCACTTATTTTTTACTTTTAATAGTAGAGGGTGGAAGAATGGAAGATGTTAATGCTTTAATAACCATTATAACTATCATTTCTCCTCCTTTTCTCCCCCTTAATTCCTAAATGATATTTTGCAGGGAGCAACTGAGGTTAGGCCGGGTATTTTATCTGCGTGGTTGAAGCTCAAGGTGCAATAATGCTTTCATGTGAAATATCCATTATTGTCATTTACCTGGATTGATATGGATACTCTAAATCATTGTCAAAGCAGCAGCTCAATGGAGGTCTGCAGTTCCACGCATTTGCAACAGGCAAGTTTTGACGGACAGATGGATGCTTCTAAGTTAGAACATACTAATGTAGAACAGTTAGATACGAATGAGAACTCTCCTAAGAAGTTAGATGCAGATGAAGTTTCTAGGGCATTAGATGATGGTGCATGTGCTTCAGCTTCAGCTGTTGATGCAGCTGATGATATTAAGTCATCAGTGAGGCCTGATTCACAGGCACTGGGTGATGACAAAGATGGTGATCCGTGTATTAAAGCTGCCTCTATTGATGATGTGAGATCAGTTGAGACTGATGGAACAGGGATTAAGGATTCAGGGTCTGCCAATGATTGTGATGGTGCAGTGTCCTCGGTTATGGAATGGATTTTGGTGAGCGGTACAAGAACTTGCTTGTGCTGAAGCCTTAACTTTACAAGAATTAAATATTTATTATTATTATAATGATATTTTATAATATTTTATTATTTGGATTATATATATATATTATATATATATATATATATATAATTTTATGTATTTAATTAAAAAGAAAAAATAATCAATATAAATCCGTCACAAATTAATTGCAAAATAGCGACGGATTTGATGGTCGCAAATTTGTTGCTATTTGCGACGGATTTTGTTTCGTCGCAATTAGCGACGAAGATATTGCGACAGTCAAATTTGTCGCAAATCTGTTGCAAAATAGCGATGCCCAAATACCGTAGCAAAATTGTTGCAAACATAGCGACGGATTTGACCGTCGCAAATTCGTCACTATTTTGCGACGGCCAAATTCGTCCCAAATTCGTTGCAAAATAGCGAAGCCCAAATGCGATCGCAAATCCGTTGCAAAATAGCGACGCCCAAATGCCATTGCAAATCCGTTGCAAAATAGCGACGCCCATATGCCGTCGCAAATCCGTTGCAAAATAGCGACGCCCAAATGCCATCGCAAATCCGTTGCAAAATAGCGACGCCCATATGCCGTCGCTAATTCGTTGCAAAATAGCGACGCCCATATGCCATCGCAAATCCGTTGCAAAATAGCGACGCCCAAATGCCGTCGTAAATCCGTTGCAAAATAGCGACGCCCATATGCTGTCGCAAATCAGTTGCAAAATAGTGACGCCCAAATGCCGTCGCAAATCCGTTGCAAAATAGCGACGCCCATATGCCGTCACAAATTCGTTGCAAAATAGCGACGGATTTGCCCGTCGCAAATTCGTCACTATTTGCGACGGATTCTGTGTGTCGTCGCAATCAGCGACGAAGATAGCAACGCCCATATGCCATCGCAAATCCGTTGCAAAATAGCGACGCCCATATGCCGTCGCAAATTCGTTGCAAAATAGCGACGCCCATATGCCGTCGCAAATCAGTTGCAAAATAGCGACGCCCATATGCCGTCGCAAATTCGTTGCAAAATAACGATGGATTTGCTCGTCGCAAATTCGTCGCTATTTGCGACGAATTCTGTGTGTCGTCGCAATCAGCGACGAAGATATTGCGACGGTCAAATCCGTCGCAAAAGTCAATTTGCGACGAATTTGGCCGTTGCAAAACTTGATTTTTCTAGTAGTGTAAATATATCCAAAAAGTAGTAGAGACTGCACCTCTATAGTTCCACACAAGAATGGAAGGAATCATAAAGAGTTAGAGAGATTCAAACCTGGGGCTACCCCCTCTATTATCATCTCATCATCAGGGATTACAATTTCCATACCTGAATTATTAGTTGGATTGGAAACTTTAGTGAAGACAAAATCAAGAAGTTCTGAGTTGGGCAATGGCGAGACCGAAGTATCCGCAGGGTCTGGTAGCCTACCCGATGTAGCTAATTCAATTGATCGGATGCCTACTTCCATGTTTGAAATTGGACTAGGTACAACTTTAGAGACTAAATCCGGATTCTCATAAGCTTTCTGTTTGAAAATTATTTTGTTGTTGGAATATCCACCAATACCATTTCGGGCTGCCCATTTTTCCTCTTACCCAAATCATCGGCAGGTCTTGCTAGTCTGGGCCGTCTCTCTTAGTAGTTGTCCGAGTGTTCTTAGATTGTTTGGGCTGGTTGGAGTGGGTTTTAGGAGCTGTATGGGCTAGATGCCCATCATTTGGAGGAATTTAGGTTATCTCACTCTTTGAGGATAGTTATCTCCTCAAGCTCAACTGCTTCATCCTCTAATTAGGCCAAGACTAAAAAGCGTGATGGGCCCACAGTGCAGTAGGTGGGTTGGGTTTACTGTAGTTGTGGGACATGTTGGCCATAGTTGCAGATGCAACCCGATCTTGCTAGAGGGTCCGAACATTGGGTGGGTTATTCACCTTATGTGTACCAGATTTAGGCACTGGACGTCTCCTTCCCTTTCTCGGCAACATCCATGGTCCATAGGTGCTTGTCGACGACGAGGTTTCTAGAGCCACGACAAGATATTTTTTTTGATTCCCCATTGGGATTATGGTTGACGAAGAGGGTTCCAACGGGCACTTCTCCTTTCTGTGTCCATATCATCCACACAAAAAACAAATTTGGTGGAGTCCCTCATAAACCTAAAACTACCTTTCTTCTAGAGTAACAGATGGTCGTGCAATTGGATTTCAACACAGATACGTGCAATTTTTGGTAGGCGAATCCAGACCATGGTCGATAGTAGAGTTTCAGTAGCGGGATTAAAAAAAGGTCTCCATTTGGAGACAGCTTGATAATGCCCTAAAATGATCCATGGGCCATTCTCTAATACATATTTATAATCTTCACGACTTCGAAACCTCACAACAAAGAACCCTTCTGCTAGATCTACTACCTCACAACCCCATTGAAGGTTCTATGGTGAGTCCAGCCGACCCTTTAAGACTTTTAAACTATCAGTTTTTCCAAGCAGCCGCAAGAAAAGTGCTTGCTTCCATGGCATCCATGGCTTCCACGGGTCTATCAATCGGGCAGGGTTCATCTCCAGTTGTAGAGATACTAAGGTTTTACATAAAAGTAAGGTCCGCATCATCATATTCATCAACTTCATCCTCTCCCATGTAAATGGGTGGATAGATGGGTTTGGTACGCACTATGTTCGCAAAGCTGGGACCTTTTCACAGATCTTGGTCCATAGTCATATCAACATCATTAAAATTGTTGAAATATTCACCAACATTTATGTTAATGGACCTACTGTCATTAATCTCTTCTGTTCCATCCTCCGCTAGCAATCTTTTATATTTCTTAATACTCTTGTGGAGCTTGTCTATTTCCTCCGATATAACCTCTGCCGGAGGGTTAATCATTGTAGAGGTTATCAAGAAGTTTCCCTAGAGAGAGTTCTCCTATAGAGAGAAAGTCACACAACTCTGCTTTCAAGCTTTTGTTGATGTCTTTCTATTCAATGGACACAAAGCTCAAGTACATTAATTTTCTCTGTCAAATAGTAGTGTCTATTCTTCAATAATTGCTCTCTGTCTATCAAACCTCAGAAGCATCCAAGAAGATAGAGGAAATTTAAAAGCCCTCTTCTAGGGCATGTATATATATATATATATGCAAGTTGTCATAATTTAGAGGTTGTGTGACATTGGTTACCAAATTAATTTTTTGGTGAAATTGTTCCCTAAATTATAAAAAAATTGTGATATTGGTTCTTCCGTTAAAAATTCTGTTAAATCATCCGTTAAGTAAAAAAAACTTTAAGGGTATTTATGTCACTACATTATTTAAATATATTTAATAATAGGCAAATTAACATAAATAATCTCCAAATTATAAATATATGGTGACATTGATCTTTAAATTATAAAAACATTTGTGAAATTGATCCTATTTTTTATAAATTCAAGATATTTATGTAATTGCCTTATTTAAATTAGAAGATTTTATTTATTTATTTATTTTAATTTTCAAAAAATAAATATGAAAAAAATTAAAATAGCATAAGAATGATATTAAAATATTATTTGAAAACATACATATATAAATTATATATTATTAAATATATTTAAATAATATATTGACCTAAATACATTTGAAAAATTTACTCAATCAAAAAAATTTAATGAAATAACCAATGTCGTAATTTTTTTTATAATTTGGGGACCAATTTCACAAAAAATAATAATTTAGGGACCAATGTCACAAAACATCTACAGTTTGAGGGCTATTTATATCAATCTGTATATTATTAAATATATTTAAATAGTGTAATGACATAAATACTTTTGAAAAAAAATTACGTGATAGATGATTTAACCAAATTTTTAACGAAAAGACTAATATCATAATTTTTTTATAGTTCGGAGACCAATTTCAAAAAAAAAAATTCATGACCAATATCACAAAATTTTTATAATTTGAAAACTATTTATACCCATTTACCAATATATATATCATTATAACAGGCTTAGGAGTACCCTAACATTACCTTTAGAGGATAACCCATCCATTTAGAGAACATAATTAATTATCATATGTATATTCATTGTCAACCTTTACTTATATCACTAGCTGACCCAAAACTATAGCTTAGATATGTACACACACATACATATATATATATATATATATATATATCTATATAATATATATATATATATATATATATATATAGAAGTGGCACCACAAATAAAGACTTGTCTCTATATACATAATAAAATATGAATAGCACTACTAATTAAAGGTGATTTTATATGATTGGACAAAAGGTAGATGAGTCTTGGTTTTGGTTATCTACATTGTTCATATTACTATTATCCATAACAATAACCTCTAATTAAGAATTCCCTTCATTTTAATTTTTATTTATTTATTAGTTTTTTAAAATTCGAGGGTTATTTTTTTTATTGTGTATCAAACTTATTTTTTTTATAATTATTTTAATTTTATGTATTTATCATATTAAAAAAATTAATATTTAATTTAAAGTGTGTTTTAACACAGTGAAAGTAGAATTATCAATCAATCTTCTACTCCACTTGTCACAAAATATGGGGAAAAGACTAAAAAGAAATAGCACACGAAATAATGGAGTTTGGTGTAAGTCTCTTATAAGTCCGTCAATCTTTATTATATTTTACTAACATGACCAATAGGACATTAGCGTGCTGATCTGACAATTTCGCAATCTTGTTATTAATATATATATATATATATATATATATATCATATTTTAAAGTATTGTATATATAAAAAAAATAAAAGTTTAAAATTCAAAAATACAAAAAAATCAAAAAACTATTTCAATTAAAAATGCTACTAATTAAGTTATATATTTTTTTACTATACTAAAGTTATTAATGAAATATATAAATCTTCCTTTTTTTTTTCTCTGGCGAAAGTTGTCCCATTAATTCCCATGCAAAATAATTATCCCATATTTTTAAGGAATTATTGTACAAAATAGTATATTTTAATATTATTAAACTTACATTTATATTTAAGTTTAATATTGTGGTGTCAGACCAAAGGTTTTTTATATTTGAGAGAGCCAATTCCAGAGGTGAGGAATTTGCAGGTTGTTTGGGAACTTAAAAAGCTCACCAATCAAATTGGTGTACTTAGAGAGACATGAAAAGAATAATTGTCCATGCTATGAAAACCGAGTATAAAGATTTTGTTGATACAGTACAAGGATTCCAAAATCAACTATCACTTTGTAGAATTTGAGAATCTACCTTCTGGTCAAAAATGCATTAACCAAGAAAATGGTTGGAATTTCATTGAAAGGTGAAAATGAAGTACTTTATGCCAACCAAAATAGAAAAAGTTCATAGCAACAATATTTTAGTGCGCCTAAGAGAAATAATGACAGGAAAGAATCATTGAAGTGAAGAAATGAGCTATTCAACGAGTTTTTAAATATCACGTTTCACACTATTATAAACTTCAATTTTTTTTTTTGTTTAATCTGAAGATTTGTATTAAATAAATAAATAAATTACAACAAGATAATCTGTATAAAAGGAGTCCCTAGCACCTACTTTTATAAACTTCTAGCAAGATAACCTCCTAATAGCTTTATCTACTAGATAAGTATAAGTCTTCAATTGGATCCTCTCATGATGAATTGAGATCCCTAATTAGGAACCAAGGTTGTGTGTAAATAGTCTTGCCTATCATGCTACTTATCCACGAGCGGATCGGTGGAAGACATTAGGGGAGAACCAAACTTTAGATTTGGTCAGGTTCACCTTTTGTCTCGATTGAACACAGAAGTCAACTGACACATCTTCAATTATCCGAACCTGATCTGTAGGGGCTTCCCCAACAAGTAGAAGGTCATCCGTAAAATATACATGTGAGATTGGTGGACTCCTCCGAGATACCCTAATCCCTTTCCAACTACCGTTCCCCACTGCTCTATGAATACATTGCCCTAATACCTCTATACATGGATCCCCTTGTATCAACCCCTGGGATGGAGTAAAAGTTGGTAGCTTTATCATTCCACATAACTGAAAGTTGTGAGAAAGAGATGCAGAACATGATCAAATTCTGTAAGGATGGTGAGAAACCCACTACTTCCAACACATGCCAAAGAATGTCCCAGTTAACCCTGTCATACGCCTTCTCAAGATCAATCTTTGCTATTAAACCATCTTTACCCCCTTACGTTTCTTAAGAGAATGAACCTACTCCTGAAATATGATGACGTTATCAGTAGTTGTACAAGACGGAACAAAACTACTCTAGTTAGGAGCTGTGAGGGAGCACATTAGGGGTCTCAACCTATTGGCTATTACCTTGGAGATGATTTTGACTACCACAATGCGTAAGAATATGGGCCGGAATTGAGCCAACGTTTCTAGATGTTGTTGTTTTGGTATGAGACTAATCAAAGTATTGTTCATAGATATTGGGAAAGTAGTTGTTAAGAAGGCATTTTTAACAAACTCAGTCATTGATGTTCCAACAATTGGCCAAAACTTTTGAAAGAAAGTGGCATTGACTCCATCAGGACCCGAGGCTTTCCGCCCATCCATCTGAAAAACAGACCCTTTCACCTCCAGTTCTGTGACTCCCCTATTTAACCACCTCAAGTCTTGTCTCCACAATGGTGGAAAGGACCAACTAGCCACCTGTGGTAGTCTTGTCGGGGTAGCCGTATACAAGGTTTCATAATAGGCAGTAGCCAACTTTTCCAAGATCTCCGAATCAGATTGCCAAATACCATCCATATCCTTGAGTAGTAAAAACTTCCCCTTGGCTCGCCGGATGAGGATTGATTAGTGGAAGTAACGTGCGTTTTGTTCCCCATTCTTTAACACCAAGCTCCTGCCTTTTGTTTCCAGAATATATGTTCTTGGGTGAGAATTTCAGATAATTTAGCCATGAGCTTTGATTCAAGATTCTCCAAGAAAGGGGAGCTTTGATTGCACAATTTCTTTTGTAATCCTTCTAATCTAGCTCTGTATCTAGCTTTGCGGTGGAATAAGGAGTCTTTTCCCAAAATAACTTAACTTTTTTTAAATGGTCTCGGTTTAACCTTGGTGGTAAAACTATTTCTCAAATTAACCTTGACTCATTCACAAAATGAGTCCTAATGGGATCCACTAAATGGATGATAGTTCTGTATTTATGAATATTTTTTGAGGAACCACAGACGTTGATGGGGAACCAGATAGCGAATGACAAATGATGATGATGGATGTGATTCAGAGAATGAAGATAATCAGAATAATGTTAATCTACAATGTTTAAATTTTATTTCATCATATCATTCATATTCATGTTATAGTGATATGGGTTATGGTGAACCCGTACCTAATGATGTTAAAGAGGCAAATATCAATATGCAAAGGTGGTCAGAAAATGATAATGAGTTGAGATTGAGAATGAGATTTAGTGATAAGTCTCAAGTTCTTTATGTAGTACGAATGTGGCACATATAACAAGGTTGAAAATTTACAATTATCAAAAGTAATAGTACCCTCTAGACAACTGAATATAAGAACAAGAGAAGAGAACATCCATACAGTTGGTATATTAGAGTAATTTAGAAATAATCATTCAGAATGTGGTATATTTCAATGTTAACTTATGATCACACGTTTATCATAAGAGTTGTCAATAATAACCACCGAAATTTGACTCATAAGTATATTGCAAGAAATATTATACATCTTATGAGGAATGACCCAGAGACTCATATTAGTGTTATCCAAAAATAAGTGCACAAATTATTTCAATGTGATTGTTCCTACAAGAAAGGATGGCACACAAGTAAGGCTGCACTTGAAATCTTATTCGGGAGTTGGCATGATATTTTCAAAATATTACTGAAGTATATGTGTGTCTTACAACAAGAAAATCTAAATACAATCTTACAATGGAAACACCGTCAATCATGTTCTGAAAATGATAAGGTATTTCACTATTTGTTTTGGTGTTTTAAGCCATCTATCTTTGGTTTTACCCATTGTAGACCAGTTATTTCTATAGATGATACATTTTTTAGAGGTGCATATAAAAGAGTACTCCTCATTGCTAGTAGTTGGGATGCAAACAACCACATATATCCCTTGGCATTTGCAATTATTGATGAAGAAACTACTGCAAGTTAGAGTTGGTTTTTACGAATTCTGCGACATTACGTGGTATCTAATAGGACTATATGCTTAATTTCTTATAGGCACAAGGGTATTTTGAGTGCACTTAGTAATCAGCTTGAATGACAACCACCACATGCAATTCATAAGTATTGTTTAAGAAATGTGAAGGCAATCTTCAAAGTGACATTCAAAACACATTTTGATGTCATACATATTGATCGATACAAGAAAGCAAGAACAACGCTACCCCAACTTAAATTTCCAACATCCTTCAAATTTTCTTAATGAAGGAGATACATAAGGTTAATTCTATTACTTGTACGATCAGTGAATAATAAACCACCGATCAATAATAGATGCATCGGGTGATAAAGCAATCGACAAATACCTATCTAAAGTAGCCTTCCTCATTCTATTACCCTTTATTTCATTTGCTCTAGGTCTAAAACTTAAAAGTCTCTCACATAAATCTTGCCAATATTTTGTATCACCCGCAATCTTTGGCCCAATAATAGGCTCTCCATCAATAGGTAACCCCATAACACTGCAATATCTTGTAATGTAATAGTCACCTCACCACATGAGAGGTGAAATGTATGGGTCTCTAGTCTCCGCCTTTCTACTCTCTCACTCTAGTTGGAGCCATGATATACAACTCAAAAAAAAAACTAGAATCAAACCTCCTCACACCTAGTGCATTCTCACTCGTCTCTTTTACACCATCCGATATTAAAGACATCCTATGATCATTTTGTTAATTCAAAACAGTTGCCTTTATCGGACTTGGATTCACAACTTCAGGAAAACCTGTCATCTACCTTAACATAAATGTGAGTATTGATTAGAATATCTCATTCATAACATGAGTCCTGTTGAAACAAAAAACAAAAAAAAATTATATTTTTCCTACTAAGTAACCTGCCACATAAAGAAAATGAATATTATTAACCATTTAAAAAAATCCTTAACATAAAAAAAGGCTTGCCCAAAAAGCAAAATGATAGCCCAATTAAAAAAAAAAAAACAAACATCAACGCAGGGAAAGAAGGCCAATCAACCAACACAAAAAAGGGAAAATCAACTCCATAAAATATATAAAAAAAAATTACTCCAAACCAAAACCAAATAACGAGCCATCTAAAAAAAGGTCAGTCAAGAAATACAAAAGACAACCCATACTCCAGTAAAAAAATAGAGTCCACGGAACATTAAAAAGGTCAGCTAAGATATAAAAAATTAACCCAAGAAAGAAAAAACAAAAAAGAAATCAATACTGAAAATTGGAAATCAGACCACACAAAAAATGAAAAAAAATAACAACAATATATTATGATAAGAACCAATTTTAGCAAAAACAAATACTCAAAATATATAACAAAATCCAACATATGAATGAATAAGTTTAGCAGAAAATACACTACAATTGTTGGGGCAAACTCAATTCACTTATGGAAATTTTCAAAAGGAGGCTGCTAACAAGCTTAGTTGAAAACAAAGACATTCACAATGTGATTGGAAAACACACATTAATAGTGGATGGAAAACACACACACACAACATCCATCCTAGCATTCAGAGTTTTTTTTCACGCATAAATTTCTCATTCTAAAAAACCAATACTACATCTCAAGAAAAAAAAATCAATGATATAAATTCTCTTAGCATCAACTTAATAAGATCCTAAAAGGCAGATAGTTTGTAACCTCCAAAACTACCACTAGTAACCAAAGAAAAGAGAGAAAGAGACAGAAAGAGGAAGAGAATAGAAACCAAAGAACTACATATATATAACTTCAACCTATCTCTATCCAAATAACTTACTAAAATTAGATTATAAATACGAAACAAAATTAATGATGAGCTCAAACAAAATGATAATCAGAAATCAACGCAGGAAAACAAGGTCAAATAGCAAACACAAAAATAGGAAAAATCAGGCTAAAAAAATAGAAATTAAGTCCAAACCCAAAAAAAAATGATGAGCCGAATTAAAAAAAAAGGTCGTCTTAGAAAGACAAAAGACATCTCATACAAAAAGAAATCACGTCTAGAAAAAAAATCAGCCAAACTTTAAAAAGGTCAACCAAGACATAAAAAATTTTAAAAAAATCAACGTTGAAAAAAATAGACATCAGACCACACAAAAAATGAAAAAACAAATGAGAAGGGGCTACAAAAAAAAATAAAAACAGATTATGATAAGGACCTATTTTAGCATAAAATACTCAAAATATATAACAAAATCCAATATATAAATGAATACTTTTAGCAGAAAATACACTATAATTGTTGGGGCAAACTCAATTCGCATCCGAAGATTTTCTAAAGGAGGTTGCTAACAAGCTTAGTTGAAAAACAAAGACATTCAAGTGGTTGGAACTTTTGGATATAATAACACACATTAAAACTTCTGGATATAATAACCACATAAGCAAAATTATCATTTTGCATGCTACAAAGCCTTCTTTTTTTTTTTTTTGATAAGTGGTGGTTTTGCATTAAAATAAAAAAATTACACAAATGAATGACTAAAGTCATTCACGGTAATACAACAAAACACCAACTTACAACTAAGTGGTACAGATAAACTCATCCTAAAAACTTTAGGAGAGTCAGAACAAACTATAGATAACAGCAACAAAAATTAAAAGGAAAAAACAACATAAATCCTATATAAATCTTTTGTTTTCGTGCTACCATTTGCAACCTCTGTATGCAAGAAAGGTTCGATTTTGTCCGCTTTCTTTAACAGTAAACTACTCCATCCTGAGTGTATCAAAGATTTAATAGTGTACCTAAAAAGAAGACAAAACATGAACAAAGGGCCCATATCTAGTTCGGGTTTTAAAAAATTTTCTTCTAGAAGAAGAAAAAAATACTGGTATTTAAATACCAATATAGAGCTTTGCATATGAGGTGAAAAGATAGAAAAAACCAAGTAAATAGAAAAACACAACACAACACTAAAAAACATAAAAATAAAGTACAAGAAAAATAAAAGTTAAATATAAAAAACAGAAAAATAAAAGAAAACAACAAAGAAAAATAAAAAAAGATAGAGACATAAAACAAAAAAAAGCAACAACGTCCGCTTCCAACCAAGGGAAAATATTAGTCGGAGCTAAGATTCTCCCTTGACTGGTGAGAAACTCCGCTACAATGTATGGGATGTGGAAGAGGAGAAGAGGAAGGGGGAGGAGGAATGAGGAGGAGGCGTCTGGAAGAGGAAAGGGGAAAAGGGTTAGGGTTTGAGAGTAAAAGTTTTTTTCGTCTATTTTATTTATTTTTAACTATACTGAACATTAAATCCATGTTGAAAGACAAACTTAAAGTCGAAAGATCCCTTTTACCACAACATCTTGATATATATCACCCTATAACCTCACTAGTTGTGACCAGAAAGACACTACAATGGAATATCCATATATCCTATGATAAATTTGAAGTCATAATTTTAAAAATAAAAAGTAAAAATAAATTTTGAAAGGAGAAAAATGGCAAGTTGTACTGACCTGAACTGTGCAATGTCAAAGTTAGTTGTTTGTTGACATTAGACGTTGTTTGTTTAGTTGACATTAGACGGTTGTTTAGTTGACGTCGTATGTTGTTTAGTTACTGCCTCCGAACCGATGCTTCTTTCAATTTAACTGTTGGGTGGGCTAGGGTTTATGTCGGGAGTTGGATTGAAGAAGAAAAGAAAGAAAAGAAAAAAAAGGAAAAAAAGAGGGGGAAATAATTAAAATAAAATTTATTTAATATATATATATATATAAAGTAAAAGGAAATATGGAAACTATTAGGCCCGCATATACCCACAAGGTTGGGCTTACACCACTCAACTCCACATTAGTATGATATTGTCCGCTTTGGGCTTAAGCCCTCACGGTTTTATTCTTGAGCAACATCCCAAAAGGCCTCATACTAATGGAGTTAGTGGAACTCTTATATGCCAGTCACCTCTATCATTATCTTCAGATGTGGGACATGGGTTGACACCCCAACAATCCTCCCCTCAAACCAAGGACCACATACTCGTGGGCCTCCCCTAGACGAATAATCATCCACATCTGGCAAGCAAGCCCTAATAGTCTTGCATCTTTCGCAAGACATCCACATCTGGCAAGCAAGCCCCAATCATCTTGCATCTTCTTTCAGACATCCACATCTGGCAAGCAAGCCCCAATCATCTTGCATCTTCTTTCGCAAGACATCCAACATCTGGCAAGCAAGCCCCAATCATCTTGCATCTTTCGCAAGACATCCACATCTGGCAAGCAAGCCCTAATCATCTTGCATCTTTGGCAAGACATCCACATCTGGCAAGCAAGCCCTAATCATCTTGCATCTTTTTGCAAGGCATCCACATCTGGCAAGCAAGCCCTAATCATCTTGCATCTTTTTGTGGCAAACAAGCCCCAATCATCTTGCATCTTTCGCAAGACATCCACATCTGGCAAGCAAGCCCTAATCATCTTGCATCTTTTTGCAAGGCATCCACATCTGGCAAGCAAGCCCTAATCATCTTGCATCTTTTTGCAAGACATTCACATCTGGCAAAGCCACATCTAGCAAGCAAGCCCTAATTGCTAGGTCTTCAAGAATGAGGGCCTCCCCACACATCTCTTACAAACAAGCCCATTAACCTTAAGCTCTGATACCACTTGTTGGACCCGCATATACCCACAAGGTTGGGCTTACACCACTCAACTCCACATTAGTATGATATTGTCCGCTTTGGGCTTAAGCCCTCACGGTTTTATTCTTGAGCAACATCCCAAAAGGCCTCATACTAATGGAGTTAGTGGAACTCTTATATGCTAGTCACCTCTAGCATTATCTTCAGATGTGGGACATGGGTTGACACCCCAACAGAAACTACGTCAAATAAGAAAGGAAGGAAAAAAATTAAAACAAGAGAGATAAAAAGAGAGAGAAAAGAGAAAATTTTTAATTTTTAATTTTTTAGTGGATTCCATTTTGACTTATTTTGTGAATGAGTCAAAGTTAGTTTTAGAAATAGTTTTACAAACAACATTAAACTGGGACTATTTTAAAAAAAAAATTGAGTTATTTTGGGAAAAGACTCTGAAATAAGTTACCAAAGGTTTCACGATTCCATGCATGTAGATGGGGTGGAAGTAATTGAATACAATGTTGGAGGTCAACTGCACCTTGAAGCCAAAGATTAGAGATAAGTGGTTCAAATGTGGGATGACGGAACCACATCTCTTGAATTCTAAATATCAGAAAGTGAAAAGAAAGTAATAAAGCAAAAGTAATAAAGCTGCGGCTACAACATGGTGTATTTATACACTACAAGACAACCCTAATCATGAGCATGTGACAAGCAAAGAACAATGACAAAAACACCCTTCATACGTATAAAGCTCACACATGCTGACTAGATAAAATGTAGTGACTTAGCTCTTCATACATCATCATCTTGACTTTCAGCCCCCCTCAATTTGAAGCTAGGATGAGGAGTGACAGTAAGGTTCTTTCTCAGCCGGCTGAAGAATTGAAGGCTCAAAGGTTTTGTTAGGATATCTGCTATCTGCTCATAAGAAGGAACATAGTTTACTTGAATTAAGCCTTCTGCTACCTTTTCTCTAATGAAGTGGAAATCAAGCTCTATGTGTTTAGTTCTTGCATGTAAAACTGGATTAGAGGAAAGGTAGATAGCACTCTGATTGTCAATCCATATTTGTGGTGTCCTAGTCTGCTGCACTCCTAGTTCATCCATCAAGTACTTCAACCAAGTTATCTCAGAAACCACTTGAGCTAAACTCATGTATTCAGCCTTTGTGCTAGATCTGGAAACACATCCTTGCTTCTTGCTAGACCAAGAAACAAGATTGCCACCTACATAAACACAATAACCAGAAACAAACCTCCTGTCATCCATGTCAACAGCCCAATCACTATCAGAGAAACCTGTAATGTTGAGATGTTTTGGTTTGCACAACTTCAATCCATAATGATCAGTTCCGGCAAGATACCTTAGAATCCTTTTTACAGCTTTCAAGTGTGGTTCTAGAGGATTTGACATGTATTGACTTACTTTATTCACAGCAAAACTTATTTTTGGCCTTGTTATAGTCACATAATGAAGAGCTCCTACCAAACTTCTGTAAACAGCAGCATCTTTAATTGGTCTTCCAACATATTTTGAAAGCTGTGGTGAGGTAATCATAGGAGTAGGTGATTTATTAGCATGTAACATATTGGCTTTCCACAGTAACCTCCTTATATATTCTTTCTGACTCAAATGGATTCCTTCATCAGTTTTAGTGACCTGAATTCCCAAGAAGTGATGAATTTCACCCAAATCCTTGACAGAAAAATGCTTCTTCAATTGATTAATCAGATCTTCTACTGCCTTATTATTGTTACCAGTCACCAAAATATCATCCACATAGATCAGTATATACATTTTAACACCTCATTTGTTGTACAAAAACAGAGAACAATCTGCCTTGGAGTTAACAAAGTTCAGTTCTCCCAAGGTTTGCTTCACTTTGATGTACCAAGCTCTAGAAGCTTGCTTTAACCCATATATGGCCTTATTAAGCTTACAAACCAGGTTGTTACCTTGCTCAAATCCTTTAGGTTGATTCATGTATATCACTTCAGACAATTCTCCATTTAAGAAAGCATTACTCACATCAAGTTGTTTTATCCTCCAACCGTGAGTTAATGCTAAGGATAAGATAACTCTTATTGTTGTTGGCTTAATAACAGGTGAAAAAGTTTCATGGAAGTCAAAACCTGCCAACTGAGAATACCCTTGTGCCACCAACTTGGCCTTATATCTCTCCACACTACCATCTGCCTTCTTTTTAACTTTAAAAACCCACTTGTTTCCTACTAAATTTGCTCCTTTAGGTAGAGATGTTAAAGTCCATGTTTTATTCTTCTGGAGAGCATCAAGTTCTTCACTCATAGCCTGCTTCCAAATGGGATTCATCAAGGCTTCATTAACACTTTTTGGCTCCAGAATGTCTGCAAGTTCAGCAGACAAGATTTTTGGCTTGTGTATTCCAGCCTTTGCTCTTGTGATCATAGGATGCTTATTAGTCTTAGCAAGAGTGCCTTCTGGAGTGACATGAGAGGGACTATTAGAAGAATCACCTGCACTAACTTGAGGTAAATCAACTCTCAAGGGAATAGTTTCATAACTCTCTTCTGTAAGGCCATCTTCTTGAAGAGCTATAGGAGAATTATGTGGACTGTTGCATTTTAACTCAGTAGCTTGTTCAACAGGTTTCCAATAATTAGGAAAACTTGCCACAATGGGTTCAGAAGTAATAAAAATAGGATGTGTGATATCCCTGGTTTCAGTTCCTTGCTTGACATTTTTGGAAAAAGGAAAGACATTTTCTTCAAAAACATCTCTGGTAATCATCACCTTTCCAGAGGGCAATAAAATCTTGTATCCTTTATACTGATTGCTATAGCCAAGAAACACACCTGGAGATGCTCTATACTGCAACTTATGCTCGTTAAAGTGGAGTTAAAGAATATCATCGCACTAATTTTAAATGTATATCATTATATATATATATATATATTATGATATACATTTAAAATTAATGCGATTATATTCTTTAACTCCACTTTAAAACAAACTTTTTCAATCAACTTTAAAATTTGTTTTCTTCTGAAACAACTTTTTCTTTTATAAGATAGCAGCTCACTTCCATCACCTCCCTCGTTTTTGTTCTATATTTATATATATATTGTAATCTCCATCATTTTTTTCTGCTCATTTCACTAGCTAATTGAGTTGTTTATATATATATATGTGTGTGTGTGTCGATTTTTCGAATGATATGTAGATCTTTTTAGCATTATTAATTCTTCCCCACCATGGAATGAAAACCCTTTGGCTATGACCTGATTTATTTTCAGATTTGTAGTTCCATAGACTAGCAATTCCTCCCTATTACCGCCTCCAAATACAATTTTCTCCAGCTCAAATAGATCCGAACTCGTACAACTCTTATCATTGTCGTAACTATCGTGGTGGTCGTCGTCGACATTGTAGAATTCTCTGTATTTATGTTTTTTCTTCGAATATATATTATACTTATATATATTATGTACAAATAGAAATGAAAAAGAAGTACAAATTTTTAATTAAAAATATTTTCAATTAATATTTAAGTTAAAAAACTTTTCAAGTCTACTTAAAAAACTTTTCAATTCTAATTAAAAAAATTTCAATTCAAGTTTAAAACTTTCTAATTATATATGTATATGTATAATATATACACTAAAAAAACTCTCTTTAACAAAAAGAAAAAAAGAAAAAGAAATACAAAATTATTTTCCATCTCAAACTAAAAACATCTTCATCTTCTTTCCCTCTCAAACGAAACTCATCTTCCTCTCCCCCGAAAAAAACCCTTTCCCTTTCAAATCCAAACTTCAACTAGTGGAGAAATCAACCTCAAGTGTTCAATTTCAAGTTAAAAAAGGTAATTCAGTCTTAGCTATTGCTTGATATTTCAATTTCAAGTTTAACCTTGGCTTTTTTTTATGTAGGAAGATAGAAATTATTTAGTGAAGAATAGTGAGGAGCAGAATGCACACGAGCAGAAGTACTCAATAAAACTTTGTCCATGAACTTAAAGTCTATTCTGTGTGTTTTTGAAAGAATAGTGAAGTTGTGACAGCAAGGGAAACTTAAAATGAACGATAATCTCTCTATCTTCTTCTTCTTCCAACTGGATTTGTTACTTCTCTGCTTCTGCTTTAGTTTCAGTTTTTCTCTCTAAACTTCAACCTATTGTGACCACCCAATCTGGTTATTTATAAATACTAAACATATTTAATTATTTTACATTTAATTAGTTTCCAGTCATAAAAAAGTTAGAAAATATATATATATATACTTTCATAGGTATTTGATGCATATCATATAATATTTTATAACTTTTGACTCAATCGATGTGTAAGTATATATACACATTATCCATCTTTGCCATACCTAAAAGATCTTTACCATCTAGCACCTAGCTGTATGTATATATTTATGTATGTACGTAAATACAAGGATTTAGATGTATATATAAAGATAATTTTGTTGTAAATAAATAAGGATGTTTGATAATAACTATAGTCCTGCTGGATTTTCAATCGTCCGTGAACTGCACCTTGGTTTTGTATTTGGATAAATTTTGGTTATTTAGTATTTAAATAAGATCCTAACAAAAACATTTCGGTGATTTGATTGAAGTTTTTAATCAAGAACATGTCATTTCTTCATAACTTTTGATTGCTCAACTTCATGTTGTACTCAGTTTAATTAGTCTTCTTTTGTGCAGCCTACTTGGTTGAAGTCATTATTGGACTATAGTTACTCTTAAATAAAAAGAGAGAAAGGTTAAAGGTAAGATTTCTTCTATATTCAAATTATAATTAGTATAATTATATATATATAATCTTGGGTGACACCAATCCTATGATTAGTATCTTAGTTTTTATAAGGTTATATTGGAAGAGTTTACTTGAATTCGCATACTCAAATATAGAATTTTCTTTTCTATTTGTTGTGATATTTTTAAATATATTTTATTATAAATGGAGGATAGTAGTTGGATGTATAGAAGATATGTTACTGGAATAAGGGGTATTACTATTGAATTCGAAAGATGAGTTAAAGCTTTCATCTCTTTTGCTGTGTCTAATTCCATATTCAGTAAAATTAGATGTCCTTGTGCAAAGTGCAAGAACATGAAATTTGAAGAACCGAATATAGTGGAGAGTCACTTGTACAAGAAGGGATTTGTTACTAATTACTATGAATGGACATGTCATGGTGAAGGATTCAGGTCATATGCACATACTTCTCCGACACCAATATCATTGAGGGAATCAAATTCAAGTGATATGATTCGAGAAATGGTATTTGAAGGAGTACAACATGATTTCAATATAGATGCTACGGAGGAGTCTCCTAATAGAGAAGCTAAGAAGTTCTATGATATGTTGGAGGCGACTGATGTTCCTATATGGGATGGTTGTACAAAGCACTCTCAATTGTCCTTAGTTTCCCGACTTTTACATATAAAGGCAGAGAATAATATGTCTGAGAAGTGTTTTAATCAAATAGTCCAATTATTGAAGGAGGTTGTTCCAACTGATAACAATATTCCTAATAATTTATATGAAATGAAGAAGATGGTATCAAGTCTTGGGTTGCCAGTTCAAAAGATTGATGTTTGCCCAAATGGTTGCATGTTATACTGGAAGGATGATTTTGAAAGAAGAGAATGCAAATTTTGTGGGCATGCTAGGTATATCCTAAAAAAAAGGGTAGAAAGAATTAAAAACAAAATGAGGTTACACAGTCAAAGATGTTTTACTTTCCTATTACACCTAGATAGCAAAGACTTTATGCATCTAAAACAACAGCTCAACATATGAGATGACATTTTGAAAGTAAACATGAAGAAGACTATATGAGTCATCCAAGGGATGGTCAAGCTTGGAAACATTTTGATCAAATTCATGGTGACTTGGAAACATTTTGATCAAATTCATGGTGACTTTTCTAATGAGATGAGAAATGTAAGACTTGGTTTGTGTACAGATGGGTTTTCACTTTTTGGAATATCAGGAAAGCAGTACTCATGTTGGCTTGTTATTATTATTCCGTATAACCTTCCACCTTGGATGTGCATGAAAGATGAATTCATGTTTCTAACTGTTATTATACCAGGGCCAAAAAATCCAAAACAAAAAATAGATGTTTATTTGCAACCTTTGGTGGATGAACTGAAACATCTATGGGTTGAAGGTGTCCCAACGTATGATATTTCAAAGAAACAAAACTTCCATATGCGTGCAGCATTGCTTTGGACTATTAATGATTTTCCTGCATACGGTATGTTGAGTGGTTGGAGCACGACTGGAAAATTTGCGTGTCCATATTGCATGGAAAAGTCAAAATCTTTTCATTTGAAGAATGGTTGTAAGCACTTTTGGTTTGATTGTCATCGACAATTCCTTTTAAGTGACCATCCATATAGGAAAGACACAAGATCTTTTAGTAGAAATAGAGGAAAAGAAACATCAAAATCACCTACCAATGTAACTGTTACACAATTGTGGAATAGAGTATGTCAGATTCCAAAGATAACTGAATCAGGAGCTGAACTTGGGAAGATTGATGGAAGAGGACATATCACAATTGAACAAAACTTAGCATCTTTTGGGATTTGCCTTATTGGCCAACAAATTTGATTCGTCATAATATAGATGTCATGCATAATGAAAAAAATGTCTTTGACAATGTTTTTAACACTGTTATGGATGTGAAAGGAAAGACGAAAGATAATATAAAGTCTCGAAGAGATTTGGAAATATATTGTAATCGTCTTGAACTATGTGTCCAAAGAGTTCGAGCTGGGAAGGCATCAATTCCAAAAGCATGTTATGTATTAACAAATGACCAAAAGAAACTTTTGCTTGAGTGGATAAAAGAGTTAAGGTTTCCTGATGGATATGTTTCTAATTTAGCAAGATGTGTTGACGGGAAAGAATTGAAGATGTCTGGTATGAAAAGTCATGATTGCCATGTGTTCATGGAGCTGTTGTTTCCAATTGCATTGAAAGAATTTCTTCCAAGTAATGTGTGGTCAATATTAACAGAGTTGAGTATGTTCTACCGTGATTTATGTGCACCTAAATTGTCAATTAAACACATGAATAAGTTGAATGAAGATATACCATCTTAGTTTGCAAGTTGGAAAAGATATTCCCTCCATCATTTTTTGATGTTATGGAATATTTGATGATTCATTTACCTTATGAGGCACTAGTTGGTAGTCTAGTCCAATATAGATGGATGTATCCATTTGAGAGGTAATGTAAGAATTCACATATTATTATATATATAATATACTTTATTTAAATATTATTTCCTAACTTCAACAATATGTCATTTTAAATTTAGGTTTCTATATCGTTTGAAAATAAAAGTGAAGAATAAGGCACATATAGAAGGGTCAATTTCTAGTGCATATTTAGTTGAAGAAGCATCAACTTTCTTCTCTTACTATTTTCAACCGTATGTTCAAACAAGACACTCTTCTACTACTCGAAATGAAGAAGGTGTGTTAGAAGCTAAAGATGTTGGAGGATTATCAATATGTAATATACCTAGTAGAAAAGTTGGCAAGATTCAATCAAGGTTCCTAACAGATGAGGAATATAAAGTAGCCAATAATTACATTCTACTAAATTGCAAAGAAGTGCAACCATATATCAAGTATGTAACTCTTAAATTATATATAGTTTACTACATTTACTATAAGGTAAAAAAGATTGAATTTAATATATATGTTTCTCAAATGCAGGAAATTTACAACAAATTTACAAGTTCAATCTCCGTCTATAAGTCAAGAAGAGATCGATATAAGAATGGAAAATGATTTTGCGTGTTGGTTTCGTTCATATGTAAGTTCTATAGAAATTTAAGATAATAATCTTTTTATGATATAATACTTTCATTCACTAACTTTATTAAACTTAATATCTTTATTTTAGGTAACTGATTCCCAAAATCAAGTAAACAATGTTTGTTTGCGAAACTTGTCTTGGGGACCATCAAGACAAGTAAAGTCATTTCATGGCATATTTGTCAATGGTTATAGGTTTCACACTTCTGAACATGCAAAAGGAAAGAAAACACTAAACAATGGAGTTTGTGTTAAAGGATGTAATGATGATGCTACTTCCACTTTTGATTATTATGGAATTTTGAGGGAAATTGTTGAACTTCAATTGATGGGTGATCTCAACCAAAATATCATCCTTTTCAATTGTGATTGGTTTGATCCAACACCAAATTTAGGTGTTAGGATTCATCCTCAGTACAAGCTTATTGATATTAACCACAAGAGGAGGTATCCAAAATATGATCCATTTGTATTAGCTCAACAAGCTACTCAAGTTTACTATGCAAGTTATCCCGGGAGTAAAAGATCACATTGTGATTGGTTTTCAGTATGTAAAACTAAACCTCGACATGTGGTAGAAGTACTTGCTTATCAAGAGGATGTAGGTGATGAAGATGCCATGATAATAACAAATGAGGTGCACCCAATTGAAGATTTAACACATGAATCGAATGAAGTTCAAATGGTGGATATTGATGAAAATCAAATTGAGAATTTGTCAGTCGGTGTCGAAGATGAAATGAAAGATTGGACAACTGATTCTGAAACTAATGAAGTTGATGAAGATTCTTTATCAGATGAAGATTCTTGATATGATGATTCATGTTTGGATCATGCTTTTTTAGTAAAAAAGAATTTTATTAATGTTTTTTAATTCTGACTTTATTTATCTTGATTTTATTAACGTTTAACTTTGTATTGCAGCAATGAGTGGCAATATGCATACACCTTCTAGTAGTCAGACTCCTAGTGTGCAGACTCATACAACACACTCATCAGTTGATTCAACTAATAATTTGACAGAAATTTCAGATTTTCGACCACTTATAAGGCCACGAGGTTTTGAGTATTTATAACTTTCTTAACTTATAGATATACTTTTGTATGATTTATTAATTTTCATAGTGTTTATTGATTCATATATAAAATATTGTGCATATATTTATTAGTAAGTTCATTAATTAAATTTTTTCCTTTTCTTTTATGTTTCTACTTTCTTTGTCTATGAAATTAGGTTTGAAGGGTCCAAAAATTGTGTTGCTACAATTACACAATCTTTCAAGTCCAATTTTGTAGGACCATATCCCTCATTTTCTGATGTGCCCAACGTTGTGAAAATATTTGGTTTCAATCTTTTAGCGTAAGTTATGTAATTTCTATAATTCATTTTTAACATTAGGAGCTTTACAATTATAAACTCATTCAATTTTTGAAATTACTTAATCGATTATCCTTCTTTATTTATTATTAGTATCATTTTTAAAGTCTAATCATTTTATATATTTTGTAGAAATAATTTCGATGGGATAAGAAAGATAGTGCATTGATTCGGAGGAATTGGGAGAAGATTTGTCGAAGAAGGCTATCTGATCATCTTTGTAGGATTAAAGCGAAGTATGCAAAATCTTGTCCTCCATGGATAGACTCACAACACTGGAATCAACTTCTTTCTCATTGGAATACTGTAGAATTCAAGAAAATCTCCTCAACTGCAAAAAAAAAAAGATCTTTAGCTGGTCCTACCCATACTGGTGGATCAATTTCCTTTACAGAGCATGAAGAACGTGCGGTTAGTAACTAATTTACTACGACACATTAACTAGTTAATGGAATTCTTATTTATATATATATATATATATATATATATATATATATATATATATATATATATGTGTGTGTGTGTGTGTATTTCTTGGTTTTCTTTTAATGAAGCTTTGTGTGCATTGGATTGAATATTTCATGTATAGTTGGGGTTATTTTTTATCACATTGTGTTTTTATTGGATTGGATACTTTATGTATAGTTGGGGTTATTTTTTATCACATTGTGTTTTTGTTGGATTAGATACTACATGTGTAGTTGGAGTTATTTTTTATCACATTGTGTTTTTGTTGGATTGGATACTCCATGTATAGTTGGGGTTATTTTTTATCACATTGTATTTTTGTTGGATTAGATATTCCATGTGTAGTTGGAGTTATTTTTTATCATATTGTGTTTTTGTTGGATTGGATACTTCATGCATAGTTGGAGTTAATTTTTTATCACATTATGTTTTTGTTGGATTAGATACTCCATGTGTAGTTGGAGTTATTTTTAATCACATAGTGTTTTTGTTGGATTGGATACTCCATGTATAGTTGGGGTTATTTTTTATCACATTGCATTTTTGTTGGATTAGATATTTCATGTGTAGTTGGAGTTATTTTTTATCACATTATATGTTGTTGGATTGGATACTTCATGCATAGTTGGAGTTATTATTTATCACATTATGCTTTTGTTGGATTAGATACTCCGTGTGTAGTTGGAGTTATTTTTTAAACTAGTGTTTTTGTTGGATTGGATACTCCATGCATAGATGGAGTTATTTTTTATCATATTGTATTTTTGTGGGATTGGGATATTTCATGTATAGTTGAAATTATTTTTTATCATATTGTTTTTTTGTTACATTGGGATACTCCATGTATAGTTGGAATTATTTTTTATCTATTTTTTTGGATTGAATACTCCATGTATAGTTAGAGTTATGAATAATTGGTGAGTTTGATCCCAAACAAATTTAGTTTTGGCAAGCTGAGTCCCAAAATATTTTTTTTAACTTTTAAGGTCCCAAACTTTTTTGTAGAGAATAATAAGGTCCTTCTTGACGGATTCTGTCAAAATTTCTAAAAGTTTAACGGTTGTTTGTCTTTAGTTAATTAAAGATAAGGATAAAAAAGTCATTACATGTGAAAATAAATAAAGAAAATAATAATAAAAAAAAAATTTTAAACACAGATATAAAAATGTGCTCATATATTTTTTTTTTTTGAAAATGTTATCATATTTAAAATTTTAAAAATAAAAAATTTATCAAAATAGTGAGAATATCAAAAGTCATCATCGATCTTCTTCTTCTCCGGTCAATCTTCTTCTTCTCCGGTTAATCTTCTTCTTCTTCTTCTCTCTGGCATATGATTTTTATCTTTTTCTAACATCTTTGAATAAAGAAAAAAAAACCCTAAACCCCATATTATGGAATTTTAAGTTTAGGGTTTAATATGAATCTGAATTTAAATTCTTGTTCATCTTCTTCTTACCCATAAATCGTGAGCTCTTGTGATCTGTTCATCAAATGAAGATACTGACTTTTCATCAAAATTGATGATATCGGACACCACTCATCCAATAATTGTGTACTGATGCTATCAAAAAATTTACTTATTTTAAATAATATTATGGAACATATTGAAATATTACATTTTAAGTGAATATAGGGTTTAAGGTTTTTTTTTCTTTTTTCTTTATTCAAAGATGTTAGAAAAAGATAAAAATCATGTGCCAGAGAGAAGAAGAAGATTAGCCGGAGAAGAAGAAGATTGACCGGAGAAGAAGAAGATTGACGATGACTTTTGATATTCTCACTATTTTGATAAATTTTTTATTTTTAAAATTTTTAATATGATAACATTTTCAAAATAAAAATTTAAAAAATATGAGGACATTTTTATATCTGCGTTTAAAATTTTTTTTTTAATTATTGTTTTTATTTATTTTAACATATAATGACTTTTTTATCCTTATATTTAATTAACTAAAGACAAACAACCGTTAAATTTTAGAAATTTTGACAGAATCCGTCAAGAAGGACCTTATTATTCTCTACAAAAAAAGTTTGGGACCTTAAAAGTTAAAAACAATATTTTGGGACTCAACTTGCCAAAGCTAAATTTGTTTGGGATCAAATTCACCAATTATTCTTAGAGTTATTTCTTAAACTAGTTCTTGATGAAATTTTCTTATCTCTTTTGAGTAATACAGCGACATGAAAATGAAGAAAATTTTGAATATACCGACTTGTTTCACCGTTTGCATGTATTTCAATCTGGACTGATGAAGGGTGAGTTTATCAATGAGCGCTCCAAGAAGGCAATGGTAATATTCTCTTCTCTATTTAATATCATGATTAGTATTTACAATTATTTTATGCATATAGTTACTAATTTTTTTTCCTAACATCGTCTTAATCTTTTGATAATGCATTTAAGAATGACGTTAATCAACTTAAAGAGCATTATTCACAAGTTTCTTCATCATTGGGCTCCATCGAGAGTTCTGTCATTCCTGATGATAAACATATGTTTATTGAGGCATGTGGTGGTTTCAAGAAGGTCGAGCTTTTGGTTTAGGATCAGAATATGTTCTATTAAAGTCTCAATCAAACGATTCTACAACTACTCCACCAATAGTAGCGGAGCTTGCAAACAAAGTAGCTAAATTGGAAGACAAAGTCAAGAATCTAGAGAAGCAAGCACAACATGCTACAAATGTTAGTGATGAAGGTAATGATCATACTTGATAAATTCATCTCCTAGTGCTCAAGATGATTATGACTGGGCTCTTCTAAAGCAACACTATGTACTATTTGATATTATTGCGATGATACTTAAAATGCTTTTAATATTAGGATACTACTATATATTTATTATTATTATAATGACATTTTATAATATTTTATTATTTAGATTTTATATATATATATATATATATATATATTTATTTATTATTTATTTATGTATTTAATTAAAAATAAAAATAATCAAAATAATTCTGTCACAAATTAATTGCAAAATAGCGACGGATTTGATCGTCGCAAATTTATTGCTATTTGCGACGGATTTTTGTGTCATCGCAATTAGCGACGAAGATATTACGACGGTCAAATTCATCGCAAATTTGTTGCAAAATAGCGACGCTCAAATATCGTCGCAAAATTATCGCAAACATAGCGACGGATTTGATCGTCGCAAATTCGGTTGCAATTTGCGACGGTTTAGTAGGCGGTCACAAATTCTGTTGCAATTTGCGATGGGTTAGTAGGCGGTCGCAAATTCGGTTGCAATTTGCGACTGGTTAGTAGGCAGTCGCAAATTCTGTTGCAATTTGCGACGGCTTAGTAGGCGGTCGCAAATTTTGTTGCAATATGCGACGGCTTAGTAGGCAGTCACAAATTTGGTTGCAATTTGCGACGGCTTAGTAGGCGGTCGCAAATTCTGTTGCAATTTGTGACGGCTTAGTAGGCGGTCGCAAATTCTTTTGCAATTTGTGACGGCTTAGTAGGCGGTCGCAAATTCGGTCGCTATTTGCGACGGCTATGAGGCCTTCGCAAATATTCGTCGCTAAAATTGATTTTTCTAGTAGTGATATGTATATGTATATATTTATTGGGGGATTGGAATTAATGAAGGAAGTATATATATATATATACCTGTTGTTGGAGGGAAAAGATTTGTGAGACACAGCCATAAATGGGATCTTGAAGTCTGGCTTGAGCTTCATAAGAGATGGTAACAACAGCTTCACAACGATCAGTGATGGGAACATGAACAAGGAGTTTGGAGACATTACTGGCTCCAAAAACTTTATGAATGGCTGCAAAATGGCATGCTCCTTGTTTAAAGCAGAAGTAAGGTGCAAATACACAACCTCTAAGACATTTTCTTCTCAGAAATTTACACGCACCACAAGGTGAACCAGATCCTGTCATCTTCTTCTTAAATTTTAATTCTATATATTCTTCCTTAATTTCTAGCTAGAAGAATGAATGGATGGATGAATTCAGGGTTAGAACTAAAAAGAAAAAAAAACACAGACTAGAGTTTTAGGGTTTATAGTTAATTAGGTTTAATTAAGAAAGTTAAAAGAGTATATATATATATATATATATAGGTTTTGACAGACGTGACTCAACTTGTCGGGATTTCGCTTTTCGAAAATTCCCAAATTAAGAAAGGGAAAAGAGGATTTTTTTTTTGGCTGAATAAAGGGAAAATAGGATTAATTATACTATATTTATATTAACTTTTATATATATATAAATGGGAAAGGGAAAAGACCAACATGTAGACTTTTTCCTCTCAAATGTGTTTAAATTTATGACCTCACTTCCATCCTCAATAATAATGACTCCTCAACTATATATCTCCTCCCTTTCTTTTATATATATATTGACATTAAATTATAAATATTTTTAGATAAACAAATTTCTTTTTTAAAAATATTTTGAGGTATATTATATTTTAATTAAAAAATTTTAAAGTTACAAATGAGACTGTTAATAATTTTGATAGATAAAATTTTTTTAATTAAATTATGTGTCCTTTTCCTTTAAAAGAAATAAGAGAGAGATATTGCATTATTTGTATATTAATATTTAATTTACTTTCTAAAGATCCCTTCCAATTCTTAAAGGGACATTAATACATATCACGACAATAATAGTTTTTTTCTTTTTCTTTTTAAAACAATTGAAAAAAGAATATATATATATATATTATATAATTTGATATTTATTTTATGTAATTATATTAATTTCCAACTAACTATTTATATATATAGTATAATATTTGACACAAATCATTTCTTCTTTTTTCCCCTTTATTTAATAATACTTGCAATAATATATATATATATATATAATATATATATATATATATATATATTATGATATACATTTAAAATTAGTGTCATGATATTCTTTAACTCTCAATGATCCAATTACAATTTAAATATATATATATATATATATATATTATATATATATATTGAGAGGTATGAAAATACCCTCACGCTGACAAGGCAAATGACACGAAGCACACGAGACTCACCGAGCATACGTGTCTGCCACGTGGCATGGCTTGACATGCCCCACTTCGATAAACACATCCGACTATACCAGGGATGTCGAGGTCACTTCACCTCACCTCGTGCCGAAGTCACTACACTTCATTACTTCGATCAAACTCACTGATCAACCACATTTTTGATGGTCAACGTTTGACTCAATCACAGTCAAAGATTCTCTTAACAACCTACTAAAAAGGGGATCTCATATCTCCCCACAAAATCCGGTAACCATCAGATTTTACTAACAAATCACCCAAGCTACTTGGCAAGGGCGGTAAAATCCCTATAAATACCACCCCAGTACAGGTACTGAGGGTAAGGCCAGATTATTCTACTCATCTCTCTCTAATTACCTATCTTACAGATTGTTTTGCAGGCCTAGCTTTGCAAGACAACAATCCTTCTACGACACATAGACAATCAAGATACAAGCATTTGACAGAGAGAGACCATCAAACGACGTCGGATCATTGACACGTGGAATCAAACTTTGACGAATCAATATATATATTTAGTATAGGGTTAGGTAAATGACAAGGCTAATCTAAATATGGCTACTGGATAGCACACTTGGTTTTAGATATTAATATATACGATCAATTATAAAACTTTATATAATAAAGACTTTAATTCAAACATGTAAATAAAAAAATATATATTATAAGAATTTTTTACTAAAAATAAAAATCGACAAAATTTGATTCGAAATTAATTGGAAGAAATAATGAAATACAAAAGATTAAACTAAAATTGCATGAGATATAATTAGTCTTTAAGAGATGTAGAGAGAGAAAGAGAATTAGTTCATGCATGGCTTCATCCATTTGGCAACCTCCCTGGCAGCCATTATAGATATATATATATATATATATAAATAAATAATATGTGGTTGATGCGTACTTGTTGACCACTTAATTTAGCATGGAAATGGAAGAAGAGAGACGAATGGATATTATTGCAGACAAGAAGTTCATGTGTTTATTATTGGAATCATTAAGATAAACCTTTTTTTTTCTTTTTAGGGCAAATAATAATAATAATAATAATAATAACAAACTTTTTTCCACTAAGTCCACTTTTCCCCTTTTTCAATCAACTTTAACTCCACTTTAGCTCACTTCCATCACCTCCCTCGTTTTTTTTCTATATTTATATATATTGTAATCTCCATCATTTTTTTCTGCTCATTTCACTAGCTAATTAATGTGTATGTAATTAAATGGATATATGTAATTGAGTATATATACATTATATATATATATATATATATATATATATAACTCTAAATTAAATATAATGTTTATATTCATATTAATGGTTTCATAATTTAATTTAATTTATAATTAATTCTTATGCTTCTATACATGTACTTCTTACACACACTTGACAGACACACATGTATATATATATATATATATATATATATATACACACAAAATTAACAATATTATCAAGGAATACAGTACGTATAAGAATCATATATATATATATATACACATAAGAGAAACTAAGAAGATGGATGATCCAGTCATCATCATCATCATCATCAACATTCACGAATGTTACTACAAATTATAATATGAACTAAAACTACACAACGAGCAACCCTTTGGCTATGACCTGATTTATTTTCAGATTTGTAGTTCCATAGACTGACAATTCCTCCCTATTACCGCCTCCAAATACAATGTTCTCCAACTCAAATAGATCCGAACTCGTACAACTCTTATCATTGTCGTAACTATCGTGGTGGTGGTCGTCGATATTGTAGAATTCTCTGTATTTATATTTTTTCTTGGAATATATATTATACTTATATATATTATGTACAAATCGAAATAAAAAAGAAGTACAAATTTTTAATTAAAAATCTTTTCAATTAATGTTTAAGTTAAAAAACTTTTTAACTTGAATTACTAAAAAACTTCCTTTACCAAAAAGAAAAAAAATTAAATAAATAATTCTTTTCCATCTCAAACTAAACTAAAAAATTCTTTTCCCCCTCAAACTAAACTCATCCTCCCCTTCTTTCCCTCTCAAACCCATCTCCTTCTCCCAAAAAAAACCCTTTCCCTCTCAAACACATCTTCTTCTCCCCCAAAATATAGTTGAAAATAAATTTATTCTTGTTCCAGTTGTGGTCGGCGTTGCCACAGGTGCATTTCTGTTCTTGGCTGATCTTGTTAGCAAAATTAAGCTTCCGATGAAAGACTGGAGAAGCTGATATACAGTGGAGAGCTTGACACAAAGGAACTAGACAAGTATCCACTGAAACCTATTATTTCAAGATATCTTTTCTTTATTCTTCCCAAATCCCTTATTTTTATTGTCTGGTTCTGCATCTAACTTAAGCATGGGGCTCCATAGCAGCAGCTCTAGTTGGATTATATTTTCAAAAGAAAAATAAAAATGATAGCAATTATGATCTCCACCATTTTTTCCCTTGTCCTCCCCTAGGGTTTTTATTTTATTTTATTTTAATTTTTTTTGTTGTACGTTTATTGTGTTCGTGGTGAATGACTATTTCCGCTGAGTTTATTTTAAATAAAAGGGAAAATCGTGTAAAACTATTGGGATTTTGGGAGGTATAATTTAATTTGAGCGCTTTTATCAAGTGAATTTAGGTATTTGTGGGATTTGGGATCAATATGGCTTCTATGCGTAGTTCTTGGTTGAAATGTTTTTGTTTTTAGCTTAATTAAGTTGTCCACTTAGACTTAGCTTTGTACTCAAGAATTTTAAATTACTATAAAGATTTAACTTTCAACCTTTTTTCTTGGTTATGATTGTTTTCTATTGCGATCTTTTCTTTTGTTATGTATATCTTGAATTGGATGCCTGATGGAATAGGAAATTAACCTGTCTGTTTTCATCAATGTGGATCTTTTGGTTTATTTTCAAAGTTCCGTTCTTCTTTTGGCAGTATCTTGATAAGATACTTGTTGTAAATGGAAGTTTTGCTAAAATTAACTTTTTTCACTTTTCAATGTGTGAGGGGTTGTTGTTCAATATTATGAACACATTATTCAGATTTAATTCCTGCAGCAAGTCCAAACAAGTCAAGTACCTGAATGAAAACATTGACAAAATTTTATGTGGTTTATTACATTATATTTATTTTCTATTTGTATTCTCATGAAATCCAATTTTGTTTTATAGAAACAATTGAGTTTTAAAAATTGAGCTTGATGTAGATTGCTTATAACATACATGGTGAATATGTTTTTTTTTATTTGGGTTAAGAGAAGTTTTTAAACACTGTTTATGAATGTTGCTTTTTAAAAAGCAAGTACTTTCAACATTTTATGTCTTCAACTAAAATGATCCAAAAATCAAGTGAGTACATTATAGTAAGTGAATGATATACAATCTATTTTCTGATTGGATTTGTTCAAAATATATCATTATTTTATGATAGGACAAATATGCTCAGATTCTTATTACCATGGACCCCTTTTTAGCTCTTAACTCTAGCATTGTTGAAGGATTTGTCTGATATAAAATATTCTCTGATTTTACTAGTGAAATAATTTTCTGGTAAATTTATCCATGGCCTAGTGTTAGAAGTATGACAACCCCTTGCATTGGTGAATTGTCAGCTTTTTCTCTTTAATGCCTGATTTTTATTTCCTTAGGAATAATGAGCATTATTATGTTTTGCATAAGGGAACTTCTAATTGCAATTGGAAAACTTGATCTTATTTACCTTTTGATTCTATGGTATATGTGGTCTTAAATTTTCCTTCTTATATTGGTCATGAAATTTCTTGATAACTTATTCTTAGAGATTTATGCTTCTCATCTTTCCCTTTTTCTAAAAGAGCACATATATTATGGAAACAACAAATACAATGAATTTGGTTACCTGACATTTTTCATTGCAAATTGCCATAGTTATCAGTTCTACTAGGGTTACTAGTGCCGGAAACGGTGTCTCATGTATGCATGAACAAAACCTTGATACCTGTCTCAAAAGCATGCTAATCATTTAATGGATGTCCTGTCAATTTGGAACTTAAACATACATAAGAGATCTTTCAGTGACTGTTATAATTCTCTTTTATTTTTTATCCCGTGGAGAGGGGTTAAGGGTGGATGTTCTGTTGTGGTAGTTCAACACTTCAAATTTTTTTGCAGGATAAGAAACTACATTAAATAACATCAAGTTCCCTCTATGTTTCCTGCAGTTGATTTCTATGTAGACCACTTATTTTTTACTTTTAATAGTAGAGGGTGGAAGAATGGAAGATGTTAATGCTTTAATAACCATTACTATCATTTTTCCTCCTTTTCTCTCCCTTAATTCCTAAATGATATTTTGCAGGGAGCAACTGAGGTTAGGCCGGGTATTTTATCTGCGTTGTTGAAGCTCAAGGTGCAATAATGGTTTCATGTGAAATATCCATTATTGTCATTTACCTGGATTGATATGGATACTCCAAATCATTGTCAAAGCAGCAGCTCAATGGAGGTCTGCAGTTCCATGCATTTGCAACAGGCAAGTTTTGACGGACAGATGGATGCTTCTAAGTTAGAACATACTAATGTAGAACAGTTAGATACGAATGAGAACTCTCCTAAGAAGTTAGATGCAGATGAAGTTTCTAGTGCATTAGATGATGGTGCATGTGCTTCAGCTTCAGCTGTTGATGCAGCTGATGATATTAAGTCATCAGTGAGGCCTGATTCACAGGCACAGGGTGATGACAAAGATGGTGATCCGTGTAATAAAGCTGCCTCTGTTGATGATGTGAGATCAGTTGAGACTGATGGAACATGGATTAAGGATTCTGGGTCTGCCAATGATTGTGATGGTGCAGTGTCCTGGGTTATGGAATGGATTTTGGTGAGCGGTACAAGAACTTGCCTTACATGGCTGTGCTGAAGTCTGAACTTTACAAGAATTATATATTTATTATTATTATAATGATATTTTATTATATTTTATTATTTGGATTATATATATATATATATATATATATATATTGTGATAGAAATATTATTATTAATGACTTTTATTGTTATTTTTTATTTAATTATAAATTATGTTTTTGGATATATATATAATTTTATGTATTTAATTAAAAAGAAAAAATAATCAATATAAATCCGTCACAAATTAATTGCAAAATAGCGACGGATTTGATGGTCGTAAATTTGTTGCTATTTGCGACGGATTTTTTGTCGTCGCAATTAGCGACGAAGATATTGCGATTGTCAAATTCGTCGCAAATCTGTTGCAAAATAGCGATGCCCAAATACCGTCGTAAAATTATCGCAAACATAGCGACGGATTTGACCGTCGCAAATTCGTCACTATTTTGCGACGGCCAAATTCGTCGCAAATCCATTGCAAAATAGCAACGCCCAAATGCGATCGCAAATCCGTTGCAAAATAGCGACGCCCAAATTCCGTCGAAAATCCGTTGCAAAATAGCGACGCCCAAATGCCGTCGCAAATCCGTTGCAAAATAGCAACGCCCAAATGCCGTCGCAAATCCGTTACAAAATAGCGACGCCCATATACCGTCACAAATTCGTTTGGGCTGGTTGGAGTGGGCAGGTCTTGCTGGTCTGGGTCGGCTCTCTTAGTAGTTGTCTGAGTGTTCTTAGATTGTTTGGGCTGGTTGGAGTGGGTCTTAGGAGCTGTATGGGCTAGATGCCCATCATTTGGAGGAATTTAGGTTATCTTCTCTTTGAGGATAGTTATCTCCTCAAGCTCAACTGCTTCATCCTCTAATTCCGCAAAGACTGAAAAGCGTGATGGGCCCAGTAGGTGGGTTGGGTTTACTGTAGTTGTGGGACATGTTGGCCATAGTTGCAGATGCAACCTGATCTTGCTAGAGGGTCCGAACATTGGGTGGGTCTTAGGAGCTGTATCGGCATTGGACGTCTCCTTCCCTTTCTCGGCAACATCCATGGTCCATAGGTGATTGTCGACGACGAGGTTTCGAGAGCAACGACAAGATTTTTTTTTTGATTCCCCATTGGGATTATGGTTGACGAAGAGGGTTCCAACGGGCACTTCTCCTTTCTGTGTCCATATCATCCACACAAAAACCAAATTTGGTGGAGTCCCTCATAAACCTAAAACTACCTTTCTTCTAGAGTAACAGACGGTCGTGCAATTGGATTTCAACACAGATACGTGCAATTTTTGGTAGGCGAATCCAGACCATGGTCGATAGTAGAGTTTCAGTAGCGGGATTAAAAAAAGGTCTCCATTTGGAGACAGGTTGATAATGCCCTAAAATGATCCATGGGCCATTCTCTAATACATATTTATAATCTTCATGACTTCGAAACCTCACAACAAAGAACCCTTCTGCTAGATCTACTACCTCACAACCCCATTGAAGGTTCCATGGTGAGTCCAGCCGACCCTTTAAGACTTTTAAACTATCAGTTTTTCCAAGCAGCCGCAAGAAAAGTGTTTGCTTCCATGGCATCCATGGCTTCCACGGGTCTATCAATCGGGCAGGGTTCATCTCCAGTTGTAGAGATACTAAGGTTTTAGATAAAAGTAAGGTCCACATCATCATATTCATCAACTTCATCCTCCTCTCCCGTGTAAATGGGTGGATAGATGGGTCTGGTACGCACTATGTTCGCAAAGGTGGGACCTTTTCACAGATCTTGGTCCATAGTCATATCAACATCATTAAAATTGTCGAAATATTCACCAACATTTATGTTAATGGACCTACTGTCATTAATCTCTTCTGTTCCATCCTCCGCTAGCAATCTTTTATATTTCTTAATACTCTTGTGGAGCTGGTCTATTTCCTCCGATATAAGCTCTGCCGGAGGGTTAATCATTGTAGAGGTTATCAAGAAGTTTCCCTAGAGAGAGTTCTCCTATAAGAGAGAAAGTCACACAACTCTGCTTTCAAGCTTTTGTTGATGTCTTTCTATTCAATGGACACAAAGCTCAAGTACATTAATTTTCTCTGTCAAATAGTAGTGTCTATTCTTCAATAATTGCTCTCTGTCTGTCAAACCTCAGAAGCATCCAAGAAGATAGAGGAAATTTAAAAGCCCTCTTCTAGGGCATGTATATATATATATATATGCAAGTTGTCGTAGTTTAGAGGTTGTGTGACATTGGTCCCTCAATTAATTTTTTTGTGGAATTGTTCCTTGAATTATAAAAAAATTGTGATATTGGTTCTTCTGTTAAAAATTCTGTTAAATCATTCGTTAAGTAAAAAAAACTTTAAGGGTATTTATGTCACTATATTATTTAAATATATTTAATAATAGGCAGAATAACATAAATAATCTCCAAATTATAGATGTTTGGTGACATTGATCCTTAAATTATAAAAACATTTGTGAAATTGATCCTATTTTTTTTTAAATTCAAGATATATATGTAATTGCCTTATTTAAATTAGAAGATTTTATTTATTTATTTATTTATTTATTTTAATTTTCAAAAACAAATATGAAAAAAATTAAAATAGCATAAGAATGATATTAAAATATTATTTAAAAACATACTATATAATTATATATATTAAATATATTTAATAATATACTGACCTAAATACATTTGAAAAATTTACTCAATCAAAAAAATTTAACGAAATAACCAATGTCGTAATTGTTTTTATAATTTGGGGACCAATTTTACAAAAAATAATAATTTATGGAACAATGTCACAAAACAAGTACAGTTTGGGGGTATATTATTAAATACCTTTGAAAAAAAAATTACCTGACAGATGATTTAACCAAATTTTTAACGAAAGGATCAATATCATAATTTTTTTATAATTCGGAGACCAATTCCACCAAAAAAATAATTCAGGACCAATATCATAAAATTTCTATAATTTGAGAACTATTATACCATTTACCAATATATATATATATATATATATAATATATATATATTATATATAATATATATATATATATATATATATATATAATCATTATAGCAGGCTTAGGAGTACCCTAACATTACCTTTAGATAACCCATCCATTTAGAGAACATAATTAATTATCATATGTATATTCATTGTCAACCTTTACTTATATCACTAGCTGACCCAAACTATAGCTTAGATATGTACACACACACACACACACACATATACATATAGCAGGCTTACGAGTACCCTAACATTACCTTTAGATAACCCATCCATTTAGAGAACATAATTAATTATCATATGTATATTCATTGTCAACCTTTACTTATATCACTAGCTGACCCAAACTATAGCTTAGATATGTACACACACACACACCACACATATACATATATATATATATATATATATATATATATATATATATATATAGAAGTGGCGCCACAAATAAAGACTTGTCTCTATATACATAATAAAATATGAATAGCACTACTAATTAAAGGTGATTTTATATGATTGGACAAAAGGTAGATGAGTCTTGGTTTTGGTTATCTACATTGTTCATATTACTATTATCCATAACAATAACCTCTAATTAAGAATTCCCTTCATTTTAATTTTTATTTATTTATTAGTTTTTTAAAATCCGAGGGTTATTTGTTTTTTATTGTGTATCAAACTTATAAGTTTTAAAAGTTATAAATGATATTTTTATCAATTAAATTACTTTTTTTTATAATTATTTTAATTTTATGTATTTATCATATTAAAAAAATTAATATTTAATTTAAAGTGTGTTTTAACACATAGTGAAGGTAGAATTATCAATCAATCTTCTACTCCACTTGTCACAAAATATGGGGAAAAGACTAAACAGAAATAGCACACGAAATAATGGAGTTTGGTGTAAGTCTCTTATAAGTCCGTCAATCTTTATTATATTTTACTAACATGACCAATAGGACATTAGCGTGCTGATCTGACAATTTCGCAATCTTGTTATTAATATATATATATATATATATATATATATATATATCATATTTAAAGTACTGTATATATATAAAAAAAATAAAAGTTTAAAATTCAAAAATTCAAAAATACAAAAAAATCAAAAAACTATTTCAATTGAAAATACTACTAATTAAGTTATACATATTTTATGATACTAAAGTTATTAAAGAAATATATAAATCTTCTTTTTTTTTCCTCCGGCGAAAGTTGTCCCATTAATTCCCATGCAAAATAATTATCCCATATTTTTAAGGAATTAGTGTACAAAATAATATATTTTAATATTATAAACTTACATTTATATTTAAGTTTAATATTGTGGTGTCAGACCAAAGGTTTTTTGTATTTGAGAGAGCCAATTCCAGAGGTGAGGAATTTGCAGGTTGTTTGGGAACTTAAAAAGCTCAACAATCAAATTGGTGTACTTAGAGAGACATGAAAAGAATAATTGTTGATGTTATGAAAACCGAGTATAAAGATTTTGTTGATACAGTACAAGGATTCCAAAATCAACTATCACTTTGTAGAATTTGAGAATCTACCTTTTGGTCAAAAATGCATTAACCAAGAAAATGGTTGGAATTTAATTGAAAGGTGAAAATGAAGCACTTTATGCCAACCAAAATAGAAAAAGTTCATAGCAACAATATTTTAGTGCGCCTAAGAGAAATAATGATAGAGGAAAGAATCATTGAAGTGAAGAAATGAGCTATTCAACGAGTTTTTAAATATCACGTTTCACACTATTATAAACTTCAAGTTTTTTTTTTGTTTAATCTGGAGATTTGTATTAAATAAATAAATAAATTACAACAAGATAATCTGTATAAAAGAAATCCCTAGCACCTACTTTTATAAACTTCTAGCAAGATAACCTCCTAATAGCTTTGTCTACTAGATAAGTATAAGTCTTCAATTGGATCCTCTCATGATGAATTGAGATCCCTAATTAGGAACCAAGGTTGTGTGTAATAGTCTTGCCTATCATGCTACTTATCCACGAGCGGATAGGTGGAAGACATTAGGGGAGAACCAGACTTTAGATTTGGTCAGGTTCACCTTTTGTCTCGATTGAACACAGAAGTCAACTGACACATCTTCAATTATCCGAACCTGATCTGTAGGGGCTTCCCCAACAAGTAGAAGGTCATCCGTAAAATATACATGTGAGATTGGTGGACTCCTCCGAGATACCCTAATCCCTTTCCAACTATCGTTCCCCACTGCTCTATGAATACATTGCCCTAATACCTCTATACATGGATCCCCTTGTATCAACCCCTGGGATGGAGTAAAAGTTGGTAGCTTTATCATTCCACATAACTGAAAGTTGTGAGAAAGAGATGCAGAACATGATCAAATTCCGTAAGGATGGTGAGAAACCCACTACTTCCCACAATGCCAAAGAATGTCCCAGTTAACCCTGTCATACGCCTTCTCAAGATCAATCTTTGCTATTAACCATCTTTACCCCCTTACGTTTCTTAAGAGAATGGACCTACTCCTGAACTATGATGACGTTATCAGTAGTTGTACAAGACGGAACAAAACTACTCTAGTTAGGAGCTGTGAGGGAGCACATTAGGGGTCTCAACCTATTGGCTATTACCTTGGAGATGATTTGACTACCACAATGCGTAAGAATATGGGCCGGAATTGAGCCAACGTTTCTAGATGTTGTTGTTTTGGTATGAGACTAATCAAAGTATTGTTCATAGATATTGGGAAAGTAGTTGTTAAGAAGGCATTTTTAACAAACTCAGTCACTGATGTTCCAACAATTGGCCAAAACTTTTGAAAGAAAGTGGCATTGACTCCATCAGGACCCGAGGCTTTCCGCCCATCCATCTGAAAAATAGCCCTTTTCACCTCCAGTTCTGTGACTCCCCTATTTAACCACCTCAAGTCTTGTCTCCACAATGGTGGAAAGGACCAACTAGCCACCTGTGGTAGTCTTGTCGGGGTAGCCGTATACAAGGTTTCATAATAGGCAGTAGCCAACTTTTCCAAGATCTCCGAATCAGATTGCCAAATACCATCCATATCCTTGAGTAGTAAAAACTTCCCCTTGGCTCGCCGGATGAAGATTGATTAGTGAAAGTAACGTGTGTTTTGTTCCCCATTCTTTAACACCAAGCTCCTGCCTTTTGTTTCCAGAATATATGTTCTTGGGTGAGAATTTCAGATAATTTAGCCATGAGCTTTGATTCAAGATTCTCCAAGAAAGGGGAGCTTTGATTGCACAATTTCTTTTGTAATCCTTCTAATCTAGCTCTGTATCTAGCTTTGCGGTGGAATAAGGAGTCTTTTCCCAAAATAACTTAACTTTTTTTAAATGGTCTCGGTTTAACCTTGTGGGTAAAACTATTTCTCAAACTAACTGTGACTCATTCACAAAATGAGTCATAATGGGATCCACTAAATGGATGATAGTTTTGTATTTATGAGGAATGACCTTCAACCTTCAATGGATGATAGTTCTGTATTTATGAATATTTTTTGAGGAACCACAGATGTTGATGGGGAACCAGATAGCGAAGGACAAATGATGATGATGGATGTGATTCAGAGAATGAAGATAATCAGAATAATGTCAATCCACAATGTTCAAATTTTACTTCATCATATCATTCATATCCATGTTATAGTGATATGGGTTCTGGTGAACCCGTACCTAATGATGTTAAAGAGGCAAATATCAATATGCAAAAGTGGTCAGAAAATGATAATGAGTTGAGATTGAGAATGAGATTTAGTGATAAGTCTCAAGTTCTTTATGTAGTACGAATGTGGCACATACAACAAGGTCGAAAATTTACAATTATCAAAAGTAATAGTACCCTCTAGACAACTGAATATAGGAACAAGACAAGAGAACATCCATACAGTTGGTATATTTCAATGTTAACTTATGATCACACGTTTATAATGAGAGTTGTCAATAATAACCACCGAAATTTGACTCATAATATATTGCAAGAAATATTATACATCTTATGAGGAATGACCAGAGACTCATATTAGTGTTATCCAAAAATAAGTGCACAAATTATTTCAAAGTGATTGTTCCTACAAGAAAGGATGGCACACAAGGAAGGCTGCAGTTGAAATCTTATTCGGGAGTTGGCATGATATTTTCAAAATATTACCGAAGTATATGTGTGCCTTACAACAAGCAAATCTAAATACAATCTTACAATGGAACACCGTCAATAATGTTCTAAAAATGATAATGTATTTCACTATATGTTTTGGTGTTTTAAGCCGTCTATCTCTGGTTTTACCCATTGTAGACCAGTTATTTCTTAGATGGTACATTTTTTAGAGGTGCATATAAAAACGTACTCCTCATTGCTAGTAGTTAGGATGCAAACAAACACATATATCCCTTGGCATTTGCAATTATTGATGAAGAAACTACTGCAAGTTAGAGTTGGTTTTTACGAATTCTGCGACATTACGTGGTATCTAATAGGACTATATGCTTAATTTCTGATAGGCACAAGGGTATTTTGAGTGCACTTAGTAATCAGCTTGAATGACAACCACCACATGCAGTTCATAAGTATTGTTTAAGAAATGTAAAGGCAAACATCAAAGTGACATTCAAAATACATTTTGATGCCATACATATAGATCGATACAAGAAAGCAAGAACGCCACTATCCCAACTTAAATTTCCAACATCCTTCAAATTTTCTAAATGAAGGAGATACCTAAGGTTAATTCTATTACTTGTACGATCAGTGAATAATAAACCACCGATCAATAATAAAGCTAACGATCATGAGTACTAAATGATCCTCAGATGCATCGGGTGATAAAGCAATCGACAATACCTATCTAAAACAGCCTTCCTCATTCTATTACCATTTATTTCATTTGCTCTAGGTCTAAAACCCAAAAGTCTCTCACATAAATCTTGCCAATATTTTATACCACTCGCAATCCTTGGCCCAATAATAGGCTCTCCATCATAGGTAACCCCATAACACTGCAATATCTTGTAATGTAATAGTCACCTCACCACATGAGAGGTGAAATGTATGGGTCTCTAGTCTCCGCCTTTCTACAAGTGCAGTAACTAAACTATGATCAACCATAAAATACCCAACACGTGCTATCCCTCCAAATCTAGCAATATCTAATAACTCTCTCACTTTAGTTGGAGCCATGATATACAACTAAAAAAAAACTAGAATCAAACCTCCTCACACCTAGTGCATCCTCACTCGTCTCTTTTACACCATCCGATATTAAAGACATCCTTTGATCATTTTGTTCATTCAAAACAGTTGCCTTTATCGGACTTGGATTCACAACTTCAGGAAAACCTGTCATCTACCTTAACATATATGTGAGTATTGATTAGAATGTCTCATTCATAACATGAGTCCTGTTGAAACAAAAAACAAAAAAAATTTATATTTTTCCTACTTAGTAACCTGCCACATAAGGAAAATGAACATTATTAACCATTTAAAAAAATCCTTAACATAAAAAAAGGTTTGCCCAGAAAGCAAAATGATAGCCCAATTAAAAAAAAACAAACATCAACACAGGGAAAGAAGGTCAATCAACCAACACAAAAAAGGGAAAATCAACTCCATAAAATATATATAAAAAAATTACTCCAAACCAAAACCAAATAACGAGCCATCTAAAAAAAGGTCAGTCAAGAAATACAAAAGACAACCCATACTCCAGTAAATAAAATAGAGTCCACGGAACTTTAAAAAGGTCAGCTAAGATATAAAAAATTAACCCAAGAAAGAAAAAACAAAAAAGAAATCAATACTGAAAATTGGAAATCAGACCACACAAAAAATGAAAAAAAATAACAACAATATATTATGATAAGAACCAATTTTAGCAAAAAAAAATACTCAAAATATATAACAAAATCCAACATATGAATGAATAAGTTTAGCAGAAAATACACTACAATTGTTGGGGCATACTCAATTCACATATGGAAATTTTCAAAAGGAGGCTGCTAACAAGCTTAGTTGAAAACAAAGATATTCACAATGTGATTGGAAAACACACATTAAAAAGTACATAGTTCCCCACAATAGTGGATGGAAAACACACACACACAACATCTATCCTAGCATTCAGAGTTTTTTTTTCACGCATATATCTCTCATTCCAAAAAACCAATACTACATCTCAAGAAAAAAATATCAATGATATAAATTCTCTTAGCATCAACTTAATAAGATCCTAAAAGGCAGATAGTTTGTAACCTCCAAAACTACCACTAGTAACCAAAGAAAAGAGAGAAAGAGATAGAAAGAGGAAGATAATAGAAACCAAAGAACTACATATATATAACTTCAACCTATCTCTATCCAAATAACTTACTAAAATTAGATTATAAATACGAAACAAAAATAATGATGAGCTCAAACAAAATGATAATCAGATATCAACGCAGGAAAACAAGGTCAAATAGCAAACACAAAAATAGGAAAAATCAGGCTAAAAAAATAGAAATTAAGTCCAAACCCAAAAAAAAATGATGAGCCAAAATTTTAAAAAAGGCCGGCTTAGAAAGACAAAAGACATCTCATACAAAAAGAAATCACGTCTAGAAAAAAAATCAGCCAAACTTTAAAAAGGTCAACCAAGACATAAAAAATTTTAAAAAAATCAACGCTGAAATAAATAGACATCAGACCACACAAAAAATGAAAAAAAAATGAGAAGGGGCTACAAAAAAATAAAAAAAGATTATGATAAGGACCTATTTTAGCATAAAATACTCAAAATGTATAACAAAATCCAATATATAAATGAATAATTTTAGCAGAAAATACACTATAATTGTTGGGGCAAACTCAATTCGCATCCGAAGATTTTCTAAAGGAGGCTGCTAACAAGCTTAGTTGAAAAACAAAGACTTTCAAGTGGTTGGAACTTTTGGATATAATAACACACATTAAAACTTCTGGATATAATAACCATATAAGCAAAATTATCATTTTGCATGCTACAAAGCCTTCTATTTTTATTTTTTTTTGATAAGTGGTGGTTTTGCATTAAAATAAAAAACATTACACAAATGAATGACTAAAGGCATTCACGGTAATACAACAAAACACCAACTTACAACTAAGTGGTACAAATAAACTCATCCTAAAAACTTTAGGAGAGTCAGAACAAACTATAGATAACAACAACAAAAATTAAAAGGAAAAAACAACATAAATCCTATCTAAATCTTTTGTCTTCGTGCTACCATTTGTCCGCTTTCTTTAACAGTAAACTACTCCATCCTGAGTGTATCAAAGATTTAATAGTATACCTAAAAAGAAGACAAAACATGAACAAAGGGCCCAGATCTAGTCCGGGTTTTAAAAACATTTCTTCTACAAGAAGAAAAAAATACTGGTATTTAAATACCAATATAGAGCTTTGCATATGAGGTGAAAAGATAGAAAAAACCATGTAAATAGAAAAACACAACACAAGACTAAAAAACATAAAAATAAAGTACAAGAAAAATAAAAGTTAAATATAAAAAACAGAAAAATAAAAGAAATCAACAAAGAAAAATAAAAAAAGATAGAGACATAAAACAAAAAAAGCAACAATGTCCGCTTCCAACCAAGGGAAAATATTAGTCGGAGCTAAGATTCTCCCTTGACTGGTGAGAAACTCCGCTACAATGTATGGGATGTGGAAGAGGAGAAGAGGAAGGGGGAGGAGGAATGAGGAGGAGGCGTCTGGAAGAGGAAAGGGGAAAAGGGTTAGGGTTTGAGAGTAAAAATGTTTTTCGTCTATTTTATTTATTTTTAACTGTACTGAACATTAAATCCATGTTGAAAGACAAACTTAAAGTCGAAAGATCCCTTTTACCACAACATCTTGATATATATCACCGTATAACCTCACTAGTTGTGACCAGAAAGACACTACAATGGAATATCCATATATCCTATGATAAATTTGAAGTCATAATTTTAAAAATAAAAAGTAAAAATAAATTTTGAAAGGAGAAAAATGGCAAGTTGTACTGACCTGAACTGTGCAATGTCGGTGGTTTATTTAGTTATCGTCATCGGACGTTGTTTAGTTGACATTAGACGTTGTTTGTTTAGTTGAAATTAGACGGTTGTTTAGTTGACGTCGTATGTTGTTTAGTTACTGCCTCCGAACCAATGCTTCTTTCAATTTAACTGTTGGGTGGGCTAGGGTTTATGTCGGGAGTTGGATTGAAGAAGAAAAGAAAGAAACGAAAAAAAAGGAAAAAAAGATGGGGAAATAATTAAAATAAAATTTATTATATATATATATATAATAAAAGGAAATATGGAAACTGCGTCAAATAAGAAAGGAAGGAAAAAATTAAAAGAAGAGAGAGAAAATAGAGAAAGAGAAAAAGAGGAAAGAGAAAAATTTTAATTTTTAAATTTTTTAGTGGGTTCCATTTTGACTTATTTTGTGAATGAGTCAAAGTTAGTTTTAGAAATAGTTTTACAAACAACGTTAAACTGGGACTATTTTAAAAAAATTGAGTTATTTTGGGAAAAGACTCGGGAATAAGTTACCAAAGGTTTCACGATTCCATGCATGTAGATGGGGTGGAAGTAGTTGAATACAATGTTGGAGGTCAACTGCACCTTGAAGCCAAAGATTAGAGATAAGTGGTTCAAATGTGGGATGACGGAACCACATCTCTTGGATTCTAAATATCAGAAAGTGAAAAGAAAGTAATAAAGCAAAAGTAATAAAGCTGCGGCTACAACAAGGTGTATTTATACACTACAAGACAACCCTAATCATGAGCATGTGACAAGCAAAGAACAATGACAAAAACACCCTTCATGCGTATAAAGCTCACACATGCTGACTAGATAAAATGTTGTAACTTAGCTCTTCGTACATCAAGGTCTTGACTTTCAGCCCCCCTCATTTCGAAGCTAGGATGAGGAGTGACAGTAAGGTTCTTTCTCAGCCGGTTGAAGAATTGAAGGCTCAAAGGTTTTGTTAGGATATCTGCTATCTGCTCATAAGAAGGAACATAGTTTACTTGAATTAAGCCTTCTGCTACCTTTTCTCTAATGAAGTGGAAATCAAGCTCTATGTGTTTAGTTCTTGCATGTAAAACTGGATTAGAGGAAAGGTAGATAGCACTCTGATTGTCAATCCATATTTGTGGTGTTCTAGTCTGCTGCACTCCTAGTTCATCCATCAAGTACTTCAACCAAGTTATCTCAGAAACCACTTGAGCTAAACTCATGTATTCAGCCATTGTGCTAGATCTGGAAACACATCCTTGCTTCTTGCTGGACCAAGAAACAAGATTGCCACCTACATAAACACAATAACCAGGAACACACCTCCTGTCATCCATGTCAACAGCCCAATCACTATCAGAGAAACCTGTAATGTTGAGATGTTTTGGTTTGCACAACTTCAATCCATAATGATCAGTTCCAGCAAGATACCTTAGAATCCTTTTTACAGCATTCAAGTGTGGTTCTAGAGGATTTGACATGTATTGACTTACTTTATTCACAACAAAACTTATTTTTGGCCTTGTTATAGTCACATAATGAAGAGCTCCTACCAAACTTCTGTAAACAGCAGCATCTTTAATTGGACTTCCAACATATTTTGAAAGTTGTGGTGAGGTAATCATAGGAGTAGGTGATTTATTAGCATGTAACATATTGGCTTTCCACAGTAACCTCCTTATATATTCTTTCTGACTCAAATGGATTCCTTCATCAGTTTTAGTGACCTGAATTCCCAAGAAGTGATGAATTTCACCCAAGTCCTTGACAGAAAAATGCTTCTTCAATTGATTAATCAGATCTTCTACTGCCTTATTATTGTTACCAGTCACCAAAATATCATCCACATAGATCAGTATATACATTTTAACACCTCCTTTATTGTACAAAAAACAGAGAACAGTCTGCCTTGGAGTTAACAAAGTTCAGTTCTCCCAAGGTTTGCTTCACTTTGATGTACCAAGCTCTAGAAGCTTGCTTTAACCCATATATGGCCTTATTAAGCTTACAAACCAGGTTGTTACCTTGCTCAAATCCTTTAGGTTGATTCATGTATATCACTTCAGACAATTCTCCATTTAAGAAAGCATTACTCACGTCAAGTTGTTTTATCCTCCAACTATGAGTTAATGCTAAGGATAAGATAACTCTTATTGTTGCTGGCTTAATAACAGGTGAAAAAGTTTCATTGAAGTCAAAACCTGCCAACTTAGAATACCCTTGTGCCACCAACTTGGCCTTATATCTCTCTACACTACCATCTGCCTTCTTTTTAACTTTAAAAACCCACTTGTTTCCTACTAAATTTGCTCCTTCAGGTAGAGATGTTAAAGTCCATGTTTTATTCTTCCGGAGAGCATCAAGTTCTTCACTCATAGCCTCCTTCCAAATGGGATTCATCAAGGCTTCATTAACACTTTTTGGCTCCAGAATGTCTGCAAGTTCAGCAGACAAGATTTTTGGCTTGTGTATTCCGGCCTTTGCTCTTGTGATCATAGGATGCTTATTAGTCTTAGCAAGAGTGCCTTCTGGAGTGACATGAGAGGGACTATTAGAAGAATCACCTGCACTAACTTGAGGTAAATCAATTCTCAAGGGAATAGTTTCATAACTCTCTTCTGTAAGGCCATCTTCTTGAAGAGCTATAGGAGAATTATGTGGACTGTTGCATTTTGACTCAGTAGCTTGTTCAACAGGTTTCCAATAATTAGGAAAACTTGCCACAATGGGTTCAGAAGTAATAAAAATAGGCTGTGTGATATCCCTGGTTTCAGTTCCTTGCTTGACATTTTTGGAAAAAGGAAAGACATTTTCTTCAAAAACATCTCTGGTAATCATCACCTTTCCAGAGGGCAATAAAATCTTGTATCCTTTATACTGATTGCTATAGCCAAGAAACACACCTGGAGATGCTCTATACTACAACTTATGCTCGTTATAAGGTCTCACATGTGGATAAGCCAAGCATCCAAACACCTTCAAGCTGTTGTAATTTGGCTTTTTCTTTGTAAGTTTCTCACATGGTGAGATATAACCAAGCCTTTTTGCTGGTATTCTATTAATAAGGTGAGTAGCAGTAACAAAACTATCATCCCAGTACTTGATTGGCATATCAGACTATGCTAGTAATGACAAACCAACCTCCACAACATGTCTATGCTTTCTTTCTGCAGCTCTATTTTGTTGTGGACTGTAAGGACAAGAATTTCTATGGATTATGCCTTTCTCCTTAAAGAAATCATTCAACACCTTATACACCATTCCTCCATCACTATGTAACCCCTTGATTCTAGCTCCATACTGAGTCTTAACAAGCTTATACAAGTGCTGAAAGGTACCTGCAACCTCAGATTTCTGCTTCAACCGATAGATCCACACAAACCTACTTTGATCATCTATATATGTAACATAGTACCTGTATCCATTGATAGATTGTATGGGTGCTGGACCCCAAAGATCACTATGAATGAGCTCAAAACAACAAGATGAATTACTATCAGAATTACCAAAAGGCAGTTTGTGACTTTTTGCAAGAATACAAGGAGCACAAATATTAGGAATTTCCCTTTTATCATCAAAAGAGATGTCACAAGTTCTCAGAGCCCTTTTTGCAATGTCATAGCTGCAATGGTCAAGCCTCTTGTTTCACAAACAAATATCCAAATTATTACAAACAGAAGTAGTAGAAACAACTAATTTATTTTGGAAAGAAACTCCATTCTTCAAGGGCAGATTGTGAACATCAAAGCTGAATCTGTAAAGTCCCTCTTTAAGCATTCCCTTGAGCAGCACCTCTTGTATTTCTTGATCCTTTATAAGACAGAAGAAAGGATGGAATTCAAAAAATACATTATTGTCAAGGGCAAACTTGGATACACTCATAAGTTTTTTTGTGATTCCTGGAACATGAAGTAATTCCTTGAGATAAAACAACCTGTTTGACTGTTCAGAGAAGAGAGTAGTATTACCTATGTGATTGATCTGCTCATACTGTCCATTTCCCAACTACAATTTGCTCCCTCCATTATACTCTGAAGCTGGCTGAAGGTTGTTGAGCTCATTAGTCACATGTGTTGAGGCTCCAGAGTCTGGAAACCACCAACCATCATCACTAGAGCAACTGCTACCAGGTAATTGTGCAAGGTTTAGAGAATGATTCTTGTTCTGATTGTTGTTATCAGTCATATTGCTCTGTTGATTATTCTGAACACCATAAGACTGATCAAAGATATGCTAACACCTATCAGCTGTATGTCCAGCTAGATGACACACTTGGCCTGTGATTCTTGAACCTTGAAACCTTCCTCTACCTCTAAAGCCACCTCTGTTGCCTCTACCTCTGAAACTGTAATTACCTCTGCCTCTACCATTATAAGATGTGTTATTAAAATTCCTTCTAGTGTTGTTATCTTGTGCAGCATAATTCACTGATGGTTGAGATCCATCAGTATTGATCAAGTTTCCTACACTAAAACCACCAACACTCTCCAACCTAGCTTCAAAACTCAAAAGTAATGCATGAATATCACGAAGACCAAAGGAACCAACTCCAGCTGTAACCGTGACAACTACTGCATAATATTCAGGGCCAAGACCAGATAAGATATGCATTATTTGGTCATTTTCAGAAACAATATTCCCAGTAGTAGCAAGCATATCACAACACATCTTGATTTTAGCCAGATAATCCCTCATACACATATTTCCTTTCTTAGTGGTTTGCAATTAAAATTTGTACTGAAGTGTCTTAGCCTTCGATTGATTAGCAAAGTTCTTTTCAAGAGTAGACCATATTTCACTAGAAGAACTTACCCCAATGATTAAAGGAAGAGTACCTTCTGAGAGTGAGGATAAGATCCATGAAGCAAGGATGTGGTCTTGTCTACTCCAGAGAATAAACAACGGGTTGGAGATCTGACTGTGTCCACCATCAGCAACAAATTTTTCTGGCACTTGAGGTTCAGGATCAATGTAGTTCTCCAGATCATATCTCTTTATTGCAGTGAGCACTTGAGTCTTCTAGATGAGGTAATTGTTTTTAGTGAGTTTTAGAGAAATGAGCTGGCTTTGAGGAAAAATGAGCTGAGTCTTTGCTCCTATTATAGTTGCAAAAGAAACAAACGAGCTTGAGGCATCATCTGCCATGGTTATATATATAGGTAATCAGAGCTTTAAGGCTCTGATACCATATCAAAAAGTGAAAAGAAAGCAATAAAGCTGCGGCTACAACAAGGTGTGACAAGCAAAGAACAATGACAAAAACACCCTTCATACGTATAAAGCTCACACGTGCTGACTAGATAAAATGCAGTGACTTGGTTCTTCATACATCATCATCTTGACTTTCACTAAATTTAGAATGTTCCAATTGCCAATTACCCAAAGGCTCGTCTGTAGAAATGAGAAGTAGGAGATGGTCAGAGTGTAGCCTGGCTAAGTGTCGAATCGAATGTATTGCAAATTTTCGTCACCAAGCTAAGTGGCACAGAGCTCTATCGAGTCTCTCTCAGATTTTTCCCAATTCCATCCGACCATTTGACTAAGTAAACTTCGGTCCAGATAAGCTCAACTCTACCAACTTACAATTGAGCAAGTAGTCTCTCATGGATTCAATTTGATTCCACATAATCCTATTACGTCCAAGTTTTTCAACTGGATCGAGAACTTTGTTGAAATTCTCTGCCAACAGCCAGGGAGATTTCACCAATCTACCAAAGTGATTAAGATAACACCAAAGATCTTCCTGAATCAATCTATTCGGGGAGACATAAACTGCGAAAAAAATCCAATTAACCCAATGACCTTAACAGATAGACACAATGACACATTGCAGAAGAAAATCCAATACTTCCACATCCCCAGATTTAACTGTCCCAAAAAAGTCAAATACCCTAGCATATATATCCTATAGATTCAATAGCCACCATATTTATAAACTTCAAACTATCCAAAAAAAGGGCTCTATCACTGTGTATCCAAGTTTCAACAAGTAATAAAATGTTCGATTTATAAAGAGCAACCAAATCTTTTAACACTACTAGAAATATCAATTTTAGCGACGAATATTTGCGACGGTCTCATAGCCGTCACAAATAGTGACCGAATTTGCGACCGCCTACTAAGCCGTCGCAAATTGCAACAGAATTTGCAACCGCCTACTAAGCCGTCGCAAATTGCCACTAAATTTGCGACCGCCTACAAAGCCGTCGCAAATTGCAACCAAATTTGCGACCAGCTACTAAGCCGTCGCAAATTGCAACAGAATTTGCGACCGCCTACTAAGCCGTCGCAAATTGCAACAGAATTTGCGACCGCCTACTAAACCGTCGCAAATTGCAACAGAATTTGCAACCGCCTACTAAGCCGTCGCAAATTGCAACAGAATTTGCGACCGCCTACTAAGCCGTCGCAAATTGCAACAGAATTTGCAACCGCCTACTAAGCTGTCGCAAATTGCAACAGAATTTGCAACCGCCTACTAAGCCGTCGCAAATTGCAACAGAAGTTGCGACCGCCTACTAAGCCGTCGCAAATTGCAACCAAATTTGCGACCGCCTACTAAGCCGTCGCAAATTGCAACCAAATTTGCGACTACCTACTAAGCCGTCGCATATTGCAACAGAATTTGCGACCGCCTACTAAGCCGTCGCAAATTGCAACAGAATTTGCGACTGCCTACTAACCGGTCACAAATTGCAACCGAATTTGCGACCGCCTACTAACCCGTCGCAAATTGCAACAGAATTTGTGACCGCCTACTAAACCGTCGCAAATTGCAACCGAATTTGCGACGGTCAAATTCGTCGCTATGTTTGCGATAATTTTGCAATGGTTTCGGGAGTCGCTATTTTGCAACAGATTTGCGACGAATTTGACCGTCATAATATCTTCATCGCTAATTGCGATGACACAAAAATCCGTCGCAAATAGCAACAAATTTGCGACGATCAAATCCGTCGCTATTTTGCAATTAATTTGTGACATATTTATTTTGATTATTTTTTATTTTTAATTAAATACATAAATTTATATATTTATATAATATATATATATATATATATATTATATATCCAAAAACATAATTTATAATTAAATAAAAATAATAATAAAATTATTAATAATATTCTATCACAATATATATATATATATATATATATATAATCCAAATAATAAAATATTATAAAATGTCATTATAATAATAATAAATATATAGTAGTATCCTAATATTAAAAACATTTTAAGTATCATCGCAATAATATCAAATAGTACATAGTGTTGCTTTAGAAGAGCCCAGTCATAATCATCTTGAGCACTAGGAGATGAATTTATCAAGTATGATCATTACCTTCATCACTAACATTTGTAGCATGTTGTGCTTGCTTCTCTAGATTCTTGACTTTGTCTTCCAATTCAGCTACTTTGTTTGCAAGCTCAGCTACTATTGGTGGAGTAGTTGTAGAATCGTTTAATTGAGACCTTAATAGAACATATTCCAATCCTAAACCAAAAGCTCGACCTTTCTTGAAACCACCACATGCCTCAATAAACATTTGTTTATCATCAGGAATGACAGAACTCTCGATGGAGCCCAATGATGAAGAAACTTGTGAATAATGCTCTTTATGTTGATTAACGTCATTCTGAAATTCATTATCAAAAGATTAAGACGATGTTAGGAAAAAAAAATTAGTAACTATATGCATAAAATAATTGTAAATACTAATCATACTTGAAAATTTGTGTGTCCATATTGCATGGAAAAGTCAAAATCTTTTCATTTGAAGAATGGTTGTAAGCACTCTTGGTTTGATTGTCATCGACAATTCCTTTCAAGTGACCATCCATATAGGAAAGACACAAGATCTTTTAGTAGAAATAGAGGAAAAGAAACATCAAAATCACCTACCAGTGTAACTGTTACACAATTGTAGAATAGAGTATGTCAGATTCCAAAGATAACTAAATCAGGAGCTGAACTTGGGAAGATTGATGGAAGAGGGACATATCACAATTGGACAAAACGTAGCATCTTTTGGGATTTGCCTTATTGGCCAACAAGTTTGATTCGTCATAATATAGATGTCATGCATAATGAAAAAAATGTCTTTGACAATGTTTTTAACACTGTTATGGATGTGAAAGGAAAGACGAAAGATAATATAAAGTCTCGAAGAGATTTGGAAATATATTGTAATTGTCCTGAACTATGTGTCCAAAGAGTTCGAGCTGGGAAGGCATCAATTCCAAAAGCATGTTATGCATTAACAAATGACCAAAATAAACTTTTGCTTGAGTGGATAAAAGAGTTAAGGTTTCCTGATGGATATGTTTCTAATTTAGCAAGATGTGTTGACTGGAAAGAATTGAAGATGTCTGGTATGAAAAGTCATGATTGCCATGTGTTCATGGAGCGGTTTCTTCCAATTGCATTGAAAGAATTTCTTCCAAGTAATGTGTGGTCAATATTAACAGAGTTGAGTATGTTCTACCGTGATTTATGTGCACCTAAATTGTCAATTAAACACATGAATAAGTTGAATGAAGATATACCCATCTTAGTTTGCAAGTTGGAAAAGATATTCCCTCCATCATTTTTTGATGTTATGGAACATTTGATGATTCATTTACCTTATGAGGCACTAGTTGGTGGTCCAGTCCAATATAGATGGATGTATCCATTTGAGAGGTAATGTAAGAATTCACATATTATTATATATATAATATACTTTATTTAAATATTATTTCCTAACTTCAACAATATGTCATTTTAAATTTAGGTTTCTATATCGTTTGAAAATAAAAGTGAAGAATAAGGCACATATAGAAGGGTCAATTTCTAGTGCATATTTAGTTGAAGAAGCATCAACTTTCTTCTCTTACTATTTTCAACCGCATGTTCAAACAAGACTCTTCTACTACTCGAAATGAAGAAGGTGTGTTAGAAGCTAAAGATGTTGGAGGATTATCAATATGTAATATACCTAGTAGAAAAGTTGGCAAGATTCAATCAAGGTTCCTAACAGATGAGGAATATAAAGTAGCCAATAATTACATTCTACTAAATTGCAAAGAAGTGCAACCATATATCAAGTATGTAACTCTTAAATTATATATAGTTTACTACATTTACTATAAGGTAAAAAAGATTGAATTTATATATATGTTTCTCAAATGCAGGAAATTTACAACAAATTTACAAGTTCAATCTCCGTCTATAAGTCAAGAAGAGATCGATATAAGAATGGAAAATGATTTTGCGTGTTGGTTTGTTCATATGTAAGTTCTATAGAAATTTAAGATAATAATCCTTTTTATGATATAATACTTTCATTCACTAACTTTATTAAACTTAATATCTTTATTTTAGGTAACTGATTCCCAAAATCAAGTAAACAATGTTTGTTTGCGAAACTTGTCTTGGGGACCATCAAGACAAGTAAAGTCATTTCATGGCATATTTGTCAATGGTTATAGGTTTCACACTTCTGAACATGCAAAAGGAAAGAAAACACTAAACAATGGAGTTTGTGTTAAAGGATGTAATGATGATGCTACTTCCACTTTTGATTATTATGGAATTTTGAGGGAAATTGTTGAACTTCAATTGATGGGTGATCTCAACCAAAATATCATCCTTTTCAATTGTGATTGGTTTGATCCAACACCAAATTTAGGTGTTAGGATTCATCCTCAGTACAAGCTTATTGATATTAACCACAAGAGGAGGTATCCAAAATATGATCTATTTGTATTAGCTCAACAAGCTACTCAAGTTTACTATGCAAGTTATCCCGAGTAAAAGATCACATTGTGATTGGTTTTCAGTATGTAAAACTAAACCTCGACATGTGGTAGAAGTACTTGCTTATCAAGAGGATGTAGGTGATGAAGATGCCATGATAATAACAAATGAGGTGCACCCAATTGAAGATTTAACACATGAATCGAATGAAGTTCAAATGGTGGATATTGATGAAAATCAAATTGAGAATTTGTCAGTCGGTGTCGAAGATGAAATGAAAGATTGGACAACTGATTCTGAAACTAATGAAGTTGATGAAGATTCTTTATCAGATGAAGATTCTTGATATGATGATTCATGTTTGGATCATGCATCTTTTTTAGTAAAAAAAGAATTTTATTAATGTTTTTTAATTCTGACTTTATTTATCTTGATTTTATTAATGTTTAACTTTGTATTGCAGCAATGAGTGGCAATATGCATACACCTTCTAGTAGTCAGGCTCCTAGTGTGCAGACTCCTACAACACACTCATCAGTTGATTCAACTAATAATTTGACAGAAATTTCAGATTTTCGACCACTTATAAGGCCACGAGGTTTTGGGTATTTATAACTTTCTTAACTTATAGATATACTTTTGTATGATTTATTAATTTTCATAGTGTTTATTGATTCATATATAAAATATTGTGCATATATTTTATTAGTAAGTTCATTAATTAAATTTTTTTCCTTTTCTTTTATGTTTCTACTTTCTTTGTCTATGAAATTAGGTTTGAAGGGTCCAAAAATTGTGTTGTTACAATTACACAATCTTTCAAGTCCAATTTTGTAGGACCATATCCCTCATTTTCTGATGTGCCCAACGATGTGAAAGATATTTGGTTTCAATCTTTTAGCATAAGTTATGTAATTTTCTATAATTCATTTTTAACATAAGGAGCTTTACTATTATAAACTCATTCAATTTTTGAAATTACTTAATCGATTATCCTTCTTTATTTATTATTAGTATCAATTTTAAAGTCTAATCATTTTATATATTTTGTAGAAATTATTTCGATGAGATAAGAAAGATAGTGCATTGATTCGGAGGAATTGGGAGAAGATTTGTCGAAGAAGGCTATCTGATCATCTTTGTAGGATTAAAGCGAAATATGCAAAATCTTGTCCTCCATGGATAGACTCACAACACTGGAATCAACTTCTTTCTCATTGGAATACTGTAGAATTCAAGAAAATCTCCTCAACTGAAAAAAAAAAAAAAAAAGATCTTTAGCTGGTCCTACCCATACTGGTGGATCAATTTCCTTTACAGAGCATGAAGAACTTGCGGTTAGTAACTAATTTACTACGACACATTAACTAGTTAATGGAATTCTTATTCTTATTATTATTATATATATATGTGTGTGTGTGTGTGTGTGTGTGTGTGTGTGTGTGTATTTCTTGGTTTTCTTTTAATGAAGCTTTCTATGCATTGGATTGAATATTTCATGTATAGTTGGGGTTATTTTTTATCACATTGTATTTTTATTGGATTGGATACTTTATGTATAGTTGGGGTTATTTTTTATCACATTGTGTTTTTGTTGGATTAGATACTACATGTGTAGTTGGAGTTATTTTTTATCACATTGTGTTTTTGTTGGATTGGATACTCCATGTATAGTTGGGGTTATTTTTTATCACATTGTATTTTTGTTGGATTAGATATTCCATATGTAGTTGGAGTTATTTTTTATCATATTGTGTTTTTGTTGGATTGGATACTTCATGCATAGTTGGAGTTAATTTTTTATCACATTATGTTTTTGTTGGATTAGATACTCCATGTGTAGTTGGAGTTATTTTTAATCACATAGTGTTTTTTTGGATTGGATACTCCGTGTATAGTTGAGGTTATTTTTTATCACATTGCATTTTTGTTGGATTAGATATTCCATGTGTAGTTGGAGTTATTTTTTATCACATTATATTTTTGTTGGATTGGATACTTCATGCATAGTTGGAGTTATTTTTTATCACATTATGTTTTTGTTGGATTAGATACTCCGTGTGTAGTTGGAGTTATTTTTTAAACTAGTGTTTTTGTTGGATTGGATACTCCATGCATAGATGGAGTTATTTTTTATCATATTGTATTTTTGTTGGATTGGGATATTTCATGTATAGTTGAAATCATTTTTTATCCTATTGTTTTTTTTGTTACATTGGGATACTCCATGTATAGTTGGAATTATTTTTTATCTATTTTTTTGGATTGAATACTCCATGTATAGTTAGAGTTATTTCTTAAACTAGTTCTTGATGAAATTTTCTTATCTCTTTTGAGTAATACAGCGACATGAAAATGGAGAAAATTTTGAATATACCGACTTGTTTCACCGTTTGTTTCATCGTTGCATGATTTCAATCCGGACTGATGAAGGGTGAGTTTATCAATGAGCGCTCCAAGAAGGCAATGGTAATATTCTCTTCTCTATTTAATATCATGATTAGTATTTACAATTATTTTATGCATATAGTTACTAATTTGTTTTTCCTAACATCGTCTTAATCTTTTGATAATGCATTTAAGAATGACGTTAATCAACTTAAAGAGCATTATTCACAAGTTTCTTCATCATTGGGCTCCATCGAGAGTTCTGTCATTCCTGATGATAAACAAATGTTTATTGAGGAATGTGGTGGTTTCAAGAATCGTCGAGCTTTTGGTTTAGGATCGGAATCTGTTCTATTAAGGTCTCAATTAAACGATTCTACAACTACTCCAACAATAGTAGCGGAGCTTGCAAACAAAGTAGCTGAATTGGAAGACAAAGTCAAGAATCTAGAGAAGCAAGCACAACATGCTACAAATGTTAGTGATGAAGGTAATGATCATACTTGATAAATTCATCTCCAAGTGCTCAAGATGATTATGACTGGGCTCTTCTAAAGCAACACTATGTACTATTTGATATTATTGCGATGATACTTAAAATGTTTTTAATATAAGGATACTACTATATATTTATTATTATTATAATGACATTTTATAATATTTTATTATTTGGATTATATATATATAAATTTATGTATTTAATTAAAAATAAAAAATAATCAAAATACATCTGTCACAAATTAATTGCAAAATAGCGACGGATTTGATCGTCGCAAATTTGTTGCTATTTGCGACGGATTTTTGTGTCATCGCAATTAGCGACGAAGATATTACGATGGTCAAATTCGTCGCAAATCTGTTGCAAAATAGCAACGCCCAAATACGTCACAAAATTAATGCAAACATAGCGACGGATTTGACCGTCGCAAATTCGGTTGCAAATTCGGTTGCAATTTGCGACGGTTTAGTAGGCGGTCACAAATTCTGTTGCAATTTGCGACGGGTTAGTAGGTGGTCGCAAATTCAGTTGCAATTTGCGACCGGTTAGTAGGTAGTCGCAAATTCTGTTGCAATTTGCGACCGGTTAGTAGGCAGTCGCAAATTCTGTTGCAATTTGCGACCGGTTAGTAGGCAGTCGCAAATTCTGTTGCAATTTGCGATGGCTTAGTAGGCGGTCGCAAATTCTGTTGCAATATGTGAAGGCAGTCACAAATTTGGTTGCAATTTGCGACGGCTTAGTAGGCGGTCGCAAATTCTGTTGCAATTTGTGACGGCTTAGTAGGCGGTTGCAAATTCTGTTGCAATTTGCGACGGCTTAGTAGGCGGTCGCAAATTCTGGTGCAATTTGCGACGGCTTAGTAGGCGGTCGCAAATTTTGTTGCAATTTGCGACAGCTTAGTAGGCGGTCACAAATTCGGTTGCAATTTGCGACGGCTTAGTAGGCGGTCGAAAATTCGGTTGCAATTTGCGACGGCTTAGTAGGCGGTCGCAAATTCTGTTGCAATTTGCGACGGCTTAGTAGGCGGTCGCAAATTCGGTCGCTATATATATATACCTGTTGTTGGAGGGAAAAGATTTGTGAGACACAGCCATAAATGGGATCTTGAAGTCTGGCTTGAGCTTCATAAGAGATGGTAACAACAGCTGCACAACGATCAGTGATAGGAACATGAGCAAGGAGTTTGGAGACATTACTGGCTCCAAAAACATTATGAATGGCTGAAAAATGGCATGCTCCTTGTTTAAAGCAGAAGTAAGGTGCAAATACACAAACTCTAACACTTTTTCTTCTCAGAAATTAACACGCACCACAAGGTGAACCAGATCCTGTCATCTTCTTCTTAAATTTTAATTCTATATGTTCTTCCTTAATTTCTAGCTAGAAGAATGAATGGATGGATGAATTCAGGGTTAGATGGAGTTATTTTATAAACTAGTGTTTTTGTTGGATTGGATACTCCAAGCATAGATGGAGTTATTTTTTATCATATTGTATTTTTGTTGAATTGGGATATTTCATGTATAGTTGAAATTATTTTTTATCATATTGTTTTTTTGTTACATTGGAATACTCCATGTATAGTTGGAATTATTTTTTATCTATTTTTTTGGATTGAATACTCCATGTATAGTTAGAGTTATTTCTTAAACTAGTTCTTGATGAAATTTTCTTATCTCTTTTGAGTAATACAGCGACATGAAAATGGAGAAAATTTTGAATATACCGACTTGTTTCACCGTTTGCATGTATTTCAATCCGGACTGATGAAGGGTGAGTTTATCAATGAGCGCTCCAAGAAGGCAATGGTAATATTCTCTTCCCTATTTAATATCATGATTAGTATTTAAAATTATTTTATGCATATAGTTACTAATATTTTTTTCCTAACATCGTGTTAATCTTTTGATAATGCATTTCAGAATGACGTTAATCAACTTAAAGAGCATTATTCACAAGTTTCTTCATCATTGGCTCCATCGAGAGTTCTGTCATTCCTGATGATAAACAAATGTTTATTGAGGCATGTGGTGGTTTCAAGAAAGGTCGAGCTTTTGGTTTAGGATCGGAATCTGTTCTATTAAGGTCTCAATTAAACGATTCTACAACTACTCCAACAATAGTAGCGGAGCTTGCAAACAAAGTAGCTAAATTGGAAGACAAAGTCAAGAATCTAGAGAAGCAAGCATAACATGCTACAAATGTTAGTGATGAAGGTAATGATCATACTTGATAAATTCATCTCCTAGTGCTCAAGATGATTATGATTGGGCTTTTCTAAAGCAACACTATGTACTATTTGATATTATTGCGATGATACTTAAAATGTTTTTAATATTAGGATACTACTATATATTTATTATTATTATAATGACATTTTACAATATTTTATTATTTGGATTATATATATATATATATATATATATAAATTTATGTATTTAATTAAAAATAAAAAATAATCAAAATAAATCTGTCACAAATTAATTGCAAAATAGCGACGGATTTTATCGTCGCAAATTTATTGCTATTTGCGACGGATTTTTGTGTCATCGCAATTAGCGACGAAGATATTACGACGGTCAAATTCGTTGCAAATCTATTGCAAAATAGCAACGCCCAAATACGTCGCAAAATTATCGCAAACATAGCGACGGATTTGACCGTCGCAAATTCGGTTGCAAACTCGGTTGCAATTTGTGACGGTTTAGTAGGCGGTCACAAATTCTGTTGTAATTTGCGACGGGTTAGTAGGTGGTCGCAAATTCGGTTGCAATTTGCGACCGGTTAGTAGGCAGTCGCAAATTCTATTGCAATTTGCGACGGCTTAGTAGGCGGTCGCAAATTCTGTTGCAATATGCGAAGGCAGTCGCAAATTCTGTTGCAATATGCGAAAGCAGTCGCAAATTTGGTTGCAATTTGCGACGGCTTAGTACGCGGTCGCAAATTCTTTTGCAATTTGCGACCGCTTAGTAGGCGGTTGCAAATTCTGTTGCAATTTGCGACGGCTTAGTAGGTGGTTGCAAATTCTGTTGCAATCTGCGACGGCTTAGTAGGAGGTCGCAAATTCGGTTGCAATTTGCGACGGCTTAGTAGGCGGTCGCAAATTTTGTTGCAATTTGCGACGGATTAGTAGGCGGTCGCAAATTCGGCTGCAATTTGCGATGGCTTAGTAGGCGGTTGCAAATTCGGTTGCAATTTGCGACGGCTTAGTAGGCGGTCGCAAATTTGGTTGCAATTTGCGACGGCTTAGTAGGCAATCGCAAATTTGGTTGCAATTTGTGACGGCTTAGTAGGCAGTCGCAAATTTGGTTGCAATTTGTGACGGCTTAGTAGGCGGTCGCAAATTCTGTTGCAATTTGCGACGGCTTAGTAGGCGGTCGCAAATTCGGTCACTATTTGCGACGGCTATGAGGCCGTCGCAAATATTCGTCGCTAAAATTGATTTTCTAGTAGTGATATGTATATGTATATATTTATTGGGGGGTTGGAAATAATGAAGGAAGTATATATATATATATATATATATATATATATATATATATATATATACCTGTTGTTGGAGGGAAAAGATTTGTGAGACACAGCCATAAATGGGATCTTGAAGTCTGGCTTGAGCTTCATAAGAGATGGTAACAAGCTGCACAACGATCAGTGATAGGAACATGAGCAAGGAGTTTGGAGACATTACTGGCTCCAAAAACATTATGAATGGCTGCAAAATGGCATGCTCCTTGTTTAAAGCAGAAGTAAGGTGCAAATACACAACCTCTAACACTTTCTCTTCTCAGAAATTAACACGCACCACAAGGTGAACCAGATCCTGTCATCTTCTTCTTAAATTTTAATTCTATATGTTCTTCCTTAATTTCTAGCTAGAAGAATGAATGGATGGATGAATTCAGGGTTAGATGGAGTTATTTTATAAACTAGTGTTTTTGTTGGATTGGATACTCCAAGCATAGATGGAGTTATTTTTTATCATATTGTATTTTTGTTGAATTGGGATATTTCATGTATAGTTGAAATTATTTTTTATCATATTGTTTTTTTGTTACATTGGGATACTCCATGTATAGTTGGAATTATTTTTTATCTATTTTTTTGGATTGAATACTCCATGTATAGTTAGAGTTATTTCTTAAACTAGTTCTTGATGAAATTTTCTTATCTCTTTTGAGTAATACCGCGACATGAAAATGGAGAAAATTTTGAATATACCGACTTGTTTCACCGTTTGCATGTATTTCAATCCGGACTGATGAAGGGTGAGTTTATCAATGAGCGCTCCAAGAAGGCAATGGTAATATTCTCTTCCCTATTTAATATCATGATTAGTATTTAAAATTATTTTATGCATATAGTTACTAATATTTTTTTCCTAACATCGTGTTAATCTTTTGATAATGCATTTCAGAATGACGTTAATCAACTTAAAGAGCATTTTCACAAGTTTCTTCATCATTGGCTCCATCGAGAGTTTGTCATTCCTGATGATAAACAAATGTTTATTGAGGCATGTGGTGGTTTCAAGAAAGGTCGAGCTTTTGGTTTAGGATCGGAATCTGTTCTATTAAGGTCTCAATTAAACGATTCTACAACTACTCCACCAATAGTAGCGGAGCTTGCAAACAAAGTAGCTAAATTGGAAGACAAATTCAAGAATCTAGAGAAGCAAGCACAACATGCTACAAATGTTAGTGATGAAGGTAATGATCATACTTGATAAATTCATCTCCTAGTGCTCAAGATGATTATGACTGGGCTTTTCTAAAGCAACACTATGTACTATTTGATATTATTGCGATGATACTTAAAATGTTTTTAATATTAGGATACTACTATATATTTATAATTATTATAAAGACAATTTATAATATTTTATTATTTGGATTTTATATATATATATATATATATATATATATATTGTGATAGAAATTTTATTATTAATAACTTTTATTGTTATTTTTGATTTAATTATAAATTATGTTTTTGGATATATATATATATATTTATGTATTTAATTAAAAATAAAAAATAATCAAAATAAATCTGTCACAAATTAATTGCAAAATAGCGACGGATTTGATCGTCGCAAATTTGTTGTTATTTGCGACAGATTTTTGTGTCATTGCAATTAGCGACGAAGATATTACGACGGTCAAATTCGTCGCAAATTTGTTGCAAAAATAGCGACGCCCAAATACCGTCGCAAAATTTTCGCACACATAGCGACGGATTTGACCGTCGCAAATTTGGTTGCAAATTCGGTTGCAATTTGCGACGGTTTAGTAGGCGGTCACAAATTCTGTTGCAATTTGCGACAGATTAGTAGGCGGTCGCAAATTCGGTTGCAATTTGCGACCGGTTAGTAGGCAGTCGCAAATTGTGTTGCAATTTGCGACGGCTTAGTAGGCGGTCGCAAATTCTGTTGCAATATGCGACGACTTAGTAGGCAATCGCAAATTTGGTTGCAATTTGTGACGGCTTAGTAGGGGTCGCAAATTTGGTTGTAATTTGCGACGGCTTAGTAGGCGGTTGCAAATTCTGTTGCAATTTGCGACGGCTTAGTAGGCGGTCGCAAATTCTGTTGCAATTTGCGACGGCTTAGTAGGCGGTCGCAAATTTGGTTGCAATTTGCGACGGCTTAGTAGGCGGTCGCAAATTTGGTTGCAATTTGCGACGGCTTAGTAGGCGGTCGCAAATTATGTTACAATTTGCGACGGCTTAGTAGGCGATCGCAAATTCGGTCGCTATTTGCGACGGCTATGAGGGCGTCGCAAATATTCGTCGCTAAAATTGATTTTTCTAGTAGTGATATGTATATGTATATATTTATTGGGGGATTGGAATTAATGAAGGAAGTATATATATATATATACCTGTTGTTGGAGGGAAAAAATTTGTGAGACAGAGCCATAAATGGGATCTTGAAGTCTGGCTTGAGCTTCATAAGAGATGGTAACAGCTGCTTCACAACGAACAGTGATGGGAACAGGAGCAAGTAGTTTGGAGACATTACTGGCTCCAAAAACTTTATGAATGGTTGCAAAATGGCATGCTCCTTGTTTAAAGCAGAAGTAAGGTGCAAATACACAACCTCTAACAGATTTTCTTCTCAGAAATTTACACGCACCACAAGGTGAACCAGATCCTGTCATCTTCTTCTTAAATTTTAATTCTATATATTCTTCCTTAATTTCTAGCTAGAAGAATGAATGGATGGATGAATTCAGGGTTAGAACTAAAAAGAAAAAAAAACACAGACTAGAGTTTTAGGGTTTATAGTTAATTAGGTTTAATTAAGAAAGTTAAATGAGTATATATATATATATATATATATATATAGGTTTTGACAAACGTGACTCAACTTGTCGGGATTTCACTTTTCGAAAATTCCCAAATTAAGAAAGGGAAATGAGGACTTTTTTTTGCTGAATAAAGGGAAAAGAGGATTAATTATACTATATTTATATTAACTTATATATATATATATATATATATAAATGGGAAAGGGAAAAGACCAACATGTAGACTTTTTTCCCTCAAATGTGTTTAAATTTATGACCCCACTTCTATCCTCAATAATAATGACTCCTCAACTATATATCTCCTCCCTTTCTTTTATATATATATTGACATTAAATTATAAATTTTTTTAGATACAAAATTTTCTTTTTTTAAAAAATTTTGAGGTATATTATATTTTAATTATAATTTTTTAAAGTTACAAATGAGACTCTTAATAAACACATCCGACTATACCAGGGATGTCGAGGCTACTTCGCCTCACCTCGTGCCGAAGTCACTACACTTCATTACTTCGATCAAGCTCACTGATCAACCACATTTCTGATGGTCAACGTTTGACTCAATCACAGTCAAAGATTCTCTTAACAACCTACCAAAAGGGGATCTCATATCTCCCCACAAAATCCGGTAACCATCAGATTTTACTAACAAATCACCCAAGCTACTTGGCAAGAGCGGTAAAATCCCTATAAATACCACCCACGTACAGGTAACGAGGGTAAGGCCAGATTATTCTACTCATCTCTCTCTCTCTAATTACCTATCTTACAGTCACATCTATGACTTAAGCATCGGAGGGTTTTACCGGAGACCCTCCACCTTCCGGATAAACTTTATTGTTTTGCAGGTCTAGCTTTGCAAGACAACAATCCTTCTACGACACATAGACAATCAAGATACAGGCATTTGACAGAGAGAGACCATCAAACGACGTCGGATCATTGACACGTGGAATCAAACTTTGATGAATCAATATATATATTTAGCATAGGGTTAGGTAAATGACAAGGCTAATCTAAATATGGCTACTGGATAGCACACTTGGTTTTAGATATTAATATATACAATCAATTATAAAACTTTATATAATAAAGACTTTAATTCAAACATGTAAATTAAAAAATATATATATTATAAGAATTTTTTACTAAAAATAAAAATCGACAAAATTTGATTCGAAATTAATTGGAAGAAATAATGAAATACAAAAGATTAAACTAAAATTGCATGAGATATAATTAGTCTTAAGAGATGTACAAAGAGAAAGAGAATTAGTTCATGCCTGGCTTCATCCATTTGGCAGCCTCCCTGGCAGCCATTATAGATATATATATATATAATATGTGGTTGATGCGTACTTGTTGGCCACTTAATTTAGCATGGAAATGGAAGAAGAGAGAAGAAGGGATATTATTGCAGACAAGAAGTTCATGTGTTTATTATTGGGATCATTAAGATAAACCTTTTTTTTTTCTTTTTAGGGCAAATAATAATAATAATAATAATAACAAACTTTTTTCCACTTTAACTCCACTTTTCCCCTTTTTCAATCAACTTTAACTCCACTTTAACTCCAGTTTAGCTCACTTCCATCACCTCCCTCGTTTTTGTTCTATATTTATATATATATTGTAATCTCCATCATTTTTTTCTGCTAATTTCACTAGCTAATTAATGTGTATGTAATTAAATGGATATATGTAATTGAGTATATATACATTATATATATATATATGTGTTATAAAATGGATTATATATATAATAATATATATTAATGTATATATATATATAAGTATATAAGGGAAGAGAGAGAGAGAGAGGAGAGAGGAGAGAATTGAGAGGAGAGAGTTCACGGAAATTTTTCTCTTCTTTTCTTTTACCAAGGGATGAAAAACAAAGAGGAGAAAAGTCCTCTTATATAGACACCATTAGTGCCATTGCCACCATTGCCACTAACATATATATTCTTGTTAATGACTCCACTAAGAATTGAGTGGACTAACCACTTCTATATACATACATACATACATATATATATATATACATCTAACTACTAACACATGTCCAATATAAAAAATATTGGGTGATATTTATCACCTTACGTAATTTTCTGGGATGATGGACATCTATTAATTTAATGAATCTTCAGGATTCATAACACTCCCTCTTGGATGTCCATTACATAAAGAATATGTCTCGTTAAAACCTTACTAGATAAAAACCCAGTGGGAAAAAACTCTAGTGAAGGAAAAAGAGTACATTATTCTTTATGTATAGATTTCTCCCCCTGATGAAATGATCTCTCGAAATCTTTAAATTCTCGTTTCAAATAATCTATAGCTTCTCGAAGCTCTTCTGGAATTCCTATGAGATTGATATCGTCAACATATATAGCAAAAATCACAAAACCAAAATCTGTTTTCTTAATAAAAACACATGGACAGATTTGGTCATTCTTATATCCTGAATAAGAATTTACTAAGGCGGTTGTACCACATGCGTCCAGACTGTTTAAGCCCATATAATGACTTCTGTAGAATAATTTTCATGAGGGCCTTTAGAAGCCTTTGGTAATTTGAATCCTTCAGGGATTTTCATATAAATCTCATTTTCAAGGCTTCCATAAAGATAAGTTGTAATGTCATCCATTAGACGCATGTCCACCTTTTCATGAACTGCCAAACTTATAAGATATCGGAGTGTAATAGCATCAATAACGGGTGAATAAGTTTGGTCATAATCAATTCCTGGCTTTTGCGAAAAGCCTTGTGCGACGAGTCGTGCTTTATATTTTACAACTTCATTATTCTCATTTCGTTTTCGCACAAACACCCATTTATAGCCAACAGGTTTTACATCCTTTGGCGATTGGACTACATGTCCAAAAACTTCTCGCTTCGCAAGTGAATTTAACTCCGATTGAATCACATCTTTCCATTGAGGCCAATCAATTCTATGCCGACATTCTTCAACTGATAAAGGATCCAAATCCTCATTATCCTTGAGAATATCAAGGGCTACGTTGTATGCAAAAGCATTATCAATAACAACATTTCTTCGATCCCAACTTTGATTTGAACTGGTGTAATTAATAGAGATTTCAGAATTCTCTTCATCATTTGTAGTTGGAATCTTTTCATCAGTTGTCCCTTGGTTTTCTTTTTCTGTTTTATTAATATGATCTTCTGGATCATTTGTTCCTCTTTTCTTCCGAGGATTTTTATTTTTGGAACCAAGGGGTCGGCCACGCTTCTGACGTGTTTTTGATTCGATAGCTATAGGATTAACTTTCTGTCCTTCAGAAACTTCTATCAGTATAGGAGCATCTATAGCTGGAAGATGCGATTTAGTGACTCTGCTGGAGTCAGCAAAAGAATCTGGCAGTTGATTTGCAATTTGTTGCAAATGTATAATCTTTTGAACTTCAAGTTCACTCATATTTGTGCGTGGATCTAAATGATTCAAAGAAGTTTTCCACGCAAGTTTAATTTTATGTCATTTATTCTCTCCCCCTAATTTGGGAAACAAATTTTCATCAAAATGGCAATCAGCAAATCTTGCTGTAAAAGGTTCAAGATACCTTATAATGGACGGGGAGTCATACCCAACATATATTCCCAATCTTCTCTGCGGACCCATTTTTGTCCGTTGGGGTGGTTCAATTGGGACATATACAGCACACCCAAAAATTCTCAAATAAGAAATATTTGGCTCTAAACCAAAAGCCAATTGTATGAGAGAAAATTTATGATAACTCGATGGCCTTAAACGCACAAGTGCTGCAGCATGCAAAATTGCATGTCCCCAGGCTGCTGTAAGGAGATTCGTTTTCATCAATAATGGTCTAGCAATTAATTGCAACCTTTTAATAAATGATTCAGTTAGACCATTCTGTGTGTGAACATGAGCTACAAGATGTTCAACAATTATTCCAATCATTGCACCATTGTCTAGACGGATTCGCTTAATAGTATAATTAGGAAACTGTGCTCTTGATAACTGTAAAATAATAGAGTTATTCACATCTAATTTGCCACATTTTATTCTTGTATTAACTGATTTTATTTGGAAAATGGAATAAAAATGTGTTGATTTGATATTTTCTCTCTTTTTACCTAAAAATGTGGATTTATTGTTAAAAGTCAATTTAATTGAATAAATTTCTCAACATGTGGATGATCTGTATTGTTTGTTATTATTTGGAAATTTATTTGAATTGATTTATTGTGACAAGGGTGAAAAGGGAATGTGGATGGTTGACATTGTTGAAAGAAAGTTGGATAAAAGTAACCGAGAAGAAAGTGAAGAATGTGTGGATAATTTGCATCTATACATATATATGTATATACTCTATATATATATATATATATATATATATATATATACACATATATATACATACATATGATGAGATTCCTCTCAATTTTCTGGCAGATTTTCAGGAGAAAAGGTGCAGTGGCAGCTGCACTATACAAAAAAGAAGAAGCATATTTCCTAGTGGGTATATATATATACATACACATGATGACAACTCTCAATTGCTGGCTGGTTTTGTGAGAGTAGGTGGAGAAAAGGGGCAGCCTTGGTGTCAATTGCTATATATATATATATATATATATATGAGGGAAGAGAGGAGAAGTGACGGGAAGAGAGGAGGAGAAAAAGATAGTAGTATGTTTGTATGTTTGTATGTGTTTAGTTACGGGCAGCTTAGGACTTAGGCAGTAGGTAGCTTGTTTTGAGTTGTTTTTGAGCTTAGATTAGAGAGGAAAATACCTGAGAAGGCTGGGGTGACATTGCTGGATTCTTGTAAGACAGAACCGCAGAGCAGCATCACGCGGAGGAAACGAAGGACAGCAACAGCTTGATTAAATCCGATTTGGGGCAGTAGGGTGATCTCCGACCCGAGTAACCCTCTTTCCATTTCTTCAATTTGCTTACTGTTTTGTAATTGAATGTTCTTCAATTTGTTACTGTTTTGTAATTAAAGATCTTTGTGATATGAGAATGTTTACATGTTTTCAAGGATTAATTAAAAGTGTTTTGGGATTGATATGTTTTCCGTCTTGGGATTGACTGGTGTCACTATGGACCTAGGGACTGTTTTTCCTATTACTTTAATCCTTGTCTTTCATGATTCGTTTCAACAAAATATATATTCATAACCTAAAGGTGCTGTAGTCTAGTAAATTATAAACATGTGGAAAAACGTAATGTGGCATAAGATGAATAGAATGCATAAGTTTTGTGTATCGTTTTCTTTATTGATGCTTGTATGGGGCATGCTTAGTTTATTCATGCAATTACTTAAACGGATTAGGAATAACTTGCGGTTACGACTGTCCAAGTTATGTATCGAACTAGTATCTGGCTTTCTAACCGGAAGGGGTCTAGTTGACACGTTAATTGCATGGCACTTGCTTGGGACGCATGACCGTGCGGTCAATATTGCAGGGGACACGACCAATTTCACTGCCTAGTAGGCTAAGTAGTCTGGGTAGAACCAGACCGCTGTATGGTTAATTTGGAAACCGAAAAGCATGCTTAGCATTCTTGGATTCATTACTGGTTTATGTTTGCATTTTTGGCTTGATTTTTACAGCATTGTATTACCTGTTGTGTTCTTATGGTAAATTTCCAGTAGGCTGCCCTGTAGTTTTAGTTAGGTAGAATTGCTGCAGCATTTCTGTTGCTGCAGCATTTTTGTTGCTGCAGCAATAGCTTAGCAGTAGATTAACCTCCGAATCTCCACCCATTTATTCATCATTCTTTATTCTTTTATTCTTTTAACCAAATGTAAATCATGTTTGCATGTATAATTGACAAACAAAATCTCTGTGGGATCGATAATCTTGTACTTAGGTACATATATTACTTGTTGACCGGTGTATACTTGCACTTGTTAAGATTGTGTTGATTTATTCTATTTTATTATCTTCTCAATTTGTGACACATGCATACAATGCAACAGCTCTTAAGCGAATTATTTGGGCAAGTAATCTCGCAAACGCCAAGTTGCGAGTCGATATTAAACAAACATGCGACCATCGGGTCTATGCATCAATCAAAACCATGAAATATCGAAATTGCCCACATGGTGGACTAATCGGTCCACATATATCTCCATGAATCCGTTCTAGAAATGTAGGACTTTCAACTCCTACTTTCAATGGTGCTGGTCTTATAATCAATTTCCCTTTGGAACATGCAGCACATGAAAGTTTATCAGAAGTCAAAATCCTTTGATTTTTCAAAGGATGACCGTGCGTTGTCTCGATAATTTTTCGCATCATAATTGATCCCGGATGACCCAAACGGTCATGCCAAACTTTAAAAGTAACGGGATTAGTAAACTTCTGGTTTACTAAATGATGCGCCTCAATAGCATTTATTTTCGCATAATATAGGCCAGAGGATAGAGATGGTAGTTTTTCCAACAAAACCTTATTACCGGAGGTCATTTTTGTGATACCCAAATATTCATGACCATTATCTTCCATAGTCTCAACATGATATCCATTACGTCGGATATCTTTAAAACTCAATAAATTTCTTTGAGACTTTGAGGAATATAATACTTTATCAATAGCAATCATAGTTCCTCCAGGTAATATTATATTAGCTCTTCCGGAGCCTTCAATAAGTTTTGCACTACCATTTTTTTTTGTGGTAACACATGTTTCTCCCACATTCAAATGAGAAAAATATTTCTCACATTTCAATATGGTGTGCGTAGTTCCACTGTCAATAAGACAGACACTTTCGATATCGTTATTCATACCAGAAAATTGAACAAAAGCAATCTGATTTGTTAACAAAATATTTATAGAAATAAAAATTAAACATATTATATCACAACAAAAGTAATATAAACATATAACACATAATAATAATATTTTAATTATTTTGGACACTTTAATTTTCAATCAAGTGGTCAATTATTTCTTTTAGATGTTCGAAAAGATCAGTAACATCCAGGTGAGCCACATCAACATCAACATTTTCAAGATCGTCATCATTTATTTCATGAGACAAATTTTGAGAAATAAGTCAACAAGATATTTTGTCGTGCTACAGGCACGAGACCAGTGACCTTTCATGCCACAACGATAATATTTGTCTTCATAATTTTTCGGAACAATATTTCCTTTCTCATTATGTTTTGTCCACTTCAGGTGGTCATAAATATTTTTTGCACCTAAATTATTATCACGTTTATAAGGGCCAAATTTATCACGACGTTCATGATCATATTTTCGACCATGATCGCAGTAACGACCACGACCACGACCACTATCTCTTCTGGGATCATGATTTCTAATAGCATTCACTTCAGGGAATTGAGTAGATAAGTAGGTCGAGTCTCGTGATTTTTTATCAGTAATTCATTATTTTGTTCCGCAACAAGAAGACAAAAATCAATTCAGAGTATTTCTTAAAATCTTTCTCACGATATTGTTACTGCCGGACAATATCCGTGGCATGAAAAGTGGAGTATGTTTTCTCCAACATATCATCATCCGTTATATCAACTTCACATAGTTTCAACTATAAAACTATTTTAAACATTGAGGAGTTATACTCACTCACGGATTTAAAATCTTGCAACTTCAGGTGCAACCAATCATACCGTAGTTTAGAGAGAACGACCATCTTCTGGTGGTCGAATTTTTCTTTCAAATTTTCCCACAAAACAAGAGGATCTTTCACGGTAAAATATTCATTTTTCAAATCCTCATGAACATGATGACGGAGAAATATTATAGCTTTGGAATGATCTTGTGTTGATGACACATTATTTTATACAACGGTGTCTGCTGGACCCGTTGTGGCAAGATGCATTCTGGCATCTAGTGTCCATGACAAATAATTCTTTCGAGTGACATCAACAGCCATAAATTTGAGTTTAATAAAAGTTGACATAATAATAACAGAAAACGTACCCGTAAAAAACATACCTGATTTTTCTTCAAATAAATTTCAAAAAATACCTTACCCGGTGGTAGAGACTCGTGCTGATAACATGTTATAAAATTGATTATATATATAATAATATATATTAATGTATATATATATATATAAGTATATAAGGGGAGAGAGAGAGGAGAGAGGAGATAATTGAGAGGAGAGAGTTCACGGAAATGTTTCTCTTCTTTTCTTTTACCAAGGGATGAAAAACAAGGAGGAGAAAAGTCCTCTTATATAGACACCATTAGTGCCATTGCCACCATTGCCACTAACATATATATTCTTGTTAATGACTCCACTAAGAATTGAGTGGACTAACCACTTCTATACACATACATACACACACACATATATATATATATATATATATATATATATATATATATACCTAACTACTAACACATGTCCAATATCAAAAATATTGGGTGATATTTATCACCTCACGTAATTTTCTAGGATGATGGACATCCATTAATTTAATGAATCTTCGGGATTCATAACAATATATATATATATAACTCTAAATTAAATATTATGTTTATATTCATATTAATGGTTTCATAATTTAATTTAATTTATAATTAATTCTTATGCTTCTATACGTGTACTTCCCACACACACTTGACAGACACACATGTGTGTATATATATATATATATATATATATATATATATATATATATATATATATTTACACACAAATTAACAACATTATCTAGGAATACAGTACGTATAAGAATCATATATATATACACATAAGAGAAACTAAGAAGATGATGATCCAGTCATCATCATCATCATCATCAACATTCACGAATGTTACTACAAATTATAATATGAACTAAAACTACACAACGAGCAACCCTTTGGCTATGGCCTGATTTATTTTCAGATTTGTAGTTCCATAGACTGGCAATTCCTCCTTATTACCGCCTCCAAATACAATGTTCTCCAGCTCAAATAGATCCGAACTCGTACAACTCTAATCATTGTCGTAACTATCGTGGTGGTCGTTGTCGATATTGTAGAATTCTCTATATTTATATTTTTTCTTGGAATATATATTATACTTATATATATTATGTACAAATCGAAATAAAAAAGAAGTACAAATTTTTAATTAAAAATCTTTTCAATTAATGTTTAAGTTAAAAAACTTTTCAAGTCTACTTAAAAAACTTTTTAACTTGAATTACTAAAAAACTTCCTTTACCAAAAAGAAAAAAAAATTAAATAAATAATTCTTTTCCATCTCAAACTAAACTCAAAAATTCTTTTCCCCCTCAAACTAAACTCATCCTCCTCTTCTTTCCCTCTCAAACCCATCTCCTTCTCCCAAAAAAAAACTCTTTCCCTCTCAAACCCATCTTCTTCTCCCCCAAAATATAGTTGAAAATAAATTTATTCTTGTTCCAGTTGTGGTCGGCGTTGCCACAGGTGCATTTCTGTTCTTGGCTGATCTTGTTAGCAAAATTAAGCTTCCGATGAAAGACTAGAGAAGCTGATATACAGTGGACAGCTTGACACAAAGGAACTAGACAAGTATCCTCTGAAACCTATTATTTCAAGATATCTTTTCTTTATTCTTCCCAAATCCCTTATTTTTATTGTCTGGTTCTGCATCTAACTTAAGCATGGGGCTCCATAGCAGCAGCTCTAGTTGGACTATATTTTCAAAAGAAAAATAAAAATGATAGCAATTATGATCTCCACCATTTTTTCCCTTGTCCTCCCCTAGGGTTTTTATTTTATTTTATTTTAATTTTTTTTGTTGTATGTTTATTGTGTTCGTGGTGAATGACTATTTCCGCTGAGTTTATTTTAAATAAAAGGGAAAATCGTGTAAAACTATTGGGATTTTGGGAGGTATAATTAATTTGAGCGCTTTTATCAAGTGAATTTAGGTATTTCTGGGATTTGGGATCAATATGGCTTCTATGCGTAGGTCTTGGTTGAAATGTTTAGTTTTTAGCTTAATTAAGTTGTCCACTTAGACTTAGCTTTGTACTCAAGAATTTTGAATTACTGTAAAGATTTAACTTTCAACCTTTTTTCTTGGTTATGATTGTTTTCTATTGCGATCTTTTCTTTTGTTATGTATATCTTGAATTGGATGCCTGATGGAATAGGAAATTAACCTGTCTGTTTTCATCAATGTGGATCTTTTGGTTTATTTTCAAAGTTATGTTCTTCTTTTGGCAGTATCTTGATAAGATACTTGTTGTAAATGGAAGTTTTGCTAAAATTAACTTTTTTCACTTTTCAATGTGTGAGGGGTTGTTGTTCAATATTATGAACACATTATTCATATTTAATTCCTGCAGCAAGTCCAAACAAGTCAAGTACCTGAATGAAAACATTGACAAAATTTTATGTGGTTTATTACATTATATTTATTTTCTATTTGTATTCTCATGAAATCCAATTTTGTTTTATAGAAACAATTGAGTTTTAAAAATTGAGCTTGATGTAGATTACTTATAACATACATGGTGAATATGTTTTTTTTATTTGGGTTAACAGAAGTTTTTAAACACTGTTTATGAATGTTGCTTTTTAAAAAGCAAGTACTTTCAACATTTTATGTCTTCAACTAAAATGATCCAAAAATCAAGTGAGTACATTATAGTAAGTAAATGATATACAATCTATTTTCTGATTGGATTTGTTCAAAATATATCATTATTTTATGATAGGACAAATATGCTCAGATTCTTATTACCATGGACCCCTTTTTAGCTCTTAACTCTAGCATTGTTGAAGGATTTGTCTGATATAAAATATTCTCTGATTTTACTAGTGAAATAATTTTCTGGTAAATTTATCCATGGCCTAGTGTTAGAAGTATGACAACCCCTTGTATTGGTGAATTGTCAGCTTTTTCTCTTTAATGCCTGATTTTTATTTCCTTAGGAATAATGAGCATTATTATGTTTTGCATAAGGGAACTTCTAATTGCAATTGGAAAACTTGATCTTATGTAACTTTTGATTCTATGGTATATGTGGTCTTAAATTTTCCTTCTTATATTGGTCATGAAATTTCTTGATAACTTATTCTTAGAGATTTATGCTTCTCATCTTTCCCTTTTTCTAAAAGAGCACATATATTATGGAAACAACAAATACAATGAATTTGGTTACCTGACATTTTTCATTGCAAATTGCCATAGTTATCAGTTCTACTAGGGTTACTAGTGCCGGAAACGGTGTCTCATGTATGCATGAACAAAACCTTGATACCTGTCTCAAAAGCATGCTAATCATTTAATGGAGGTCCTGTCAATTTGGAACTTAAACATACATAAAAGATCTTTCAGTGACTGTTATAATTCTCTTTAATTTTTTATCCCGTGGAGAGGGGTTAAGGGTGGATGTTCTATTGTGGTAGTTCAACACTTCAAATTTTTTTGCAGGATAAGAATCTACATTAAATAACATCAAGTTCCCTCTATGTTTCCTACAGTTGATTTCTATGTAGACCACTTATTTTTTACTTTTAATAGTAGAGGGTGGAAGAATGGAAGATGTTAATGCTTTAATAACCATTATAACTATCATTTTTCCTCCTTTTCTCCCCCTTAATTCCTAAATGATATTTTGCAGGGAGCAACTGAGGTTAGGCCGGGTATTTTATCTGCGTGGTTGAAGCTCAAGGTGCAATAATGCTTTCATGTGAAATATCCATTATTGTCATTTACCTGGATTGATATGGATACTCCAAATCATTGTCAAAGCAGCAGCTCAATGGAGGTCTGCAGTTCCACGCATTTGCAACAGGCAAGTTTTGACGGACAGATGGATGCTTCTAAGTTAGAACATACTAATGTAGAACAGTTAGATACGAATGAGAACTCTCCTAAGAAGTTAGATGCAGATGAAGTTTCTAGGGCATTAGATGATGGTGCATGTGCTTCAGCTTCAGCTGTTGATGCAGCTGATGATATTAAGTCATCAGTGAGGCCTGATTCACAGGCACAGGGTGATGACAAAGATGGTGATCCGTGTAATAAAGCTGCCTCTGTTGATGATGTGAGATCAGTTGAGACTGATGGAACAGGGATTAAGGATTCTGGGTCTGCCAATGATTGTGATGGTGCAGTGTCCTGGGTTATGGAATGGATTTTGGTGAAGAACTTGCCTTACATTGTTGTGCTGAAGCGTGAACTTTACATGAATTATATATTTATTATTATTATAGTGATATTTTATAATATTTTATTATTTGGATTATATATATATATATTTTTTTTGTGATAGAAATATTATTATTAATGACTTTTATTGTTATATTTTATTTAATTATAAATTATGTTTTTGGATATATATATATATATATATAATATATTATATATAATATATATATATTTATGTATTTAATTAAAAATAAAAAATAATCAATATAAATCCGTCACAAATTAATTGTAAAATAGCGACGGATTTGATGGTCGCAAATTTGTTGATATTTGCGACGGATTTTGTGTCGTCGCAATTAGCGACGAAGATATTGCGACGGTCAAATTCGTCGCAAATCTGTTGCAAAATAGTGACTCCCAAATACCGTCACAAAATTCTCGCAAACATAGCGACGGATTTGACCGTCGCAAATTTGTCACTATTTTGCGACGGCCAAATTCGTCGCAAATCCGTTGCAAAATAGCGACGCCCAAATGCCGTCAAAAATCCGTTGCAAAATAGCAACGCCCATATGCCGTCGCAAATCCGTTGCAAAATAGCGACGCCCAAATGCCGTCACAAAATTCTCGCAAACATAGCGACGGATTTGACCGTCGCAAATTCGTCACTATTTTGCGACGGCCAAATTCGTCGCAAATCCGTTGCAAAATAGCGACGCCCAAATGCCGTCAAAAATCCATTGCAAAATAGCAACGCCCATATGCCGTCGCAAATTCACTGAAAATAGCGACGGATTTGCTCGTCGCAAATTCGTCGCTATTTGCGACGAATTCTGTGTATCGTCGCAATCAGCAACGAAGATATTGCGAAGGCCAAATCCATTGCAAAAGTCGATTTGCGACGAATTTGGCCGTCGCAAAACTTGATTTTTCTAGTAGTGTAAATATATCCAAAAAGTAGTAGAGACTGCACCTCTAGAGTTCCACACAAGAATGGAAGGAATCATAAAGAGTTAGAGAGATTTAAACCTCGGGCTACCCCCTCTATTATCATCTCATCATCAGGGATTACAATTTCCATACCTGATTTATTAGTTTGATTGGAAACTTTAGTGAAGACAAAATCAAGAAGTTCTGAGTTGGGCAACGCGGAGACAGAAGTATCCGCAGGGTCTGGTAGCCTACCCGATGTAGCTAATCCAATTGATCGCCTGCCTACTTCCATGTTTGAAATTGGACTAGGTACAACTTTAGAGACTAAATCCGGATTCTCATAAGCTTTCTGTTTGAAAATTATTTTGTTGTTGGAATGTCCACCAATACCATTTCGGGCTACCCATTTTTCCTCTTACCCAAATCATTGGCAGGTCTTGCTGGTCTGGGCCGTCTCTTTTAGTAGTTGTCTAAGTGTTCTTAGATTGTTTGGGCTGGTTGGAGTGGGTCTTAGGAGCTGTATGGGCTAGATGCCCATCATTTGGAGGAATTTAGGTTATCTTCTCTTTGAGGATAGTTATCTCCTCAAGCTCAACTGCTTCATCCTCTAATTCGGCCAAGACTAAAAAGCGTAATGGGCCCACAGTGCAGTAGGTGGGTTGGGTTTACTGTAGTTGTGGGACATGTTGGCCATAGTTGCAGATGCAACCCGATCTTGCTAGAGGGTCCGAACATTGGGTGGGTTATTCACCTTATGTGTACCAGATTTAGGCACTGGACGTCTCCTTCCCTTTCTCGGCAACAACCATGGTCCGTAGGTGCTTGTCGACGATGAGGTTTCTAGAGCCACGACAAGATTTTTTTTGATTCCCCATTGGGATTATGGTTGACGAAGAGGGTTCCACGGGCACTTCTCCTTTCCGTGTCCATATCATCCACACAAAAAACAAATTTGGTGGAGTCCCTCATAAACCTAAAACTACCTTTCTTCTAGAGTAAGAGACGGTCGTGCAATTGGATTTCAACACAGATACGTGCAATTTTTGGTAGGCGAATCCAGACCATGGTCGACAGTAGAGTTTCAGTAGCGGGATTAAAAAAAGGTCTCCATTTGGAGACAGCTTGATAATGCCCTAAAATGATCCATGGGCCATTCTCTAATACATATTTATAATCTTCACGACTTCGAAACCTCACAACAAAGAACCCTTCTGCTAGATCTACTACTTCACAACCCCATTGAAGGTACCATGGTGAGTCCAGCCGACCCTTTAAGACTTTTAAACTATCAGTTTTTCCAAGCAGCCGCAAGAAAAGTGCTTGCTTCCATGGCATTCATGGCTTCCACGGGTCTATCAATCGGGCAGGGTTCATCTCCAGTTGTAGAGATACTAAGGTTTTAGATAAAAGTAAGGTCCACATCATCATATTCATCAACTTCATCCTCTCCCGTGTAAATGGGTGGATAGATGGGTCTAGTACGCACTATGTTCGCAAAGGTGGGACCTTTTCACAGATCTTGGTCCATAGTCATATCAACATCATTAAAATTGTCGAAATATTCACCAACATTTATGTTAATGGACCTACTGTCATTAATCTCTTCTGTTCCATCCTCCGCTAGCAATCTTTTATATTTCTTAATACTCTTGTGGAGCTGGTCTATTTCCTCCGATATAACCTCTGTCGGAGGGTTAATCATTGTAGAGGTTATCAAGAAGTTTCCCTAGAGAGAGTTCTCCTATAGAGAGAAAGTCACACAACTTTGCTTTCAAGCTTTTGTTGATGTCTTTCTATTCAATGGACACAAAGCTCAAGTACATTAATTTTCTCTGTCAAATAGTAGTGTCTATTCTTCAATAATTGCTCTTTGTCTGTGAAACCTTAGAAGCATCCAAGAAGATAGAGGAAATTTAAAAGCCCTCTTCTAGGGCATGTATATATATATATATATATATATATATATGCAAATTGTCATAATTTAGAGGTTGTGTGACATTGGTCCCCAAATTAATTTTTTGGTGGAATTGTTCCCTGAATTATAAAAAATTGTGATATTGATTATTCCGTTAAAAATTTTATTAAATCATCCGCTAAGTAAAAAAAACTTCAAGGGTATTTATGTCACTACATTATTTAAATATATTTAATAATAAGCAGATTAACATAAATAATCTCTAAATTATAGATGTTTGGTGACATTGATCCTTAAATTATAAAAATATTTGTGAAATTGATCTTTTTTTTTTTAATTCAAGATATTTATGTAATTGCCTTATTTAAATTAGAAGATTTTATTTATTTATTTATTTTAATTTTCAAAAAAAAATATGAAAAAAATTAAAATAGCATAAGAATGATATTAAAATATTATTTGAAAACATACATATATAAATTATATATTATTAAATATATTTAAATAATATACTGACCTAAATACATTTGAAAAATTTACTCAATCAAAAAAATTTAACGAAATAACCAATGTCGTAATTGTTTTTATAATTTGGGGACCAATTTCACAAAAAATAATAATTTAGGGACCAATGTCACAAAACATCTACAGTTTGAGGGCTATTTATATCAATCTGTATATTATTAAATATATTTAAATAGTGTAGTGACATAAATACCTTTGAAAAAATATTTACCTGACAGATGATTTAATCAAATTTTTAACGAAATGACCAATATCATAATTGTTTTATAATTCAGAGACCAATTCCACCAAAAAAATAATTCAGGACCAATATCACAAAATTTTTATAATTTTAGAACTATTTATATCAATTTACCGATATATATATATATATATATATATATAGCAGGCTTAGGAGTACCCTAACATTACCTTTAGGATAACCAATCCATTTAGAGAACATAATTAATTATCATATGTATATTCATTGTCAACCTTTACTTATATCACTAGCTGACCCAAACTATAGCTTAGATATGTACACACACACACACACACATATATATATATATATATATATATATATATATAGAAGTGGCACCACAAATAAAGACTTGTCTCTATATACATAATAAAATATGAATAGCACTACTAATTAAAGGGAATATATATGATTGGACAAAAGGTAGATGAGTCTTGGTTTTGGTTATCTACATTGTTCATATTACTATTATCCATAACAATAACCTCTAATTAAGAATTCCCTTCATTTTAATTTTTATTTATTTATTAGTTTTTTAAAATCCAAGGGTTATTTTTTTTTTTTTTGTATATCAAATTTATGAGTTTTAAAAGTTATAAATAAGATTGTTATCTTTTTTTATATAATTATTTTAATTTTATGTATTTATCATATTAAAAAATTAATATTTAATTTAAAGTGTGTTTTAACACATAGTGAAAGTAGAATTATCAATCAATCTTCTACTCCACTTGTCACAAAAAATGGGGAAAAGACTAAACAGAAATAGCACACGAAATAATGGAGTTTGGTGTAAGTGTCTTATAAGTCCGTCAATCTTTATTATATTTTACTAACATGACCAATAGGACATTAGCGTCCTGATCTGACAATTTCGCAATCTTGTTATTAATATATATATATATATCATATGTTAAATTAGTGTATATATAAAAAAAATAAAAGTTTAAAATTCAAAAATACAAAAATACAAAAAAATAAAAAAACTATTTCAATTGAAAATGCTACTAATTAAGTTATACATTTTTTTTATGATACTAAAGTTATTAATGAAATATATAAATCTTCATTTTTTTTTTCTCTGGCGAAAGTTGTCCCATTAATTCCCATGCAAAATAATTATCCCATATTTTTAAGGAATTAGTGTACAAAATAATATATTTTAATATTATTAAACTTACATTTATATTTAAGATTAATATTGTGGTGTCAGACCAAAGGTTTTTTGTATTTGTGAGAGCCAATTCCAGAGGTGAGGAATTTGCAGGTTGTTTGGGAACTTAAAAAGCTCAACAATCAAATTGGTGTACTTAGAGAGACATGAAAAGAATAATTGTTCATGTTATGAAAACCGAGTATAAAGATTTTGTTGATACAGTACAAGGATTCCAAAATCAACTATCACTTTGTAGAATTTGAGAATCTACCTTTTGGTCAAAAATGCATTAACCAAGAAAATGGTTGGAATTTCATTGAAAGGTGAAAATGAAGCACTTTATGCCAACCAAAATAGAAAAAGTTCATAGCAACAATATTTTAGTGCGCCTAAGAGAAATAATGACAGGAAAGAATCATTGAAGTGAAGAAATGAGCTATTCAACGAGTTTTTAAATATTACGTTTCACACTATTATAAACTTCAAAGTTTTTTTTTGTTTAATCTGGAGATTTGTATTAAATAAATAAATAAATTACAACAAGATAATCTGAATAAAAGGAGTCCCTAGCACCTACTTTTATAAACTTCTAGCAAGATAACCTCCTAATAGCTTTGTCTACTAGATAAGTATAAGTCTTCAATTGGATCCTCTCATGATGAATTGAGATCCCTAAGTAGGAACCAAGGTTGTGTGTAATAGTCTTGCCTATCATGCTACTTATCCACGAGCGGATCGGTGGAAGACATTAGGGGAGAACCAGACTTTAGATTGAGCACAGAAGTCAGCTGACACATCCTCAATCATCCGAGCCTGATCTGTAGGGGCTTCCCCAACAAGTAGAAGGTCATCCGTAAAATATACATGTGAGATTGGTGGACTCCTCCGAGATACCCTAATCCCTTTCCAACTACCGTTCCCCACTGCTCTATGAATACATTGCCCTAATACCTCTATACATGGATCCCCTTGTCTCAACCCCTGGGATGGAGTAAAAGTTGGTAGCTTATCATTCCACATAACTGAAAGATGTGATAAAGAGATGCAGAACATGATCAAATTCCATAAGGATGGTGAGAAACCCACTACTTCCAACACATGCCAAAGAATGTCCCAGTTAACCCTGTCATACACCTTCTCAAGATCAATCTTTGTTATTAAACCATCTTTACTCCCCTTACGTTTCTTAAGAGAATGGACCTACTCCTGAACTATGATGACGTTATCAGTAGTTGTACAAGACGGAACAAAACTACTCTAGTTAGGAGCTGTGAGGGAGCACATTAGGGGTCTCAACCTATTGGCTATTACCTTGGAGATGATTTTGACTACCACAATGCGTAAGAATATGGGCCGGAATTGAGCCAACGTTTCTAGATGTTGTTGTTTTGGTATGAGACTAATCAAAGTATTGTTCATAGATATTGGGAAAGTAGTTGTAAGAAGGCATTTTTAACAAACTCAGTCACTGATGTTCCAACAATTGGCCAAAACTTTTGAAAGAAAGTGGCATTGACTCCATCAGGACCCGAGGCTTTCCGCCCATCCATCTGAAAAACAGCCCTTTTCACCTCCAGTTCTGTGACTCCCCTATTTAACCACCTCAAGTCTTGTCTCCACAACGGTGGAAAGGACCAACTAGCCACCTGTGGTAGTCTTGTCGGGTTAGCCGTATACAAGGTTTCATAATAGGCAGTAGCCAACTTTTCCAAGTCTCCGAATCAGATTGCCAAATACCATCCATATCCTTGAGTAGTAAAAACTTCCCCTTGGCTCGCCGGATGAGGATTGATTAGTGGAAGTAAAGTGTGTTTTGTTCCCCATTCTTTAACACCAAGCTCCTGCCTTTTGTTTCCAGAATATATGTTCTTGGGTGAGAATTTCAGATAATTTAGCCATGAGCTTTGATTCAAGATTCTCCAAGAAAGGGGAGCTTTGATTGCACAATTTCTTTTGTAATCCTTCTAATCTAGCTCTGTATCTAGCTTTGCGGTGGAATAAGGAGTCTTTTCCCAAAATAACTTAACTTTTTTTAAATAGTCTCATTTAACTTTGTTGGAAAAATTATTTCTCAAATTAACTTGACTCATTTATAAAATGAGTCCTAATCGGATCCACTAAATGAATGATCTACTAATTTTAAATATATATCATAATATATATATATATATAGCAAGTATTATTAAATAAAAAGAAAAAAAGAAGAAATGATTTGTGTCTTGAGTGGCCAACAAGTACGCATCAACACATGTTATTATATATATATATATATATATATATATAAATAACATGTGGTTGATGCGTACTTGTTGGCCACTCAAGATACAAATCATTTCTTCTTTTTTTCTTTTTATTTAATAATACTTGGTATAGATATATATATATATGATATACATTTAAAATTAGTGCAATGATATTCTTTAACTCCACTTTAAAACAAATTTTTTCAATCAACTTTAAAATTTGTTTTCTTCTGAAACAACTTTTTCTTTTATAAGATAGCAGTTCACTTCCATCACCTCCCTCGTTTTTGTTCTATATTTATATATATATTGTAATCTCCATCATTTTTTTCTGCTAATTTAACAAGCTAATTGAGTTGTTTTTATATATATATATATGTGTGTGTGTCGATTTTTCGAATGATATGTAGATCTTTTTAGCATTATTATTTCTTCCCCACCATGGAATTAAAACCCTTTGGCTATGGCCTGATTTATTTTCAGATTTGTAGTTCCATAGACTGGCAATTCCTCCCTATTACCACCTCCAAATACAATTTTCTCCAAATCAAATAGATTTGAACTCGTACAACTCTTATCATTGTCGTAACTATCATGGTGGTCGTCGTCGACATTGTAGAATTCTCTGTATTTATGTTTTTTCTTCGAATATATATTATACTTATATATATTATGTACAAATCGAAATGAAAAAGAAGTACAAAATTTTAATTAAAAATATTTTCAATTAATGTTTAAGTTAAAAAACTTTTTAAGTCTACTTAAAAAACTTTTCAATTCTAATTAAAAAAATTTCAATTCTAAGTTAAAAACTTTCTAATTATATATATGTATAATATATAGAATATAATATATACATTAAAAAAAACTCTCTTTAACAAAAAGAAAAAAAGAAAAAGAAATATAAAATTCTTTTCCATCTCAAACTAAAAATATCTTCATCTTCTTTCCCTTTCAAACGAAACCCATCTTCCTCTCCCCCCAAAAAAACCCTTTCTCTTTCAAATCCAAACTTCAAGTGTTCAATTTCAAATTAAAAAGGTAAATCATTCTTAGCTATTGCTTGATATTTCAATTTCAAGTTTAAAAGGTGATTTCAACTTGGCTTTTTTTATGTAGGAAGATAGAAATTATTTAGTGAAGAATAGTGAGGAGCAGAATGCACACGAGCAGAAGTACTCAATAAAACTTTGTCCATGAACTTAAAGTGTATTCTGTGTGTTTTTGAAAGAATAGTGAAGTTGTGACAGCAAGGGAAACTTAAAATGAACGATAATCTCTCTATCTTCTTCTTCTTCCAACTGGATTTGTTACTTCTCTGCTTCTGCTTTAGTTTCAGTTTTTCTCTCTAAACTTCAACCTATTGTGACCACCCAATTGGTTATTTATAAATACTAAAATAATTATTTTACATTTAATTAGTTTCCAGTCATAAAAAAGTTAGAAATAATATAATATATATATATAATATATAATATATATATATATATATATCTTTCATATGTATTTGATGCATATTCATATAATATTTTATAACTTTTGACTCAATCGATGTGTAAGTATATATATACACATTATCCATCTTTGCCATACCTAAAAGATCTTTACCATCTAGCACCTAGCTGTATGTATATATTTTATGTATGTATAAATACAAGGATTTAGATGTATATAAAGATAATTTGTTGTAAATTAAATAAGGATATGTTTGATAATAACTATAGTCCTGCTGGATTTTCAATCGTCCATGAACTGCACCTTGGTTTTGTATTTGGATAAATTTTGGTTATTTAGTATTTAAATAAGATCCTAACAAAAACATTTCGGTGATTTGATTGAAGTTTTTAATCAAAAACATGTCATTTCTTCATAACTTTTGATTGCTCAACTTCATGTTGTACTCAGTTTAATTAGTCTTCTTTTGTGCAGCCTACTTGGTTGAAGTCATTATTGGACTATAGTTACTCTTAAACAAAAAGAGAGAAGGGTTAAAGGTAAGATTTCTTCTATATTCAAATTATAATTAGTATAATTATATATATATAATCTTGGGTGACACCAATCCTATGATTAGTATCTTAGTTTTTATAAGGTTATATTGGAAGAGTTTACTTAAATTCGCATACTCAAATATAGAATTTTCTTTTCTATGTGTTGTGATATTTTTAGATATATTTTATTATAAATGGAGGATCGTAGTTGGATGTATAGAAGATATGTTACTGGAATAAGGGGTATTACTACTGAATTCGAAAGAGGAGTTAAAGCTTTCATCTCTTTTGCTGTGTCTAATTCCATATCCAGTAAAATTAGATGTCCTTGTGCAAAGTGTAAGAACATGAAATTTGAAGAACCGAATATAGTGGAGAGTCACTTGTACAGGAAGGGATTTGTTACTAATTACTATGAATGGACATGTCATGGTGAAAGATTCAGATCATATGCACATACTTCTTCGACACCAATATCATTGAGGGAATCAAATTCAAGTGATATGATTCGAGAAATGGTATTTGAAGGAGTACAACATGATTTCAATATAGATGCTACGGAGGAGTCTCCTAATAGAGAAGCTAAGAAGTTCTAGATGTTGGAGGCGGCTGATGTTCCTATATGGGATGGTTGTACAAAGCACTCCAATTGTCCTTAGTTTCCCGACTTTTACATATAAAGGCAGAGAATATAATATGTTTGAGAAGTGTTTTAATCAAATAGTCCCAATTATTGAAGGAGGTTGTTCCAACTGATAACAATATTCCTAATGATTATATGAAATGAAGAAGATGGTATCAAGTCTTGGGTTGCCAGTTCAAAAGATTGATGTTTGCCCAAATGGTTGCATGTTATACTGGAAGGATGATTTTGAAAGAAGAGAATGCAAATTTGTGGGCATGCTAGGTATATCCTAAAAAAAAGGGTAGAAAGAATAAAAACAAAATGAGGTTACACAGTCAAAGATGTTTTACTTTCTATTACACCTAGATGCAAAGACTTTATGCATCTAAAACAACAGCTCAACATATGAGATGACATTTTGAAAGTAAACATGAAGAAGACTATATGAGTCATCCAAGGGATGGTCAAGCTTGGAAACATTTTGATCAAATTCATGGTGACTTTTCTAATGAGATGAGAAATGTAAGACTTGGTTTGTGTACAGATGGGTTTTCACCTTTTGGAATATCAGGAAAGCAGTACTCATGTTGGCCTGTTATTATTGTTCCGTATAACCTTCCACCTTGGATGTGCATGAAAGATGAATTCATGTTTCTAACTGTTATTATACCAGGGCCAAAAAATCCAAAACAAAAAATAGATGTTTATTTGCAACCTTTGGTGGATGAACTGAAACATCTATGGGTTGAAGGTGTCCCAACGTATGATATTTCAAAGAAACAAAACTTCCATATGCGTGCAGCATTGCTTTGGACTATTAATGATTTTCCTACATACGGTATGTTGAGTGGTTGGAGCACGGTTGGAAAATTTGCGTGTCCATATTGCATGGAAAAGTCAAAATCTTTTCATTTGAAGAATGGTTGTAAGCACTCTTGGTTTGATTGTCATCGACAATTCCTTTCAAGTGACCATCCATATAGGAAAGACACAAGATCTTTTAGTAGAAATAGAGGAAAAGAAACATCAAAATCACCTACCAATGTAACTGGTACACAATTGTAGAATAGAGTATGTCAGATTCCAAAGATAATTGAATCAGGAGCTGAACTTTGTAAGATTGATGGAAGAGGGACATATCACAATTGGACAAAACTTAGCATCTTTTGGGATTTGCCTTATTGGCCAACAAATTTGATTCGTCATAATATAGATGTCATGCATAATGAAAAAAATATCTTTGACAATGTTTTTAACACTATTATGGATGTGAAAGAAAAGACGAAAGATAATATAAAGCCTATAAGAGATTTGGAAATATATTGTAATCGTCCTGAACTATGTGTCCAAAGAGTTCGAGCTGGGAAGGCATCAATTCCTAAAGTATGTTATGCATTAACAAATGACCAAAAGAAACTTTTGCTTGAGTGGATAAAAGAGTTAAGGTTTCCTGATGGATATGCTTCTAATTTAGCAAGATGTGTTGACTGGAAAGAATTGAAGATGTCTGGTATGAAAAGTCATGATTGTCATGTGTTCATGGAGCGGTTGCTTCCAATTGCATTGAAAGAATTTCTTCCAAGTAATGTGTGATCAATATTAACAGAGTTGAGTATGTTCTACTGTGATTTATGTGCACATAAATTGTCAATTAAACACATGAATAAGTTGAATGAAGATATACCCATCTTAGTTTGCAAGTTGGAAAAGATATTCCCTCCATCATTTTTTGATGTTATGGAACATTTGATGATTCATTTACCTTATGAGGCACTAGTTGGTGGTCCAGTCCAATATAGATGGATGTATCCATTTGAGAGGTAATGTAAGAATTCACATATTATTATATATATATAATATACTTTATTTAAATATTATTTCCTAACTTCAACAATATGTCATTTTAAATTTAGGTTTCTATATGGTTTGAAAATAAAAGTGAAGAATAAGGCACATATAGAAGGGTCAATTTCTAGTGCATATTTAGTTGAAGAAGCATCAACTTTCTTCTCTTACTATTTTCAACCGTATGTTCAAACAAGACACTCTTCTACTACTCGAAATGAAGAATGTGTGTTAGAAGCTAAAGATGTTGGAGGATTATCAATATGTAATATACCTAGTAGAAAAGTTGGCAAGATTCAATCAAGGTTCCTAACAGATGAGGAATATAAAGTAGCCAATAATTACATTCTACTAAATTGCAAAGAAGTGCAACCATATATCAAGTATGTAACTCTTAAAATATATAGTTTACTACATTTACTATAAGGTAAAAAAGATTGAATTTAATATATATGTTTCTCAAATGCAGGAAATTTACAACAAATTTACAAGTTCAATCTCCGTCTATAAGTCAAGAAGAGATCGATATAAGAATGGAAAATGATTTTGCGTGTTGGTTTCATTCATATGTAAGTTCTATAGAAATTTAAGATAATAATCTTTTTTATGATATAATACTTTCATTCACTAACTTTATTAAACTTAATATCTTTATTTTAGGTAACTGATTCCCAAAATCAAGTAAACAATGTTTGTTTGCGAAACTTGTCTTGGGGACCATCAAGACAAGTAAAGTCATTTCATGGCATATTTGTCAATGGTTATAGGTTTCACACTTCTGAACATGCAAAAGGAAAGAAACCACTAAACAATGGAGTTTGTGTTAAAGGATGTAATGATGATGCTACTTCCACTTTTGATTATTATGGAATTTTGAGGGAAATTGTTGAACTTCAATTGATGGGTGATCTCAACCAAAATATCATCCTTTTCAATTGTGATTGGTTTGATCCAACACCAAATTTAGGTGTTAGAATTCATCCTCAGTACAAGCTTATTGATATTAACCACAAGAGGAGGTATCCAAAATATGATCCATTTGTATTAGCTTAACAAGCTACTCAAGTTTACTATGCAAGTTATCCCGGGAGTAAAAGATCACATTGTGATTGGTTTTCAGTATGTAAAACTAAACCTCGACATGTGGTAGAAGTACTTGCTTATCAAGAGGATGTAGGTGATGAAGATGCCATGATAATAACAAATGAGGTGCACCCAATTAAAGATTTAACACATGAATCGAATGAAGTTCAAATGGTGGATATTGATGAAAATCAAATTGAGAATTTGTCAGTCGGTGTCGAAGATGAAATGAAAGATTGGACAACTGATTCTGAAACTAATGAAGTTGATGAAGATTCTTTATCGGATGAAGATTCTTGATATGATGATTCATGTTTGGATCATGCATCTTTTTTAGTAAAAAAAGATTTTTATTAATGTTTTTTAATTCTGACTTTATTTATCTTGATTTTATTAATGTTTAACTTTGTATTTCAGCAATGAGTGGCAATATGCATACACCTTCTAGTAGTCAGGCTCCTAGTGTGTAGACTCCTACAACACACTCATCAGTTGATTCAACTAATAATTTGACAGAAATTTCAGATTTTCGACCACTTATAAGGCCACGAGGTTTTGGGTATTTATAACTTTCTTAACTTATAGATATACTTTTGTATGATTTATTAATTTTCATAGTGTTTATTGATTCATATATAAAATATTGTGCATATATTTATTAGTAATTCATTAATTAAATTTTTTTCCTCCTTTTATGTTTCTACTTTCTTTGTCTATGAAATTAGGTTTGAAGGGTCCAAAAATTGTGTTGCTACAATTACACAATCTTTCAAGTCCAATTTTGTAGGACCATATCCCTCATTTTCTGATGTTCCCAACGATGTGAAAGATATTTGGTTTCAATCTTTTAGCGTAAGTTATGTAATTTTCTATAATTCATTTTTAACATAAGGAGCTTTATTATAAACTCATTCAATTTTTGAAATTACTTAATCGATTATCCTTCTTTATTTATTATTAGTATCATTTTTAAAGTCTAATCATTTTATATATTTTGTAGAAATTATTTCGATGGGATAAGAAAGATAGTGCATTGATTCGGAGGAATTGGGAGAATATTTGTCGAAGAAGGCTATCTGATCATCTTTGTAGGATTAAAGCGAAGTATGTAAAATCTTGTCCTCCATGGATAGACTCACAACACTGGAATCAACTTCTTTCTCATTGGAATACTGTAGAATTCAAGAAAATCTCTTCAACTACAAAAAAAAATAGATCTTTAGCTGGTCCTACCCATACTGGTGGATCAATTTCCTTTACAGAGCATGAAGAACGTGCGGTTAGTAACTAATTTACTACGACACATTAACTAGTTAATAAAATTCTTATTATATCTATATCCATATATATATATATGTGTGTGTGTGTGTGTGTGTATTTCTTGGTTTTCTTTTAATGAAGCTTTGTGTGCATTGGATTGAATATTTCATGTATAGTTGGGGTTATTTTTTATCACATTGTGTTTTTATTGGATTGGATACTTTATGTATAGTTGGGGTTATTTTTTATCACATTGTGTTTTTGTTGGATTAGATACTACATGTGTAGTTGGAGTTATTTTTTATCACATTGTGTTTTTGTTGGATTGGATACTCCATGTATAGTTGGGGTTATTTTTTATCACATTGTATTTTTGTTGGATTAGATATTCCATGTGTAGTTGGAGTTATTTTTTATCATATTGTGTTTTTGTTGGATTGGATACTTCATGCATAATTGGAGTTAAGTTTTTATCACATTATGTTTTTGTTGGATTAGATACTCCATGTGTAGTTGGAGTTATTTTTAATCACATAGTGTTTTTGTTGGATTGGATATTCCATGTATAGTTGGGGTTATTTTTTATCACATTGCATTTTTGTTGGATTAGATATTCCATGTGTAGTTGGAGTTATTTTTTATCACATTATATTTTTGTTGGATTGGATACTTCATGCATAGTTGGAGTTATTTTTTATCACATTATGTTTTTGTTGGATTAGATACTCCGTGTGTAGTTGGAGTTATTTTTTAAACTAGTGTTTTTGTTGGATTGGATACTCCATGCATAGATGGAGTTATTTTTTATCATATTGTATTTTTGTTGGATTGGGATATTTCATGTATAGTTGAAATTATTTTTTATCATATTGTTTTTTTGTTACATTGGGATACTCCATGTATAGTTGGAATTATTTTTTATCTATTTTTTTGGATTGAATACTCCATGTATAGTTAGAGTTATTTCTTAAACTAGTTCTTGATGAAATTTTCTTATCTATTTTGAGTAATACAGCGACATGAAAATGAATAAAATTTTGAATATACCGACTTGTTTCACCGTTTGCATGTATTTCAATCCGGACTGATGAAGGGTGAGTTTATCAATGAGCGCTCCAAGAAGGCAATGGTAATATTCTCTTCTCTATTTAATATCATGATTAGTATTTACAATTATTTTATGCATATAGTTACTAAATTTTTTTTCCTAACATCATCTTAATCTTTTGATAATGCATTTCAGAATGACGTTAATCAACTTAAAGAGTATTATTCACAAGGTTCTTCATCATTGGGCTCCATCGAGAGTTCTGTCATTCCTGATGATAAACAAATGTTTATTGAGGCATGTGGTGGTTTCAAGAAAGGTCAAGCTTTTGGTTTAGGATCAGAATCTGTTCTATTAAGGTCTCAATTAAACGATTCTACAACTACTCCACCAATAGTAGCGGAGCTTGCAAACAAAGTAGCTAAATTGGAAGACAAAGTCAAGAATCTAGAGAAGCAAGCACAACATGCTACAAATGTTAGTGATGAAGGTAATGATCATACTTGATAAATTCATCTCCTAGTGCTCAAGATGATTATGACTGGGCTCTTCTAAAGCAACACTATGTACTATTTGATATTATTGCGATGATACTTAAAATGTTTTTAATATTATGATACTACTATATATTTATTATTATTATAATGACATTTTATAATATTTTATTATTTGGATTTTATATATATATATATATATATATATATATGTATTTAATTAAAAATAAAAAATAATCAACATAAATTTGTCACAAATTAATTGCAAAATAGCGATGGATTTGATCGTCGCAAATTTGTTCCTATTTGCGACAGATTTTTGTGTCATCGCAATTAGCGACGAAGATATTACGACGGTCAAATTCGTCGCAAATCTGTTGCAAAATAGCGACGCTCAAATACCGTCGCAAAATTATCGCAAACATAGCGATGGATTTGACCATCGTAAATTCGGTTGCAAATTCGGTTGCAATTTGCGACAGTTTAGTAGGCGGTCACAAATTCTGTGGTAATTTGCGACGGGTTAGTAGGCAGTCGCAAATTCGGTTGCAATTTGCGACCGGTTAGTAGGTAGTCACAAATTCTGTTGCAATTTGCGACGACTTAGTAGGCGATCACAAATTCTGTTGCAATATGCGACGGCTTAGTAGGCGGTCGCAAATTTGGTTGCAATATGCGACGGCTTAGTAGGTGGTCGTAAATTTGGTTGCAATTTGCGACGGCTTATAGGCGGTCGCAAATTTGGTTGCAATTTGCGACGGCTTAGTAGGCTGTCGCAAATTCTGTTGCAATTTGCGACGACTTAGTAGGTCGCAAATTCGGTCGCTATTTGCGACGGCTATGAGGCTGTCACAAATATTCGTCGCTAAAATTGATTTTTCTAGTAGTGATATGTATATGTATATATTTATTGGGGGATTGGAATTAATGAAGGAAGTATATATATATATATATATATACCTGTTGTTGGAGGGAAAAGATTTGTAGACACAGCCATAAATGGGATCTTGAAGTCTGGCTTGAGCTTCATAAGAGATGGTAACAGCAGCTTCACAATGATCAGTGATGGGAACATGAGCAAGGAGTTTGGAGACATTACTGGCTCCAAAAACTTTATGAATGGCTGCAAAATGGCATGCTCCTTGTTTAAAGCAGAAGTAAGGTGCAAATACACAACCTCTAACACATTTTCTTCTCAGAAATTTACACGCACCACAAGGTGAACCAGATCCTGTCATCTTCTTCTTAAATTTTAATTCTATATATTCTTCCTTAATTTCTAGCTAGAAGAATGAATGGATGGATGAATTCAGGGTTAGAACTAAAAAGAAAAAAAAACACAGACCAGAGTTTTAGGGTTTATAGTTAATTAGGTTTAATTAAGAAAGTTAAAAGAGTATATATATATATATATATATATATATATATATATAGGTTTTGACAGACGTGACTCAACTTGTCGGGATTTTGCTTTTCGAAAATTGAGGATTTTTTTTTGCTGAATAAAGGGAAAAGAGGATTAATTATACTATATTTATATTAACTTTTATATATATAAAAATGGGAAAGGGAAAAGACCAACATGTAGACTTTTTTCCCTCAAATGTGTTTAAATTTATGACCCCACTTCCATCCTCAATAATAATGACTCCTCAACTATATATCTCCTGCCTTTCTTTTATATATATATTGACATTAAATTATAAATATTTTTAGATAAAAAATTTTCTTTTTTTAAAAATTTTGAGGTATATTATATTTTAATTAAAAATTTTTAAAGTTATAAATGAGACTGTTAATAATTTTGATAGATAAAATTTTTTTAATTAAATTATGTGTCTTTTTCCTTTAAAAGAAATAAGAGAGAGATATTGCATTATTTGTATATTAATATTTAATTTACTTTCTAAAGATCCCTTCCAATTCTTAAAGGGACATTAATACATATCAAGACAATAATAGTTTTTTTTTCTTTTTCTTTTTAAAAGAATTGAAAAAAGAATATATATATATTATATATAATTTGATATTTATTTTATGTAATTATATTAATTTCCAACTAACTATTTATATATATAGTATAATATTTGACACAAATCATTTCTTCTTTTTTTCCCCTTTATCTAATAATATTTGCTATATATATATATATATATATTATGATATACATTTAAAATTAGTGTCATGATATTCTTTAACTCCCAATGATCCAATTACAATTTAAAATATATAATATATATATATATATATTATATATATATATATATTAAGACGTATGAAAATACCCTCACGCTGACAAGGCAAATGACACTAAGCACACGGGACTCACCGAGCATACGTGTCCGTCACGTGGCATGGCTTGACATGCCCCACTTCGATAAACACATCCGACTATACCAGGGATGTCGAGGCCACTTCGCCTCACCTCGTGCCGAAGTCACTACACTTCATTACTTCGATCAAGCTCACTGATCAACCACATTTCTAATGGTCAACGTTTGACTCAATCAGTCAAATATTCTCTTAACAACCTACTAAAAAGGGGATCTCATATCTCCCCACAAAATTCGGTAACCATCAGATTTTACTAACAAATCACCCAAGCTACTTGGCAAGGGCGGTAAAATCCCTATAAATACCACCCCCGTACAGGTACCGAGGGTAAGACCAGATTATTCTACTCATCTCTCTCTCTAATTACCTATCTTACAGTTACATCTATGACTTAAGCATCGGAGGGTTTTACCGGAGACCCTCTACCTTCCGGATAAACTTTATTGTTTTGCAGGCCTAGCTTTGCAAGACAACAATCCTTCTACGACACATAGACAATCAAGATACGGGCATTTGACAGAGAGAGACCATCAAACGACGTCGGATCATTGAGACGTGGAATCAAACTTTGACGAATCAATATATATATTTAGCATAGAGTTAGGTAAATGACAAGGCTAATCTAAATATGGCTACTGGATAGCACACTTGGTTTTAGATATTAATATATACGATTAATTATAAAACTTTATATAATAAAGACTTTAATTCAAACATGTAAATAAAAATATATATATTATAAGAATTTTTTACTAAAAATAAAAATCGACAAAATTTGATTCGAAATTAATTGGAAGAAATAATGAAATACAAAAGATTAAACTAAAATTGCATGAGATATAATTAGTCATAAGAGATGTAGAGAGAGAAAGAGAATTAGTTCATGCATGGCTTCATCCATTTGGCAGCCTCCCTAGCAGCCATTATAGATATATATATAAATAATATGTGGTTGATGCGTACTTGTTGGCCACTTAATTTAGCATGGAAATGGAAGAAGAGAGAAGAAGGGATATTATTGCAAACAAGAAGTTCATGTGTTTATTATTGGGATCATTAAGATAAACCTTTTTTTTCTTTTTAGGGCAAATAATAATAATAATAATAATAATAATAACAAACTTTTTTCACTTTAACTCCACTTTTCCCCTTTTTAAATCAACTTTAACTCCACTTTAACTCCACTTTAGCTCACTTCCATCACCTCCCTCGTTTTTGTTCTATATTTATATATATATATATATATATATTGTAATCTCCATCATTTTTTTCTGCTCATTTCACTAGCTAATTAATGTGTATGTAATTAAATGGATATATGTAATTGAGTATATATACATTATATATATATTGTTACGAATCCCGAAGATTCATTAAATTAATGGATATCCATTATCCCAGAAAATTACGTAAGGTGATAAATATCATAAGATATATATATGTATTAGTGGATTTAATAATTATGTGTAGTGGATGAAATAATAATTATATATATAGTGGATGTAATGATGATAAATAATGGATGAATATATTTATATATATATATTCATTTAGGTACATATGTATGTATATATAAAGGTGTACCTTGAGAGAGTTTTTGAAGAAGTGAAGTAGAAAGAAAGATTTTGATACAATTCAATTGCATCTACATTTCCCAATTTCCCGAGACTATTCCCGATACATATTCTTCAATTCTCTCCTCTCTCCCTCTCTCCCTCTATCTCCACACCAATTGCCATATTATATATATTATACTATATATATACACACATATATATAGATTATAAGGTATCTTGAACCTTTGACGGGAGATGTATTTACAGCAAGATTTGCTGATTGCCATTTTGATGAAAATTTGTTTCCCAAATTAGGGGGAGAGAATAAACGGCATAAGATTGAACTTGCGTGGTGAACATCTTTGAATCATTTAGATCCACGCACAAATATAAGTGAACTTGAAGTTCAAAAGAATATACATTTGCAACAAATTGCAAATCAACTGCCAGATTCTTTTGCTGACTCCAGCAGAGTTACTAAATCGCATATTCCAGCTATAGATGCTCCTATACGAATAGAAGTTCCTAAAGGACAGAAAGTTAATCCTATAGCTTTCGAATCAAAAACACGCCAGAAGCGTGGCCGACCTCTTGGTTCTAAAAATAAATATCCTCGAAAGAAAAGAGGAACAAATGATCCAGAAGATCATATTGAAGAAACAGAAAAAGAAAACCAAGGGACAACTGGTGAAAAGATTCCAACTACAAATGATAATGAGAATTCTGAAATCTCAATTAATTATTCCAGTTCGAATCAAAGTTGGGATCGAAGAAATGTTGTTATTGATAATGCTTTTGCATACAACGTAGCCCTTGATATTTTCAAGGATAATGAGGATTTAGATCCTTTATCAGTTGAAGAATGTCGGCATAGAATTGATTGGCCTCAATGGAAAGATGCGATTCAATCGGAGTTAAATTCACTTGCGAAGCGAGAAGTTTTTGGACATGTAGTCCAAACGCCAAAGGATATAAAACCTGTTGGCTATAAATGGGTGTTTGTGCGAAAATGAAATGAGAATAATGAAGTCGTAAAATATAAAGCACGACTCGTCGCACAAGGCTTTTCACAAAAGCCAGGAATTGATTATGATCAAACTTATTCACCCGTTATTGATGTTATTACACTCCGATATCTTATAAGTTTGGCACTTCATGAAAAGGTGGACATGCGTCTAATGGATGTCATTACAACTTATCTTTATGGAAGCCTTGAAAATGAGATTTATATGAAAATCCCTGAAGGATTCAAATTACCAAAGGCTTCTAAAGGCCCTCGTGAAAATTATTCTATCAAATTACAGAAGTCATTATATGGGCTTAAACAGTCTGGACGCATGTGGTACAACCGCCTTAGTGAATTCTTATTGAATTCAGGATATAAGAATGACCAAATCTGTCCATGTGTTTTTATTAAGAAAACAGATTATGGTTTTGTGATTCTCGCTATATATGTTGACGATATCAATCTCATAGGAACTCCAGAAGAGCTTCGAGAAGCTATAGATTGTTTGAAACGAGAATTTGATGTTAAAGATTTTGGAAAAACTAAGTTTTGTCTCGGGCTTCAAATTGAACATATGAAAGATGGAATTTTTGTTCATCAGTCAACATATACAGCTAAAGTGTTGAAAAGATTTTTCATGGATAAAGCATATCCATTGAGTATTCCAATGGTCGTAAGGTCGCTAGATATAAATAAAGACATATTTAGACATCGAGAAAATGATGAAAAATTACTTGGTCCTAAAGTACCATATTTGAGTGCTATTGATGCACTGATGTATCTTGCAAATAATACTCGACCTGATATAGCATTTGCTATAAATCTATTAGCAAGATTTAGTTCTTCACCAACACGACGACATTGGAATAGTATTAAACACGTCCTTAGATACCTCCAAGGGACAATTGACCTCGGATTATTTTATTCAAATGTAAATGACCCAGAACTGATTGGATATGCAGATGCGGGTTATCTTTCGGATCTGCATAAGGCACGTTCTCAAAATGGCTATTTATTTACATATGGTAATACTGCTATATCATGGAGCTCCACTAAGCAAACAATAGCATCAACTTCTTCTAATCATGCTGAGATAATAGCCATTCATGAAGCAAGCCGAGAATGTGTATGGTTGAGGTCAATGATACATTATATTAGAGAGAGTTGTGGTTTATCCTCCAGAAGAGAGATTCAAACTCCTCTATATGAAGATAATGCAGCTTGTATAGCTCAATTAAAAGGATGATATATTAAGGGAGATAGGACGAAACACATTTCACCTAAATTCTTCTTTACTCATGAACTTTAAAAGAACGGTGAAATTGATGTGCTTCAAATTCGATCACGTGATAATCTTGCAGATATATTCACTAAAGCTCTTCCGACAGCAACCTTCGAAAAATTGAGATATAAAATTGGTTTGCGTCGATTTAAAGATTTTGAGAAATCATCTCATCAGGGGAAGAAATCTACACATAAAGAATAGTGTACTCCTTTTCATTCACTAGAGTTTTTTCCCACTGAGTTTTTATCTAGTAAGGTTTTAACGAGGCCTATTCTTTATGTAATGGACATCCAAGGGGGAGTGTTATGAATCTCGAAGATTCATTAAATTAATGGATGTCCATCATCCTAGAAAATTACGTAAGGTGATAAATATCAGAATATGTATATATATATATATATTAGTGGATGTAATAATTATATGTAGTGGATGAAATAATAATTATATATATAGTGGATGTAATGATGATAGATAATGGATGAATATATTTATATATATATATTCATTTAGGTACATATGTATGTATATATAAAGGTGTACCTTGAGAGAGTTTTTGAAGAAGTGAAGTAGAAAGAAAGATTTTGATACAATTCAATTGCATCTACATTTCCCAATTTCCCGAGACCATTCCCGAGACATATTCTTCAATTCTCTCTTCTCTCCCTCTCTCCCTCTATCTGCACACCAATTGCCATATTATATATATTATACTATATATATACACACATATATATATATAGATTATACAATTTTATAACATATATATATATATATATATATATATATATAACTCTAAATTAAATATAATGTTTATATTCATATTAATGATTTCATAATTTAATTTAATTTATAATTAATTCTTATGCTTCTATACATGTATTTCCCACACACACTTGACAGACACACATGTGTGTATATATATATATATATATATTTACATACAAATTAACAACATTATCTAGGAATACAGTACGTATAAGAATCATATATATATACACATAAGAGAAACTAAGAAGATGATGATCCAGTCATCATCATCATCATCAACATTCACGAATGTTACTACAAATTATAATATGAACTAAAACTACACAGCGAGCAACCCTTTGGCTATGGCCTGATTTATTTTCAGATTTGTAGTTTCATAGACTGGCAATTCCTCCCTATTACCGTCTCCAAATACAATGTTCTCCAACTCAAATAGATCTGAACTCGTACAACTCTTATCATTGTCGTAACTATCGTGGTGGTGGTCGTCGTCGATATTGTAGAATTCTCCGTATTTATATTTTTTCTTGGAATATATATTATACTTATATATATTATATACAAATCTAAATAAAAAAGAAGTACAAATTTTTAATTAAAAATATTTTCAATTAATGTTTAAGTTAAAAAACTTTTCAAGTCTACTTACAAAACTTTTTAACTTGAATTACTAAAAAACTTCCTTTACCAAAAAGAAAAACAATTAAATAAATAATTCTTTTCCATCTCAAACTAAACTCAAAAATTCTTTTCCCCCCTCAAACTAAACTCATCCTCCTCTTCTTTCCCTCTCAAACCCATCTCCTTCTCCCAAAAAAAACCCTTTCCCTCTTAAACCCATCTTCTTCTCCCCCAAAATATAGTTGAAAATAAATTTATTCTTGTTCCAGTTGTGGTCCGCGTTGCCACAGGTGCATTTCTGTTCTTGGCTGATCTTGTTAGCAAAATTAAGCTTCCGATGAAAGACTGGAGAAGCTGATATACAGTGGACAGCTTGACACAAAGGAACTAGACAAGTATCCTCTGAAACCTATTATTTCAAGATATCTTTTCTTTATTCTTCCCAAATCCCTTATTTTTATTGTATGGTTCTGCATCTAACTTAAGCATGGGGCTCCATAGCAGCAGCTCTAGTTGGATTATATTTTCAAAAGAAAAATAAAAATGATAGCAATTATGATCTCCACCATTTTTTTCCCTTGTCCTCCCCTAGGATTTTTATTTTATTTTATTTTAAATTTTTTTGTTGTACGTTTATTGTGTTCGTGGTGAATGACTATTTCCGCTGAGTTTATTTTAAATAAAAGGGAAAATCGTGTAAAACTATTGGGATTTTGGGAGGTATAATTTAATTTGAGCGCTTTTATCAAGTGAATTTAGGTATTTCTGGGATTTGGGATTAATATGGCTTATATGCGTAGGTCTTGGTTGAAATGTTTTAGTTTTTAGCTTAATTAAGTTGTCCACTTAGACTTAGCTTTGTACTCAAGAATTTTGAATTACTGTAAAGATTTAACTTTCAACCTTTTTTCTTGGTTATGATTGTTTTCTATTGCGATCTTTTCTTTTGTTATGTATATCTTGAATTGGATGCCTGATGGAATAGGAAATTAACCTGTCTGTTTTCATCAATGTGGATCTTTTGGTTTATTTTCAAAGTTCCGTTCTTCTTTTGGCAGTATCTTGATAAGATACTTGTTGTAAATGGAAGTTTTGCTAAAATTAACTTTTTTCACTTTTCAATGTGTGAGGGGTTGTTGTTCAATATTATGAACACATTATTCAGATTTAATTCCTGCAGCAAGTCCAAACAAGTCAAGTACCTGAATGAAAACATTGACAAAATTTTATGTGGTTTATTACATTATATTTATTTTCTATTTGTATTCTCATGAAATCCAATTTTGTTTTATAGAAACAATTGAGTTTTAAAATTTGAGCTTGATGTAGATTACTTATAACATACATGGTGAATATGTTTTTTTTATTTGGGTTAACAGAAGTTTTTAAACACTGTTTATGAATGTTGCTTTTTAAAAAGCAAGTACTTTCAACATTTTATGTCTTCAACTAAAATGATCCAAAAATCAAGTGAGTACATTATAGTAAGTAAATGATATACAATCTATTTTCTGATTGGATTTGTTCAAAATATATCATTATTTTATGATAGGACAAATATGCTCAGATTCATATTACCATGGACCCCTTTTTAGCTCTTAACTCTACCATTGTTGAAGGATTTGTCTGATATAAAATATTCTCTGATTTTACTAGTGAAATAATTTTCTGGTAAATTTATCCATGGCCTAGTGTTAGAAGTATGACAACCCCTTGTATTGGTGAATTGTCAGCTTTTTCTCTTTAATGCCTGATTTTTATTTCCTTAGGAATAATGAGCATTATTATGTTTTGCATAAGGGAACTTCTAATTGCAATTGGAAAACTTGATCTTATGTAACTTTTGATTCTATGGTATATGTGGTCTTAAATTTTCCTTCTTATATTGGTCATGAAATTTCTTGATAACTTATTCTTAGAGATTTATGCTTCTCATCTTTCCCTTTTTCTAAAAGAGCACATATATTATGGAAACAACAAATACAATGAATTTGGTTACCTGACATTTTTCATTGCAAATTGCCATAGTTATCAGTTCTACTAGGGTTACTAGTGCCGGAAACGGTGTCTCAAAAGCATGCTAATCATTTAATGGAGGTCCTGTCAATTTGGAACTTAAACATACATAAAAGATCTTTCAGTGACTGTTATAATTCTCTTTTATTTTTTATCCCGTGGAGAGGGGTTAAGGGTGGATGTTCTGTTGTGGTAGTTCAACACTTCAAATTTTTTTGCAGGATAAGAAACTACATTAAATAACATCAAGTTCCCTCTATGTTTCCTGCAGTTGATTTCTATGTAGACCACTTATTTTTTACTTTTAATAGTAGAGGGTGGAAGAATGGAAGATGTTAATGCTTTAATAACCATTATAACTATCATTTTTCCTCCTTTTCTCCCCCTTAATTCCTAAATGATATTTTGCAGGGAGCAACTGAGGTTAGGCCGGGTATTTTATCTGCGTGGTTGAAGCTCAAGGTGCAATAATGCTTTCATGTGAAATATCCATTATTGTCATTTACCTGGATTGATATGGATACTCCAAATCATTGTCAAAGCAGCATCTCAATGGAGGTCTGCAGTTCCACGCATTTGCAACAGGAAAGTTTTGACGGAGAGATGGATGCTTCTAAGTTAGAACATACTAATGTAGAACAGTTAGATACGAATGAGAACTCTCCTAAGAAGTTAGTTGCAGATGAAGTTTCTAGGGCATTAGATGATGGTGCATGTGCTTCAGCTTCAGCTCTTGATGCAGCTGATGATATTAAGTCATCAGTGAGGCCTGATTCACAGGCACAAGGTGATGACAAAGATGGTGATCCGTGTAATAAAGCTGCCTATGTTGATGAAGTGAGATCAGTTGAGACTGATGGAACAGGGATTAAGGATTCTGGGTTTGCCAATGATTGTGATGGTGCAGTATCCTGGGTTATGGAATGGATTTTGGTGACGGTACAACAATTTGCCTTACATTGTTGTGCTGAAGCCTGAACTTTACAACAATTATATATTTATTACTATTATAATGATATTTTATAATATTTTATTATTTGGATTATATATATATATATATTGTGATAGAAATATTATTATTAATGACTTTTATTGTTATTTTTTATTTAATTATAAATTATGTTTTTGGATATATATATATATAATTTTATGTATTTAATTAAAAATAAAAAATAATCAATATAAATCTGTCACAAATTAATTGCAAAATAGTGACGGATTTGATGGTCGTAAATTTGTTGCTATTTGTGACGGATTTTGTGTCGTCACAATTAGCGACGAAGATATTGCGACGCCCAAATACCTTCGCAAAATTGTCGCAAACATAGTGACGGATTTGACCGTCGCAAATTCGTCACTATTTTGCGACGGCCAAATTCGTCGCAAATCCGTTGCAAAATAGCGACGCCCAAATGTCGTCGCAAATCCGTTGCAAAATAGCGACGCCCAAATGCCGTCGAAAATCTGTTGCAAAATAGCGACGCCCATATGCCGTCGAAAATCCGTTGCAAAATAGCGACGCCCAAATCCGTTGCAAAATAGCGACGCCTATATGTCATCGTAAATTCGTTGCAAAATAGCGACGCTCATATGTCATCGCAAATTCGTTGCAAAATAGCGACGCCCAAATGCCGTCGCAAATCCGTTGCAAAATAGCGACGCCCATATGCCGTCGCAAATCAGTTGCAAAATAGCAACGCCCAAATGCCGTCGCAAATCTGTTGCAAAATAGCGACGCCCATGTGCCATCGCAAATTCGTTGCAAAATAGCAACGGATTTGCCCGTTCGTCGCTATTTGCGACGAATTCTGTGTGTCGTTGCAATCAGCGACGAAGATATTACGACGGCCAAATCCGTCGCAAAAGTCGATTTGCGACGGATTTGCAACAGAGCAAAACTTGATTTTTCTAGTACTGTAAATATATCCAAAAAGTAGTAGAGACTGCACCTCTACAGTTCCACACAAGAATGGAAGGAATCATAAAGAGTTAGAGAGATTCAAACCTGGGGCTACCCCTTCTATTATCATCTCATCATCAGGGATTACAATTTCCATACCTGAATTATTAGTTTGATTGGAAACTTTAGCGAAGACAAAATCAAGAAGTTCTGAGTTGGGCAACGCCGAGACAGAAGTATCCGCAGGGTCTGGTAGCCTACCGATGTAGCTAATCCAATTGATCGGCTGCCTACTTCCATGTTTGAAATTGGACTAGGTACAACTTTAGAGACTAAATCCGGATTCTCATAAGCTTTCTGTTTGAAAATTATTTTGTTGTTGGAATGTCCACCAATACCATTTCGGGCTGCCCATTTTTCCTCTTACCCAAATCATCGGCAGGTCTTGCTGGTCTGGGCCGTCTCTCTTAGTAGTTGTCTAAGTGTTCTTAGATTGTTTGGGCTGGTTGGAGTGGGTCTTAGGAGCTGTATGGGCTAGATGCCCATCATTTGGAGGAATTTAGGTTATCTTCTCTTTGAGGATAGTTATCTCCTTAAGCTCAACTGCTTCATCCTCTAATTCGGCCAAGACTGAAAAGCGTGATGGGCCCACAGTGCAGTAGGTGGGTTGGGTTTACTGTAGTTGTGGGACATGTTGGCCATAGTTGCAGATGCAACCCGATCTTGCTAGAGGGTCCGAACATTGGGTGGGTTATTCACCTTATGTGTACCAGATTTAGGCACTGGACGTCTCCTTCCCTTTCTCGGCAACATCCATGGTCCGTAGGTGCTTGTTGACGACGAGGTTTCTAGAGCCACGACAAGATTTTTTTTTGATTCCCCATTGGGATTATGGTTGATGAAGAGGGTTCCAACGAGCACTTCTCCTTTCTGTGTCCATATCATCCATACAAAAAACAAATTTGGTGGAGTCCCTCATATTCAACCTAAAACTACCTTTCTTCTAGAGTAACAGACAGTCGTGCAATTGGATTTCAACACAAATACGTGCAATCTTTGGTAGGCGAATCCAGACCATGGTTGACAGTAGAGTTTCAGTAGCGGGATTAAAAAAGGTCTCCATTTGGAGACAGCCAGATAATGCCCTAAAATGATCCATGGGCCATTCTCTAATACATATTTGTAATCTTCACGGCTTCGAAACCTCACAACAAAGAACCTTTCTACTAGATCTACTACCTCACAACCCCATTGAATGTTCCATGGTGAGTCCAGCCGACCCTTTAAGACTTTTAAACTATCAATTTTTCCAAGCAGCCGCAAGAAAAGTGCTTGCTTCCATGGCTTCCATGCTTCCTTGTATGTCTAAAGAGATAGATTTACCACGGTCTATCAATCGGGCAGGGTTCATCTCCAGTTGTAGAGATACTAAGGTTTTAGATAAAAGTAAGGTCCACATCATCATATTCATCAACTTCATCCTCTCCCGTGTAAATAGGTGGATACATGGTTCCAGTACGCACTATGTTCGCAAAGGTGGGACCTTTTCACGAATCTTGGTCCATAGTCATATCAACAACATTAAAATTGTCAGAATATTCGCCAACATTTATGTTAATGGACCTACTGTCATTAATCTCCTCTGTTCCATCCTCCGCTAGCAATCTTTTATATTTCTTAATACTCCTGTGGAGCTGGTCTATTTCCTCCGATATAGCCTCTGTCGGAGGGTTAATCACTATAGAGGTTATCACGAAGTCCCCCTAGGGAGAGTTCTCCTAGAGAGAGAAAGTCGCACAAAACTGCTTTCAAACTTTTGTTTATGGCAGTAAGTTTGAAATATTACAAATTTTAAATTTTATAATTATTTTATATATTGTAAAATCTTTAATAACTTAAATTTTTGACCGATTTTCAAGTGAAATAATCATAACTAATTGCAATAAAAATTGCGATCACGCTAAATTTGCTTGCCTCTTTGTAAAACCACCACAATTTTTGTGGGATTTGTAATATGTTGGCAATCATCTTGTTGTGAGGCAATCATTAATTCCAATGAATTTTTGACAAATTTATTCATAAGCAAATAGTGATAGTGTTTCAATAATTTTTTCCATTATTCATCGCAAGGTCTTCATTATTTGTGACTATTTTTTACTAAATCATATTAAATAGTAATGAAATGGCTCTTTTTTTAATGAATCACAAATTCGTCACAAAATCGTTACTATTTATAACAGTCATTAAGTTATAGTAAATAGCAATAGTGTTTCCACGGAATGGTCAATGATTCGTTGCAAACCATCACTATGATAAATATTTTTGACAGAACTATTTATACATGGTCACTAAATCATAACTAATAGCAACAATGTTTCCACTATAAATAATATTATAAGTATATAATAAACAATATTTTAAAAAAAGAAAAGAAAAAGAAGAAAATTAATATTAGAAAAAGGCCCCCAAATTTTTTTTTTTTTTTTCTTTAGCCTCCTCAAGTTCTCTACAGGGCTATGTGTTTACATGTCACCAATATTTATCTAATAATAGAACTTTCTAAAATTAATTAATATCTTTTCAATTAGATTTATCCAAAATTTGTGATTAGTTTATCTTTAGACTTTACTTATAAATATTTCCAAAAACAATATTAGAGGACATATAGGGAGAATGATCCGGGTACATTCAATGAATCTTCAACAGAGAATGTTAAATTAAAAAAAAAAAGAAAAAAAAAGAACAAATAGATTATGCACTCGAATGCAATAGTTTTTTTTTTACCTACTTGAAAAATCCAGTATCACCAGTTTTTCAGTAAGATTAATTCGAACTCGATTTGCATAACATTTGCAAAGTTTAACTTATGAAATTATGTACTAACAAATTTAAACCTCAATCATCTATTTTGAAGGAAAATTTGAGAATCTGCTTACTAACTCCCTAAACTACGGGTTCAAATTCAATAGTAAATAGTTCTCCAAAGATATTCCAGAAATGGAAATCAGACAATAAACACCACATCTTAACTTAGAATATTTCAAAATTATCTTTTACGTCTATTTTCCAAACAGTCTTCATTAATGAAACTCAAAACATAGAAATAAACGAAAAATATCAACACAAAATATCCATAAACGTTTCTCCAAGATCATATTAAAAAAAAAAATACAACAAAACCTATTTAATTACACATATACAACCATCTCATATGGCAAACGACACAACGGACATGTCTCATGTTTCTCTAACCATGCATATATACAAGCAGAATGAAACCAATGCTTACATCCATTCAATTCCACCCACGTGTTTATTTGATCACCTTTATCACCTTCTTCCTCCTCCTCCTCCCCACCGGACAAACAAATAGGGCAGTCTTGTCCTTCCGGCCGCCGCTTAATCCCGTCCGTACTATCTCCACCGTTCTTTTTGCCACTGACGTTATTCATTACTGCATCCATCTGCAAAACCAGCTGTCTGCTCCGTACTGCATGTGCACGTGGCCGTGCACGTGCAGAACTCATCATTTCTCTTACTGCAGCATGTGTTAGAATTAAGGATTCTTCCTCATTATTCCGAACAATGTTACACCGTATGATCCATATCAAGATTAGGACCGCTGCACATATGGACGCCGTCAAGAATTCGAAATGCATTACTATAATAAACTCATATATACAATATTGATTATCAATACAATATATAATCTATATGTATATGTATGTGTATGTGTATGTGTATGTCTTAACATTCAATGTATGGGAAGAAGGATCGAATGTTATATAGTTTCCTAAATCGGATATGATTTTTCATTTTTTTTAATATTTTGTTTGAGTTTTGATTTCATATCTTTCCATAAATATAGATGCTATGGATTGGATTGGTTGAATATACTAATAAAGGAATTAATTTAACTAACGGATATAATCGGAGATTAATGTGGTGTCAAGGGAGTAATCAAATAAAGAAAGTTTTTTAAAATTTATCTGTTCTTTTAAGGGTAATAATGAAACAAGAATGTATGTAACTTTTGGTTACTTTATATCATGTGTGATTTATATATATATATATATTATATATATATAAAACCAAAGAAAGTGAACGGAACATTCTTGTTGTGTAAGATTCTTTTGTGTGTATATATATATATATTTTAAAACTGTCTTAATAGGAAAGAAAAATCATTTTTTGAAAATTTAATATATAAAAATTTGATTGTATTTTTTAATATTTTCTCTATAATCTGATAAATAATATTTTAAAATTTGTACTTATTAATTATTTTTTGTTATCAAGAAGGAGTAGCGGTAACTTTATTTATGACTCTAATAGTGATTATGAATTTGGAAATATGATAGAGATAACAAATCTTTAAAATATTTTTAAAAAATTTTATTAAAAACAATTAAGTATATATTAATATTTTTAATTAAAATAGACATAAATGTTTTAAAGAGTATTTTTTAATGTAGAGCAAACTAAAAAAGAAACCGAAAGATAATGAATTTAGTCATAAATAAATTTATTTTTAATAATTTAATCCCAAAATATTTTATTTAACTTTTAAAGTCTTAATTTTTTTAAGAGACAATAAAATCTTTTTTACGAATTTCCTTTAAAAAAATCTAAAAAGTTAATAACTTTTATTATCTAATTAATTATTTTTTAAAAAAATAAAACTGTCATTACATTTGTAAAGAAAGAAAAATAAAAAAATATAAAATAAAAGATAAAAATATCTTCACATAAAATTTTAAAAAATATATGAGAATTTTAATACAAATTTTAGAAACACTAATATCTATTACATGAAAAAGACTTAGCAGAACAGTGATTCATAAAGCAAAACTAATAACTAATGAGTTTTTGGAATACTATTTTTTTTTTTTTTACTTTTGATAGAAGAGAAAACACACTGAAAACATAAAAAGAAAAAGAAAAATGTAATGGTCTATTTTTATAATAATAATTAGCTATAATTTCTCCAATAGATAAGGAGAATTTATCCAAAAAAAAAACTAAGAGTCCAAGTTTAATTAATTCCCAAAATGTCAACCATTTGAAATAATTGGTATCTAACATTAATATTTTTCAAAAATTAAACTAAACTTCATTCTTGGTGGAGGAAACAAATTTCTCAGTAGATACAAAATTAGAAAATGCTTCAAAACCATATACATCCATTCCTTTCCCAAAATTCCCAAATAATCTTCAGAAAATTGAACCATACAAGAAAAACATATAATAATTGACACAAAAAAAAAAAAAAAAAAAAAAGTTAACTAATCCGATCCCTCTTATACCATATTTCTCCGTACAAATACAAAAGGTTCACGACACAACGGACATGTCCTGTGATCACTAAACCATGCATAAATACAAGCAGAATGAAACCAATGCTTACATCCAGGCAAAGCCACCCACTGATTCAATTCATCATCTTCCTCACTCCCGGACAAACAAATCGGGCAATCTTCGACTTCGGCCGGCTTTTTAACCGCTGTACTCTCTCCACCACAGGCTAGGGTTTCCACCGGATTTCTTTCACTGTAGATATTAACCACTACATTCATCCCTGAAGGCGGCTGGCTAGTCGGTGCCGGTGTCGACGAAGGCGAATCTCTCATCCGTCCCATGATTCTAGCATGAGCTTGGATGAAGAACTCATGATCCTCATCATAGGGTTTACACTTTAAGATCCAAATCAAGACTAGGATCCCTGAAATACATAAAGCGATGAAGAGTTCCAAACTCATTAGAGATTCAATCTTTAAATTCATTCATAAATAATAGAATGTGGGTTTGATATAGATATATATATATATATATACACATATATATTTGAAGGTGGACACCAAGTTCTTGATAAGTATGAAGTTTAATTTTACCATATATTCAATGTATAAGAAGATTTAACCCATAGTTTCCTTAATGAAAAATCTCCTTTTTTACTGATTTTTTTTTTATTTATTTTATTTGATTTCTTTCCAGAAATAGCTAGCTACAGTAGGATAGGAAAATGTATGTAACGTTTTTTTATGTGGAGGGAAAATAATTAATACAGTACAGAATTAAATTTTTTTTTAATATATATTAAAAAATATATATACACATAAAGTAAGAAAGTAAATTTTGTTAATAAAATATAGCTCTATTGATAAATTTTTTTTTTAAAAAAAAAGGATTAAATTTTAGTCTTCAGTTCTTCAGAGAAGTAACAGTGAGATAAAAAGGATTTTTTTAAAAAATAAAATAAAATGAATGTATGTAACGTTTACTTTTTTTTTTTTTTTCCTTATGCAATTTATTTATTATATGTTTCTTTTATGGTCAGAAATATTAATGAGGATAGTCAGAGATACATGTAAAATTAATTGGGTTGAAATTTTATTTGACCCGTAATTGATTTGATTATTTATTTTCTTATTATTTGTTTTATATATAGAGATTTGATTAAATATCTATAAAATAAATTTTGAGAACCGAAAACATAATATGAAACTCAAAATATAAAAAAAACAAAATCTTCTACCAGTATATATATAAATTCAAAAAAGGAAAAAAATTATGGTATATATCTATAAACACATGTGTAGAAATAGTAGTTATCTAAAAATATTTTGCCTTTATTTTTCAAATAAAACCAAAGAAGCAAGTGTAAACACAAATTTCTTTATAATAAGTATATTTATAAAATAATTTAATTTATATATGTATGGTTGATTTCGAAATTGATTCGACTTTAAGGGTTGTCATGGTTTGATTTTGATTAATCGAAAGACTTAATTTCTTTTGAAAGTTTTTTAACTTAATCTCGCAATGAAATTAAAGGAAAGAAAGAGTCGATAAATTAAATCAAACATATCTCATTTTATATATAAGGGAAAAAGGCGATTACATTAAAGATCTATATAGATGAAATATCGCCACTTCTTTTATTTTGCACGATGCTGGTTCAGATATTATTTCATGAGGAATTTCTTGAACCAAGTAGCAGAAAGTTTTGGATATCTTTTAAAAGTATTGAAATTAACGTAAACCAATCCAAAACGAATGGAATAGCCTTCAAGCCATTCAAAATTGTCCAGCAACGACCATCCAAAATATCCTCTTACTTTGACGCCATCACTGCACAATATAAATAAACCAAAAGATTATGAAAAGTATGAAATATAGGATTTTAAATGGTTGGAAAGTAACACTTACTCAATTGCTTTCTTGACAAAAGAAAGATGTTCCTTGAGATATTTAACTCTAGAGTGATCTTTCAATGACACATTAAGTGGTAAGTCTAGATTGTTTATTTCACTAGCTCCTGAAATTAGAACAATATAATGAAATAAAATTATCAAGAAGTTATTTTAAAATTTTAAAGAAAAAATTTACGATGATACCATTTTCTGTGATGTAAATAATTGGATTGTTATAGTGTCGCTTGATATAACGCAGATACTTCCAAATTCCTTCTGGATAGGAATATTGCCATGAAATTCCAAGCTACAAAATGTTTACAATAAGTATGTATATAGAAATATATAAAATTTTGTTGGGCGTCAACTCATGTCCCACATCTGAAATAATGTTAGGGTGACTAGCTTATAAGTGGACCACTAACTCCATTAGTAACAGACATTTTTGGAACTTGCCTAAAAATAAAACCGTGAGAGCTTAAGCCAGTAAGCACTTATTAAATTATTAAATGAGGTATACTCAAACATTCAAGTAATTAAAGATACTCTTAATTACCTTTTCTCCAACTTGATGTCCTTCCGAATTAGTATCTGTGCATATTAAAATAATAATAAAAGGAAAGATTTATTTTAATTTATATGGTAGTAGATATAAGATAATTTACGAAAATTGATAAAAATGTACGTACAATTAATTCCAACACGAATATCGTAGCTATAACTTTGTGGCCATGGATACCAAGGTGGTAGATTAATGTTAGAAACGTAAAAAGCTGTGTAGTAGTTGAATCCAAGAAAATCAATTGATCCACGAACTAACGCAGCTTCTTCTGCTGTGAAATTTGGAAGTCGTTCCTTCAAATAATCTCGCATTGTTTGAGGATAATATCCAAAAGTAATTGGACTTAGAAACCTACATTAAAAAAAGTTATTAAATTTTATTTAACCAAGTTTAAAATCTTTAAATATCAAACAAAGAACCTTATACCATCCAAAAGAATAATCTATATAACGTCTTGTTGCATTATGATCAGCAGGATTAGATGAATTGTAAGGCATTGGCCATATTCCTGGGAGGACAATTCCAATTATTCCTTTTTGGTTTTCCTATTAAAAAGAATGTATATTATCTTGTTAATATTTTAAACATTGAACAAAAAATCAATAGGTATATATATATATATATATATATGATATTTATCTGGTATTACCTGATATTGAGTTCTATATAAGTGAACAACATCAGCATGAGCTAAAAGTAATGTATGTGTTACTTGATACGGTTCAGTTCCCGAGTTTCCACCAGTGCAATTATTATTCAGCCATGCAGAGCATCGATTAGGTGGAAAACTTCCAACATCATAACCTGTGGAAACAATTGTATGTGGCTCGTTTATTGTAGCCCATTGTTTCACTTGATCACCGAATGTACGAAACAACAAATCAGCATAATCGTGGAAATCTTTTCTGCAAAATGAATAACTTCACTATAAGCAACAAACAACACCTTTCAAATGGTGCAAATTATATATATATATATGTATATGAGCTTTGTTTATATTCTTTATTTTCATGTCAATTACTTACATAAAGAGTGTTTGATTCAACAATCCACCATATTCATCTTGTAGTGCTTGTGGGAGATCAAAATGGAAAATGGTCACACTTGGTTTCAAACCTGTAGATTATGTGAAGCAGTTAAAAAGAAAATTATTGTGAAAAAGTTATATTACAATGAATTTCTATCACTTCTACAATTTAAAGTTAAGAAAAAAAATATATAGATTTACCCTTAGAAATAAGCTCGTTTATAAGATTATTATAATACTCAATTCCTTTCTGATTGATTCCTCGACCTCCGTTAACCTTTCCATCTACAAAATTAAATAAAATAATGTTCAAGTATTACCAATTTTCCCATGATTCAGGAAACACAAACATTAACAGTATATATATATATATATATATGAGAAACAACTAAAACTCACTAGGCAAAACCCTAGACCATGAAATGGAGAACCGGTATGCATCTGCATTCATTTCATTTAGGAGCTGAACATCTTCCTATAAATATCATATATATATTATATATATATATATATATATATATATATATATACAATTATTAAGTACTGTTTATTCCAAATTTAATTAATCAAAAATGTAAGCAAGAAAAAACATGTGGTACAAATTAAACCTTGTACAAATAATACGAATTTGTTGCATTGTCTCCATTGCTGCGATCTGCTATTCTCTCTATAATTCCAAAAATAACAATTAGCTGTGAATCTTGATATTTTATCAAAACATAAATAATATATTCTTTAAAATATATATATATATATATATCGAACCTGGATAAGAGTGGGTAAAGTTATCCCAATTGCTAGGTCCTTTTCCATCAACATTCCATGCACCTTCGACCTGGTTGTAAATTAGTAATTTACAATTATACCCTTCCCTTGATATATGTATATATATATATATTATATATATATATATATATATATATATATATTATACATTATTCAAGCATGTCTTACTTGATAAGCAGCAGTGGCAAAGCCAAATGTGAAACCGGGAGGGAAACTACTCCGATTGAGGGCATTTATGTCATTTCCAAGGGACATCCCATATTTCTTAGAGAAGCCATAAGATTCATCAGCAGATAAAAGGAGTAGAAGAACTCCGAGAAGAAGATTGACAAATATTTTCATATTGTTTTTATGATGAAAAAAAAACCTTCAAGATCTCAGCTTTATATAGAAGTCTATTATCTTCTTTAATTTTGCTTTTTATTTTGATTAAAGAAGAAAATGAAGGAAAAGGGTTAACTTTTTGCGCAATTTTTTTGCCACACTGAATGGATGGATGATGGATCACGAGGAGGAAGCTCGTAGAATTCGTGTTCGTCGAGCAGAAGGGAAAATCACGAGAAGGGAAGCTCATAACTCATGTATGGGGGGATCATTAATTTTCTTTTAGATTTACAATAAATTTCCTGAATTTGCTTGAATTTCTTTTTGTGATTTAAAATGACAGATATTCTCTTGCATGTCTTTCATGCATAAACTTCTTGATTTAATGTAATAGATATAAACATCTATGTTTTCTTTTCTTTTTTATTATACTAGGGGTGCCAGGTGTCCCCACCTTTTCGGGGAAATTAATTCGAACACACCTTTTCGGGGAAATTAATTCGAACTCGGCCTGCGAAGCACTAGAGAGTTCAACTCTTACTCGAAAATGAGGGTCTGGCCCAGGACTTTTTAAGCTATAGCAAACTCCTCTCGAGGAATTCAAACTATTGATCATCTCCTTGAATGAAGAATTTAGGAGTCTGCTTACCAACTCTCCCAAACTATTGGTTTAAACACCTATGTTTTCAGGCGTTGTGTAAATTTATTGAGCTTTTTGTTTAGGGCACGGGATGTCCTAATGGGTCCCAATTATGGGAAGACACTTTTAAGTCAATTCATATCTAGATTAATCTTTGATCGAGTCCAATTGGACATGTGCGCGATGAAAGACTAGCCCCAATTTTTTAATGGTAAATTTTTAATGGTTGCATATATGAACAGAAATTGAATTTTTTATCTTACTTAAGTTAGATCTCAAATTTTGAAACTTCAATGGCATCAAGTGCAAAAATAATTTGAGTTGCAAAAGTTGGATTTTGAGATTTAACAAGTGGAAATAAAATAGTTTACTCTAATATTATATAAATATTTATAATTGTTCCCTCAATATGTTTGAATAGACTTGAAAATTAATCGAGCTTACAAATTTGTTTGAGTTGGTTTGTTTTATAAATAGTATAAATCAGTTCGAACGAACTTTGTTTAATAAATGAACGAACCACAACCGAGTATAAACCAGTTCGAACGAACTTTGTTTGCGAACCGTTTGAATGGTAAATTCTAGATTTGGATACTTTATTTTGAAGTTGTTGAAAGATAAATTGTATAAATATTAATTATTTTAGGAACGTTAGACAAAAATACTCTTGATTGGTTGAAAAAATGTTGACTAATAGCAAAATTGAAGACCTACCAGTTTCACTTAACATAAGTGGAACGTTTTGAGACGGGCACTATAAAATAAAAAAAATTTTGATGTGCAAAAATTAGATTTTGAAATCTAAAAAATGTAACTAAAATAATTTATGTGAAAAATAAAATTCTAATTAGAAAAAACAAAAATTAAAATTTGATTGATCATTAAAAGTTTTAAATCTGTTTCTTTTCTACGCTACCTTCCACAAAGGCAACAGTCACAAAATTAGAAGTTTGAATGTTTCTGTAATGATAATTTAATGGAATTCGGACTCATGTGTATTAATATAAAAAATATAATCAAATTTCATTTCTATAGTAATCACTAATTTTGTTTGCACATCAAATTCTTTTTCCCATTTATTCTATTAAAATAATTGTCCCAAAAGAAAGTTCAGTAAAGAAAAAATAATAATATCATATCATAAAAACTTTAATCCAATAACAAAAATTGCTGAACGAGTAAAAACTCTAGCCCAAATAAAAAAGGCAGAATAATAAAAATTTAGTTCAAATCAAATAAATCCAAATAATAAAAAAAAAAGTAGCTCAAATTAACAAAGCCCAACAAGAATAACATTGAACCCAAATAAAAATGCACAGAAAATTCTGAACCCAAATGAAAATGTCCAAATAATAAAATAATTATCCCAAAAAAAAGCCCACATTAAATCAGTTGATATCATAAAAACTTTAGCCCAATTAAAAAATGCTCATGGAGTAAGAAGATTAGCTCAAATGAAAAACCTCAAATAATAAAAATTTATTACAAATCAAATAACCTTAAATAATAAAAAGAGTTAGCCAAATTGATGAAGCCCAACAAGAATAACATTGGGCTCTTATTTTATATTCTAAGTTCTTTAGTTTTCAGATAGATTATTTTTTGGTTAGTATTTATTTGTTCGGCTAATTTTTTATTTTTTCATCTAATTTAATTTCTATTTGAGCCAGTTTAATTGGGCCGAATTTATTAATTAAGGTAATTTAATTTTTATTGGGCCATATATTTTTCGCATGGGCTAATATTTATGTTAAGATTTATATTTTGGGATAAGTTATTATTATTATTTTATTTTTTTTTTGCTAATCTCTACTTTTGAAAAACAAAATTTGCCATTATTTATTTGTTGGGCTAAATTTTTATTTTCTCAGCTAATTTAATTTTCTGGCTTGGCCAATTTATCCTTTTTTTTGTTAATATTTAATTTTTGGACTAAATTTTCTTGGAGCACGTGTGTCGTAGATGCGTCCCAAGTATGGGAGGACAACGCCAAATTTACATCTACCCTAATCTTCGTTAGAGTCGGGTTGATCGTTGTTAGAGGAAGCTCTGACTCTAAATTTTAAACAGTTACATACATGAGTAACGTATGGATTGAATCCGACAATTTCGACTAATTTTTTATTTTTTGTGTGTAAATTCCTTTTTATTTAGGACAATTTATTTTTTAACAATGGCTAATATTTATGTGGATCAAGTTTATTTTTTTTTACCTAATTTCATTTCAGTTTGGACGGATTTATTTTTTTGAATTAATATTTATTTTTTGGGTTAATATTTAATTTTTTTTTGGCTAAAATTTATTTTTTTCTTATAGCACAAGTGTTCTAGATGGGTCCCAATTATGGGAGGGCACTGCTAAATCTACATCTAGACTAATTCTTGTTTGAACCGAGTTGGTCGTTTGGGGAGGAACTCGATAAATTAAACTAATTTTTTATGCTAATTTCTTTTTTATTTAGGTGGATTTATTTTTTTACAATGAGCTAATTTTTTTTTTTTTTCTTCTTAATTTCATTGGATTTATTCATTAGATTTATGCTTTTGAATTAATATTTATTTTTTGGGTTAATATTTAATTTTTAAGGTAATTTAATTTTGCTAGATGTCTTAAATGGGTCTCAACCAATCATGGGAGGGCACCGTCAAATCTACATTTAAATTAATTATCGTTCGAGTCGGGTTGGTCTCTCTAACTCAAATTTTAAATAATTACATAGATGGGTCATATATGGATTAAACCTTAAAGTTTTTTTTTTTCCTAATTTTTTTTATTTAGGCCAATTCTTATTTTTTTTTTTTATTTTTTTGCCTAATTTCATTTTGGTTTGGGAGGATTTATGTTTTTATATGGAAGTCACCGTCAAATCTACATTTAGACTAATCCTCATTCAAGCTGAGTTAATCCTTGCGAAAGGAAACTCTGACTCAAATTTTAAATAACTGCATACATGAGTTGTATGGATTGAATTCATGTATTTTTTATTTTTTTTTGTTAAATTCTTTTTTATTTAGGTCAATTTATTTTTTAGAATGGGTAATATTTATGTGATTGCAGTTTTTATTTTTTTGGCATAATTTCATTTCAATTTGGGTGGATTTATGTTTTTGAATTAATATTTATTTTTTGGGTTAATATTTAATTTTTTGGCGGTGGATTTATGTTTTTGAATTAATATTTATTTTTTGGGTTAATATTTAATTTTTTGGCAAATTTTGTTCTCTTAGAACACGGATGTCTTAGATCCAAATTATGGGAGGGCACCGCCAAATTTACATCTAGACTTATTATCGTTCGAACCGGTTGGTCGTTGCATACATGTGTGACGTATGGATTGAATTCGCTAAATTCTTTTTTTTTTTTACAATTGACTAATATTTATGTTTTGAGAGTTTTTACTTTTTTTTTTCCTAATTTCATTTTGATTTTAGGGATTTAGTTTTTTAATTAATATTTAGTTTTTCGGTTAATATTTAATTTTGTAAGCTTTTTTTTTTTTTTTTTGAGTACGGTGTGTTAGATGGATCCCAACTATAGAAAGGCACGGTCAAATTTACATCTAGACTAATCCTTATTCGAGCCGGATTGGTTCCTTATTGGGAGTAAGCTCTAGCCCCAAATTTTAAACAATTGCATATATGAGTCATGTATGGATTGAACTCGGAAATTAGACTAATTTTTTATTATTCTTTTTTATTTAGCCAATATTTAGACTAAACAGCTGCAATATTTTTTGTCTTAAAGTACGGGTGTCCTAGATGGTCCACTAATCTTCGTTCGAGTCAGGTTGGTCGCTTGCAAGAGAAAACTCTACCTAAAATTTTAAGCAATTATATACATGAGTTGGATTCAACCTCGTAAATTAGACTAATTATTTTTGTTTGAGTCTGGTTGGTCTTACGAAAAGAAGCTTTAACCCTAAATTTTAAAAAGTTGAATACATAAGTCATGTATGGATTGAACACGAGAAATTAAATTTTTATTTTTTATTTTTTTGTGCTAAATTCTTTTTTATTTAAGCCAATTTATTTTTTTACAATGAGCTAATATTTAAGTGTTGGGACTTTTTAGTTTTTTTTAGTTAATTTGATTTCGGTTTGGGCGGATTTATTTTTTGAATTAATATTTATTTTTTGGGTTAATATTTAATTATTTGAGTTAATTTCATTTTTATTTGGCCTTTTTTTATTGGACTAATATTCATATGTGGGCTAATTTTAAATTATTTGGGCCAATTTATTTTTTCGTTTGCATAATATTTATTTTTTTGTTTTTTTTTTGACTAATTTATTTTTGTTTGTGCTGATCTTATTATTTTGGCTAATATTTATTCAATGAGCTAAATTTTAAAAACTTTGCCCAATTTCATTTCTATTTGGGTCCATTTTTTTTTCTTTTGGCTAATATTTATTTTTTTGGGTTCATTTTTTTTTTTTTGATAATAGTTATTAGGTGGTATAAATTTTTATTTTTTTAGGCCAATATATATTTTTGTTAGCTATATTTAATTTTTGACTAATTTTTTATTTTTTGGGCTAATATCATTTTTATTTAGGCCACTTATTGTTTCCTTGGCTAATATTTATTTAATGGACTAATTTTAAATTTAGACTAATTTCATTTTACTTATGCCAATTTATTATTTTTTGGGCTAATTTTTATTTGTTAGGCTAATTTTACTTCTCATTTATTTTAGTTATGGGCTGAATATTTATTTGTTTGACTAATTATTAATTTTAAAATAATTATTTTTTTTGACCAATTTATTTTTTTCATTGCGTTAACCTTGTTGGGAGAACCAAGTATCCAGAAACCGAAAGTCCCTAAACTGAGTGACCTATTGTGCCATCAGATTCCCTAGTAACAAAAGGTGGTGTTCTGATCACTGGACACGAGGTAGATGCCGTATCCATGCTTTATCAAATTTGTGGTTCCATTTAACGTTACACCAAGCATGATTTATGCGTTCTTTAATATTGATCAATCCTTTACGATAATTAGTCCATGTAAACTTAAGGCTTTGGAACCCTAAGTCCATCAAGTGCATGTATGGATCATATCCATAATTGTCATAAAGGGACATCCCCAGCTTTATCTCGTGCCTCCGTTGTCTAGTGAAAATCGCCAATTAAAACCCATTGTACATTTACCAGAATTTCAATATCCTCATCTTCTTTCTCTTTCTCTCTATTATTTAAATTTTAAATTTTCTCGTATTCCTCTTTTTTTATTTCTTTTATTTCTCTAACCATCATTTTTGTTGTTTTTTATTTCTATTTCATTTGCTTGTCTTCCTCTGTTTTTGTTATTTTTTTTATTTCTTTTTCCTCTTCAAAGATATTAAAAGAAAATGATACAGATATTCTAGACTGGTATATATATATATTATATATATAATATATATATATATATATATATATAATATACATCCTTTTACTTAAAAGGTAATTTAAGAAATTTATATTATTTTATTATTTATTTATTATTTAAAATAGATAATTATATGGAAAGAAAAAATAGAATTTAAGATAATATTAAACTTATAAATACCCATTTGATTTGATTGATAGAAGAGGAAAATAGATTTTGGGATTTAAGAGCTTAGGAACCGTTTTAAGAAATATAATTTGGAAATCTCTAATTCGACAACATCATAGTCATAGCCGGAGAAGAAGGTCTTTTGATTGTCAAAGAAAAAAATGTAGAAGAAGGCCTTTTTATCCACGAAGAAAAAAAAGAATTTCATATTTTTATTTTTTTAAATAAATTGTTTATTTTTTAATTTTATATAAAGATATATTTTAAATAATTTTTTTTCTTTCTTTTTATTTATAATGACATTTTTAACTTTTTCTATAATTAAGAAAATAATAAAAATTGTTTAACTTTTTATGCTTTTTAACAGAATCCATCAAAACGATTTTATTGTTGTCTTTAAAAAAATATTTGAGACTTTAAAAATTTTTAAAAATAATTTAAGGACTTAACTTACCAAAAATAAATTTATTTGAAATTAAATTTACCAATTATTTTATTAAAATAATTATCCCAAAAGAAAGTTCAGTAAAAAAACAATAATATCATATCATAAAAACTTTAATCCAATAAGAAAAATTGCTGAACGAGTAAAACATTTAACCCAAATAAAAAAAGCCGAATAGTAAAAATTTAGTTCAAATCAAATAAACCCAGATAATAAAAAAATATAGCTCAAATTAACAAAGCTCAACGAGAATAACATTGAACCCAAATGAAAAAGCACAGAAAATTCTTAACCCAAATGAAAAAAGTCCAAATAATAAAATAATTATCCAAAAAAAGAAGCCCACATTAAATCAGTTGATATCATAAAAACTTTAGCCCAATTAAAAAATGCTCAGGGAGTAAAACAATTAGCTCAAATGAAAAAGCTCAAATAATAAAAATTTATTAGAAATCAAATAACCTCAAATAATAAAAAACGTTAGCCCAAATTGATGAAGCCCAACAAGAACAACAGTGGGCTCTTATTTTATATTTTGGACTAATTTATATTTTTTTATGGTAAGTTCTTTAGTTTTTTGACACATTATTTTTTGGTTAATATATATTTGTTGGGCTAATTTTTTATTTTTCGGCTAATTTAATTTCTATTAGGGCCAAGTTATCCTTTTTGGGCTTATTTCAATTTTATTTGGTCCGAATAAATATGTTGTGCTAATATTTATTAATTAAGATAATTTAATTAATCTCTACTTTGGAATTTTTTTTGCCAGTATTTATTTGTTGGGCTAATTTTTTTTTTCCAGCTAATTTTATTTCTGTCTTGGCAAATTTATCCTTTTTGACTAATATTTTATTTTTTTAGTACTAATTTATTTTTTATTTAGATCAATTTATTTTGTAGAATGGGCTAATTTGTTTTTTTAGAACACGGGTCTTAGATGGGTTCTAGGAGGGCACTGAAATCTACCTCTAAACTAATTTTCGTTCGAGCCAGCAACTGTATACATGAGTCATGTATGGATTCAACTCGATAAATTAGACAAATTTTTTTATTGTTTTGCCCAATTTATTTTTTTTACAATAGGCGAATATTTATGTGTTGGAAATTTTTACCTTTTTTTTCGTAATTTCATTTCGGTTGGACGAATTTATTTTCTTGAATTAATATTTAATTTTTTGAGTTAATATTTAATTTTTTCGGCTAAATTATTTTTTTTAGAGTATAGGTGTCTTAGATGGGTTCCAACTATGGAGGATACCGCGAAATCTACATCTACACTAATCCTCGTTTGAGTCGAGATGATCTTTGTTGGTGGAAGCTCTAGCTCTAAATTTTAAACAGTTGCATACATGAGTCATGTATTGAATCCGGCAATTTCGACTAATTTTTTATTTTTTATTTGGTAAATTTCTTTTTATTTAGGATAATTTATTTTTTAACAATAGACTAATATTTATGTGGAAGAAGTTTTTTTTTTTCGCCTAATTTCATTTCAGTTTGGACATATTTATTTTTTGAATTAATATTTATTTTTTGGGTTAATATTAAATTTTTTTGGCTAAATTTATTTTTTTAGACTAATTCTTATTCGAGCCGGGTTGGTCGTTTGTGGAAGGAAGGTGTGACTCCAAATTTTTTTGGGTAAATTTTTTTTTTTAGAGCAGAAATGTCCTAGATGAGTCCCAATTATAGGAGGGCACCGCGAAATCTACATATAGACTAATTCTTGTTCGAGCCGGGTTGGTCATTTGTGGAAGGAAGGTGTGACTTCAAATTTTAAATAGTTGCATACATGAGTCATGTGGAGGAAGTTTTTTTTTTTTTTGACAAATTTCATTTCGGTTTGGAAGGATTTATTTTTTGAATTAATATTTATTTTTTGGGTTAATATTTAATTTATTTTTTGGCTAAATTTATTTTTTTCTTAGAGCACAAATGTCCTAGATGGGTACCAATTATGGGAGGGCACCACCAAATCTACATCTAGACTAATTCTTGTTCGAGCCGGGTTGGTGGTTGCGGGAGGAAGCTGTGACTTCAAATTTTAGATAGCTGCGTACATGAATCATGTATGAATTGAACCAACAAATAGACTTTTTATCCTAAATTCTTTTTTATTTAGGTGGATTTTTTTTTTACAATAAACTAATATTTATATGTTGGGAGGTTTTTTTTTTCATTTCAGTTATGAGGATTTTTATTTTTGAATTAATATTTATTTTTTGCGTTAATATTTAATTTTTTAGGCTTACAGGTGTCCTAAATGGGTTTCAACCATGGGAGGGCACCACCAAATCTACATCTAGACTAATCATCAGTTGGTCTCTCTGGCCTAAATTTTAAAAAGTTATATACATGAGTAATGTATGGATTGAACCTTAGACTAATTTTTTTTAGGATAAATTATCTTACTAACACTTGAATTTTTCAAAAATTCAGCTTTTGCACATCTATTTATTTTTTATTTGAACAGACACTTGAACTATAAAATATTACCTAATTTGCCCTTCCATCCAAAATTTGTGTCATACTTAATTTTCGGTCAATTTTCTAGATGCATTTTCTTCTTTTTACAATTATAAACATTTTTTTACCTTTTTTTTTTATTTAGGCCAATTTATTTTTTTACAACGTTCTAATATTTATGTGATGAGAGTTTTTACTTTTTTTTTTACCTAATTTCATTTCGATTTGGGCGGATTTATGTTTTTAAATTAATATTTATTTTTTGGATCAATTTTTTTGTTAGACCTAGATGACATCTAGAGTGACCCAAATTTTAAACAACTGTATACATGATTTGTATGGATTGAACCCCGCAATTTAGACTAATTTCTTTTTGTGCTAAATTCTTTTTTATTTAGGTTAATTTATTTTTTTTACAATGGACTAATATTTATGTGATGGGAGTTTTTTTTTTCTTGCCTAATTTCATTTCGGTTTGGACAAATTTATGTTTTTGAATTAATATTAAAATTTTTTCTTTTAGAACACGGATGTCCTAGATGGGTCACAACTATGGGAGGTAAGGCCAAATTTACATCTAAATTTACATGTAAACTTATCATCGTTCCACCGGTTGGTCGCTTGGGGAGGAAGCTCTTGCCCAAAGTTTAGTTCACTTTATTTTATTTATGTGTTGGGAATTTTTACTTTTTTTTTTTGCGTAATTTCATTTTGGTTTCGATAGATTTATGTTTTTAATTAATATTTAAATTTTTGGACTAATTTTTTTTCTTAGAGCACGAGTGTCCTAGATGGTTCTAATGTGGGATATGGGAGGGCACTGCCAATTCTACATCTAGACTAATCCTCGTTCCAGTCGAGTTGTTCCTTGCGAGAGGAAGTTCTTGCTCAAATTTTAAACAGCTGCATATATGAGTTATTTATGGATTGAACCCGACAAATTAGATTAATTTTTTATTTTTGGTGCTAAATTATTTTTATTTGGTCGAATTTTTATTTTATTTTATTTTTTTATTTTACAATGGGCTAATATTTATGTGTTGGGAGTTTTTTTTTCGGCCTAATTTTATTTTGGTTTGGACGAATTTATTTTTTTAATTAATATTTATTTTTTGGGTTAATACTTAATTTTTGGACTAATTTTTTTTTCTTAAAGCACGGGTGTCCATGGATGCCAACTATGGGAGAGCATCGCCAAATTTAGATCTAAACTGATCTTTGTTGGAGTCGGATTGGTCCCTACGGGAGGAAGGTTTAGCCCAAATTTTAAACAGTTGAATACATGAGTTATGGATTGAACCCGACAAATTAAACTATTTTTTAAATTGTTTTTTGCTAAATTCTTTTTTATTTAAGTCAATTATTTTTTTACAATGGTTAATATTTATGTGTTGGGACTTTTTAGTTTTTTTATTTAATTTGATTTTGGTTTGGGCGGACTTATTTTTTGAATTAATATTTATTTTTGGATTAATATTTAGTTATTTGGGTTAATTTGATTTTTATTTGGGCTCATTTTATTTTTATTGGGCTAATATTCATATGTGGGCTAATTTAAATTATTTAGGGCAATTTATTTTTTCCATTGGATAATATTTATTTTTGTGTTATTTTTATTAATTTATTTTTATTTGTGCTGATCTTATTGGGCTAATATTTATTCAATGAGCTAATTTTTAAAAACTTTGCTCAATTTCATTTTTATTTGGGTCCATTTTTTTCTTTTCGTTAATATTTATTTTTTTGGGTTGATTTATTTTTTTGGATAATATTTATTAGGTGGGATAAATTTTTATTTTTTTAGGCCAATTTATATTTTTCCTTTGGGCTATATTTATTTTTTGGGCTAATTTCATTTTTATTTAGGCAAGTTTGGCTAATATTTAATTTTATTTTCTTTGAACACACTATGGGTCCCAATTATGGGAGGACACCCCAAATCTACATCTAGACTAATTCTCGTTCGAACCGGGTTAGTCCTCGCGGGAGGAAGCTCTGTCCCTAAATTTTAAACAGTTACATACATGAGTTATGTATCCTTAAATTTTAAACAGTTGCATACATGAGTCATGTATGGATTGAACCTGTAGACTAATTTTTTATTTTTTTTTGTGCTAAATTCATTTTTATTTACGCCCATTTATTTATTTTTTACAATGGACTAATATTTATGTGTCGAGAGTTTTTACTTTTTTTTATTTTGGGCCTAATTTCATTTCGGTTTGGACAGATTTATATTTTTTGAATTAATATTTATTTTTTTGGGTTAATATTTAATTTGTTTTTGACTAAATTTATTTTTTTCTTAGAGAACAGGTGTTCTAGATGGGTCCCAATTATGAGAGGGCACCGCCAAATCTACATCTAAACTAATTCTTGCTCGAGTGAGGTTGGTCGTTTGCGGGAGGAAGCTGTGGCTCCAAATTTTAAATAGCTGCTACACGAGTCATGTATGAATTGAACGAGTCATGTATGAATTGAACCCTAGACTAATTTTTTATGCTAAATTCTTTTTTTTATTTAGGTGGATTTATTTTTTTTACAATGAACTAATATTTATGTGTTGGGAGTTTTTACTTTTTTGGGTTAATATTTAACTTTTAGCTAATTTATTTTTGCTTATAGGTGTCCTAGATGGGTCTCAACATGGGAGGGATCGGCAAATCTACATCTAAAGTAATCATCGTTCGAGTCTGGTTGGTCTCTCTAGCCCCAAATTTTAAACAGTTACATAAATAAATGAGTTATGTATGGACTAATTTTTTTTACAAACCTTATGTGAGTTTTTTTTTTTTGATTTTGGCAAATTTATGTTTTTAAATTAATATTTATTTTTTGGACCAATTTGTTTTTTTCTTAGACCTAGATGAGTCTCAACTATGGAGACACCGCCAAATATAGATCTAGACTAATTCTCCACATTAATCCTTTACGGGAGAAACCTCTGTCCCAAATTTTAAACAATTGTATACATGAGTTGTATAGATTGAACCTGTCAAATAAGACTAATTTTTTTTGGTGCTAAATTCTTTTTTATTTATGTAAATTTATTTTTTTTACAATGAGCTAATATTTATATGAAGGGAGTTTTTTTTTTTGGCGTAATTTCATTTGAGTTTGGGCGAATTTATGTTTTTGAATTAATATTTATTTTTTGGGTTAATATTTAATTTTATGGGCTAATTTTTTTCTCTAAGAACACTGATGTCCTAGATCCCAACTATGGGAGGACACCGTCAAATTTACATCTAGACTTATCATCGTTCGAACCGGTTGGTCGCTTGTGGGAGGAAGCTCTGACCCAAATTTTAAATAGTTGTATACATGAGTCATATATGGATTGAACCTACAAATTAAATTAATATTTTAAATTTTTTTGTTAAATTCTTTTTAATTTAGGCCAATTATTTTTTTTATAATGGAATAATATTTATATGTTGAGAGTTTTTAGGTTTTTCTTTTCCTAATTTCATTTCGATTTGGGGGGATTTATTTTTTTGTTTTTGGGTTAATATTTAATTTTGTAAACTAATTATTTTTTCTTAGAGCACATCCCAACTATTGCAAGGCACGGTCAAATTTACATCTAGACTAATCCTCGTTCGAGTTGGTCCCTTATGGGAGGAAGCTCTAACTCCAAATTTTAAATAACTGCATATGAATCATGTATGGATTGAACTGGAAATTAGACTAATTTTTTATTTTTTTTGTGCTAAATTATTTTTTATTTAGGCCAGTTTATTTTTTTTACAGTGAGATAATATTTATGTGATGAGAGTTTTTACTTTTTTTTTGCCTAATTTGATTTTGGTTTAGGCGGATTTATATTTTTGAATTAATATTTATTTTTTGGGTTAATATTTAATTTTTTGGGTTAATTTTTTTTCCTTAAAGTAGGGTGTGGTCCTTTACGGGAGGAAGCTCTAACCCCAAATTTTAAATAATTGTATGCATGAGTCATGTGTGGATTTAACCCGACAAATTAGACTAATTTTTTATTTTTTTGTGGCAAATTCTTTTTTGTTTAGTTCAATATATATTTTTTAGAATGAGCTAATATTTATGTATTGGGAATTTTTATTTATTTTTTTGAGTAATTTCATTTCAGTTTGGGCGAATTTATTCTTTTGAATTAATATTTATTTTTTTGGTTAATACTGATCTTTGTTCGAGTCAGGTTTGTCCTTTACGGGAGAAAAATATTGAATTATCTCCACCGACTTTTGTGGAGTATTCTAGAGAATCAAGAGCTTGCAATTGGTGGAGTATTCTAGAGAAATCAAGAGCTTGAAATTGGTAAAATATGAGCATTTAATGTTCTAGAATGGTTGAAAAATGTATGACAATTAAGTGTACTTTAGGAATAATCTAGATTAGCTTAGATAAAGACATAATGGTAGTATAAATAGGTGGGTGAGCAAGCATTTGTGGATGCAATGAAGAAAATTGAGAAATAAAATTGTCCACTTTCAAATCTTCCTTCTCCAACACACGTCCCATTTTGAAGATACACTAGTCTATCACAAAATATCTTCTATTTTGATTGTTAATTTCTCCAATCAAATATCCTTATTTCCCAACAAAAAGTTTAGCCCCAAATTTTAAACAGTTGAATACATGAGTTATGTATGAATTGAACCCCACAAATTAAACTATTTTTTTTAAATTTTTTGTGCTAAATTCGTTTTTATTTAAGCTAATTTATTTTTTTACAATGTACTAATATTTATGTGTTGGGACTTTTTAGTTTTTTTACTTAATTTGATTTCGGTTTGGGCGTATTTATTTTTTGAATTAATATTTATTTTTTGGGTTAATATTTAATTATTTGGGTTAATTTCATTTTTATTTGCGCTCATTTATTTTTTATTGGGCTAATATTCATATGTGTTGGACCAATTTATTTTTTGCTTTGTATAATATTTATTTTTGTGTTTTTTTATTAATTTATTTTTGTTTGTTCTGATGTTATTGCTTGGGCTAATATTTATTCAATAAGAGAATTTTTAAAAACTTTGCCCTAATTTAATTTTTATTTGAGTCCATTTTTTTCTTTTGGTTGATTTATTTTTTTGGATAATATTTATTAGGTGGGATAAATTTTTATTTTTTTAGGCCAATTTATATTTTTTCTTGGGCTATATTTATTTTTTGACTAATTTTTTATTTTTTGGGCTAATTTCATTTTTATTTAGGCCACTTATTGTTTCCTTAGCTAATATTTATTATTTTTTGGGCTAATATTTATTTGTTAGGCTAATTTCACTTCTATTTTAGTTGATTTATATTTGTCATCGGTCGAATATTTATTTGTTTAACTAATTATTAATTTTAAGATAATTTTACTTTTATTTGACAAATTTATTTTTTTCTTTGCTTTAACCACTTCTATTATGGTCTATTTATTTTTGTCATGGGCTGAATATTTATTTGTTTGACTAATTATTATTTTTAAGATAATTTTATTTTTATTTGACCAATTTATATTTTTCTTTGCATTAACCTTGATGGGAGAACCAAGCATCCAAAAACCGAAAGTCCTAAACTGAGTGACCTATTGTGCCATCAGATTCCCTAGTAACAAAGGGTGGTGATCTGATCACTGGACACGAGGCAAATATTGTATCCATGCTTTATCAAAATTGTGGTGTCATTTAACGTTACACCAAGCACGATTTATGCATTCTTTAATATTGACCAATCCTTTACGATGATTAGTCCACGTAAACTTGGGGCATTTGAACCCTAAGTCCATCAAGTGGCATGTATGGATCATATCTAGAAGTTTTTGTGCTTTCCTTGGCATAAAGGGACATCCCCCAGTTTTATCTCGTGCCTCTGTTGTCTAGTTAAAATCGCCAATTAAAACCCATGGTACATTGATGATTTCCCTCAGGCTCTTAATATAGCCCCATAATTATTGTCTAAACACCGCATTAGATGCTACATGGACGAGTGAAAGTACACACGTTGGTATCCCATTAACAGAGACTGCAGCCGTGATGATTTAATCATTTGACGCGTGAATGTTAATCGAAACTTTATTTTCATACCAAATAAGCCATATACCACTTGCGAATCCCAACGCTTCCACGGCAAAGAACCCAGTGAGTCCCATTCGCGTCAGCCATGGGATTATCTTCTGGCTCGGTATACGGGATTCTATGACAGTTAAAATATTCGGCTTATGTGTGCTAACAAGATCACTTAAATAGTTAGTGCTTTTCTTTTTCAATGTTATTTGGTTTAATAATATTTAAAAATGAATGAATATACAATATTGGATAATCATTGTTGAGATTATTTAGTGTATTTGTTGGGAGAGGAACATGTTTCGTCTCAATGAAATGAATTCATTGGCATGGACAAAAATCCATCCAAATATAAATGTAATAACCGTTGTCTAATGAGTATAAAGTTAGGAGTTGAATTCATGAAATAACCCATTAGCTTTGCACTTATTTATGTCCTAACATATCAAAATGATATGATTTGTTATGATTAAGTACTAATGTTAATGTTTAATTGAAATTTTTTATTTCAAAATATATTTAACTAAGTTATAATCTTTAAAGATAAAAAAGAGATACTTAGTATCTTTACCAACCAAAATTATAATCTATATAACGTAGGGCGGCATTATGGTCAGCTGGATTAGAAGCATTATAAGGCAATGGCCATAATCCTGGGAGTTCGATACCAATAATTCCCTTTTGTTTTACTTAAAAAAAATTTCATCATCTCATTAGTCTTTCAAACATAGAAACTAAGACAAAAAATTAGTGAAAAATCTTTACCTTATATTTTGTTCTATATAAGTGAACAACATCAACATGAGCTAAAAGCATGGTATGTGTGACTCGATATGGTTCAATTGATGAGTCTCCATTGAAACAACTATTGTTCATCCATGCAGAGCACCGATTAGACGGGAAAGTTCCAATGTCATAACTTATGACAATAACTATCAGCAGCTCATTTATTGTAATCTATTGTTTCATTCGATCACTAAACGTGCGAAATAAGAAATCAACAAAGTCATGAAAATCTTTTATGTAAAATGAATCAGTTTACTATTATAATTAAGTGATAAATAATAATTTTCACATTAATGGTACAAATTACATATATAAAAACATATATATTAGTTCATGCTAATTACTCACATAAATTTATTCTGATTCAACAAAGAACCATATTCATCCTCAAGTGCTTGTGGGAGCTCAAAATCGTAAATGGTCACGCATGGTTTCAAACCTGTGAATCATGTGAAACAATTAAAACTAAATTGGAGTAAAAAAAAAAAATGTATGGATTTATCAAAACCGTCACGTGTGTGTGAATACAAATTTCAAATGATCCAACCAAAAATTGTATATAAATTGTTTTTGGTACCCACTTGGGGTGTGGTATCTCCTACATTTTCGGTGAGACTAATCTGGACTCGGCCGGCGAAACACTTGTAGAGTTCAACTCTTACTCGAGGGTTAGGGCTTGGCCAAGACCTTCAATCATCATCCTGGAGAAAGCATTTCAGTGAGACTAATCTGGACTCAGTCGGCGGAACGCTTATAGAGTTCATCTCTTACTTGAGGGTTAGAGTCTGACCCAATCCCTCGATGATCGAGAAAGTATTCAACTTTACTAAGTGTCACGAAGTGTCTCTTCTTGGCACGGCCACCAATTCACGGCACTCAACCCGACTTGCACAAGCACGTGCGCAAGCACAAGTACACACACTCACAGCGGATAAAATCACAAGTATAGAGATAGACAAAGATAATTACGGGCAACTCACCCAACCTTTCTATATTAATCAAATAGTAAGGAATTACAAGTATTCGCAACCATACACAAGGCTGCACGGCCACACAGGCCTACAAGATAGAACAACCTAGTCTATCACTCTATCTCTCTCGCTCGCTTCTCGCTCGCTGCTTTCTCCCTTGCCCATCTGCCCCTATTTATAGCCACTAGGGATGGGTAGAGTTTGAGTCAACCCATGGGCCACGGCCCATGCCACTAGGGCAACACTAGGGTTCCCTATATCCTCGGTCTGACTCATACCACTTAGGGCACCATTAGGGTTTCCAACACTCTGGGTCTGGGCCTCAGCCCACACTACAACTCCGCAGCCTACGCCTGCCCTTTCTTCTATAAAAGGGACGCATAGCCAACCCCGAAGCCATTCGCTGCTCCCACACTTGCTCGGCTGCTGCACACTTGCTTGGCCGCTGCACACTTGCTTGGCCGCTGCACACTTGCTCGACCGCCGCCAGAGCTGCCCCGCACCCTCGGGACAAAGGGGCTCACACTAAGCTACCGGGTTAAAAAATTGTATATGATATTGTGTTCAAGTTTTGTCACCACTTTCATATTTATATTACTTAAAACTTTTAATATAAAGTTATCCACCTAAAAGGATTCGAATTGGGGTGAATTCGAACACTCGATCATCCACTATGGAATAAGCATTTAAGAGTTCGCTTACCAACTCCTCTAAAGTACCAAATTCAAAAATTGTATATAATATTGTGTTCAAGTTTTGTCACAATTTTATATTTATATTGTCCATTTAAAAGTTAGAGGCATAAATAAATTAATTACTCCTTTTTAATTAAAATATAAACATACCTTTTACATTCCATGCACCTTCAACCTTTTGTGTAATTGATAAGTAGTTATAATATGTATGTATGAATATATATATATATATAAATTCCATGCACCTTCAAAAGTTTTATGTATGTATACATATAGAGAGAGAGACCTGATAAGCAGCGGAGACAAGACCAAAGGTGAAACCAGGTGGAAAACTACTGCGGTTGAGTGTTTCTATGCCATAGTCAGCGGATATAGGATCATCACTTGGTTCTCTAATAGACATTCCATGGGCAAACAAAAGCAGAAATATCATAACTCCAAGAAGAAGATTATGTACTGATGAGGATTTCATATTATAGCTTGATAGGTCCCAACTTGTGATAACGTTAACGTAAAAAAATGTTTTCTCTTCCGGTGAGAATTAAACCGTAATAGTTGAATGAATTATCTGATAAACTTAACACTTTCTGGGCTGCTTTAAGTAAGCCAAGCCGTTTACAATCATGCCGAAAATAAAGGGAAACTAGTAGCTAACTAACCGACTCAAACACGTAAAATACGTAACTCCACGTAACTCCTTGAAGACCCATTCCTACGTAATCCACTAACTCCAGCTTCCCATGATCCCAACGTCCCTTACGACCCGTTCTCATCCCTTGTTGCATGCGTCATGCATGCAACGTAAACTGCATATTGGTCACATACAGTTTATCCCAAATACTTGGGATTGGGTTTACGAAACCTTGTTGACTGCCGTGGCCTCTCAATACTCCCCCCGTTTGGTGGATCCTTGTCCTCAAGGATCGTTGGTGAGAATTCACTCAGCAGTTTCTTTGTCTGTTCCCAGGTGGCGTCCTCCGGTGGTAGATGCTTCCATTGCACTAGGCTCTCTTCAACCAGTTGACCTCCCTGTTTGACCCAGCGGTTGTCCAGAATTAACTGTGGTTCGAGTTCGACCACTCCTTCATCGGAGACTGGTGGCAATTGTCTGTGGTTCCGTAAGGTTGTCATTTTCGTGGTATCGTTTAAGTAACGACACATGAAATACGGGATGAATGCGTGTGCCTTCCGGTAAGTCGAGTTTGTACGCGACTGGTCCGCATTTCTTCAAGATCACATAGGGTCCGTAAAAACGACTTGCCAATTTCTGATGGACCCTTTTGAAGGCTGTTTGTTGTCGATAAGGATGGAGCTTCAACAACACCCGTTCGCCCACGTCAAATGAAATATCCCTTCGCTTGTTGTCGGCCATTTGCTTCATTCGGTTAACTGAGCTCGCTAAATTAATCTTCAATTGCTGAAGCAGTTCATCGCGAGTCATTAACTGCTGATCCACTTCGTGAATTGGGGACAGTCCGTCTGTGTAATATGGAATGGTGGGAGGCAGTCGTCCATACAATGCTTGGAATGGGGTCATCCCCGTAGAAATATGGTAGGTAGTATTATACCAATACTCTGCCCAGGGTAAATAATAACTCCATTTACGCGGCCATTGGTGCACGAAACAACGAAGGTATTGCTCGAGGCAGCGATTGACGACTTTTGTTTGTCCATCGGTTTGTGGGTGGTATGCGGAACTGAGCTGCAATTTGGTGCCCGACATCTTGAAGAATTCCTGCCAGAATTTGCTGATGAAAATTGGGTCTCGGTCACTAATGACGGACTGCGGCATCCCGTGAAGTTTGATAATTCCCTCGACAAATTTGTCGGCCACTGTTTTTGCAGTAAATGGATGGGTTAATGCAAGGAAATGGGCTGATTTACTCAACCTGTCGACGACCACCATAATCGTGTCCTTGCCTTGAGAAACCGGAAGGCCTTCAATAAAATCTAAAGTGATGTCGTCCCAGACCCGGCATGGGATTGGCAACGGTTGGAGGAGTCCGGCCGGAGCTATGGTTTCAGCCTTGACTTTTTGACATACCTCGCATCCTTTGACGTACTCCTGGACTGATTTATGCATTCCCGACCAATAGAACTGCTGTCCCAATTTCTTATATGTGCGTAAAACTCCTGAGTGGCCGCCCACCTTCGTATCGTGCATTTCATGTAACAATTTGCTACGTAAGGCTCGGTCGTCTGGAATGACAACTTTGCCTTTGAAGAAAAGTAGCCCCTGACGCCACAAATAATGTCCTTCGGGATGACCTGTTGCCTTGCGACCCATTGACTGGATATACGGATCATTTGTTGCTGCCGTTTTAATGTCTTCCCATATACTGACATGCGGAATAAAAACGCTATGGAGAATGGGACTACCTGGTTTGCGTGATAATGCATCGGCAGCAGAGTTTTCACGTCCAGGTCGATAGACTATCTCGTAGTCGTACCCAAGGAGTTTAGCTACCCATTTCTGCTGCTCTGGTGTGGCAATCCGTTGTTCCAAAAAAAAACTTGAGATTGCGCTGATCCGTTTGAATGTAAAATTTCTTGCCCAGAAGATACGGACACCATAAACGTATAGCCTCTATGATGGCTAACATTTCCTTGGCGTAAGTGGACCAGGATTTCTTCGTCACTCCAAGTGCTCGACTCATGAAAGCCACCAGTTTACCTTGTTGAGACAGTACAGCTCCTATGCCTTCCCCAGATGCGTCCGTCTCAATGGTAAATGAGTCCTTGAAATTTGGCATTGCTAATGTGGGAGTGGTTGTCATGGCCTGTTTGAGTGCCAAAAAAGCCACCCCTGCTTCATCATTCCAGCCGCATTGGCCTTTCTTCAAGAGGTTGGTAAGAGGCCGAGCTATAGTGCCGTAATTTTGGACGAACTTCCGGTAATAACCTGTCAAGCCTAAGAACCCACGGAGTGCTGAAATATTATTAGGCCGTGGCCATGCCACCATTGCAGCTATTTTACTCCTGTCCACTTCCACTCCTTGGTTAGTAACAATATGACCCAAATACTCCAGTTTCTGTTACCCAAAGGCACATTTACTAGCCTTAACAAAAAATTGGTGCTGCCTCAATATCTCCAAGGTTTGCTTTACATGCACTAAATGTGTGTCCCACGAAGGACTATAAACTAATATATCGTCAAAGAAAACTAATATAAATTTTCTAAGATGAGGCCGAAAAATAGAATTCATAATGGCCTGAAAGGTAGATGGTGCATTGCATAAGCCAAACGACACATAACCAAATATTCGTAATGTCCATTATGCGTTCGGAAAGCAGTCTTAGGGATATCAAGAGGATTTACTCGTACCTGATGGTATCCAGCCCTCAAGTCAAGCTTGGTAACATATGAGGCACCATAGAGTTCGTCCAACATGTCCTCCACGATGGGGATTGGGAATCGGTCTTTAATGGTTGCTGTGTTGAGTGCGCGATAATCTGTGCAAAAGCGCCAATTTCCATCTTTTTTCTTCACCAAAAGGACGGGTGATGAGAAAGGACTAGTGCTGGGTTGAACAAGTCCTGAGCTTAGCATTTCTTGGACCTGTTTTTCAATCTCCTCTTTTTGATAATGCGCGTATCGGTACAGTTGCACATTAACTGGTTCGGTTCCTTCCTTTAGAGGAATGTTGTGATCAACCGCGCGGATGGGAGGCAAGCTTGAAGGTTCGGAAAATACATCAGAATATTCTTGCAATATTGCTTGCATGCTTGGATGTATGAGGTCTTCTGGGTCCGCTTTGGTGACCGGTAGGCAAAAAGCTAGGATATAGTATGACCTGGTCGAACGCCCTTGGATATTGCTTTAAGTGACGCCGCTTGAATATTTTGGCCATCGATCCCTATCAAACATCTGGTCTGGTTGTCCCAGGAAAATTCCATGGTCAATCTTTTCCAGTTGCAGACCACGGACCCGAGTAGCTCAAGCCATTGGATTCCCAAGACTAAATCCAATCTTGTGAGTGGTAGAGAATAAAGAGTTAATGAAAAAGTGATGCCTTGCAGGTTTACTGGTACCTCATCGAACCTCCCATGGCATCTCAGATCAGCTCCATTAGCTACCCGCACTGTGAATGCCTCAGTCGGTATCACTGGTAATCGTAGTAGGCTGGCCATACGCTCACTAATAAAATTGTGAGTCGATTCGCTATCAATTAACGTGATAACATCGTGGGCACCGATCCTGGCAGCTACTCGCATGGTCTTGGGTGCTGTCCAACCTGTTAGAGCATGCAGCGTGATCTCGGGTTCGATAGTCCTCTCCTGGTTCTCCTCCACTAGTGGTTCTTCATTTACGACGTCACAAGTGTCGTTTTCGCCATCGTGACCTTCCAACATGAGGATTCGGGGCCCCTGACATTTATGTCATGCAGTAAAACGCTCATTACAGTTAAAACACAAGCCTTGAAGTCGCTTACGCATTTCTTCCCAGCTCAAGCGTCTAATAGGGGCGGCCGGTGTTATTGGTGCTGTTCGGTTAACTGAAGGTAGAGCTAGGGGAGCTCGCACTGGAGGTGGAGGGCGTGTGAATCTCCGCTGTCTCGTTAGCTGGTTATCTCTCATGCGCGCGAAGCTGATGGCATCTTTCAACGTTTGAGGTTTAAACATTCGAATCCCGTCCGAGATTTCCGTTCGTAAACCGCCCATGAAAGTTCCCACAAGAGCTTTTTGTGTCCAGCCCCTCACACGGTTGCCCAAGCGTTCAAATTCCTTCTGGTATTCACGCAAGGACCCAGTTTGTCTGACCCTCGAAAGGGCTTCATCGAAATCCTCGCATTCCGAAGGTCCGAAGCGAGCCCAGAGTTCCTCCTCAAAATCCCGCCACGAGGGCACGCGTCCGTCTTCCTGGAATGTTCTGCGAATCCACTGCCACCACTGGTTGGCTTCCCCTTCCAAGTGGTAGGAGGCCAATAAAACTCTTTGTGCCTCGGGCGTATTCTGGAACTCGAAAAATTGGTTCACGCGATTGAACCACTCCGTCGGATCATCTCCTGAAAATCTGGGAAATTCAAGTTTTGCTGTTTTGGACGACACCACCAGCCGTCCTCCTTCGTGTCCGTCTCGGTGATGATGTCCGTGGATGGGATTCTCCTGATTTGCAAGCAAGACATCGGACAGGCAGTTGAGAGTTTCTTCTACATGACGAAGTCGGTCAGCCATACCGAGCTCCATCCGGTGTAACCCTTCTTGTACTCCACCCAGTCCTGCTTCTAGCTGCTCGATTCGCTCCTTATTGGTTCCCATTAAAAAATTCAACCTGGCTCTGATACCACTGATAGGTCCCAACTTGTGATAACGTTAACGTAAAAAAATGTTTTCTCTTCCGGTGAGAATTAAACCGTAATAGTTGAATGAATTATCTGATAAACTTGACACTTTCTGGGCTGCTTTAAGTAAGCCCAGCAGTTTACAATCATGCCGAAAATAAAGGGAAACTAGTAGCTAACTAACCGACTCAAACACGTAAAATACGTAACTCCACGTAACTCCTTGAAGACCCATTCCTACGTAATCCACTAACTCCAGCTTCCCATGATCCCAACGTCCCTTACGACCCGTTCTAGTCCCTTGTTGCATGCGTCATGCATGCAACATAAACTGCATATTGGTCACATACAGTTTATCCCAAATACTTGGGATTGGGTTTACGGAACCTTGTTGACTGCCGTGGCCTATCATAGCTTTTCGTGTTATGCAAGATAACGTCCAATATTCTTCACTTTATATAAACGTAGATATACTTTTCAAAAGTCTTGGCTTAGCACAATGAAAAAGTGTATTGTAAATGTTATGCAAGTTCGATGATTCAATATTTGTTATGAATGTCATATAAGATACGCAAAATAACGTCCAATATTCTTCATTTTATTCAGACCTAGATATATTATATAATAAAAAAACGCATTATAAATGTTATGTATAGTCGATGGTTGGACACTTATTATGTGTACCACATAATCTAAAATGTTAGAGAGATGCAAAACGTGATTGAAGGTAATATATATATATATATATATATTGTAACATCATTCAAAATTCTTGATTTGTTGTAATTAATTATATATCTTATGAATACCACATATATAAGTTACAAGTAAAAGCTAATGTAAAATTTCTTTAAAAATCAAAATTTGAACTTTTTAAACATAATTTAAATTAAATCTAAATACTAAGAATTTCAAACACTTATAGATGCTAAATCACTTAATAAAAAAAGAAAAGAAAAGAAAATTTAATTGGGCGAATCTAATTACTAGAAATAAGTAGCTGACTTTTAAAAGGCTGTCCATCCTTACCATTTGGATTAGGTTTAAAATAGTTATCAAATTTTTAACCCTAAAATTGAATGCCCTTAAAATTTCTATAATAATAAACACCATAAATGAGGTCTATTTTAATAAATAAATACTTTCCAATAAAATTCAAATTGTTTTTAAAAAAACCATCGTATCGAACTTATCACAACGCCCATTAATCTAGATTCGACCCGAGTTATAATGATAGCTTACAATTTAATGAGATGTATAACGAAAATATATGTAGCAAAGAATATATATTTCTTTTATGGTAGCTTACAATTTCTTTATATATGTATAACTTTTTTTTATGACTCTTTTCATTATAACAATAGTGTCAATAGTTAATTTGAACCCACAATTGCATTACGAACTTAGTTTATATGACTAATTTAGTTAATCTTAAACCAACTCTAATTGGAAAAAAAATTTGCATATTTTCTTTTTATATGAAAATGAAAAGGAATAATATAATATTATCCAATTAAAAACATTAAATTAAGTATGAGAATCAATGTATAATAAAAACTCTTTGAAAGAGTTGATATATGGATTCTTAAATGTTTCCTTCAGTATAGATGATCGAGTAAAAATTGAATTTTGCGAGCAGTTGAATCCAGATTAGTCCCCAAATGGGTACCAAATCGCTATTTAAAGTTCCATTTTCAAGGAATATTTTGAACCATTGTGCTGAATGTTTTGGATATCTTTTCGAATTTTTGTAATCTACATAAACGAATCCAAATCGAATTGAATAACCTTCATTCCACTCAAAATTGTCTAGTATTGACCATCCAAAATATCCTTTAACTCTAACACCGTCACTGCACAATATAAATAAATAAATAAAAATGATCAAAATTATGAACAAATATTTAAATATAATGTCTGTGAATTCCAAAAAAGAAAAAAAAGAAAAAGTTTGAGTAATTCACTTACTCAATTGCTTTCTTAAGAAAAGCAAGATGCTGGAAATGATATTTGATTCTAAAGTAGTCTTTCAAGGCTACTTTCAATGGTAAGTTTGGATTATTCATTTCACTAGCACCTGTTGATAGAATAAGATTAAAAAAAAAGCTAATTATATTTTAAATTATCGATAAAAAATAAGTTTAAAAACAGATAAAATAAATATAATAATACCATTTTCCGTGATGTAAATAATTGGATTGTTATATTCTCGCTTGATATAGCGAAGGAAATCCCAAATTCCTTTCGGATATGAATATTGCCACGAGATGCCAAGCTACACCATGTTTACGATTAAAATTTTATGAAAAGAAATAAAAATTACATAACTAGATTTTCAATTACCTTTTCTCCGACTGGTTTTCCTTGGGAATTATGATCTGTAAAATAAGAATGTATTTTAATTAACTTAATTCATATCCTTTATTTTATAGTAGTAGAGATAGTTGAAAATAAACATACGTTGAAGCCCAATACGCATATCATGGCTATAACTTTCGGGCCAAGGATGGTTGGGTGATAATTTGACGTCGGAGATGTAAGCTGCTGTGTAGTAGTTAAAATCCAAGAAAATGGATAGATCCTTGTAATAGTAAAGATTGTTTTTGAGTGAATTTTGGATGACGTTTACCCACATATTTTCGCATTAATGGAGGATAATGTCCATATATTAATGGACGCACGAACCTATAATACACATAAAATATTTATTTTAACCTAGTTAAAAATCTTTCAAGATCAACTAAAGAAATTCAGTATATATGCTTACCAACCAAAAGAGAAATCTAAATAACGTCTTGTTGCAAGATGATCATCCATTGAATTAGAGAAAGGTAATGGAAATATTCCTGGAATTGAAATTCCAATTGCTCCCTTTTGTTTTTCCTGAAAAATTCATTAATCGTGTTAGTCTTTAGAACATAAACAGGCAATAAATCGATCAATAATTTATATATAATACCTGATATTGTGTCTTATATAAGTGAAAAACATCAGCATGAGCTAAAAGTAGGTTATGTGCTGCAATATATGGTTCAGTTCCTGAGTTTCCACCAAAACAACTATTGTTCATCCAAGCAGAGCATCTATTAGGAGGACTAGTTCCAGTATTGTATGCTGTATCAACATAAAATATTGGTTCGTTTATTGTAATCCATAGTTTCACACATCTCCAAATGTACTGAATAATAAATTAGCATAATCGTGAAAGTCTTTTCTGTAAAACAAATCAATTCATTATAAGCAACAACAAAACCTTCCAAATGGTACAATTTATTTCATGTTAATTACTTACATAAAATTAGTTTCATTCAAGGAACCACCATAATCATCCTGTAATGCTTGTGGGAGATCAAAATGGAAAATAGTCACCATTGGTTTTAAACCTACACAAAACAAAATCTCATTATATTAGACTAAAAGTAATAAGAGTGCGTGATAAATTTAAAAATTAAATAAACCAATTTTTAGATGAATAAAAAATTTTACACTCTTATCCTACAAATACACGCTAAAAAATAGAAAAATAAAGAAATATACCTTTATCAATAAGTTCGTCTATAAGCTTATTATAGTATTCAAGTCCTTTATAATTGATTCCTCGACCTCCATCAACTTTCCCATCTAAAAATTTAAAATGATTATCAAATGTTACACCAATCAGTCCATAATTAAAAAAAAAAAAAAATCTTCTAAAAATATAAGAAGTAATTATATACTTACTAGGCAAGACTCTAGACCAAGAAATTGAGAACCGATATGCATCTACATTCATGTCCTTTAGCAGTTGAACACCTTCCTATATATATAAATACAATTAATTTGGTTGATATTCCTAAATTAATCAAAATGTGTGAGCAAGAAAAATAATGTTGTGCAAATTATACCTTGTACAAATAGTAAGAGTTTGTTGCATTATCTCCATTGTCGTGATATGTTATTCTCTCTGCAAGTTCATAATAACAAATTATTAAAAAAAATCACATCTTTTTTTAAACATAGTTAGATTATATATATATTATATATATATATATTATATATATATAATCAATTGATTCTTAATTATCAGATACAAAGAAAATTAAGAAAAAAGATCAATGAAAAATTAATTGTCACGTAAATGAAATAAAATAAAAACAAAAAGTTAGAGGCAAAAGTATTTATTTCTTTTCTGAAAATATGTACGTAAAAGGGACCTCAGACCACAGATAGAAAAACCAGGATAATATATTAAATGAGCAAACCTAAAAAGTCTTTCCTCCAATCAAAAAATAAATAAACAAATAAAAACACACACATAATATGATACGACGTCGTAGTGAACCTGGAAATGCGTGCGTAAAATTATCCCAATTGCTTGGACCTTTACCATCTGCATTCCATGCTCCTTCAACCTGTTGTGTAAATGAATTATTTACAAACAAATCCATACCATTTATAAATTCATCGATTAATTCTTAAACATTGATGAATTTCTTTAAATTTCAAAGTAAAAAAAAAAAAAAAAAAACCTGATAAGCTGAAGATGCACAGCCAAAGATGAAACCAGGGGGAAAACTACTGCGGTTGAGAGAATGTATTCCATAATCACTGGATATTTGATCAACGGGAGGACGCGACGGTGGTGGCTCTTTTATAATACTACTACTATTACTCTTACGAACGCCACAATTCCTGGAGAAGCCATAACCATCAATGGCAAGCACAAAAACTACAAGAAGATGGATATATACTTTCATGTATATATATATATATATATATATCCACCTCTTGTTGGCTTTATATAAAAGCAAAGTTTTCCCCAATGTATGCTCATGTTTCTGTATTCACGTCTAAATTAATCTCGTTCATATCGTTTTATCTCTTGAAAAGAGATTACATATATAAATTAAACATTTGACCTTATGTTAATTGGATTGACACCACTTAACTCCACATTATATAATATTGTTCGTTTTAGGTCTAAAATCTCACGATATTACTTTTGGATAACTATCCAAAAGACCTCTTACTAATGAAGTTAACGGTATTCTTATAAGTTAGTCACCTCTAATATTATCTTCAGATGTGAGACATGCATTCATATCCTCACACTTTAATTATCATTTTTTATAAAGTTAGTTTCTAATTAGAATTTAATTGAATTCTAAATTATTTAAATAATGTGAAATTAAACCTTACATCAATATTTATATTAAATCAACCAATATAATTAGAACATAAGAAATGTAGAATCGTATGTCTATATTTGTAAATTTGAAACGTATACTTTTATATATGAAAGTGATTGATTTAGTAGAAAAAGAAATAGAAACCAATTTTGGGAATAGTGCATAATTAGAGGACTGTTTTGCAAATTTAATTTGTTCTTTTCCATTATTTTTTTTTTCTCTCTCAAAAAATGAATGCATCACGAGGATTGTCGGTGCAGCTCTCATCTGCTTTTTAACACTTCCAAGATTGAAGTTACATATCACTAATATTTTCCTTAATGGGTACAATAGCTCAAAGTTTCTAGATACCCTTTTTTCTATTTTTTCTTTTTCTTTTCTTTCTTTTTTTAATTTAAAAAAAATGATATCCGATATAAAGGATCACAAAAGATTCAAATCGTGTATTACGTGTATGAAATTTTTTATAATTTTATTATTTTAAATATAAATCTTAGACTTTAAGTAATATTATTATCAAAATATTATAATTTATTATTATTTGTAAGTTGATGTAGGGTTGCGAAATAAATGTAGATAATTATAAGTCGGTGGATTGGGTTCACAAAAATAAAAACACCAACTACTTTGTACGGCGGTGTCGGGCTCACAAATAAATGGAAATAAATTATTGAATAATTAGTGAGTTTATTCCAAACAAATTTAATTTTGATAAATTTAATTTTAAATTATTTTTTTAAAATAATAAGATGTTTTTTGACAAATTATGTCAAAAACTCTAAAAATATAATGATTTTTTATTTTTAAGTTAATTAAAAATAAAGATAAAAAAATCATGAAAATAAAGAAAAAAAAAATTTAAACAAAGAGATAAAAAAAATCAATTTTTATTAGATCTTATAATGTATTTCTTTTGATATTTCTTTTCCGCCTTTGTTTATTGAAAATGTTGTGTGTCTACAATTGCACTTATAAAATTCAAAACAAAAGAAAAAGAAAAAGAAAAATTATAAAACTATAAAATAACTTAATTTAATCCTTTTTTTAATAAAAAAATGTTAACATAATTACATTTAATTTCTATACAAAAGATATCTATTTTAATTGCTAATTCAAATTCTATTTCATGAGAAATCTTTTAAACCATTGTGCAGAAAGTTTTGGATATCTTTTAAAATTATCGTAATCGATATAAATCATTCCGAAGCGAATACTATAGCCTTCAAGCCACTCGAAATTATCTGATAACGACCATCCGAAATATCCTCTTACTCTCACACCATCCCTGCATAATATATAAATAATTATTAGTATAAAAAAAAAAAAAAACCATCTTCAAGATTCATTCAAGTAATACTTACTGAATTGCTTTCTTAACAAAGGCAAGATGTTGAAAGTGAAATTTAATTCTAAAATGATCTTTCAAAGCTACTTCAAGTGGTATATCTGGATTGTTTATTTCACTTGCTCCTACAAAAAGATTAAGATTATAAAATTAGATAATTATTGTATTTCAATTATTTGTAATTGATCTTTAAAGCAATAAATTAGTACCATTTTCCGTGATGTAAATAATTGGATCATTGTAATGACGCTTGATGTAGCGAAGATAATACCAGATTCCTTTTGCATAAGAATGTTGCCAAGAAATCCCAAGCTGCATAATAATGTTTACATTTAAGTTTTTATTCATTAATATATATATATAATTGATAGATAATATTAGGCACTCAATTACCTTCTCTCCGGCTGCAACTCCTTCAGAATTAGTATCTGTAAATGTGTAAAAAAAAAAAAAGAGTTATTTCAATTTATATTCGATGTTATGTTACAAAAATGGTTGAAAATAAATAAACTTACAATTAATTCCAACAAGAATATCATAGCTGTAACTTTTTGGCCATGGATACGAAGGTGGTAGGTTAATGTCAGAAACGTAAAAAGCTGTGTAGTAGTTGAATCCAAGAAAATCAATTGATCCACGCACTAACGAAGATTGTTTTATTGTAAATTCAGGAAGTCGTTTGCCCAAATAATCCCGCATTGTTTGAGGGTAATATCCAAAAGTAATAGGACTTAAAAACCTGCATAATATTTGTATAAGAACACAATTGAGATGAATGTTGAAGTGTTTAATGACCAAACAAAGAACTTTAATCTCCTTACCAGCCAAAAGAATAATCTATATAACGTCTTGTTGCATTATGATCAGCAGGATTAGAAGAGTTATAAGGCAATGGCCATATCCCCGAAAGTACAATTCCAATTGTACCCTTTTGTTTTTCCTAAAACAAATTTCATCATCTTGTTAGTCTTTTAAACATTCAAGGTAAGAAATAAATAGGTATATATAGCATAATCAATGAAATTTTACCTTATATTGTGTCCTGTATAAGTGAACAATATCAGCATGAGCCAAAAGTAAGTTATGTGTTGCTTGATATGGTTCAATTGACGAATCTCCGTTGAAACAATCATTATTCGTCCACGACGAGCATCGATTAGGAGGGAAACTTCCGACATCATAAGATGTCGTAACAATTGTATTCGGTTCATTTATCGTAACCCATTGTTTAACTCGATCACCAAATGTACGAAATAACAAATCAGCATAATCACGAAAATCTTTTCTGCAAAATCAAACAATAATTTTCAAATTTTACAAGTCATATATATATATATATATATTAATTAGAGCATGCTAATTACTTACCTAAATTTAATCTCATTCAACAAACCACCGTATTCATCTTGTAGTGCTTGTGGAAGATCAAAATGGAAAATGGTCACACTTGGTTTCAAACCTGCAAATCATGTGAAACAATTGAAAACAAAGTTAATTTGAAAAGGGTTACTTTGCAATGAATTTCTACAACATATACAAGTTTCATGTTATAAATAAGGCTAAATTCATACTCTATTTTTTTTTTAAGCTGCTCATATGTTCAAATGTAATGAATTTCTAATTACTAACCTAATATGTGGTATTAGAATGATAAATCTTTATAAATAGTATCGTATGTCAAAACATATAAGAGACCTAATAAATAACATAAATTTATCAATTCGGCTCTTTTAATATATGTATTTAAAAAAATAAAAAATTTATCAATTAAAATATATAATTATAACATTATATATATATATATATATATATATATATATAGAGAGAGAGAGAGAGAGAGAGAGAGAGACGCATACCTTTAGCAATAAGTTCGTTTATAAGATTATTATAATACTCAATTCCTTTTCGATTAATTCCTTCGCCACCGTTAACCCTTCCATCTGAAAATTGTAAAAATGATCAAGTGTTAGTAATTTGCTCATAATTCAACAATATATATATATATAAAAGTAATAATACTCACTAGGCAAAATCCGAGACCAAGAAATTGAGAACCGATATGCATCTGCATTCATGTCCTTTAAGAGCTGAACATCCTCCTATATATATATATGATAAAGAAGTTCTAATTAATTAACGTTATTCATTCCTAAACAAAATTAATAAAAATATAAGAAATTAAGAAAAAAAAGTGGTGAAAAATTATTACCTTATACAAATAATAAGAGTCTATTGCTTTGTCTCCATTTCTTTTATCTGCTATTCTCCCTACAATTTCAGCATTAACAACAATTTAGCCAACCAAGTCTCTCTCTCTCTCTCTCTCTATATATATATATATAAATTATTTTTTTGTAATTACTATCAAAACCCATCTTCTTCTTTTTTTTCTTTAAAGAAAAAAAAAAATAATAATAAAAAAATATATATATATATATATATTAGAAAAGAAGGGAAAAAAACATGGGAAGTAATAAACGACGTAGTATTGAACCTGGATTGGAGTGGGTAAAGTTATCCCAATTGCTTGGACCTTTGCCATCAACATTCCATGCACCTTCTACCTGTTTTGTGTAAAAATGATCAATTTTACCATACCCAGATCCATTACATATATGTATGTATATATATATATATATATATATATATAGAGAGAGAGAGAGAGAGAGAAAGAGAGAGAAAGAAACCTGATAAGCGGAAGATGCGAGACCAAAGGTAAAACCAGGTGGAAAACTAGTACGGTTGAGAACGTGTAAACCATAATCAACCGTGATAGTACGAGGAGTTGAATGATCTGATTCTGCACAAATTTGGTGAGCAAAAAACAGAATCAAGACTACTCCATGAATTCGAAGAAGATTGTTATGAACTACTGATATTGACATTTCTTTCATATTAAGGCAAAAAACACAAGAAAAAAAAATTATGGGATTTGAACATATGGAGAAATTGATGGGTACTTCTTGGCTTTATATAAAGGCAAGCGTTTTTTTTTTGGTCAATTTGTCAACAACTTCTACTACTTTTTTTCCTTAGATTTGATTTTCTTTTTTTTTATTATTATTATGCCGCCTATGAATGACTTATTTTCAGACAGGTTTGGAATATCTGGATTCTTCCTCGTTTGCTTTTACTACCCATTTCCGTGTATCGTGTTTACAGAATTTATGCTCTTTATTCTGGAAACTTCCTTTTTTTTTTTTAATATCTAAATAAGGAAAGCTTCTTTTTTTCTTTTTCCTTTTGAAGTAATTTTGAAGCTTTTGCGTTCCTAACAAAATTATCTTACTATATTATTTTAAATTAATTTTATTGTCAAGAAGGCATTGCTCGAATAGTACGTACCTTCATTTATGACAGGAAGATTATAAGTTCCAGACATTATAAAAGGCGTTGTTCAGATAGTAAGTATTCTTCTTTATGACAGAGAGATCATACATGATAGGAACAAATAGTCGCATAAGTATTATTTAAAAAACAAAACCTAAATATGAAATATATATATATATATATATATAGTAGGGTAAATTATCCTACTAACAAACTTTTCAAAAATATAGTAGGATAAATTAAAATTTTTGTCATACTTATTTTCGTCTTTTTACAAGAGAATTTTTTAATTATTAAGGTTTTATTTTCAATGGTAATTTTGTTATTTTACTTTATTATTAAAAATTCGAAAAATATTTTTTTGTAAATTCGTGGGTTTAATCCTACAACCAAGCACTTAACTAAACCATATCTACCTACTAGAACAACTATAAATATATAAAATTATTTGAAACTTATATTTTATATTATATTACAAAAATAATAAATACGCATTTTATATTGCGATTACATTTTATATTTTAAATATAAATTATATTAAATATAAACATTCTTAAAAAAATATTATCAAATGACACAATTCAAACCACAAGTTTTTTGTTGTTGTCACCTACCTCAAACCTTACATTGAAGTTCTTCTTCAACTCTTTTGTTTCGAATTCGTCGCAGAACATGAATTTTGAGGTATTTTTTTATACAATGTTATTGCTGACATTAATAATGTAATAATGTCATTGTAAAAAAAAACTCAAAATTTGTATTCTGCAACGAATTCAAAGTTAAAAAAAAAAATTTCTAAGGTTTGAAGAAGAGAATGACTACGAAGACATATCGTTTAAATTGCGTTGTTTGGATAATATTTTTTTAGAATCTTTATATTTAATATAATTTTTAAATAATATAAATTTTTGTATTTGTTCAAATAGTAAATGTTTATTTATTGTTTATACAGTTGTGATTCAAATTTAGGAGTTCAAAAATATAATTATGTTAAATTTATTTTGGCATCATCTAGTATGTAATATAAAATATAAGTTTCATACATGTTAACATGTTAATAGTTGCTCCAGTGGATTAATATAATTTTGACATTTATAATTTAAAAGATTTTTTCAAATTTTTTCAAATTTTATGAAAAGATAAAATTATCCCTAAAATAAAACTTTAATAATTTTAAAATATTAATAATTTTAAAAGACGAAAATACCCTAAGAATTGGATGGAAAATAAAGTCTGAAGGAAATTTTGAACAGAAAAACAAATAAAGTAATATTATATAGTTTAAGTGCTAATTTAAAACAAAAATAAATAAAAGTATAAAAATTAAATTTTTAAAATGTTTAAGTATTAGTAAGATAATTTTTTCTAGAATATCCAACACGTACCCATCCAACTACAGCGCGTTTGGATAAGTATTCTTAAAAAAATAAGAAAAAATTAAATGTGTAATTTATAATATATATATATATAGTATATGGTTTCTGGAATATCCAACACGTACCCATCCAAGTACAGCACGCGTTTGGATATAATACCAGCTGTCCAAGATTTTTAGGTGATATTATATGCAGCATAATTTGTATCATTTTGTTATTATTATTATTGTTTAGAAATGATAGAAATGATAAATAATAATTTCTAGTAATAATACTTTTCTTTTTTTCAAAAATCAGGAAGTAGAAAAAATATATATATAAAATAAGAAAAACGTACGAACAAGTTAGTTTGTCGCCAGCCGTTTACTTGGAATTACATACTTTCAAGAACAATTTTGAATTTGGTACTCTATCCTTAACTTAAATTTCCAACATTTAGCAATGGTGGATTAGTTTTCTAAGTCAAAATGAATGTCGACATTCTTTTCAAATACCCTTTTTGTAACGTTTTGGAGTCAATTTTATAATACATACTTGTATATATATATTATCTATATTTTTAAAAAAATATTTATATATCCTTTGGGTTTGACTTTGTATCTTTCTTTCTTTCTTTTTTTCCATTTTTTGTAATTATTTTATGTCAAATTATTTTGTAAACAAAGATTATTAGTCGAAAGTTTTTGATTAGAAATTTATATTATATATATATATATATACACACATATACATAATATTTAAAATTACAGGAAAATATAAATGAATACTATTATATATTTTTGGTCAAACTTTTCAAGTTAAAAAAAATTTATATATTGAACTAAAATAACTTCTTCTTTTTTGTTTTAAAATATACATATTATTGATATCATCGATATATATATATATATATAGTTAGATAATATCAAATAATTTCTACAGTCAATAATGGTGGATGATATTTTCGTCTACTGGAATTGAATATTTGTCAAAATAAATGGGCAATTTAAATTTTTCAAAGGAACTTACACACACACAGATATATATTTCTCTCTCTATTTGAATAATGTCTTAATTCAAAATTACTTAAATTAATATGCTATCTTATTAGTATTTTAGACAACATTTTAAAAAAATCATAAAATTCTCATATTTTATATTAAGTTAATCCTCTAACTATTTAGGTTTTCTTCGAATTGGTATAAAATTTTTGTTGTAATATGAATTTAAATCTTATGAGACAAAAGTTGTCTAATATATAAATATTTTACATACTTTATTAGTATGAAACTTTGTAAGAAAGTGTCAAAAAATAAACTCATGAGGATTTAGATTCAAAATAAACAATATAATACTAATATGGAAGGTTATAATATTGAGGATTTTAATTAAAAAAATTAAAAAATAGAAAATTAATTAAATTATTTATAATAAAATATTTATGATTAATGAAAAAATTATTGGGCCCGAATAATCCCACAAGATTAGGCTCATTGTCGCTGCTTCGACAACACTAGGTTTTCACAATAAAGACTTTTTTCTCACGCATCTCTTACAATTACAAGCAAACCCACTAACCTTAAGCTCTGGTATCACTTATTGGGTTCAATCTTCACAACGAGGGCTTTTTTTCTCACACATATCTTACAATTACAAGTAAGTCCACTAACCTTAAGTTCTGGTAACACTTATTAGGTCAGAATAATCCTTGGGCTGTCACCACTTACCACCAGTGCTTTTTTTCTCGCACGCCTCTTACAATTACAAGCAAGTCCACTAATCTTAAGTTTTGATAACACTTATTGGGTCAAAATAATCCCACAAGATTGGGCTGTCACCACTTACCTCTAGGGCTTTTTTTCTTACACATCTCTTATAATAACAAGCAAGTCCACTAACCTTAAGCTCTGATACCACTTATTAGGTTCAAATAATCCCATAAGATTGGACTGCCACAACTTACCTCTACATTAGTATGATATTGTCTATCCTCACAGTTTTACTCTTGGGTAATTAGACTGCCACCACTTACTTCTAATCGCTAGGTCTTCACAATGATGACTTTTTTTTCACACATCTCTTACAATTATAAGCAAGTTGTTTGCTTGGACTTACGCTCTCACGATTTTGTTCTTGGGTAACTACCTAAAATGCCTCGGACTAATGGATTGGATTGAACCCCAACAAAAAATGTAATAGTTAAGTAATCGAAGGCTAATAATATTTTCTAAAATATTGTGATTGAGAATTTTGTTTTAGTATGTTTAGTAATCACTTTAATCAAATTAATCTGAAATTGAAGTAGCGTAAAATAACATTACAACGAAGCCATGTGTATTAGATATTATAAAATTCTCCGACAAAGTGATGTCTACTTTCTTATCGGCCCATCCAATCCAATTACGATAAAGATGGAATCGGATGGGCATACCTTTTCTTTGTCCATTTTGTGTTCTTTTTTTCCATGAAATGGGGTATTATATATAAAATATAATAGCAAAAAAACACTGTATTCATACATTTAACCACCAAACAGTCACAAAAGACTTAAATCCTAATCTTCTGGGTATGTAAACTACCTATCAAATCTAGGCATCTGTGCAAAATATTATAGACCAATAATTTAGCAGGTGAAAACGGTTTCTTCTGGAACATGAAACAATTTCTCCACTGACATATAACATGAACAGCTTCCCTAAATATGTACTTCCATCTTCCTTGCATCTCTTCATGTAGCTTCATGTTGAGTTAAATCCACAGTGCAGGATCACATGTTTTCCAATCCGTAGTGTATACCATTGCAAGGATGAGAAAGGACCACACTTGCTGCGGAAGTTTACAGTCCCTAACAGCATGTAGTGTGGCCTCAATTTCCTCCCCACAGATCATACAAGTGGCATCCTCCACAATGTTCCTGCTCCATAATAAGAAGTTGGTCTTCAATCTATCATGACAAACTAACCAAAGTAATAAGGACCCTCGCGTTGGCCCCTTCAGTTGCCAAATGCTACTCCACGGACTTACACAATGCTGTCCCCCTTCAGTTTGTCTCAATAGTTCATAGGCTGAGGCATTTGTGAACTTGCCATTTGAAGATGGCAGCCACTTGAGCCTAGGCGGATTACCCGATTTCGCCTCTTCCCTGATTCCCTTACATAACACTTGGTAGCCCCATAACATACCTCCAAACAATCGAGGCTACCATCCCCCCTATTTGCATATCTCCAAATCTTCAATGGTTTTCCTCGAAAGCCTACATGACTGCATTGTATATACTGGAGTAGCATAGAGGACCGACCGAATGAGTACTAGCCTAGCTGCCTGAGAGAGAATCTTCGCCTTCCATCCCCCAAGTCTCTTACGAACTTTCTCTACTATTCACTGAAAGTGTTGCCTTCAAGTTCGGCCATGTATTAGGAGCACTCCGAGGTAGATTCCTAGATCCTTAGTAGTTGCGATACCACATCTAGAAGTAATGGTACTCACCAACTGGCTTGATGTGTTCGGTGTATACCAAATTCTGGATTTGTGTAGATTGACCTTTTGCCCAAAGAACTCACAGAAGGTCCTAAGTACATTCTTCATTACTACTTCCTGAGAGATAGACGCTTCTCCAATAAGTAAAAGATCGTCTGCAAAGAATGTGTGTTATCGGGGGACCTGAACGGCTGGCTTTACATGGTTTCCATTCCTTTAGATCCACTGCCCCATGAATCAACGAATTAAGAGCCTCCATGCATAGGACAAACAAATAGGGAGATAAAGGATCCCCCTGCCTCAAACCCCTTTGAGGTTGGAACTCTTGCAACCTATCCCCATTCCATATAGCCGAAATATGAGTGGACTTAATGCAATTAAGTATAACTTGCACCAGTCTGGTTGCAAAACCAACTTCCCGTAGCACCTCCTCTAGGAACTCCCAATCAACTCTATCATACAATTTCTCTAAGTTAATTTTGACTATCATTGCTCCCTTACTTCCTTTCCTTTTTCGGAGAGAGTGAATCAATTCTTGTGCCACAACTACATTATCGATGGTTTATCTTCCGGGGATAAAGCTAGCCTGGCTATGTCCTACTAAGTCATTCATGAGCGGCTTGAGATGATTTGCCAGCACCATGGAAACAATTTTGATGACTATATTGCTAAGGCATATAGGACGAAATTCTGAGGTGTACTCGGGACTCTCTGTTTTTGGGATTAAGCAAATCAAGGATTGGTTGATGTGTGTTTGTACTATGGTGGACTAAAAAATGTTCAAAACACCTCTAGTTATCGCTTCTCCCACCCATGGCCAGAACCGTTGAAAAAAACACGCACGCAATCCATCCAGGTCAGGTGCTTTATGTGCTCCAAGCTGAAAGAGTACCACTTTTATTTCATATTCAGTAACTCCTCTATTCAGCCACCAGAGACTTGCCACCAAGCTTAGGCAGCTGCCACAGTCTTCCCATGTTGTTAGGTCTGCTCTCTTTTGTGTATAGTTGCTGGTAGAAAGCAACAGCCAACTGTTGAAGGTCCTTAGTATCAGTACACCAGCTGCCATGATCCCTTCATAACTGCGTGATTCTATTGTGTCGTCTCCTTGCCACAGTGCTCGCATGGAAATACCTCGTATTCCTATCTTCAAAACATATCCAATTCTCCCGAGATTGCTGACGCCAATAGGTCTCTTCTTGTGTCAAACTATCATTTAACTCAATCATCAGTCTCCTCTCTAATTTCTCTAGTGATCTACACTGTGTTACTGCTAATCTCTCTTGTACCCCCAACAATCTTGCAATACATCTTCGTTTTCTGTAGAAGATATTCTTAAAAACCACCTTATTCTAGACTTGAATCCCCACCCTAAACTGATGAATGGTCTCCCCAAGGTCGTTTGAGCCTTGTTTCCAGTTACTCTCGATTGCTGCAGCAAAATTAGGGTGGTGAAACCAAGCCTCAAGAAACCTAAATCCACCAGAATTTGTCTTGTTGTCTTTCTGTAAGCCACACACCAACAATGGATGATGATTTGAAGACATTCGAGGAAGATGTCTCACATACACCTTAGCAAATTCATGATGCCAAAGAAGGTTACACCAGGCTCTATTAATCCTTTCTTGAATTAAAGCTAGCCCCTTCCTCATGTTCGTCCAAGTATACTTTGGGCCTCTATATCCCAAATCAAGTAGTTGGCTTCTATCAATTACTGTTTGAAGCTTAGAAGCTCTACTTCTATTGATCGGGCGACCTCCTTTCTTATCACAACTATTAAGGGGCTGATTACATCTCCTATGACCAACCAAGAGAGATGAATAATCTCTCCTAACTTACTCAAGTAGGTCCACAAATCGTCACGAAGTAGAGGAAGGGGTGAAGCATAAATTATAGATACTACCCACCTCCTGTTATTACTATCACAAACCAACACAGTAAGAATTTCGTCAATTTTAGAAAGCTCTTCGATATGAATTCTATTGTTGTCCCAAAATAACCAGATTCCACCTCCAAAGCCCGAGGCCTCAACAAACATACCCTCATCAAGCTTGATTTTTCTCATAATACTCTGCTTCACATAACAACTATTAGTTCTAGTCTCAAGCAAAGCAATCATACATGAATCGTATGTCCTAACATTCTCCTGAATGTGTCTGATAGTTTCGGATACGCCGGTAGTGTGCTTACATCAACCTCCATCACTGCTGAAATTGCTTGTTGTTGCTTTGTTGTAATGGTTGTATTTTGTGGTGGGCAGGTTTGGGCATCCACCACTTTCTTTCGGGTTGGGGACATGCGTTGGGAACCCACTGATTGTAAGGTATCCTTAGAGCTTCCCTCCTCATTTCCTAGTTTGACCGGATGAGTAGCTTCAACAGGCTGACCCGATACATTAACCACTTTAAATGTTATTGTTCGGGCCGCCCCAGATGAGCCCACCGTCGATTGGATATTATTCTTGGTTGTGGGTCTAGATCCTCCCTTCTAATTTGGGCCCCCCTTTGGGCCTTTACCCTGTCCACTTACCTTGGGCCCTTTTTTCTGTCCAGTGTTTGTTAGACCCGGTAAGCTCTGTATCTTCATCTTAAGTGTCTCAATGGCCTCTGCCACCTCATCATTCTCGGGCAAATCCTCTAGGACTGTAAATCCAGCTTTTTTACCCTGCCTCGCAGGAGGCTAAGAGACGTCTGTTGCAGGTGCTTTTCCTGACATTCGTTATGGAATGTCATTGTCCACTGTTGTTCATCGATCCCCCCAACATGATCCATCAGTTCTGCCCCCTGATGATCTCATTTGCGTCTGTCCACTAGCTTGGTATACTTACCGGCTGAATCTCCAGTAAGGTTTGTCGGTTGTTTTTTTTTCTGCACACGAGCTTGCCACTGTTGTTGCCTTCTTCTTTCGTGTGCTAAAATCATCCACGGGCCATAAGGTCCCATCTGTGTTTCTTCCTGTGGTTCCTCCGATCTCACCGGCTGTGTTTTTGATGAGTCTCCTGCTGCTGCCTTGGGACAGGCTCCCGTTTTGTGACCGTACCTACCACATTGAAAACACATCCTTCCTAACTCTTCGTACTCAACCTGAACTACTCGACCCATAACCATCAAAGACGGTAGCAGTGGGCGTTCAAGATCAATCTCCACATAAACACGAGCAAATCTTCCCCGTGCAACATCCGTTGTTGTCATGTCTACTTTAGTAATTTTGCCTATAGTATTTCCTATGCTGAGGAGTGTGCTTTCCTTAAACATCTCCAATGGCAACTTGAGAAATCTTATCCAAACCAAAGTGTTCTTAAATGTGGTGTCTGTAGGTGTGAAATTGGGGCGCCATTTGGAGATCGTAAGGTAATGTCCAAACACCACCCATGGTCCCCCTGCAAGACCTTGAGATAATCCTCACGTGAGTAAAATTGAGCCACTAAAAAACCCTTATCAATATCAATGATTTTGCAATCATTTTTCAGCTGCCATAACTGCTTGATCTTTGGAACAATCAATTTATAACTGAAGCTCCTACCAGCGTTCTAAGTATTAAAGCCCGACGCCATGGGACCCAACTCTTGCGATACTCCTCCCACGAAATGTCCACCACAGGGCAAACAGTTGGGTCGTTAAGATGTTCATATGGTTGGATGACATTTGCTAGGCTTAAATCATCCATGTTATCTTCCTCTTCCTCGCCGGTGTATATTTTACATTCCGGTGTAGCGTTACGTACTGCCTCTACGAAAGATCTTCCATTCCAAGGCCCCACAGTTGGAGATTTATGTTCTGGATCCTGTTCCATTTGAAAAATCCACATTGCATTATGGACAAGGCAAAGCATCTATATGTCGGCATGAAGGAGCAATACACCGTGCATAGGCTATTCTTTTCACTCCCTTTTTATTCCACCTTGTTCTAGAAGTTGACAGCTATTTACTTCCGTTTATTTGCTGTCCTTGAACGTTTGTATTTGACAGAATATGCTACCTTTAGTATCATCTAGATTAAGCTAGATTACATCTACCTTTAGGGTTTTATATTTTCGTAATGCCTATTTAAGGCAACTTGCAGCTATCTTAAAAATATCTTGAAGGTACAGTGATAAGAAAACAAAAGAGTATCTCTATGTTTATCTACAAAATCCTTTATGGTATCAGAGCCATAGGCTTTCACCTAGGGTCTCTACTGTGTCATTAAACCTTAATTTCATCATTCGCATTATTAAGCCATGGCCGAAAAACAATCACAAACCAACACACAAACCTTGAATCAAGTTGTCACTATTAAACTCTCAGAAAACAACTATCTTGTTTGGAGGCAGCAAGTTGTAGCTGCCATTTATGGCTATTGAATTGAGTCTTATATCTCCAAAAATGGAGTTAAACCCATTGAATCAGATCCCTTCTTTACCAGCTGGAAGAGGCAGGATCAACTCCTGGCTTCATGGCTCCTTTCATCTCTCACTGAGCCTATCCTAGTTTCAACAGTTGGTCTTAATAGCTCCCAAGAAATTTGGGAAGCCTTGGAGACAAGTTTTGCCACTCAATCTAGGGCAAAAATCACGCAGCACAGACTCCAACTTCATACCACAAGAAAGAAGGATTGATATGCATAAATCATATCACATTTTTAGCATGTTTTTATGCATAATTTAGGGTGAAATTGATAGGAAATCGGTCTTTATTGTTTGTTATTAACTCAATTTCACAGTTTTGTAATTTTGGAAGTGTCATGTGAAAAGTAGAAGAAAATGGCAAATTTAGGGGCAAAAACGCAATTTTCAGGAATTCAGACGTCGGGGTGGGCGTCCCGAATCAGGATGGGCGTCCTGACTTGGTCAACAGGCCAGGACGGGCGTCAAGGACTCGGGACGGGCGTCCCAGATGCCTGGTCAAAGTCCCACATCTAAATTCTTGGAAACATTCACTCCAGAAAGCTGCTATAAATACCCCAAGCCTTCCTCAGTTGAAATCATTCCTCTCCACTTGATCTGAGTCATTTAGTGACTTCAAGTGTACATTTTTCTCGAGTACATAAGTCACTTAGAGACACAGGTTCAGTAGAAGTTTCTTTTATTTCTAGAAAGTATCTCATTTTCTTTGTTTCTGAGAATTAGTCTCAGATCCTAGGATACGATAGATAGGTTCGTTTCTGGTATTCATAGAATACCCGGGATTTCGTTAGGAGATCCTAAGAGGGCTCTAGGCGTTCGAAGAGTCAGTCCACAAGGCTGGGCTTAAGCTGGGTATTAAGGTAAAGTCCAGCTACTAGGCTGAGGAAGTGTCCTCCAAGCAGAGTCGGGTCGAGCAGTACAACATATACAAGCAGTTGCTCCATCGGTGAGACTAAGTAAATGGTGAATTCTTTATGGCATCAGTCCCCCTGTCCCTCTCTTTATATGTTTGTATTGTGTTTGTCCAAATATTGATTATGTATATTGGATTATGATTTTTATGAGTATTTGTTATACATGTTGAAGTTCTTATGATTTTCCGGAAATGGCCACCTGCTTAATATTCATTATGTATGTCTGTATAATGTAGTTTCTTTTAAACTAAATTTAGGGTTATAGACATTTCCTAACCACGGTCTATTCATAACCTGTTTAGTTTAACAGGCATCAATTAGCATTGGTGTCTGCCATATTTGATAAAATAGCCTACAGAACACCCTGTTTGTTAGAGTAGTCTAAGTAGGCTGAGTTGTGTTTTTATGCCGGCGTTAGGGCAAGCGGCATGATCCCCGAAGTGACATAGGGCTTTCATAGATGCCTTTAGCTCGAACCGTGAGTATGGTCGTCATTAAGGTAGGGCGGTTTATTAGGTGACTCAGATGTAGTACACCTTTAGACTCAGAACATAGTTGCAATCCAGGCCAAGACATGTCTAAAATACTCGAAGATAGGTCAATCAACATGTAGAAACAATATAACATAAAATCATGACATTATCTATAAAACACTTTTAGGCTTAAATAGACTTAAACCTAGTGGAGAATGAATCACCCTCTCATCAAAGTTATTGATGACGATTGCATAACTGGATCATAAGATAAGAGTTAGGGTAAAAGGCTAGTTACTACTAAGTCGTTACCACTTCCCTGGGAGTACGATATTTAATTTAATAAAATCGTAGATACTTTCCAACAGACTAACTACACGATAGGTACTCTGGCTTAGGTTCTGGCTGATTAAGTGACATCATAGAGACTAAAAGTGACAATTAGTCAATCTAAATCCTTAATTACTCATAATCAACATAGGGTAAAACAACACCTATTTAGCATATCAGTCAGAGCAGCATCATATTTTTGGCACCGTTGCAGGGGAAATATCATAATGAATTTAGGATTATTGGCCACAATTCTAGAAACTTATGATAGGTAGCGGTAGTAACCTAGACTTTAGACCTACACTTATCTTATGCTAGTTAGACAATCAATTTCCGAAATATAGGGTTATCATAACTAATTGATTTTAGATATTATCTGAAATTAAGACATTTAGGATAATCAAATTTTAGAAAATTATTCTAAAACCATATTGAGGGAATTTAACTGCTTTCGAAATAAAATATATAAAAAAATTTAAAATTTAAAACCCGGAAAAAATGTATTTTTCTCGTTCAACAGTAAGTTGTTCTTCAACCCTATCTCTTGCCTTATTTGTTTTTTTTCCTTAGTTGTACATTTGCTGCTCTTTTCGTGTTATTTCTATTTTCGAAAAAAAAAATGGAAATGAGGAAAGAATTTTTTTTTCCTTTTGAGCTGTCAATTTTTGGCTTAGGTGTTAATTTGGAAAAAATATCATTTTCTTAAGTCATGCTAGGTTTATTTGATTACTTTACTCTGAGATATATGTTCAATAAAACTAATGATGAACCAAGATTGATTAGTTAAGTTCTATTGAATTTAATATAGAAAGACGGGATAAGAGAAAGGGCTAAAAAATCTAGAAAGCAAACCTTTGGTCTAGATTAGAAAACCCCAAGTTAGGGCTATTGACGAGACAGTAGTATCTGATAAATTTCTGAATGAGAATTTATTTTCATTGTTTGCTATGAATAATGATTCTCCTCCCTGGTTTACTGATATTACAAATTATCTAGTTGCTAATTATTCCCAAGTGATATGACTTATCAACAAAAGAAGAAATTCTTTGTTGATTTGGAATATTACTACTAGGAAGATCCGTTTTTTCTATTTCGAATTGTTGCAGAGTAAGTGAGCAGAGGATGTATCTCGGAAGGCGAAGGCCACACGATTCTGAAGCATTGCAAGAATCTACGGGAGACCAATTGACTCCTATCAACACTGTCAGAAAAGTGTTGAAAGCAATATTCAAGAATTCTGTATCCTTGATACAGTCCTGCGATGCTTGCCAAATAACAGATTCTATGAGAAGTGTTTTCCAGATTCAGAGTGCCAATGTCTTAGGAAGAAACATTCAGTCTGTGTATCAAATCTGTGAAGTCTGCCAAGTACTTCACTTTAGCGGGAATTGATATGTGAATGGAATACTGACCATTCCAACAGAGGTAGGAGTAGGTTATTGCAGAATACTACTCCAATGGGAGACACATACAATCCCAGCTGGAGAAATCATATGGGATTTAGCTGAGAAATAATTCTGAAGCCGAAAACTTTCAGAAGATACCACCACAGCAAAACCCCTACCCGCAGAATCAACAGATGAGATACTGGCAACAATTAAAGTCAGACCAGTGCAAGCAAGTGATCTACCATGTGGTATCGAAGGGTCAAGGGATATAGAGGAATTTGGCATTGTATCAGGAGCATAGAAATGGAGGAGCTTGCATCCCCTGCATACCAATCAGCTGTGAGAAACTTCCCCGAGGAAGTCTCAAATACTTGGGCCCAGATCTACACCACTGGAGCCTCCTACCACCACGGCTTCGCCAAAGCTTCAGGTATCTTTTCTGCCATTCAAAACTTGCATGCAATACCTTCACTGACATTGGCAGTAGGCGCACCAATCCAAAGAAGTCTCATTCCTAGACACGTTCCTCCTGGACACGTTGCCATGATTGTGAGAAACTCTACAAATGATTCGAGGAAGCAGTCCGTGGGGCTCGAGCCATTCATCAAACGAATAGGCCACTACCTGGAGCTCGACAATGAAGGATCGGAGCTGACGTCATCCGTTCCAGTATCTAGAGCTTACAGAGTCAAGAGCGCCTCAGCAATAGCACATGGCTAAGGTGAAGAGCCAATTGACAGCCCAGAGAAAACCCTTCTGCTCGAGGCAAGAAGGGAGTTTTTCTAATCTTAATCTTCCTCTACTTTTATTTTGTGTTCTTTTAATTTTTATCTTCATTTTGTGTTATGTTTTGTTATTTCTATTACCTTCCTATTTTGTTATTTCTTTTGTTGTTTTATTTTCTCTCTTACCCATAGTTATTCGAATATGTGTGGGGTAAGAGTCTTTTTTGTTTTTTTTTTTTGTTTCTTGTTTTCAAATAAGTGTGGGGTAGTTTTGATATGCATGAACACTGAGGACAGTGTCAGACTTAAGTGTGGGGTAGCAGTGCACGGTGCACTGTAGTTTGAGAAATTGTTTTTGCATGATTTTGCTTGTTTTCCCCGTATTTTCACACCCTTCCGAAATTTTCCAAATTTTTTCAAATTTTTTCATTTTTTCAGACTTCAAAATGCAGTATGATTGGTAAAACATTGCTGATATCTATGATATGTGTGTAGAATGTTATGATTAGTAGGAGACAATGTGATGACTAGTTTGAACTTATTGATTAGGAATAGGGAATTCCTGATAATCGAGCACAACTTAGTCTGGATTAGAGACCTCAGCCAATTACCTTTTCAAAACTTAACTAGATAAGATTAGATCAGTTGAAGATGTATTGACAATTAGAATGACTAGATGAGGCTCTGAGCTGAAAGTGGAAAGAAAAAAAAGAGAGTAAATTAAATAGGGTAGTTTGCTAGCGGCCTTTGCTACTTGAGCACCACTCCTTAGGGGAACTTAAAGCCTGATGCCCTAAGGTCGTGTAGGTCTGGGAGTCATCGGAGTGGGACTCCTTACATAGGTAGTTAAAGTTGACGTGTTAAAGTAGACTCAAAATACCCTGAATCTATAAAAGAAAAAAAATCAATAAATGCTAAATAATTAAAATCTGATCACCAAGGCTCAGAACTCAAAAAGTTGTCTGTTGTTAGTATGTCTAGCGACGGGTCGAAGTGTTATCTGGTAGTAGTTAAGATGAGAGTATATTGTGTTGACGATCTGGTCTAGACTAGTACACACACTACACATCAGGAAGACCTTGTGACTGAGAGAAGAGTTCAATCTAGTTGTTAAGTTGTTAAACCTGCTTGATTATAACAATCTACTAGAGATATTTGAGACCTTGTCATAGCAGCCTAACCAGTCAGACCTGTGTTGTGAATTGTATGAGTAATTTTTGGAATGAAAACATGACTAGAAAATTTAAGTGACTGCACATATGATTTAAAATCACTAACTTCAGGTAGACTTTGCTCGAGGACAAGCAAAAAGCTAAGTGTGGGGTTATATGATATGCATAAATCATATCACATTTTTAGCATGTTTTTAGGCATAATTTAGGGTGAAATTGATAGGAATCGGTCTTAATTATTTCTTATTAACTCAATTTCACAGTTTTTGTGATTTTGGAAGTGTCAAGTAAAAAGTAGAAGAAAATGGCAAATTTTGGGGCAAAAATGCAGTTTTCAGGAATTCAAACGTCAGGGTGGGCATCCCGAATCAGGATGGGCGTCCTGACCTGGTCAACAGGCCAGGATGGGCATCCAGGACTCGGGACGGCAGTCCTGACCTGGTCAACAGGCCGGGACGGGCGTCCCGGATGCCTGGTCAAAGTCCCACATCGAAATTCTTGGAAATATTCACTCCAGAAAGCTGCTATAAATACCCCAGGCCTTCCTCAGTTGAATCATTCCTCTCCACTCGATCTGAGTCATTTAGTGACTTCAAGTGTACATTTTTCTAGAGTACATAAGTCACTTAGAGACTCGGGTTCAGTAGAAGTTTCTTTTATTTCTAGATAGTGTCTCATTTTCTTTGTTTCTGAGAATTAGTCTCAGATCCTAGGATACAATAGATAGGTTCATTTCTGGTATTCATAGAATACCCGGGATTTCGTTAGGAGATCCTAAGAGGGCTCTAGGCGTTCGAAGAGTCAGTCCATAGGGATGAGCTTAAGTTGGGTATTAAGGTAAAGTCCAGCTACTAGGCTGAGGAAGCGTCCTCCGAAGGTTCTGTCGAGCAGAGTCGGGTCGAGCAGTACAACATATACAAGCAGTTGCTCCATCGGCGAGACTAAGTAAAGGGTGAATTCTTTATGGCATCAGTCTCCATGTCCCTCTCTTTATATGTTTGTATTGTGTTTGTCCAAATATTGATTATGTATATTGGATTATGATTTTTATGAGTATTTGTTATACATGTTGAAGTTCTTATGATTTTCCGGAAATGGCCACCTGCTTAATATTCATTATGTCTGTCTGTCTAATGTAGTTTCTTTTAAACTAAATTTAGGATTATAGACAATTTCTAACCACGGTCTATTCATAACCTGTTTAGTTTAACAGGCATCAATTAGCATTGGTGTCTGCCATATTAGATAAAATAACCTACATAACACCCTGTTTGTTAGAGTAGTCTAAGTAGGCTGAGTTGTGTTTTTATGCCGGCGTTAGGGCGAGCGGCATGATCCCCGAAGTGACATAGGGCTTTCATGGATACCTTTAGCTCGAACCGTGAGTATGGTCGTCATTAAGGTAGGGCAGTTTATTAGGTGACTCAGATGTGGTACACCTTTAGACTCAGAACATAGTTGCAATCCAGGCCAAGACATGTCTAAAATACTCGAAGATAGGTCAATCAACATGTAGGAACAGTATAACATAAAATCAGGACATTATCTATAAAACACTTTTAGGCTTAAATAGACTTAAACCTAGTGGAGAATGAATCACCCTCTCATCAAAGTTATTGATGACGATTGCATAACTAGATCATAAGATAAGAGTTAGGGTAAAAGGCTAGTTACTACTAAGCCGTTACCACTTCCGTGGGAGTACGATATTTAATTTAATAAAATCGTAGATACTTTCCAACAGACTAGCTACACGATAGGTACTCTGCCTTAGGTTCTGGCTGATTAAGTGACAGCATAGAGACTAAAAGTGACAATTAGTCAATCTAAGTCCTTAATTACTCATAATCAACATAGGGTAAAACAACACCTATTTAGCATATCAGTCGGAGCAGCATCAAGGATCAACCTATAAGAGAATACCTCAACAAGATAAAGGTGTGATATGATATGCTTGGAGCAGCTGCTCAGAGGTTGTCTGATGAAGAACAGATTTCATACATTTTGAGTGGCCTAGGAAGTGAATATAACTCAGTGATGGTGAGTTTGAATTTTAGATTGGAACCATATACACTCAGAGAATTACATGCTCTACTGTTGAGCTTTGAGAGCAGGCTTGAATGCCTTGATCTTTCTTCATCTCAATTTGAATCTGAAGGATCTTCTGCATTCTTACACACCGTTCGAAACTACAGCTTTAATGGTGCTAAGAGAGGAAGTTACAGAGGCAGAGGAGGCCCTAGAGGCAGATCTGGCAGAGGATATAGAGGAAGAGGAGGAAGATTTGGAGGAAATAGAGTTTATTGTCAAATATGTCACAAGACCAATCATACTACTGACAAGTGCTTCCATAGGACTAATCTCAACTATTCTCCAAGCAATGATGGTAGCAGCTATTCCTCTAATGGCGGTATCAACATCTCTAAGTATCAAAATGACCCATTTGTGAACCTAACTGGTGGAAGCAGTAGCAGCATTGGAGAGATTTCCCATGATAATTGTTGGTTTCCAGATTCTGGAGCAACCAACCATGTTACATATGATCTTGGGAATCTAAGTCTTGCATCAGAATACTCAGGATCAGAGAAGGTGCAAGTTGGCAATGGGATATGTTTGAACATCTCTCACCATGGTTTGTCTAAATTTATGTTTAACCATGATAAGTCTTACTGCTTCAACCTCAAAAACCTTTTACATGTTCCACATATAACTAAAAATATCATTAGTGTTTCTCAGTTTTGCAAAGATAATAATGTTTACTTTGAATTTCATCCCAACTTTTGCCTTGTGAAGGATCCAGTAACAAAACACATACTTCTTAAAGGAAATGTCAAGGATGGCTTGTATAGATTCAGTCTTTCCAGCACAGCTCAAGATCATGTTCTTCACTCTCACCAAATAACTAAGGGTAGCTCTAGACTTAGTGCTAGTCTCCTTGAAAATAATAGATGTCAAGATGTTTTTCTTTGGCATAAGAGATTGGGACATGTATCTTTTGATGTTTTGAAAAGAATTCTGAGTAACTACAATATGGTTTTTGATCATAATAAATCATTTCCAGTTTGTACTCCTTGTCAGCAAGCTAAAAGTCATAGGTTACCTTTCTTAAATTCCAATACTGATCATTATGACATTCTTGAGCTGATCTACACTGACCTATGGGGTCCAGCACCTATAACATCCAAAAATGGCTTTAAATATTACATTAGCTTTGTTGATCACAAAACTAGATTCACTTGGTTATATCTCCTTAAAGCTAAATCAGAAGCTGATGTTACCTTTATCAAATTCAAAAACCTTGTTGAGAACCTTGTTGGAAAAAGAATCAAAATTCTGCAAAGTGATGGAGGAAGTGAATTCAAGTCCTTAACCAAATATCTTTCTGGACATGGTATATTGCACAGATTGTCTTGTCCTTACACCCCTCAACAAAATGGACTTGTTGAGAGGAAACATAGGCACATTGTAGAAACTGGACTCAGTCTTCTTGCTACAGCTAGCATGCCAAAATCCTTCTGGGAAGATGATTTTATAACATCTGTTTACATTATAAATAGATTGCCTTCAAAAGTGTTGAAATTCACTACTCCTTTAGAAGCCTTAAGAACTGTGAAACCAGATTATAAGATGCTTAAAGTGTTTGTTGCCTCTGTTTCCCTTATCTCAGGCCTTATAACATCAATAAGCTTGAGTATAGGAGTCAACCTTCTACCTTTCTTGGTTATCATGATCAATACAAGGGTTATAAAGTCCTACTCCCAAGTGGAAAAATAATATTGTCCAGACATGTCATTTTCAATGAACTTGAATTTCCTTTCAAAAACAATTTTCCTCAATCTGATAAGGATGCTACCCAACATGAATGGAGTAGTGCTCCCTTTCCAGTCATTTCACACGGTATACCTGATCCTCAACATCCTAATAATACCACAACCTCTGATCACCATGGCCAAAGTCCTATCCTGTCCTCCTCTAGTTCAAAACAATCTACTCATTCTCCCATTCCCATATCACCTGATCAGACTTTTCATGGGGGTAACATAATAACAGACTTACCATTAGAGGGTGTTCCTACTGTTTCTAACAATACTGATGATAATGTTGAGAGTGTTGCAGGAACTCATCACATGGCAACTAGATCTAAAACAGGAACTCATCACATGGCAACTAAATCTAAAACAGGTCACTCCAGACCCAAGAAGTTTGCCTTGAATGTTGGAACTGAAGTGGAACCACAATCATATCAGGAGGCTCTACTACTCCCACAATGGAAGGAAGCAATGACCAGAGAGTTTGCAGCCTTGAAGAACAACAAAACATGGACATTTGTTCCTCATCCAAGGGATAGAGATGTTATTCAGTGCAAATGGATCTTCAAGATCAAGAAAAATGTTGATGGTTCAATATCCAGATACAAGGCTAGACTTGCAGCTAAGGGGTTCACACAGATTGTTGGACTTGACTACACAGAAACCTACAAGCCTTGTTGTGAAGCCAACCACTGTAAGAATAATCCTTTCTTTGGATATAAGTAACTCTTGGACCATGAGACAACTTGATATTGACAATGCCTTTTTGAATGGGGAATTAACTGAGGAACTTTACATGAGTCAAGTACCAGGATTTGAGGAGTATGATAACACTGGAGCACAGTTAGTATGTAAGTTAAAAAGGTCCCTTTATGGCCTTAAACAAGCTTCAAGAGCTTGGAACTCAAAATTATCTTCTATTCTTTGTAATTTGGGATTCAAAAGTTCTGCAGCAGATAGTTCCTTGTATTACAGAAGAAATGGAGATTGCAGCATCTTTATTCTTACATATGTTGATGATATAATCATCACTGGTAGTTCTTCTGTTGAAATCAACACTGTCATTGATAGTTTGAGCAAGAATTTTCCTTTAAAGGATCTTGGACAGTTACATTACTTCCTGGGAATTGAGATTTCACAAACTTCTTCGGGTGCCTTTCTTAATCAGAGTTCCTACATCATTGAAATTTTGAAGCAAACCAGCATGGTTGAGGCCAAACCAGTTAGATCACCTATGGTGATTAATCATCAACTTTCAAAAATCAATGGTAAACCTATGGAAAATGGAACCAATTACAGGAAGGTTATAGGAGCTCTTTAGTATGCCACTATCTCCAGGCCAGATATAAGCTTTAGTGTAAACAAACTTTCTCAATATATGCAAAATCCCCTTGATAATCATTGGAAAGCATTCAAGAGAGTACTCAGATATCTAGCTGGTTCCATTGATGTTGGCCTACATTTCTACTCAGATTCATCTCTACATCTCACTGGCTTTGCTGATGCTGATTGGGGTTCTGATGTTGATGATAGAAGATCAACATCAGGCTACTGTGTTTATATGGGTAAAAACCTTGTTAGTTGGAGTTCAAAAAAGCAAGGAGTTGTTTCAAGATCATCTTCAGAAGCTGAATACAAGAGTGTGGCTGCAGTAACTTGTAAGCTAGTTTGGATTCAAAACTTACTCTCTGAACTTGGGATTAAAGTGCCTCGACCAAGCATCATATGGAATGATAACACTAGTGTAGTTTCCCTATCCTCCAATCCAGTGTTTCACTCAAGAACTAAACACTTGGAACTTGATCTTCATTTCATTAGAGACAAGACTAAGGAAAGAATTGTAATTGTACGGCATGTACCTGGTCTACATCAAGTTGCTGACATATTGACCAAACCATTAACAGGTCAATTCTTTGCCCAGTTTAGAAACAAGTTAAATATAACCTCTAAACGAGCTATAGAATTGAGGGGGGCTGAAAAATCCACATTGCATTATGGACAAGGCAGAGCATCTATATGTCAGCATGAAGGAGCAATACACCGTGCATAGGCTATTCTTCTCACTCCCTTTTTATTCCAGCTTGTTCTAGAAGTTGACAACTGTTTACTTCCGTTTATTTGCTGTCCTTGAACGTTTGTATTTGACAGAATATGCTACCTTTAGTATCATCTAGATTAAGCTAGATTGCAGCTACCTTTAGAGTTTAATATTTCTGTAATGCCTATTTAAGGCAACTTACAGTTATCTTAAAAGTATCTTGAAGATACAGTGATAAGAAACAAAAGAGTATCTCTATGTTTATCTACAAAATCCTTTACCATTTCCTGCATATGTTCTTGTTGGGCAATATCCCTCTGATTCCATTTATGTTTCTTGATGCTTCGATGTAGTTGATCAGCTTCCTCACCGGAAAGGCTTGGTTCCAGAGAGCATTCCGTCATTTCCGTCATCCAACACCCAAGAATTCCAGTTTGTGTTCTTCAATCTTGCTTCAATATATATATATACTTTCACCTAATAAGAATGACTCGAAAATAAAAATGGAAAAACTAAATTTGTATATATTTATTGAAGTTCATATTTGTCGCTTCTGTGGTATGGTTTTTAATGTCTAAGTTTGACTAGCTTCAATTATTTGCTAGATGGGTTGAAATATACATTTTTATTATTATTAGTTTTTTTTATAAAAAAGAATAGTTGAACTAATTTGATTTGTTAAATAATTTTTATTATATATTTTATTCTTCTTTAAAAAAAGTTTTTTTCCAAAAAAGTTTCAATTTTATATATTTAACTTGTTAAATGAAACTAGTGTTAAAAAATATATATATCGTTTAATTAAAAACAGATTTTTGAGATTTTTTTTTTTAAAAAAAAAAATTTATTTTCTTTTTCAGATTGCTAACATATTCATAATAGCTAATATATTTTATTTTCAACTTCTGTTATTTATTTTATAATATATTCACAGAAATAATAATAATTTCTTATAAATAATAACATTTGAAGAATAGACCATCAATTTGTTAAAGAAAAAATAAAGGCAAAATAAAAATAAAATAAAAAGCCAATCCAAACATAATCATTATTGAATACAATATTGTTTTCATAGGAATTACACATTGAAAATATGTAAAGAAACCAACCACATTAAAGATCCATAAAGCAGAAATATCACATTTTTTTTCATTTCAATCTATGATGAAATGATTTATTTTTGAAGGAATCTGGAGAACCAATGTGCAGAAAGTTTCAGATATCGTTTAAAAGTTTTGAAATCTACATGAACAACTCCAAAGCGAACAGTATAGCCTTCAAGCCATTCAAAATTGTCCGATAACGACCATGTATAATATCCTCTTACTTTAACACCGTCACTGCATAATATAAATGAACATAATAAATTTTACGTGCAAAAACAATAAAAAATCAATTTATTTTTTTTCTTTCAAATGTCCATTCGAATAAAAGGTTGTAATAACACTTACTCAATTGCTTTCTTTACAAAAGCAAGATGTTGAAAGTGAAATTTGATCCTAAAGTAGTCTTGTAAAGCAACGGTAAGTGGCATGTTTGGAACGTTTACTCCACTAGCACCTAAACACAAAACAATGTAAAATAATAATTTTCAATCATTTATAACTTAAATTTTTTAAAAACAATTCTAAAAATAATATATATATATATATTATATATATATATATATATTATATATATATTACCATTTTCTGTGATGTAAATAATGGGATCATTGTAGTGGCGCTTAATATAATGAAGATAATCCCAAATTCCTTCTGGATAGGAATGTTGCCATGAAATGCCAAGCTACATAATATTTAAAATTAAGTTTTTATGTATAGAAATAAAATATTGAAATTTACTAGAATCTTAATTACCTTTACTCCGGGTACCTTTCCTTCAAAATTAACATCTATAAAAGAAGAAAAAAAATATATATATATATATATATCAATTATTTCAATCAACATTCATCATTTGAAGTAAATATAAATTGGAAAATAAATAAACATACAACTAATTCCAACACGCATATCATAACCAAAACTTTCTGGCCAAGGATATCCAGGTGGTAAGTCAAGGTGATTAACATAGAAAGCTGTGTAGTAATGAAATCCCAGAAAATCGATAGATCCATTCACCAATTTAGATTGAGTAGGTGTAAATTCTGGAAGACGTCCACCCACGTATTCCCGAATTATTGGAGGATAAGACCCATAAGTAATTGGATTCAAAAACCTGAAACATATATATATATATATATATATATATATAGATAGATAGATAGATATATATTTGTTTCCCACCAAGATGAAATCTTTAATAAAACGAAATGAAGAGTCTTGGCTTACTTACAAGCCAAAATTGAAATCTATGTAACGCCTACATGCAAGATGGTCAGCAGGTATATCTTTATAAGGCAATGGCAATAACCCTGGAAGGGCAATTCCAATTATTCCATTTTGTTTTATCTAGAAAAAAACCATGAAAATGTTAAGTTTTTTAGACTACGAAAACAAGAATACTTGATTATTTATCGTATAATGTGTTACCTTATAATGTGTTCTGTATAACTGAACAACATCGGCATGAGCTAAAAGTAGGTTGTGTGCTATTAGATATGGTTCTGTTCCTGAATTTCCACCGGTACAATTATTTTTCATCCATGTAGAGCATCGATTGGGTGGAAAAGTTCCAGTATCGTAACTTGTTGTAATATAAGTCAATGGCTCATTTATTGTAATCCATAGTTTTACTCGATTTCCAAATATGCGAAACAATAGATCAGCATAATCATGAAAATCTTTTCTGCAAAAGAATTAGATGAATCAAATTATATATATATTAATTGGTTCTTGGTTTATAGTCATTAATCTAATGCTAATTACTTACGTAAATTTAGCCTCATTTAACACACCACCATATTCATCCTCTAGTGCTTGTGGGATATCAAAATGGAAAATGGTCACCATTGGTTTTATACCTGTTGATCATATGGCATAATCAAAAAATAGACATATATATATATATATATTAAATAAATAAAAATACATTAATATAGAAATATAGGTATATACCATTAGCAATAAGATCGTCTATAAGATCATTATAATACTTAATTCCTTTATGATTTATTCCTCGACCTCCATTAATTCTTCCATCTGAGAAAAAAATGAAAAAGATTATCAAGTATTATTAATAGACACCATTATTCAAGAAATACCATCATATAAAAACTAATTAAATATTTACTTGGTAAAATTCGAGTCCAAGAAATTGAGAACCGATATGAGTCTGAATTCATGTACTTGAGAAAGTGAATATCCTCCTGTGTTTATATATATATATTCAAATACATGTACTTAACAATGTTAGTTTTATTCTTAAATTAGGCAAAATGTATGCAAGAAAATAATGTTGTCATACCTTGTACATGTAGTAAGAGTTTGTTGCATGATCTCCATTGCTTTTATCTGCTATTTTATCTGCACTTCCAGTAATAACAATTACTTAGAAAATCATGTGTGTTTTTTTTTTTTTGTGGAATTATTCTTTTCTTTTTCTGTTTTTGTGTGTTTCTATCTTTGGAAATAAAGGTACCAAATATATGTATTTGTGTGTCTATATATATATATATATATATAATAGAGTTTTTCACCTTAAGAAAAAAAAAGCCATTATTAATATACTTTTTCCAGAATGAGTTATACCAAAAACAACATTTTCATGAAATCAATTTTGTTTCTTGTCTTTATACAATTAAAATGAAATTCAGAAACTAAAATTTTCCCCATGAAAAAAGAAATAATAATAATAATAATAGATTCATCATATTCTGATTTATATATATACACACTATACGGCGTCGTATTGAACCTGGATGTGCGTGGCTAAATTTATCCCAATTGCTTGGACCTTTACCATCTACATTCCATGCCCCTTCAATCTGTGTAATAATAATAATTAAATTGACAAAACCATAATCACTTAATTATCACATCTCCATTACTTTCTGCTTCATCTATACATACATATATATATATATATATATATATATATATAGAGAGAGAGAGAGAGGGGGAAGGAGAGAGTTGTAGAGAGAGAGAAAAAAAAGTACCTGATAAGCAGAAGATGCAAAACCAAAAGTGAAACCAGGTGGAAAACTTTTGCGGTTGAGAACGTCTATGCCGAAATCAGAGGTTATGGGTTTTGGAATGGGAGAAATATTTGTACCATTTATTAAACCATAAGTATCATTAGCAAGAGCAATGAGCAGGAGAAGGAGCAAAACTCCATGAATTCCAAGAATACTGTGAACTGATATGGAGACTTTCATATTTGCTTTTTGTGCTATACAATACAATGAGAATCAAATGCAGATATTGTGGCTTTATATAGAAGTTGGTTTGGGACAACAGTGACATACTGTACAGTCTTTCTTTATATAGCAAGTAGTACTTTTTATTGCTACAATTATTTTGTAAGTCAGATTAAAATTTTAATTTTTAACTCATGTATATGATTATTTAAAATTTAAAATTTAAAATTAAAGTTTGATGTTATAACAGACCAATCTAGTTCAAACGAAGTTAATCTAAAATGTCTAAAATTTAAGGATTTATATCAAATATTAACTACAACAAAAATAACCCGGTAGCTTAGGGAAGTTTGTAAGTCAACTCCTAAATGCTTCTTCTAAACAGATGATTAAGTGTTCGAATCTCCTTTAGAGCGGCTAGCTCCATGTTAAAAGTTATGGGTCAGGCTCTAAGAGTTGAACTCACCAAAGATAAAAATATTAGGCCGCTCCATGTTAAAAGTTTTGGGTCAGGCCCTCATCCTTGAATAAGAGTCCGCAGAATGAGTTCGGATTAATCTCACCAAAAGTGAGAACACTAGGCCGCTCTATATTAAAAGCTCTGGGTCAAACTTTTACCCTAGAGTTCGTAGGCCCTTGTCCGGATTACTCTCACCAAAGTGATGTTTGAGGCAGTACAGACATTAAATTTTGTGGTCTAAAACTTTCCACGCACAAAATTTGGTTGGATTCACCTTTAAATTTAATAGCTTTTTATAAATTTAAGCTTTTTGAAATAATTTATTATTATTTTATATTCGACGGTTCGGACCAAATTTGTTTCTTACTTTTAAGTTCCAATTTTTTATCTTAAAAAAATTACAAATTTGTTTAAAATTTTAAAAAAAATTTAATTGATCGTGTGATTTATTAAATTAAAAAATTAAATTATTTTATATGAAATATATAATTTTTTATAGTAATATTTTGTGAATTTTTTATACTCCAAATTTACAATATGTATAATAAAGTTAATTAATTTATGTCAAATATCTCTAAATTTAGATTAAAAAAATTGCAATACTTATTTATAAAATAGTTTAAAGGTATTTATAAATAATATATTTCATATAAAACGAATTTAATTTTAATCTAATTTAAAATTTAGAAAAATTTAACTTTTATTCAAAAAAAAAAGAAAAAAGAAAAACCTTCAACTCGTGAAAAAAATATGTGTATGTATATATATATATATATATATATATATCTGTGTGTGTGTGACAGCTGGATCAAAAGTCGGTTCTGTAGTAATGGCAATTTTGGCAGTGTCTCCATTTGGGTAATTGTGCGTGGTCCATTTACTTGAAACTAAGGCATCAAATGTCAAAATCACAAAAGCACTATTTATGAAACTTAATTTTGATCAAAATTTAACATGTGTTAAATGACAAGTCATATAATTCAATTCCAATTAATATTTATAAAATTTCATTGGAAAAAAAAGTGCCAATAATTTTGATATTACTTCATGTGTGGTCAAAAATAAATCTAATAAATATGGTTGGTATTTAAATCATCATTATAGTTTTGTATAATATTTTTTAAAAAAAATTATAAAATAAAATATAACTCAATTAGTAATAAAGTTTTGTATATAATATATATATATATATGGCATACCAATGATGGAGAATGAGTTAGAATTATGAGTATGTTAATTAAATAGAAGAAGTTTAATATTTTAAGCATAAAAAAACTTTCTTCTTATTAGGGTCCAACCTAACATAATTAAATTCACTCATAACTACTAAAATTTAAACAAATTTAGTTATGAGTCAACTTAGTTTGTTGAGAAAATAAAACAAAATAAAATTGGTTCTTTTGTGGTAATAATTGTAAGGCTTGTTTTGAATACTTTTTAAAAATATTTGGAATCATTCATGTTGAAAAAACTAAGAAGACTGAACAAGTTCAGACTATGAATGATTGAAGATTAGTTTGTCTTTCTCTTTTTCCTTTATTTTTTAGTGGGAAAAGGAGCCACTACTAAGCTAAAGTTACATGTAACAATTTTAGTTGTTAAAATCCTTTTATTATAAAAGTGTTATTTTGAATATTATGTAAAGTTTGTAAGTTTAATATTTATTGTAAACGTATTATTTTAAGAGTTAAAATGTGTTTTTTGTTTAAATAAGAATTAGATTCTATAAAAGTAACTTTAATCGAATTTGAATTAATGAAAATCGTAATAACTCTAATATAAAATAATTTAACCAAAAAATAATTCAAAGACTAATTTCAATTCAAATTGCTTAATTTCTTTATTATAAAAGTTTTAACATTAAATTTTAAATAAATATACAGACATAGTAGATATATAATTAATATATATATTGAAGAAGAAGAAGAAAGTTTAATATAGGACAATTCGATATTGTGGCGGAAAATCATGTGGTGAGAAATCACCAAGGGAAGTCTATTGTTAGCTAGGGTTAGTCCACCTCAAGCTAGTAAACCTTGTAATGCAAAAAAGGCCAAAGTTCTAGTGTAGGAAAAAAAATTAGTTGCTTTTGAAAGAGTTTTAAAAATATAATTATTTTTTATTAAGTATATAAAGTCAAATATGTTATAAAATTCAATATATATATACTAATAATAACAATATATATTATGATAGGGAGGGAGAGAGTAGAGAAGAGATAATTAAGAGAAGGGAAGAGGAGAGAAAGGGAATAGATGGTCTCGGGAATGAAAGCAAAATAGAAATGTTGTATCCAATTTTTCTTCATCTTAATTCATATCCCTTACACATATATATATACATCTCTATATACATATACACATATATTATATATGTAAGTGCTCCAATAGCTAAATGCACTCCACACATCACTTCCACTTCTTTCTTTTTTCCTTTTTCTATTACATATATATATATATATATATATATATATATATATATATATATATATATATATATATATATCCACATGTCCAAAATTTGGGTGATATTTATCACCTTACATAATTTTCTGGGATGATGGACATCCATTAATTAATGAATCTTCGGATTCATAACACTCCCCCTTGGATGTCCATTACATAAAGAATAGGCCTCGTTAAAACCTTACTAGATAAAAACCCAGTGGGAAAAAAAATCTAGTGAAGGAAAAAGAGTACACTATTCTTCATGTGTAGATTTCTCCCCCTGATGAGATGATTTCTTGAAATCTTTAAATCGACGCAAACCATTTTATATCTCAATTTTTCAAAGGTTGCTGTCGGAAGAGATTTAGTGAATATATCTGCAAGATTATCACTGATCGAATTTGAAGCACATCAATTTCACCGTTCTTTTGAAGTTCATGAGTAAAGAAGAATTTAGGTGAAATGTGTTTCGTCCTATCTCCCTTAATATATCCTCCTTTAATTGAGCTATACAAGCTGCATTATCTTCATATAGAGGAGTTGGAATCTCTCTTCTGGAGGATAAACCACAACTCTCTCTAATATAATGATCATTGACCTCAACCATACACATTCTCGACTTGCTTCATGAATGGCTATTATCTCAGCATGATTAGAAGAAGTTGCTGCTATTGTTTGCTTCGTAGAGCGCCATGATATAGCAGTATTACCATATGTAAATAAATAGCCATTTTGAGAACGTGCCTTATGCGGATCCGAAAGATAACCCGCATCTGCATATCCAATCAGTTCTGGATCATTTACATTTGAATAAAATAATCCGAGGTCAATTGTCCCTTGGAGGTATCTAAGGACGTGTTTAATACCATTCCAATGTCGTCGTGTTGGTGAAGAACTAAATCTTGCTAATAGATTTATAGCAAATGCTATATCCGGTCTAGTATTATTTGCAAGATACATCAGTGCACCAATAGCACAAATATGGTACTTCAGGACCAAGTAGTTTTTCACCATTTTCTCGAGGTCTAAATATGTCTTTATTTATATCTAGTGACCTCACGACCATTGGAATACTCAATGGATATGCTTTATCCATGAAAAATCTTTTTAACACTTTGCTGTATATGTTGACTGATGAACAAAAATTCCATCATTCATATGTTCAATTTGAAGTCCGAGACAAAACTTAGTTTTTCCAAAGTCTTTGACTTCAAATTCTCGTTTCAAACAATCTATAGCTTCTCGAAGCTCTTCTGGAGTTCCTATTAGATTGATATCGTCAACATATATAGCAAGAATCACAAAACCAAAATCTGTTTTCTTAATAAAAACACATGGACAGATTTGGTCATTTTATATCCTGAATTCAACAAGAATTCACTAAGGCGTTGTACCACATGCGTCCAGATTGTTTAAGCCCATATAATGATTTCTGTAATTTGATAGAATAATTTTCATGAGGGCCTTTAGAAGCCTTTGGTAATTTGAATCCTTCAGGGATTTTCATATAAATTTCATTTTCAAGGCTTCCATAAAGATAAGCTGTAATAACATCCATTAGACGCATGTCCACCTTTTCATGAACTGCCATACTTATTAGATATCGGAGTGTGATAGCATCAATAACGGGTGAATAAGTTTGATCATAATCAATTCCTGGCTTTTGCGAAAAGCCTTGTGCGACGAGTCGTGCTTTATATTTTACGACTTCATTATTCTCATTTCGTTTTCGCACAAACACCCATTTATAGCCAACAGGTTTTACATCCTTTGGCGTTTGGACTACAGGTCCAAAAACTTCTCGCTTCGCAAGCGAATTTAACTCCGTTTGAATTGCATCTTTCCATTGAGGCCAATCAATTCTATGCCGACATTCTTCAACTGATAAAGGATCTAAATCCTCATTATCCTTGAAAATATCAAGGGCTACGTTGTATGCAAAAGCATTATCAATAACAACGTTTTTTCGATCCCAACTTTGATTGAACTGGAATAATTAATTGAGATTTCAGAATTCTTCATCATTTATAGTTGGAATTTTCATCAGTTTCCCTTGGTTTTCCTTTTCTATTTCATCAATATGATCTTCTAGATCATTTGTTCCTCTTTTCTTTCGAGGATTTTTATTTTTGGAACCAAGGGGTCGGCCACGCTTCTGACGTGTTTTTGATTCGATAGCTATAGGATTAATTTCTGTCCTTCAGGAACTTCTATCGTATAGGAGCATCTATAGCTGGAAGATGCGATTTAGTGACTCTGCTAGAGTCAGCAAAAGAATCTGGCAGTTGATTTGCAATTTGTTGCAAATGTATAATCTTTTGAACTTCAAGTTCACTTATATTTGTGCGTGGATCTAAATGATTCAAAGATGTTTTCCACGCAAGTTCAATTTTATGCCATTTATTCTCTCCCCCTAATTTGGGAAACAAATTTTCATCAAAATGGCAATCAGCAAATCTTGCTGTAAATACATCACCCGTCAAAGGTTCAAGATACCTTATAATGGACGGGGAGTCAACCCAACATATATCCCCAATCTTCTTTGCGGACCCATTTTTGTCCGTTGGGGTGGTTCAATTGGAACATATACAGCACACCCAAAAATTCTCAAATAAGAAATATTTGGCTCTGAACCAAAAGCCAATTGTATGGGAGAAAATTTATGATAACTCGATGGCCTTAAACGCACAAGTGCTGCAGCATGCAAAATTGCATGTCCCCAGGCTGCTGTAGGGAGATTTGTTTTCATCAATAATGGTCTAGCAATTAATTGCAGCCTTTTAATAAATGATTCAGCTAGACCATTCTGTGTGTGAACATGAGCTACAGGATGTTCAACAATTATTCCAATCGACATGCAATAAGAATTAAATGCATGCGAAGTAAATTCACCAGCATTGTCTGGATTCGTTTAATAGGATAATCAGGAAATTGCGCTCTTAAGCGAATTATTTGGGCAAGTAATCTCGCAAACGCCAGGTTGCGAGTCGATATTAAACAAACATGCGACCATCGGGTCGATGCATCAATTAAAACCATGAAATATCGAAATTGCCCACATGGTGGACTAATCGGTCCACATATATCTCCATGAATCCGTTCTAGAAATGTAGGACTTTCAGCTCCTACTTTCAATGGTGCTGGTCTTATAATTAATTTCCCTTTGGAACATGCAGCACATGAAAGTTTATCAGAAGTTAAAATCCTTTGATTTTTCAAAGGATGACCGTGCGTTGTTTCGATAATTTTTCGCATCATAATTGATCCCGGATGACCCAAACGGTCATGCCAAACTTTAAAAGTAACGGGATTAGTAAACTTCTGGTTTACTAAATGACGCCTCAATAGCATTATTTTTGCATAATATAGGCCAGAGGATAGAGATGGTAGTTTTTCCAACAAAACTTTATTACCGGAGGTCATTTTGTGATTCCCAAATATTCATGACCATTTTCTTCTATAGTCTCAACATGATATCCATTCCGTCGAATATCTTTAAAACTCAATAAATTTCTTTGAGACTTTGAGGAATATAATGCTTTTTCAATAGCAATCATAGTTCCTCCCGGTAATATTATATTAGCTCTTCCGGAGCCTTCAATAAGTTTTGCACTACCATTTATTGTGGTAACACTTGTTTCTCCCACATTCAGGTGAGAAAAATACTTCTGGTATTTCAATATGGTGTGCGTAGTTCCACTGTCAATAAGACAGACACTTTCGATATCGTTGTTCACAGAAATTTGAACAACAGCCATCTGTCTGATAACAAAATTTTACATAAAAAAAAAAATTAAGCATATAATATTACAATAAAAGTAATACTAACAATAAAAGTAATACTAAAATATTACAATAATTAGATAATAATATTCTATTTATTTTTGGACACTTCCATCTCCAATTAAATGATCAATTCTTCCTTCTGGATGCTCGAAAAAATCAGCAACATCCAAGTGAGTTATACCAACATTATTATCTTCAAGATCTTCATCATTTCTTTCATGAGGTAAATTTTGAGAAGTAAAATTTGCCTCAACATTTTTACCTTTCCTTTCAATAGATGCTTGATATAAATCAACAAGATGTTTTGCAGTGCGACAAATACGAGACCAGTGTCCTTTCATGCCACAACGATAACATATGTCCTCATAATTTTTCGGAATAATATTTCTTTTCCCATTTTGTTTTATCCACTTCGGGTGGTTATTAACATTTTTGGCACCTGAAGTATTATTATGATTGTAAGGGCCAAATTGATCACGGCGTCCATGATCATATTTTCGGCTATGACCACGGTAATGACCACGACCACGACCACGATCTCTTCTGGGATCATGATTTCTAACAGCATTCACTTCAGGGAATGGAGTAGAACCAGTAGGTCGAGTCTCGTGATTTTTCATTAATAATTCATTGTTTTGTTCCGCAACAAGAAGACAAGAAATTAATTCAGAATATTTCTTAAAACCTTTTTCACGATATTGTTGCTGCAGGACAATATTCGTGGCATGAAAAGTGGAGTATGTTTTCTCCAGCATATCATTATCTGTTATATTATCTCCACATAGTTTCAATTGTGAAACTATTTTAAACATCGCGGAGTTATATTCACTTATAGATTTAAAATCTTGCAACCTCAGGTGCAACCAATCATATCGTGCTTTTGGGAGAACGACCATCTTCTGGTGGTCGAATCTTCTTTCAAATTTCCCCACAAAATAAGGGGATCTTTACAGTAAGATATTCATTTTTAGATCTTCGTGAAGATGATGACGAAAATATATATAGATTTGGCACGATCTTGTATCGATGATATATTATTTTGTACGATGGTGTCTGCCAGACCCATCGCAGCAAGATGCATTTCGGCATCTAGTGTCCATGATAAATAATTTTTTCCGGTGACATCAAGTGCCACAAATTCCAGTTTAGTTAAGTTTGCCATAATAATAATAATAAACGTACCTTAATTTACCGGTGGTAAATATTCGTGTTGTTGGTAGAGCCTCGTGCTGATAACGTGTTATAAAATTCAATATATATATACTAATAATAACAATATATATTATGATAGGGAGGGAGAGAGTAGAGAAGAGGTAATTAAGAGAAGGGAAGAGGAGAGAAAGGGAATAGATGGTCTCGGGAATGAAAGCAAAATAGAAATGTTGTATCCAATTTTTCTTCATCTTAATTCATATCCCTTACACATATATATATACATCTCTATAAATTACACATATATTATATATGTAAGTGCTCCAATAGCTAAATGCACTCCACACATTACTTCCATCTTCTTTCTTTCTTTTCCTTTTTCTATTACAATATATATATATATATATATATATATATATAATATATATATCCACATGTCCAAAATATTGGGTGATATTTTATCACCTTACATAATTTTCTGAGATGATGGATATCCATTAATTTAATGAATCTTCGTGATTCATAACAAAATAATTATTAAAAATTATTATTTGTCATAACGCTTGTAAGAGTTTGAGAGCGTGAACGCTTCGAAGAAAGTCTCTCTGATTGGACAAAGAGTAAGAGTCAAGGGGCAAGGCTGCTTGTGGGGTTTTCCAAAGATAGAAGAACCCCTAAAAGGTAAATTACATTTTGAACTTAGAATTTATGCAATATTTGATCCAATTGTTAGTTTTTCTTACCTTAATTGTAAGTATATGAAATATATTTCTAGTGTCACATTAGATGTATATCTTTTCCGAACAAATCAGATAAATTTCTATATTTACTATTAAATAGATGTAGTATTAGATGTAACATTAGATGTAACTTCAAATATCAAATAGTATAACAAAAAAAATTATTCAACAAATATTAGAATAAAAATAAATTGTTATTCAATAGTTACTGATTGTTATTATCTCTATTTAAAAAAAAATTCAAAAGATAATGAAAAGAAATATTATCGGTGAAAGTATGAATAATGTAGAAAATTTTTAAATTCTATTTATTGATATGACAATTGCCACCATAGCTAAATCAAATTTGGAGGGCCTCCTCCATGTGGACAATTGACTTTGGACCAATTACTTTAAAAAAAAAAAACTATTAATTAGGGTCCCACACTGATGATATTTCCTGTATACAATCTATACTATCCCAAAGACTTTAAAAAAGATTTTTTTAAAAAATTACTTAATAATTAATCAAAGAACAAAGAAAGAACCTCCTTTTTCGCCAAAATGTTCCCTACTCCTTTAACCATTCATTGCCTTCTTTCGATAGTTACAACACTCTCTTGAAGATTCTCCTAATGATATATATATATATATATAAAAGTATTAAGTCATTAGTTTTGCGTAGACAAAATGTAATGTGAATTTCGTGCAAGGTTTCGAGGTTCAACATTTGCTCTAAGCGTTATGTAAATGTTAGGGCTCAACTTTTCTTTGAGTAAGAGTTGAAATTTTATGAAAGTAATTTGAGCTGAATTTGAATTAGTTAAAATTTTGATAGTTTCGGATATCAGATATTCTGACCAATATATATATATATATTAGTCTTAAAGTTTTTGCAAAAAAAATGAAAAGAAAAAAGTTATTATCTTGTTCAAAAATCAGTTCGAATTTGTTGCCTTTACAAAGATATCAAGTTATGAGACTTGGATATGATTTTTATCTTATTAAATTTTGACAAATTATCAACTTTGTTAAAATTTTACATTAGGGTTTTTGTTTGCATTGATCAACATCACCAAACTATCCTATATGAGAGCATTAATATTGATTGGTATGACTGGTTGCACCTGAGGTTGCAAGATTTCAAATCCGTGAGTGAGTATAACTCCGTAATGTTTAAAAATAATTTCACAGTTGAAACTATGTGGAGATGATATAACGGATGATGATATGTTGGAGAAAATATATTCCACTTTTCATGCCACGAATATTGTCCTGCAGCAACAATATCGTGAGAAAGGTTTTAAGAAATATTCTGAATTGATTTCTTGTCTTCTTGTTACCGAACAGAATAATGAACTATTGATGAAACATCACGAGACTCGACCTACTAACTCTACTTTTTATGTTGTTTGTTTTATTGTTTTCATATAATTTTACAATATCAACCTATTAAATTTATTTTGTCTATTTGTTTTAAATATCTCTTTCTTTTTTCCTAATATGTAAATAATGACAAATAAAAGGAATTGATTAAATTTTGGTTTGTTTATATGAAAATGAAATTTATTTTCCAAAAATGACACGAGATTTGAATGAAAGATGGGGTCGATTCAATAAATAAAAGAAGCCAAAGTATCCTTTTCCTTTTGGCTTTTTTGGGTAAGTAAATTCATTAAAGCAAAAATACAAGTAATAGTGACTACTCTTCAGGCCGGGAGGTCCACTCACAATCACTCAAATGGATAACACAACCTCTTGGTTCTCGGTTTATTTATTTACCAAAATAGTAGGAACTTTAAAAATAAAATAATTAGTGACTTTAGTCCCAAACAAATTTATGTTTAGCAAGCTTAGTCGTAAAATATTTTTTTTAATTTTTAAAGTCCTAAATTTTTTTTATTTTTAAGGTCCTAAACTTTTTTTAAGTGTAAAATAAATGCACGGTCATCCTTGAGGCGCATCATTTAGTAAACCAGAAGTTTACTAATCCCATTATTTTTAAAGTTTGGCATGACCGTTTGGGTCATTCGGGATCAATTATGATGCAAAAAATTATCGAAACAATGCACGGTCATCCTTTGAAAAATCAAAGGATTTTAACTTCTGATAAACTTTCATGTACTGCATGTTCCAAAGGGAAATTGATTATAAGATCATCATCATTGAAAGTAAGAGCTGAAAGTCCTACATTTCTAGAACGGATTCATGGAGATATATGTGGACCGATTAGTCCACCACGTGGGCAATTTCGATATTTCATGGTCTTGATTGATGCATCGACCCGATGGTCGCATGTTTGTTTATTATCAATTAGCAACCTGGCGTTTGCGAGATTACTTGTCCAAATAATTTGCTTAAGAGTGCAGTTTCCAAATTATCCTATTAAGTGAATCCGTCTAGACAATGCTGGTGAATTTTCTTCGCATGCATTTGATTCTTAATGCATGTCGATTGGAATAATTGTTGAACATTCTGTAGCTCATGTTCACACACAGAATGGTCTAGCTGAATCATTTATTAAAAGGTTGCAATTAATTGCTAGACCATTATTGATGAAAACAAATCTCCCTACAGCAGCTTGAAGACATGCAATTTTGCATGTTGCAGCACTTGTGCGTTTAAGGCCATCGAGTAATCATAAATTTTCTCTCATACAGTTGGCTTTTGGTTCAAAGCCAAATATTTTTTATTTGAGAATTTTTGGGTGTGCTGTATATGTTCCAATTGAACCACCACAACATACAAAGATGGGTCCGCAAAGAATATTGGGAATATATGTTAGGTATGACTCCCCGTCCATTATAAGGTATCTTGAACCTTTGATAGGGGATGTTTTTACAGCAAGATTTGCTGATTGCCATTTTGATGAAAATTTGTTTCCCAAATTAGAGGGAGAGAATAAATGGCATAAGATTGAACTTGCGTGGAAAACATCTTTGAATCATTTAGATTCACGCACAAATATGAGTGAACTTGAAGTTCAAAAAATTATACATTTGCAACAAATTGCAAATCAACTGCTAGATTCTTTTGCTGACTCCAGCAGAGTCACTAAATTGCATATTCCAGCTATAGATGCTTCTATACGGATAGAAGTCTTGGATGACAGAAAGTAAATCCTATAGTTGTTGAATCAAAATAACGTCAGAAGCATGGCCGACCTCTTGGTTCCAAAAATAAAAATTTTCAAAAGAAAAGAGGATTAAATGATCCAGAAGATCATATTGATGAAACAGAAAAAGAAAACCAAGGGACAACTGATGAAAAGATTCCACCTACAAATGATGAAGAGAATTCTGAAATCTCTATTAATTATACCAGTTCGAATAAAAGTTGGAATCGAAGAAACGTTTTTATTGATAATATTTTTTCATACAACGTAGCCCTTGATATTTTCAAGGATAATGAGGATTTAGACCCTTCATCAGTTGAAGAATGTCGGCATAGAATTGATTGGTCTCAATGGAAATATGTGATTAAATCATAGTTAAATTCGCTTGCGAAGCGAGAAGTTTTTGGACATGTAGTCCAAATGCCAAAGGGTGTAAAACCTGTTGGTTTAAATTGGTGTTTGTGCGAAAACGAAATGAGAATAATGAAGTCTTAAGATATAAAGCACGACTCGTCGCACAAGGCTTTTTGCAAAAACCAGAAATTGATTATAATCAAACTTATTCACCCGTTATTGATGCTATTACACTCTGATATCTTATAAGTTTGGCAGTTCATGAAAAGGTGGACATGCGTCTAATGGATGTTGTTACAACTTATCTTTATGAAAACCTTGAAAATGATATTTATATGAAAATCCCTGAAGGATTCAAATTACCAAAGGTTTCTAAAGGCCATCATGAAAATTATTCTATAAAATTACATAAGTCATTATATGGGATTAAACAATCTGGAAGCATGTGGTACAATCATCTTAGTTATTGAATTCAGGATATAAGAATGACCAAATATGTCCATGTGTTTTTATTAAGAAAATATATTTCGGTTTTGTAATTCTTGCTATATATGTTGACGATACCAATCTCATCGGAACTCCAGAAGAGCTTCGAGAAGTTATAGATTGTTTAAAATGAGAATTTGAAGTTAAAGATTTTAGAAAAACCAAGTTTTTTATTGGGCTTCAAATTGAACATATGAAATTGATGTGCTCCAAATTCGATCATGTGACAATCTTACAAATATATTCACTAAAGCTCTTCTGACTGCAACGTTTAAGAAATTGAGATATAAAATTGGTTTGCGTCGGTTTAAAGATTTCAAGAAATCATCTTATTAGGGGGAGAAATCTACACATAAAGAATAGTGTACTATTTTTCCTTCACTAGAGTTTTTTCCACTGGGTTTTTATATAGTAATGTTTTAACGAGGCATATTCTTTATGTAATGGACATCCAAGGGAGAGTGTTATGAATCCCGAAGATTCATTAAATTAGTGGATGTCCATCGTATACTCGTTATTATCCTTTAATCTCGGGATAAGTACGTACTTAATGAAAAGTGATAAGTATCACCTGATGTCTATCTCTAAGGTGACACATATCACCTAGTACTTATGACTTTAGTGACAAGTGTCACTTAGCACTTAATACCGGGTGATAAGTGTCACTCTTAGTTCTTATCTTTATCCTCTATTCACCCCTATAAATAGAGGGCTCTATGCCCTTTTGTAGATTCAACCAACAATCCTACAACCAAAAGAAATCATATAATAATATTCTCTCAATTCTCTACATATCATGTTTACTTTTTATCTATTTTATTTTATTGTTTTCATATAATTTCACAATACGTTATCAACACAAGTCTCTACCACCGGGTAAAGTATTTTTGAAGATAATTTGAAGATCAAACAGGTACGTTTTCTACAGGTACTTTTTCTATTATTATGGAAAATCTTTCTAAGCTCAAATTTACGGCTCTTGATGTCACCAGAAAGAACTATTTATCATGGACACTAGATGCTGAAATACATCTTGCTGCAATGGGTCTGGCAGACACCGTTGTGCAAAATAATGTGTCATCAACACAAGATCGTGTCAAAGCTATAATATTTCTCTGTCATCATCTTCACGAGGATTTGAAAAATAAATATCTTACCGTGAAAGATCCTCTTGTTTTGTGGGAAAATTTGAAAGAAAGATTCGGCCACCAGAAGATGGCCGTTCTCCCAAAGGCACGGTATGACTGGTTGCACCTGAGGTTGCAAGATTTCAAATCTGTGAGTGAGTATAACTTCGTAATGTTTAAAATAATTTCACAGTTTAAACTATATGGAGATGATATAACGGATGATGATATGTTGGAGAAAATATATTCCATTTTTCATGCCACGAATATTGTCCTGCAGCAACAATATCGTGAGAAAGGTTTTAAGAAATACTCTGAATTGATTTCTTATCTTCTTGTTACGGAACAGAATAATGAACTTCTGATGAAACATCACGAGATTCGACCTACTAGCTCTACTTTTTATATAATTTCACAATATCAACCAATTAAATTTAATTTTGTTTATTTTTTTTTTAATATCTCTTTCTTTTTTCCCAATATGTAAATAATGACAAATAAAAGGAATTGATTAAATTTTGGTTTGTTTATATGAAAATGAAATTTATTTCCCAAAAATGACACGAGATTTGAATGAAAGATGGGTCGATTCAATAAATAAAAGAAGCCAAAGTATCCTTTTCCTTTTGGCTTTTTTGAGTAAGTAAATTCATTAAAGCAAAAATACAAGTAATAGTGACTACTCTTCAGGCCGGGAGGTCCACTCACAATCACTCAAATGGATAACACAACCTCTTGGTTCTTGGTTGATTTATTTACCAAAATAGTAGGAATTTTAAAAAATAAATAATTAGTAATTTTGGTCCTAAACAAATTTATGTTTAGCAAGTTTAGTCGTAAAATATTTTTTTTACTTTTAAGGTCCCAAAAGTTTTTTTAAGTGAACAATAAAGTCCCCTTAGACGGATTCTATCAAAAACTTTAAAAATTTAACGGTTTTTAAATATAATTAATTAAAAACAATGATAAAAAAGTCATTACTAAATGACAAAATGATAAAATGACAAAACTAAAAATAATATTTAAACAAAAGGATAAAAATGTCTTCACATTTAAAGTTTAAAAAATAAAAAATCTATCAAATTCTTCGTCAATCTTCTTCTTCCAATACAAATCCGATTTTTATCATTTTCTTAACATTTTTTTTTAAATATATATATATAAAGAGAATGCACATTTTTTTTATTAATAATGAAAGTTTTTCTCCCAACTAAAATATTTTAGTATAAAGTTTTTTTTAGAAAGATTCTCTTTGTCTTTTTTTTTCTTCAAAGATGTTAGAAACTAATAAAAATCTGTAGTTAGAGAAGAAGAAGATTGACTAAGAAATTTTGATATTCTCACTATTTTGATAGATATTTTATTTTTAAAATTTAATATTTTAAATATAAAAATATTTCTATCCCTTTATTTAAATTTTTTTTTCTTTCTTTTTACATGTAATGATTTTTTTACCCTTATTTTTAATTAACTAAATGTAAAAACCGTTAAATTTTTAGGGTTTTTGACAGAAAAAAATGTTTAGGACCTTAAAAGTTAAAAAAAATATTTTACGACTAAGATTGCCAAACATAAATTTATTTGGGACCAAACTCACCAATTATTCTTAAAAATAATTCCAAAATATAGTTAATTTTTACTAATTTATCAAATTAATGTAATCTTTTAAAGAAAAAATATAATTCTAACACTTCATTTATAATTTTAAAAATTAAAAGTTTAAAATTAGAAATATGATAAAGATAAAAATATTTTAAATTAAAAAATAATAATAATAATAATAATGTGATATATTTGGACAAGTTAAGTTATTTATTTTTAATAAAATATTAGAGTATACTTTCACAAAATAAATTATTTTCTTAATAATATTCAGAATATATTTTATCAATGTAAACCCTCACTTTTTAAAAAAAATAAAAAAATCTAATATAAATTTTAATTTATAAAAATATTTTTTATTTATAACTTTCATGGATTATATTCATTATTAATTATTAAAATTATAATTGTAATTTCTTTTATATACTATACTTTTAGAAGAATGTGGAATATTTCCTCATAATTGTATATTCACTGCTATTTTTATTTATTTTTTATCTTTTACTTTAATTACTATAAAAATATATTGAATTTTTATCTTTTTTATAAAAATTTATATTTACTTATATTTTAAAGTTCCATGGTATTTATTTGATATAAAAAATATAATAATCTAAACAAAAATATATTGCAAAAAGATTTATTAAACTAAATTTTATTTTTTAAAAAAAAAAAAACCTATGTTACTTTCATCTCTATCATGATCTCCAACTCATTATCTCCCAATCATAAGTGAAAGTACCTTCCAAGCAACTCCTTGACAATTTTTATTTAACTATATATGTCATGGTTACATAATTTTTTTAACATTTTCATTTATTATAAATTTTTTATATTATTAAAATTATACATTAAAGTTTTAACATTTATTATTTCTTTTCTCAAAAAAAAATACATTTATTATTTATCAAATTTTGTAAAGAAATTAAGAATGATATAATCAATTTGTAAAAGGAAAATTGATGAAGAATTTAATACTTTTAAGTGTGCCTTCCTTTAAATTAAAATTAGAATTGAGTTAATTTATTATTAGGTTTAAGAAATTATTTAAAATTTAGAAAAAAGTTCCCTTCTTAAAAAAAAAAAAAGATCCCTTTGAATTAGACCAAAAGATGAATCCTGGAACTGCACAATTGCTCAAGTTGTGAAATTGCCCATGAGAGGAGTGATTATTATGTCTTTTTCTTTTGTACCACTTGGCAAATTTGAACCCTCAATTACCAGATCAGATTGATTATTATGTCTTCTTCACATATCCTAATACAAAGCTTTGAATTGTACAGCCAGTAAGCATTCCGTTCTTTTTTTCTTTTTCTTTTTTTTTTTTTTTTTTTTTTTTGTCCTCCAGAATATGTTATGTAAAATAACTTCAGAAGTAAGCTTTGAAAAGAAGATTAAGAAAAAATGTTTGTAATCTAACCAAATTTAACTCAGTAAGAGGAGAATTTCACTAAAGTGATTCACAGCGGTAAGAAAGAAAGGAAAGATGATTTATTGAGAATCAGAATTTTGAGTATAATATTTGACAAATATATTCCTAGAGAAGCTCTCAAATGTCTCCGCTCTCCCCTTCATTAGAAACAAATTCAATCATGGTCTCTCTACTGTAAAACAGATTGTAAAAGTGTTTTCATATGATATCATTCCAGGTGGAGGAGTAAAAGCAAAGTTAAAGAAAACTAACAGGAAAAATCTGTGAGATTGTGCTTTCTTTCATTCATTCAGTAGCCTTGCCTTTACGTCTGCTGGTGCTACTGGTTTCTACAAGGTAACAAACCATGGAGTCAACATCGTCCCCAAATATGTTGTATGCCTCCATTGCCTGCAGGTAACTAAATCCCATTGACAGCACAATCTGAACCGCGTCTTGCAATACAAACTCATCTCCACCTTCCTTCTTGCTTTCGCTCGCTGTTGGCCCTGATTTTTTTAGTTTTCACATTTTGGTCAGAAGAATCAATCAAAATTGACAACCACATATAAGACAACAATCATGCAGTGACAAAGTTTGGTGTGTACTCACTGGCTCCTGAGGATGATGGTTCAGCCCCGGAAGTAGATGAATCCTTGTGGGCAATCTGCTGCTGAACATACTCAGCCCTAGAAGCTTCCATCACCATCCGTTCAATTTCCTTCTCTGTCAGTTCAAGATCTGAATAAAAGCGTCCTTCTGCAAGAAGGGCCTGAGATAGGAATATTTACCAAATATGAGAAATGGGTTAGTAGACACAATTACATTTTCTTTAAATAATAGTGCTCACATTTTCTATCTGATGGTCCTGCTGAGCTTTGATGGCTGCTTTAACTTGATCCTTATCAGCATTAATCTGGGATACAAAGCAGAATTAATAGGAAATCCATCAGCAAAGTAAAAAAGCACTAAAACCAAAATCCACAAGAAGATATATTAAATGTTTTGAGAAGTAGCTCAATAATTCTACTTCTGAAAGACTTTTCACTCAAGATATTAGGCTATTAGAACTTCGGCTAGTAAAGTTGAGAAATTCTCTGAGCATACTTACCCCCCTTAGAGAACTAAACCCAAGTCCAGCACCAATATTTAATCGCCGAGGATCAACAAGTGAATTGTAATGATTTCCTTGATGGTAACTGAGTAGTATTGGGGGAGTATCTGTATTGTAGCTTCCATGGAAGGTATTGATAGGCTCTGTGTCAACAGATGATATCACATTTATGTAGTTCAATTGATTAAACAAATAACACACACTGTCTGAGCTGATAAGTACCTGTGCTATATGAATATATATGGACAGGGCGGTTGTACATTTCAGATATAGCTTGAATTTCAATATTGTTACCATATACCTGATATTCCACAAGCAGAATTAACTCGAGATATAAAACAAAAAGAACAAAAGAACCAACTTTATCCAGAAAAAAAGAAAAGCATCATGTAAAAATATATTGCAATAAATTATTTAATATCCATGTCAGTCTCACATTAGTTAGATAACTGAATCAATATCTTCTAAATACCCTATCTACACCTACAGATGGTTCGTAAATTTAGGAAAGAAAGTAAACGCACTTGAGATAAAATTGACACAAAATTACAATCTCCGCCAATACCCCAACCCCAACTCAATCTTGCACTACAAAACCCTAAACTTAATTGCATGCAGGAACCATTGATTACCGAGGAAGAAGTAGATGCAAAACACTAACTACATACGATTGCTATTGGTAAAGAAGAAACAAGGAACAGATATACAGAACCACTGATAGTACACCAGAGGCTCTTGTGAGGAAGATAGAAGAAGCAAGAAATTGAGTTACATTGTAGATTCGGTCAATCATCAAGATTTCTCCAAAAACATCATTGACTTTCCCTAAATTTTCTTCCGCAATCTCAGTAGAGATTTCGGGTGCTGCGGAAATGTACCATTACAAACCACAATCTTCTGAGAAAGATGTTCACACTTAAAAAAAAATACTTAAGGTGTATTTGGATACACTTTTTTTTTTTTTGGGGGGGGGGGGGGGTTTGGTGGGTCAAGTGGGAGGAGGGATTGCGCCATTCTCACAATGAGAAAAAGGCTGCAGAAAACTGCACCTCAGACATTGGTTGGCTGCCAACTGAGGGGAAAAAAATTTACTCCTACAAGTAGGGGGTCAGAGTAGTTGACAGAGGAAGCGTGACTGATAAGTGAATAGCGGTTGACTGAAAAAACAGAAGAAAAACATAACCCCTAAGTCGACCATCTTCTTGAAGATTTAAATATGCAGTCCACTGTTTTCTTTCCTGCAATTTTTACAGACTATTCTCAACTATCTACTTTAGTTATGGTTTCAATCAACTATGTGGAGGGGCCCAAATTTATGAACTATTCATTGATCTAGTATTATATTATTGCATATTACACTTTTATGTCAAATAAGTCAAATAAAAAAAATCATTATGTTATTATTACATATCTATAAAATCCACTTTCCTCAAAATAAAATCTCATTCAAATAATTTTTCACCAGAAAGCATTTTCATTATGGAAAAAGTCGATTCCAATTTTCAAATCCATTTTTACTTAAAAATAAGAAAGTGACTTTTCTTGCAAAAAAATATATATCCTCGTAGACCCTTAATTTCTCCTTTGTGAATTATACCCGTTTCTCACCACAATTGGAGAGAGAATTCAGGATTCCAGAGATCCCAAATCCCTTCTCTCCCTCCAAAAATTTCAAAGAAAGAAGCCCTTCCACTCGAAACTAGGTCCAAGTAAAGAGCTTCATGTCAAACCTACGGTTCAGTAAATCATGGAGCTTCTAGGTAAAACCTAAAACTCATTCAAAAGAAGCTAAATTGAACTCATCTAACTCTTATGCTAATTCCATTAGCTTAAAGAGTCGAACTAATATAACAACCCAAAAATCACCACCATTCCTTTTCTCCAATGATAAAGAGTGTGAAACATCAGCATGAAGTAATTAAGTCTCTTATGAGTACCACCATACTGGACTAAATTCAAATTAATAACACAACAGGAAACCTATATAAATCAGAAGAATTTAGAAGTGCACAAAAGCATACTCTCAAATTGTTCATGTTTAAGCATTTCAAACACAAAAAGAAAGAACCACAAAAGATGGGAAGCTAACTAATTACAATATACAGACCTTATCCCTCCTTTTCCTTTTGCAATACGAAGTAAATCCCTCTGTAATGAACTGTGAGAAGTGGTCCCTCTCCCGCTCCTTGGCAAACAGAAAATAAACAAAGATTCATTATGAGAAATAGTTAAAATTAACTAGAAATCTCAACAATGGTTAGGGAAAAAATAAGTCAAGTCCCCAATATTAGCCTGATTAGGCAAAAGAGACACATAAAACATTAAGCGACTAATTCTAAGAAGAGACTCCATATCTTTAGACATGTTAAATAAAATCCAGCATACTTGATAATATTTGAGTGTTCAGGGAATGTGGAATTTGGTAGTTCATGCACCAGAAAGTTCCCCAACATCTTACTAGACCCTTTTCTCACTGGTTCAACTCCAGTCTGATGTCAGTTTAACCAAATAACTGACTCCAGCTTACAAATACAGAAAGATAGAGGTAAAAGATTATCTAGTCATAATAAAACAATAGTGCTTGAAAAGTGCAAACCCCAGACCAATTATAGAACTGCAAAAAAAATAAAAAATAAAAGAAAAATAGTCCAAGATTCTCCAAGTGCATTCTGTATGTTTTCAAGAAAAATTATAGAATAGAGGAGAAAAGGTACCATGTAATCAATGCACATCTGTCTCACCACATCATATGTCTCAGAATCACCATACACTTGATCTGCAACAGCACGAAACAGACAGTTGCCATCCTCTAGCATTTTCCTGACTTCTAATCCTTTGGCCCGCCTAATATCCAATTCAAACTGGTGTTCTCTCTCCTAATAGAACAAATTTAGACGAATGTTAAATAGTGAATTTACAATAGCTATTTAAACCAATGGAAGACCATTACCACTACTATTTATAAAACTAGAAAGTTGAGACAAAAGAAATCATGAATCAAAGATCCTATAATAAACACAGACAAAAATAAATTTAACATGTTTCTTAATTAAAGAAACAATTGCAGAAGGAAACTTGCATTGAGATTTACATATAAAAGATGATTTAGTTAATGTGTTCATCATGTCATTCCTATATTTAACTTCAGATAAACATCAAAAAACCTCAAATAAGTTATTATAATGCTAAACACTAAACAATCAATGCAAGAAGTCACAAACTAGTACAGAATCAAATAACCATTGAGAGGCCATCTGCAAATAATAATAAATAATTCACACAAATGATTTAGTGCTCATTTTAAAAGATGTCAAGATGAATATTCAGTTGTTAAATTAAGTTCAACTAACCGAATCGCCAAAGGAAGATGCATAGCAAGTGTTATGCTCATCAGCACTATTATATCCTTCAGTCTCACAGTGAGATCGAGGAGAAGAAGGTCGGGAATCAGTCGGTGAAGTCCTAGCTGGAACAGAAGGCCATCCAGCCAATCTTCTGGATGGTCCTATACGAACAGAATTTGAACTACCTGAAGTAGATCTCCTGAGGTATGAGTTCATTGAATATGGTCTTGGAGGGGGGACAGGGGGAGGTGGTGGACATGAGCTGCCGGTTACTGTCTGCAGTGAACTTCTAACTAAGCCCTCATTTTCCTCTTCCACAACACTCAGTTCACCGAAAGCTTTTCCAATATCTCCAGGATTCCTAAACTCGTTGTTAGAAAGCATCTCGCTTTGAGAAATCTTCTCATGATCATCCTTCTGATCAATATTCAAGATTTCCTGTGAATCATCAACTTTTGCCCCCTTTCCATGAAGGGACCCAGAATACTCAGAGCTACAAGCCCCGGTAATCTGTTCTAGATGTCCCTCTGTCTGTTCAACGTCTTGAAGGGCTGATGCAACTTGATTATGACTACCATTGCTGCCTTGCGACTGTGCTGGGGCAGGAGTTGGAGCTGGAGCAGAAGAAGAGGAAGTGGGCACTGATGATGATGATGATGCTGCCGACAATGAAGGCCTAGTTTGATTAGATGATGTTGATGCTGACCCAGAAGAACCTCTCTGGACCAGAATCCGAGTCATTTCTCTCTTCCACTTTTACTAACCAAAAATTGTAGCACAAAGTACTCCTGACTCAATCGAATCAGAGATAAGAAGACCTAGGTTTCAATTTGTCACGTGTTCTGGCCTTGGGGACAGTCACGCCGATTCCTCGGCTGAATGATTTGCTCCGGTCCAATTTAATCCGATCCTCGCAAATGGCTCTCTGCATTCCCCTAACAATTCTCATGAGACCTTGACGTCCAAAATCTTAAATAACAAAACCCTCTTTTGTGTAAGGTTCTCAAAATTACCCGAAAGAAAAATTCGAAGCACAATATTATTCCACACGCTCAGACTGCAACAATATTCATATAATATCACAGATGAAAAAAAAATTCAACGAGAAAATAAACGAAAATAAAGACATGCCAAATAGAATTCCTAAATGTTAGGGGATATACATCATAATATTAGATATAATGAGCAGTTTTAACAATCTCTCCAAACAAAGTCACCAGTTACATTAATCATTCAATTCAGAAAACATCATTACTGCAAATTAAACGGTGCGAAAAAAAGAAAAATGGATATGTATAACTCAAACTCCATTCCCACTTGGCTCACTTTTGCATAATTGGTCATCTCCCATCAAAGGAAAAATGAAGATAACAGAACACTCCGATGTATTAACACTAAAAATCCAATCTATCTTAAATTCATTAAATATGATGCCGTTCCCATCATAAGATTTAAAAACAACGGAAACCCCTGGACCCTATACATAAAACAAATATAAGGAAAGCCCGAAATAGGGAATCAGTTTTACCTTTAAACAAAATTTGATCAGAGTTCAAGATTCCGCATCAAGAGCATCAGAATGAATCAGAAATTCACCTTTACGACTAGATATCCAAGGGTTTGACTCTAATTAAAGTGAAGAATTCAACTCGCCTGATCCACACGTCCCGATTGAAGCAAGAAAAGAGTAACTAGGGTTCTTCTCAGACCGCACTACGGGTAATAAAGCAAAGAGAGAGAAAGGGTAATAAAGCAAAGAGAGAGAAAGGATAATAACTTCGAGGCAAAGAAAAATTATCGGTATATATTTTTGTAGATGGAAAGGGGGAAAATTTTGGAAATTGGGAAAAGAATTTGAAGGGAAAATTTTTTTTTTATATTTTGAGAAAGAAATTTAACGGAGAAGAAAGGAGCCACGTGGCTGTGGAACTCATTTTTACTGTTTTACACCCGACTGGTGGGGCAGAGTTTGGGGAATTGGACGTGGAGTGATATCTGCTGTTGTTTGGGAAGACCGTAGAGGAATCCAAGTCAGCGCTCAACACGTAAGAGCATGAGTTAGTTTTGATTTTTTTTAATTTATTTGCAGATTTTTAAAGTGAGGGTTGGATTTTTTTTTTCTTTTGTTTTTTTTATCGTAGAGGGTTGGATATTTTTCTAATAGATTTATTATATATATAATATTGATAAATTATAATTAAAAAATTTTATAAATATCTTTTTATATTAAGATTTATGTTAATAAATATAGATCATTTTTAATATAAATATAATTTTTAAAAGTTTCTTTTAGAAAATGTACAATTCATTTGTAGTAATATTTATGAATATAAAATGTTATTTTATTATAAAAAAATTAATTTTTTAAAAGGAGCAATTTATGAATTTGATTTCACAAATTTAGACTTAAAAATTAATTTTCTTTATTTTTTAAATTGTCATTTAAAAATTAAAGTTTTTTTTTAGAATTTTATTAAAATTTAACTTTTTATCTCAAAAATATTTATACATTAAAAATAAAATAAAATATTTAAAAAAATTAGAGACATTTTAAAATAATTTAATTATTATTATTTATTATTATAAATCACAAAAATAATTAATTTTTTTAAAAAACAACAAAATTAGTAAAAAATAGTAAAAAGTGAAAACTTTTAACATGTTAAATATAAATTTATTTTAATTTTATAATTTTGTATTGATTGGTATGTAAAGCGGCCAAGCTCAATGGGTACCACGAGATTATCCCCAAGATACTAAAATAATAAGATAAAGAAATTGATAGTAAATCATGATAAATTAGGGTTTGTCCTATTTAAAATGCTATTGATATTAAAATTAAAGAAATATGTCTATTATATATATATATATTATAATAAGAAATAGTGAAAATCAGGTTAGTAAAGATAATATCTTGTTATTAAAAAAAAAAAAAAAAAGAAGTTTAGTTAAGAAAATAACAGTCTTATGATCTAAAATATTATAATTCAGAGATGTTATAGATTTTGCTCAATTTGGTAAGCTCCAACCTTCTAAAATCCTTACACAGGCCGCTCATCTGCACATGAGATCAAATGTTCAAAGAAAAAGAATTAAAGAACTTCACAGAGAAAATCAGGGGGATGGGGGTTTACAAGGGAAAACAAGAGTTAGGATGTTGAGAAACCATTAAATCAGTTGTAACTTACAATATCTGGGCCTTTGCCGCACTCTCAGCTCCTGTGGATCATGAAAGCATCAAGAAATCTTATGGGAAATTCTAAATAATCAGTTACTGGGCTTTTCTTCATTGTCAGGGAAAATAAACTGAAGGTCTTCGTTGTCTCTGTATAGTTGCACCAAAGCAGCAGCTTTATAAGCAAATATTCCAACCATTCCTGGCAAAAGCTGAGAACACAACAGGATGATCCCATATGGGCAATGAATGAACAAGAAGGAAATGGAGGCAATTCTCAGTGTAAAATCAAATATATACAGGATAGGAGTTTACCTGGAAATTAAATAAGTCATGCGTGAAATGCTGAGATAATTCCCATAAACCATAAATTGCAGCAGGAAACACGAGCCTTGGAGATGAAAGAGCAAGGCCACTACCCTTTACAGTTTTCTCAACCAGATCTTGCAGATCCTCACTTCTTATTCCAATTCTGTTTAGAAATTAATGTCATTATAACAAATCTCAGTTTTTAAACAGCATTGAAACTAATAAGAAATTGAAAACTCAAAGACAACTTTTTTGATTTCTTTTGCAGGAAAACTTTTGGAACTGCTTCTTTTGAGAGATTGTCCACATATTGCCATAAGAGTTGAAGGTACAAGCAACTGCATAATCAAACAACCAGGACAAAATGTTATATATTTCATTGCAGATAAGGTGTTTGGCCAGCTTGGTAGTCAAACATAAAATCCTGGAAAGGACAAAAAAAGGGGGAGGGGGGGGTTGGGGAAAGGGAAATGGAAGCTTAAAGCTTAGCGCTGATAGTACAATCAGATTCTGCAAAAATTTGAGTATGATAAGTCTGCCATTCATCTCAACCAAGAAAAGTTGAGCTATTTGGATTCCACGAATTGAAAAACCGTAGGTAGTAAAACACTGAAATGCATAGCTTCGTAGTTTCTCCAATATGTAAAGATTATATTCCTTAACTTTCAAAGTGCATCCTTGGTCCGAAAAATCATTCAAGAAAAGACAGGGATTAAAAATGATTAAAACTTACAGAAAGTTAATTCAAAATAAACTAATTTCACAGAAAGCATCCAATGATTTCCTGGAAATGTGTGGATCAATGGCTTAAAACAAAGGTAGATTGGGCGAAAATGTTTATTCTAGGGCAACAAAAGTATTATTTTCTTTTTCTTTTTTTTTAACAAGATTTTGGGAAGGAGATAGTAGTATTGAAGTGCAAATCAATCTGTTCAGAATGTCAAAACAAATTACTGAATTACCAACCTGAAAAAAACTCCAATTCCATAGCTCAAGGCAGCCTGTACCAAAATGAAAATAGGTAAAACATTTAATAAGCATGCGAAGTGCATATAACATCTAATTACTTTTCCAATGCTTCTCCAAAACACTAGAATTTTTATCATTATATCTTTTCCCCAAAAATGTCTTTAATAAATAACTTTACTAGAAAAGATTAGTTCATTTGCTTGTCAAGGAGAAGAAAAAAGTTCCATGAAGGTTTCCATGAATTCATGTTGTTTTTGGGGAAGTTACTTATACACATCATAGATGTTAGCTTTCAGAATGAAGTAAAGACAGAGAAGCATGAGAAGATGATAACTAATAACTTCTACACATCAGAAACCACTTTCTTCCATGATAAATCTACAAAGCATACCATGGTCACATATAAAGATATCAGCAAAGAAGGTTACCTCGACCGACAATACTACCAGACAATATCCACTGCATGCAGTTCCAATCCCCACGGTCAATAGAAGCAGCTCTCTCTTGAGCTAGAAGATAAAATGGATAAATTGACATGATCCCAAAATGTATTCTGCCCTATCAATTGCTAGGAGAACTGCTATACTAGGCCAAAAATATTTCCCAAGGTAGCTTATTCATTGGAAAACTTGTTAAAATTCATTATTTTTTACATATGAGTACAGTCAGGAAGCTATAGCACAAAAATATTCTGCTAGACAGGGAAGCTGACAGATTGTATCCCCTTGTATATTTCATATCTTTCATTCCGTTAATAGATTCAGCCATCAAAGACACATTGTGTTTACATTTAAGAGGGCATGTCATGAATACTACAGAACAAGTGTGGTTTTTTTCTTCCCTCTTCTCTTTATTTATTTTCAACTTAGCATACTTAATCAAACAATCCTACTAGCACGGCTTAGTCTCCATCATAGATGAACCCTAATTAGCCCTACCTATATAATAATTTTGAAGGCATCAGATAATGCTTAGTGAAACGAGGCAAAGAGTATATTCAAAGAAAATATTATGGTAAGTGCAACTATGGAGTAGACTCAAGGCCATACAGCTTCATATCTGAGCAAGTTGAGCTTTCTCTTCCTCTCACTATTATTCTGTAATTCCTGCCATTTAAAAAAAAAAAAAAGTTCGGTTACCATAAAAGAAATGAGTACAACCCAGAAAAGAACAGACATTTCATTCAAGATTGTCCCGAGATCATCCTAGAAAGTTACCTTAATAGTCATCTTTTTGTTTATTGGTGCCGAGCCGGTATCCCCCAAAATCCATTCGCTGGTTCTTTTAAGTTTCAAAAATCCACCACTCTCACTATCTTCAACTGATGCCTAACAACGCAACCAGATTAAGAATCAAAGCTACACTGATAAATTCCGGCTGTAAGGTGGTAATCAACATACTACAGTTCTCCAGACAATGGGGATAAAAAGAGGGGAAAGAAAAAGAAAAAAACCTCCTCTGGTGATTGAACATTGTTGTCGGCAACTTCAGGAATTACTGCATTATCATAAGAAATAATGGCTTCCCCCAACCAAATTCTATCAGAAACTTTTGTTATAACATCTCCATTCAATTCCCTTTCCTTTATAAAGGTCCGCAATACATCATCTTCTGCAAGTTCACCCACTTTCCCAATTTCCGAGCACAAAACATTTTACAACAATTAAAATATTTCTAACCCACAAAGAAAATTGAAGAAAAAAAACAAAAAATAAGCTCAAAATTCAAGAGTTCAGTGTCTGTATTGCTTTACCAGGACGAGAAGTTCCAAGAACCGAGAAGATTGCTGGGGAGAATCGTCGAAAACGACGATATTTTGAGGACAAATTCCGAGAGTAACATAAATTCAATGGAAGAGAAACTGCAGAATTCATTTTCGAGTGCTGAGCATTTTTCTGCTTGACCTTTCTTGTTTGCCAAAATATCTTCGGTTTGATGGATGCTTTTTGAATTTTCTGAATTTTAGGGACCTAATTGTAATTTAATATAATTATTCCAATTCAAGTATGTTTATTTGTTAGGGATAGGGTTAACAGCCTTGTTTTTCGTTGATTTTTTTTTTTTGTTATTAAAAAAATGTTAACAGTTTGAAATTTTAAATATTAATTAAATGTACAAAATTTAGAAACACAATATCTTGATAATAAAAAAAAATTCACCTTTTTTCAATTAATAAATAGTTAAAACTAATTTTTTTAACAAAACAAACTAAAAATTAACTTTAAATTTTGTTTTTAAAAAAACTATAAGTACACGGTAAAATCTATAAATTATGTTTATAATAATATTAAGTGTTTATTCTTAATATTAACAAAATATAGGAGTAAAAAGTAAAAATTTTTGATTTTTACAAATTTATGCTCATAATCTTTTATTAAAAAGTTTTTGCAATTTTATATAATTTTTTGTGTTACAATCTTATTTAATCAATATAGAAAATATCTTACTCATGTATAATTTTTTAAAACAAATTGAAAATATTGAGAGTAATAATATTGATATTATTATAGTTTTTTAAAAATTCTGTCTAAATTAATATATTTTTTATTTTAATTACTCTATACAATAAAATTAAGGTAAATTAAATTGGATTAGGAATGATTGAAAATGTGTAATAAATATAACCTAATAACTTAATGTTAGCTAGCATTATAAATAATTTCAATTTAGATTGTATTATTGAAAATTTGAATCTTCACACTTTTTAATATTTACTCATTTTAATCCCTTAATTTATATATTTTGATCATCTAAGTCCTTTTTATTTTTAAGTCATCTAATGTTGTCATTTTCTTCTCAACTATTGTTTTAAGATAAGGGATCAAATTGGTTCGTTATCTTTAATACGAGGGTCTAAAAGATAAGATAATATAACCAGTGATTATTTTTTAATTTCTAAAGATTTAAGGGTCTAAATTGTAAACCATAATTATTCGAATTCAAATTAGCTTGTATTTTTTTGTTTTTTTTCTTTTTTTTCCGTTTGAAAGGAGGGTTTTGAGAAGCCTGCGAAAAACCCTAACTGGTGAACAGCTATGGCTGTATTGAGTTCCAAGCAGATATTGAAAGAGAACAATACTCGTGATCACAACTCTATTAGAAGTCTTACTCTTACGCACAAAGCTCTCTCTGATGTAATTTCTGACGCCTGTTTTTAAATTTTATAGTATATATATATTGTTTTTCTTTTCAAGAATTTTTTGGATATACAAATTTCAATGTAGTGAATAATGTCATTTTTATTCCGGATTTTTTAATAGGTTTCGTGCTTAGGTGAGTTCAAGAATTTGGAACGACTTGATCTTGGCTTCAATAGCTTAACTTCACTTCAGGTAATTATTTTTTTTTTTTTTTATTTTTTGCTGCTTTTCTTGTCAAGCCAATTTTTGCTCTTGTAACTAAAAGGTTTGGAGTTTGGTTGTAGGGTTTGGAATCATGTGTGAATTTGAAGTGGTTATCAGTTGTACAGAACAAACTTCAGAGCTTGAAGGGGATTGAGGGGCTTACCAAAGTCACTGTAAGTGGTAAAAAGGCCTTTTAAGTATTAAACTTTTTATTTAGGATTAAGATTTGGGATTGGCATGTTAAATTATCCTAAACATTTTTTTTTATGCAGCTGCAAGATTGTTGCCATTTTTTATTTGGTTCATCATTTAATTAGTCATCTGACATGATTTGGGCAGGCATTTCCAGAAACTTTGAGCAATTTTATCATTGTTTTCATTTTTCTTTTTATGAGCTGAATGACTTTAATTCCTTCAGATGGTTGTCTTAATATATAATAGGAATTGCTGATTTTGGCTAATCATCAGGAGACCTTCTCGTGGAAGTTCTTAAAGCTTTCTTTAATCATCTATTCTTGTGTACTTTTACCATGTAAACTGTTCATGTGTTTATTCTCAATGAATGTAGCCTACTTAGAAAAACAGTCTTTTCTTGGTAAAGAAATCTGTTACTCACACCTGTCAAAAGCATAAAGTATGGAAAAATACTATGACTACTATTATATTATTAACTTTCATATGATCAATGGTTCTTGCACTCTGTTTTACTTTACCTGATTATTACTTCTTTTTGAGAATTTTGGAAGTGGAGGCATGCTCTTCTATTTGTGTTGTAGCACAGAATTTAGTATATTTTTGTTAAAATTTTACTGTCGTTTACGAGTTCTTGTCAAGTTACTCCTTTTGAGTAGTACTTTCCCATTTGCTTTTGATATAACTGGTGAAAGATGAATGTTATTGAGATGACTGAATTTTAATTTGAGATCACTTGTAATACCAGCATTCATGATCAGTTGGTTTGACTCTCATTACTAGGTGCTCAATGCTGGTAAAAACAAGATCAAATCCATGGATGAGGTCAGATCTCTTGTGAGCTTGCGTGCACTCATTTTAAATGGTAAATCTGTTATTTTTTCAACTTTTGTATCCCCATAGGGAATTTATTATCTACATTCACTAAGCATTTTTCTTGGCAGATAATGAAATCACTTCAATTTGCAAACTTGATCAAATGAAGGAGTTGAACACTATCGGTATTACCTTCTCTTCATCTTTCATGACGTGTGTGAAGAATGAGTATACTTGCAATACTCTTATGGAATGCTATTTTATAGTATTGCTGAACTCTTATCGCTGTAAAATTTGGTGCTATACTGCCAATTGAAGCTTTACTTCCCACATGTTTACCTAAAACGATGGAATTAATTTTTTACAAAAGCAGAGAAAAAGATGACTGTAAGTTTTAGCCACGAGAATAAAGGGGAAAATAAAACTGGCAGAAATTGCTACATGATGCAACTTGGCTCTCTGTGTAGCACGTCAATTTTAACTTAAATTCCGTAGTTTTTGAAAATGGCTCATTTGAACTTGAAAATTTTGAAATAATTTCGAAAACATAGCCCCTTTTCTATCTCCAAGGTGCCAAAGGAGGCATTTTTTTTTCAAGGATTACTGATCTCTCATCTTATTATATGGCTCCAGGTTGAGAAAGTCTGACTGCTATCTCCACCTAACTCCTGTAAAGGACTATTCAAGAATTATGATTTTAATATAATTTTTTTCCACTTTGTACTTTACCTATAAAATTCATTATTTCATTATTTCTTGTTGACATTCAGTCTAGAATGACAGTTATTCTAGAATGATAGTTAACCTTCTTTCTGATACATGTTTTGATAGGTCACAAGGATTTGTGTTTTTCTATGTCTTTTGTAATTTCTTTTTGATGATTGTTAGTCAGGTTGAGGTTGACTTTCCAACATGTGTTATTTATATGCAGTTCTTTCCAGGAATCCAATATGCGAAATTGGTGATGCTTTGTCGACATTAAAATCTATCACTAAAGTAAGTTTTATTTTGACTTGATTATCCATTATATGGTTTTGAAGATAGTTAAAGTTTTTACCCTTTTATGCCAGCTTTCGATTTCTCACTGTCAACTTCAAATGATTGGGTCATCACTCTCCTCTTGTTCTGAGTTAAAAGAGCTTCGACTTGCTCATAATGATATAAAGGTGTGTTTGACAGTTCATGTTGTTCCCTTATGGTTGAAGTTTTAATATCTTCCCAAATCAGTCTTAGACCTTAGCTTGCTACTGTATTACATTCTTCTTGTAATGATTTGCTACTGTATTACTAATGCTCCTTTGATAAATTAGTCTAATGGTATCTCTCTAACTCTCTAAGACTCTTCCTGCTGGGCTAAGCCATAATCATAAACTTCAGAACCTAGACATTGGAAACAACTTGATAACAAGCTGGTCTGACCTGAAGGTTAGTCGTTTTCACTTCCTCTCTAGTTTCCCTTTATTTCATGTCTAATGGGCAATTATACTACTGTTTTTATCTCCCTTGTTTTCACTTTTTTTATTGGATATGGTGCATAGTTGTGTAACTTACTTTCTTGGTATGACCGCAGGTCCTTTCTTCACTAGTTAACTTGAAAAATCTAAACCTTCAAGGAAACCCAATAGCTGAAAAAGAAAATTTATCTAGGAAGGTGAGAATACTTATCTTTCACTCTCTGGCCATTTTAGTTCTTTTTAGATCTTGAAATGACCAATTGGAAAGTTATGATGGAACAGGTGAAGAAACTACTACCAAACTTGCAGATATTTAACGCCAAACCAATTGACAAAGTAGTGAACAAAGATGGCAGAATTCTTAGTTCTTCTCTTAATGACAGAAATAAGTTTGATGATAAAATTGAAAAACAAATAGATCCTGCAATGGGGTATCTGAAGCAGAAAAAGTTTCTTGCCAGTGAAGATGAAAATGATGATCCTGTTGAAGATTCTTTGAATCTGGATGTGGAAAAGGAATTGAAGCATAAGAAGCGCACAAGAAATATTCTGCCAGATGAACCAACAGAAAATTCTTTTGAGAACGATATTGGAGAGAAAAAGGTGAAGAGAAAGGTAAAATCTAAAAGGCATGGTGATAATCTTTCAGGTAATTCAGAATATGTTTCGGCAAATCCTGATTCAGGCGATGAATTGGAGCATAAGAAACTGAAGAAGGACAAAGCTGTTGATCATGGAGGAAATAATACTTTCACAGGAAAATCTAACAAAAAGTTAGATAAGAAGTTGAAAGAAAATAAAGCTAGTATAATTGATGACAGAGAAGCTCCATTTGTAGACCTTTTTGCTAGAGATGCTACTGAAGCCACTATCAATAGTGTCCAGAAGAAAGATCACCCAACTGTTCCACGTGGCGATTCTGGTGGCGGCTTAGTTACCGTTACAGCAAATAAAAAGAAGAAAATCCGGGGTGCCCCTTCTGCCTCTCTTGAGCTGTCACCAGTGGTCGAAGTTGGTTTAGGAGGGCCATCAACTTGGGGTGAATAGAGATGGTGAAGGCCTCCTTCCATGGAACTATGAAAGGACCTCGGTTTTTTTGCCTGGGAGCAGGAATCCTGAAGAAAATGTCTACCGGATAATTCATCTTAAGCTCAATGGCATCTGATTTTTCAGAGGTAAAAAGCATGACCCTGGTTTATATATATATATGATGTATTTCCATTTTGTTTTGCCATGTATTATGAAGATGTCAAAGCTTATCAGGGGAAATCTTATGCTGAACTATGCAGTACATTTCAGAATGTAGAAGAACAGTGTCCAATGTAGGACAGATTTCTAATATTATTCTTGATTTTTTTGTTCTTGTATTTAAAATGATAATGCAGAAGAGAGTTGATAGGTTAGATTATTTTGTACTTTTAAAGTTAAGATTTTTTCTTTGGTATTCTTTGGTGGCGTCTAATTCGAACTTGACTTGGCTCTACGAAGCTACTGCAGAATTCAAATTTTTATTTTTATATATTTTCATTGCAAAAACAGCCTTCCCACCAGCATATCTTCCTCTTGAAATGAAAATAATTAATTGTCGATGTGACTTAAGTTGACTTTGTTTGTAATTTATGGATCACCATTAAGTCTGTGGCAACTATATTCCTAGCAAGGTGGAATGAGGTACAACTCTGTTTCCACGACGTACAAACCCTATGTCACACCAACTCCATTTTCATGAAACTCCTTATATTCTTTACACGTGTCACAGACGGCTTCATCTTTCCTATATCAGAAACAGCTAGCTTATTTATAAATTTTTAGAAAAACAAATTTTCTTTCTATAGAAAAAATTTAAAAGACCAGATTTTCTGAGCGGAGAGAAGAAACCCTCTTTCTTCCCCAACCTTCCAACAATTAGGGTTTCTCAGTATACAAATCTTATTTTCTTTTCTTTTTCATTATTTGTCTACTTGCATAGGAAAATAACGTTCTATTTTTCTGCAAATTAATTGAATAAAAATGTCTCAAAATGGGAAATTAATGCCAAATCTGGACCAGAACAGCACGAAGTTGCTTAATTTAACTGTTCTTCAGCGAATCGACCCTTTTGTTGAAGAAATTCTGATTACTGCAGCTCATGTTACCTTCTATGAATTCAACGTTGATAACAATCAATGGGTATCGAGTAGTTTGTTGATGTATTTTTTTTTTTTAATTTTTTTAAAAAATATTTTTGTTGCGTGTCATCGTGATGACGATGAATTGATGAATTAACTTTTTAATTGATGCAGAGTCGGAAAGATGTCGAAGGATCTCTTTTTGTAGTCAAAAGGTGCAGCTGGTTTGAAACATTTAATCTTTCTCTTGATGGGAAATGCAAGTTTAGGGTTTTTAATAGATTTTGTTGTGGTTCATTACTGAATTCTCTGTTAAATTTATGTGTTATGTTTCTTGCTTGGTTTGTGTTTCAGGAACACTCAACCTCGTTTCCAGTTTATTGTAATGAACAGGAGAAATACAGGTATGTACCGTGATTCATCCAAATTATCTCTCTTATAGCCTTTTGTAATATTTCCATTAGCTGATGCTTGTACTAGTTGAACTTTAGGAATAAAAGAATAATCAGAATAAATTAATCGCTTAATCACACAAGTAGAAATGATTTCCAAAATGCTCAAAGGAGCTTTGTTTAGATTGAATTGACTATGATGATTTATTTTCATCCTCAAATTGCTGCATCTTAGTTTTGAATGAGTTGAATTCCAGGTGAATTTTCTGGCGCATATTAATAATCTCCAAAAATGTGCAAGTCAGTGGATATCACTAAGATTTTGCTTAAAACGTTCACAATTGACCTAAACATTAACTAGCCGTTTCATGTGTAAAGTATATAAAATGAATTCTTTGATGGATAAGCAAGAAAGAAATGTTCCTTTTGGGATTGGATTTAATAGCATATATGTCCTAGGTGCTGCTTGCTTCTGATGCACTTTGTCATAAAGCAGTACTTGGTATCTCTATGGCTTGATACTAATTGTGTTCTGGATTTGTTCATGTTTTCCTGAAAACAATGATAACTATCACCTTTATGTCTATTTTGGGGTTGCATGGGCTGAAATCCCCAATGTGTTTTAGTTCAATTGACTGCAGACTGATATAGAGTAAAACTGACAATTGAACATGTGAAATGTGTTTAGAAGAGTATGCATTTTGCACGAACTTATTCTCATATTTACATTTGAGTCATGATTCCCAGCCATAGTAACTTTGTTACTGTGCAACATTTTGGGCATAATTATTGTTCTTCAATGCAACCTTCCTCCTTCACAAATTAAATTAAGAAAATGTGAACTTTCTTGCATTTGGAATTCTGAATATGCTTTACACCTTGGAATTTGAAAATTGATACTTTAACTTGAGTTGAAGGCCTTACTGATCTAAATAAAAAAATTCCTTGTAGGGATTTTTTAATACATTGAAACTATCAAAGATGAATAGCTCAAATAATGTTGGTACCATTTCTAATTGTGCAAGGAAAAATTTATTTACTTACTCTGGTTTGATTTCTAAGTGGTACAAGTTCTCTCATGCAGATAATTTGGTGGAGAATTTATTGGAAGACTTTGAATTTGAAATCCAGGTTCCATATTTACTATATCGAAATGCTGCCCAGGAAGTAAATGGAATATGGTTCTATAACCCACGTGAATGTGAAGAGGTTGCAAATCTCTTTACAAGGTATTCTCCAGTATTTGTGTGGTATATTGACTTTACATTTTAGAATTGCTTATATTCTTATTAATTAATTTTATTAAGTATTTGATATATGTGAATTATCCCCCCTTGAGTCACTATTTTCCTTTTGGCTCATAGGGGGAAGGATGAAAGGGAGTTGGTATTCTTAATTCTCATACACAAATCAAACCTTTCCATAGGTTACTTTGATTCCCATGATTAGAAATCTCTCCACACTTCAATGTCCGGGACAAATAACTGTTGTACTTGAAAGATAGAGCTTCAAAGTGGTTCAATTTCAATGAACTTATATTCGCACCTTGGGTTCACCAAATTTGTTTTTTTTAGTACTTTTGTAATTAGAAGTAGATGGTGTATTAGGCTGTATGTTAATGGACATTTTTGAGAAATTTTTAATGTCTGGTTTTATGTAGAAGACCTGATAATGGGAAACACTAAACCTATGATATTTTTATAGTAGTGCCTACAATTTGAGATTTTTTTCTTTTATCATTTGACTATATTTTTCTAATGACTTGTATTAGTTATTTCATTAAATAATGTAGGGAAAGTAGGAAAATATTTTATATTTTCGTCTGATGAGCATTCCATTTTCAGGTTACTTAATGCATATTCCAAGGTGCCAACAAAGTCTAAAGTCCCCCCTTCAAAGAGGTAAAAATTCTTGTTTTGATTAATATATGACTATATGGTATGCTAAATCAATATATTTTAGCTCTCAAGCACACTTTGCAACTTCTTAACCTTTCTCTTACAATTTTGTGATTTTAAAGTTAACTGCATTTTGCATATCTCCAGTCTAGCTTTCACTTGACAACTGAGAATGAGAATCAGTATCTAGATTCTTTTGGTTACATTATATGGCTCTTCATGTTTACTATTTCCTATAAGTTTACAACAGTGAGTCTTCTGCTTTTGGTTCATTAATTTGATTGTCTGTGCCCTTCCTGTTGCTGTATCTCATTCTTGCAGCAGTTAACTTCATCTGTATTGAAATAAGTTAATTCACAACTATCTCAGTTCCGTAATACTTTATCACACAAATGGAAGTACTTTGCTGGTAAATGTCCTTGATCATGTTTGTCTAGATTTACCATATTTGATATCCTCATGTAACTCTTACCCTAGAGTCAACAGTTATCTTCATCCGATGAAATTAATGGAAGTTTCATCTGCTTTATTGCTTTTGTGCAGTGAATTTGAAGAATTGGAAGCGGTGCCAACAATGGCGGTTATGGATGGTCCTTTAGAACCATCAGCAGCCACCTCAAATGTTACAGAGGTCCCTGATGATCCTTCTTTTGTGAATTTTTTCAGTGTATGACTTCTTGCTTATCATCTCAATTCGATTCTAAATTTTTAGTGCCAAATTACCTATCCATTTTGATGTTGAAACACCTATATCCACACAGGCTTCTCCAAATTCTGAAACCTCATCATCCATTCTAAAGATATATATTTTTTAACTTGCAATTTAATTAGTGTCAATATCCCTTTTTGAATCTAGCCTTTTTTTTCTTTTTTATTATTTTATTATTTAAATGATATCTGGACGAAGTTTATTAGAAATTCACAGTGATTGAATGTGGGAAATTTTAATTTCAGTCTGCTTTGAACATTGGAAGTGCATCAAATGCAACAATGGTTGGTCAACCCTTCTGGTCACCTACTTTGCTGCAACCTTCTCATTCACAAGGTATTGTTCCACCTATGATGCAACCTTCTCATTCACAAGGTATTGTTCCACCTATGATGCCACCTTCTCATCCACAAGATGTTGTTCCACCTACTATAGCAAAAATACAAGCTCTACCACCACCTATTTCAACTTCTACTCCTTTAATGCCTCTCATTGACAACAATGAAGTGAACAATGATATTAAGACGTCGATGAATTTGGTAAAGCCACCTACCTTGTTCACTCCACCTTCCTCCTTGCCACTGATGATGCCTCCTATCTCTTCATCGGTGCCTACTGCTCCTCCACTTAATCCTCCTGGCAATTTACAGCGCCCCTATGGTGCGCCTTTGCTTCAACCATTCCCACCCCCTAATCCACCCCTATCTCTGACTCCAACAACTGTTCCTACACCCAACTTTGCTTTTATTAACAAGGAAAAGATTCGTGAGGCATTGCTGGTGCTTGTTCAGGTATGTTTTCAATTAATTTTCTGCACTGGTAACCTCTTAGAAAAAGAGCGCTTTTGATTGATTCATCCATAGAGATTTTGCTTGAGATTATGTTTCTATTCAATTATCAATCCATCTTTCCTGAAAATATACTGGATGGTGATTTTACATGTTCTAAGTGAAATTCTCTTGAATGTACTGACGTTCTTTTTCCAAATAAATTTACATTGGTGATTCTCTTTCTTTTTTAATTGCATGGCAACATTTCTTGGCAAAAGTTGCCACCATTTGGCAACCTGCATCCACATTGATGTCTGTTGCTAGTAGTCAGAATATCTTTGCCTGATTGGTTTCTTTTCAAAATGCAGGATGAGCAATTCATTGACATGGTTCACCGGGCATTGATGTTACCCGTTCATCACGACTAATTCTTCGAGGGCATTTTTGCTTTATGTGGATTATCATCTAGGCTTCTTGCCTAATATAAGTTTGTTTGTTCAAGAGATCCTATTGTATAGCATTTGATTTTGTTAGCTTAGATTACAGATATATGATTTAGCATTATTAGGTGTATGTGATGTCTGCTTTGCTGCAAGTAACTGGCACAAACAAGCACATTTCTCTATCATTGTGTTCTAAATACTACATGTATGAGTTATATTTGGATGCTGAACTTGTTAATCGATTCTCACTGAAGGGGCATCCTTGCTGCTGCTATGGTAGTTGTCACCAGTCCCACCCAAAAAACAAAAAATTATAAGGGTTACAATGATCTTTCTTTCCCCTCTTCTGATGTTTTACAAGTCCCAAAATTTCTTGGTTTCTTTAAGGTCTGAACGAAAGTGAAGAAAAGTTTTTTTTTTCTTGGTTTACTTAAACAATGCGTAAGAAGATTTGGTCTAGAGCTATAAATAAATTAAACTGTTTGTTAACCAAGCTCATTGAAGCTTGTTTATATTCAATTCGAGCTGAATTCAAATAATTTTGATGTTTAATTAATTTTAGAGTATTTGGCTCGAATTCAAATAATTTTGATGCTTGATTAATTTTAGAGTATTGGCAAAAAATGGAGCATTTGCGAAGATTTATAAATATTTTTATATATTATTATTAATTTTTTTAATGATATTTTTACCCATATAAGTTTTTTATTTCTTTACCTTATTGAGAGTGATTCAATTCTTTTTATATTGTTTTGGGGAACGTAAAAGATTTTTAACTCAATTCTTTTTCTATTTCTTTGATAAATAAAAAAAAGATAGTAGCTTTTCTTTCTTATCTTTTTCAAAGTTTGAACTATAATTTTGAGCAAAATTTCAGGTTCAACTATAATTTTGAGAAGATAACTCTTTCTGTAAGTTCTTTAAAATATTTATTTGATTTTACTGAGATAATTAAAATGAACATATTTTTATAAATACATGCAATTTAGATCATGGTTGAAATTGGTACATATTATGTACACTAATTTGAAATTGAGTTAAGTTTCACAATTGTTTATGAAAAAATTATATTTTCTAATTTATAATTTTAAAACATTAATTAAAAAAATATTTTTACAATATTTAACTTTGTGCCCGGCATAACGGAACTAAAAAAGAATCATTGTACATATTTTTTAAAAAATATATAAATTTTAATAAATACATATTAAAATGAAAATGATTGAATTATTTTAGGTCTAAAAAGGAGAAGAAAAAAAACAGGAAAAAAGATGTTGGTTCAATTAGAGCTACTCATTCAGCTTATGTGGGCCTGATTGACAGCTGACCCGTTATCCTTCCACTGCAAGAAGCGGGAAGTTATCGCTGCTCTGTGAAACCAGCCTCACGCATTGCCTTCCACTCTAAGAACCAAGTAGCCCAAGCCTTCGCCCAAGTTACTAAGCCCAACTTCCAGCTTGGAATGGGCAGGCCAGAGATTTGCCAACATCAAGCCCAGCCGGATTGAGAAAGCCCAACGTTCCAACATCCTTAGTCCCCACTAGGGTTACAGACTAGCGCTACCAAGTCCGACGATTACAATACCCATTCTGTAGGCTTATTAAGCAGTTATATATTGAACATTATTTCGATGTGGGATTTTGAAGCTAAGAAGGAGAAAAATAAAGGACATCTTTTATCAATCCCTTTTCCAATAAGAATTATAATTTAACTTAATAAACTATTATTGAGACTTTTTTTTTCACAAATAATTAAACGAATTCAACAGACCAACTTTAAAAAAAATTCTATGTTCGATGTTCAATTCAACTTGTTTATAAGTCTAATCTAACCCCTTAAATATAATATTACAAGAATTTGATACATTTGAATAAAACAAACATGGAAAAAAAGAAAAGAAAAATCTTGTCCAATCTGAGAATTTTAGTTTAAATAAATTTTCAAGATAACCAAAAAGGGAAGTGGTGATTGAGGACAGTCTACTTTACTACCTCAATAGTATACAAATACACCTTTTTAACAAAGGGGAAATTTGACTCTAAATAAAAAATAAAACCACCTAGATTATTAGTCTGTATGGGAGTATAAATTACGAATTAGCAATGAGTTTGTGTAGAAGAACCAGCATCCAAATAGTATCCCTCTTTTAGGCAAAATTTCTCCCTAACAAAATACATGTTCCCCATCTCAGAGCAGATTCTACTTGCAAATTGTCCCCAAGGGACATATCTAATGCCCAGCTTTGATCTATGCTGCAGAAGGGATGCACACGTAGCACCATTTTTCCCTTGCCCTATTGATAACATTTCTATCCTACAATAATGATTAAACTGCTTTCACTTTGCGGGAAGGGGGACGACGAAATAAGCTGATTAGATCATCAAGACCCTGGAAAAAACAAAGTCACAGATCATGTTCAGACTGTTGCTTCTTATTTCATCCGGATTTTTATGTTTCAATTTAGTACAGTAAATTTTGAGGAAGTACTAGGAGACATACCCTGGTAGTGATAACAAGGAAACTGAAAAGAACAATTAGGTAGGATCCCAGAGCGAGTAGCAAAAGCAAGTCAAATGTAACGCTAGCAACCTGCAATGAGAAGTATGAAGAATTATCATTCTAATCAGTCACTATTAATGCAGCACATGCACACTCATCTCTGTTCACAGTTGCATAAGCCATAACAATTGATAGGATCCCACATCCATATCACATGATAGGCAGGATAAGCAGAATTAGAAGTTCAGAGAATAATTAGTACAAACTTAAATGAAGTCAACTGGTAGGAACAAGTTTAGCAGTAACCTGGTAGATATGCAACTTGCCACTTGTTGAGTCATAGAAAGTGAACATCCCATCAAGCACCTCATGTTGTACATTCACCTCCACAGTATGTTCTGTCAATTCCTGCAGGCAAAAGAAAAGAAGAAGAAAAATATAAGGGGGCTCTTGAGATCAGTAGTTTGGCTTCAATGTAGAACTTCGTCAATAGCAAATCAATGAAGAATGTAATGAGCTTGAAATAACCTATTTAATGTAACTTAAGTCAACAGGTCTTACAGATGAATTTGTCAAAACTAGATTCATATATATACGAGTAATAATATGGAGCAAACTGGGTCTTAAATTTCTAACCTTGACTGAGCAACCTACAACCCAATGGTCTTGGAATGAATTCCAAAAAGCATCACAAATTTTCAGCATATGGACAAAGAATTGGATGTTAAGTCTTAGCAACTTATCTGTTAATAAGCCTCACTTTGGACATTGAAATTACAAGTTAAAAGTTTAACTATAAGTTTGGGTGTTGTAGGTTATGACTATAGATGACACAGGTACTTTTTCCTTCAAGAACAGTGATTGTGGGGTCCCACTATACAATTTGCCAGGGTCAGCTGTATCAGAATCTTCCACAAGATTGTGTTGCAAGAGGTTGAAACCAAGAGGATCTATATTTCCCACTATTCTCCATGCTCCAATTACAGGTACTTATCTCCCCTATATTCTTCATCTTTACCCTTTCTTCTCTCCTTTACTACATCCATCCTAACACTACTTACCATATCCATTAATGTGTCTAAACCAAACAAAAGTTCATCAAAACAGAGCAGTATGGTGATCAGACAATCATAATCATGAAGAAGTGCAAGACATAAAATCATTACCTTCTTGAGTGCTGTAATTAATGGATCATTCTTTGAAAGAAATGGTGCTCCTCGAGGTGTGGTTGACAAAAAGTCCAACCAGGATCGTATGTAAGATGGATTGACAGCCAAACTGCTATTATCAGCAAATATATTAACATTTTTCCTATCTTGGAAATATACATGTCTCTGCAAGAAAAGAAATCTTTCTTAGAATACATTTTCCAACATATAATTGCAGAAACAACTTTCTTCATGAATGCAAACGGTAAAACATGATTAAATAGCAAGAATGATTTGATCACAGAATAACTAATTTAAATTACCATCTGTGAAAGCTAATTTATCTTTTTACAGTTGGCATACTGTATGCTAGCTATAGAAAAATAACATATATTCTTTCTCATTCAAAAAGTAAAATTACTTCAATGTCTTTATTCGTGCATTTAATTAGAACAAAAAAGAAAAGGCGGGATTATTTCCATATCTAACAAGCATTTCATGAAATAATTATTGAAAGGCTATATGAAATATACGTTATTTAGTTAAACAGAAGAAAAAAAAAAAATTGAAAGTTTACTTTAGAATAAATTAGGAACATTATATAATCATATGTCAAGAAATATAGAAAGAAAGAGGTATAAAGTAGAGGCAAAATCTAATCATACCGCTATGCTTTCAGCAACCAATTTGACATTTTGGACTATTGAAGCATCATTTACGAAGCGTCTGTGTGAGAAACTGTAATTTTAGAAAACAGAAAATTTAAGTTTGAAGAAGAACAAAAAGTGGTCAGAAGTTTTAATCACCTGTTATCAGACAAACCACCTGTGCGTTGGAGCAACTCTGGTGCCAAAGAGAGTTCAGAAATTGTTGCTGCAGTGACTCTAAGCCTTGAAAACTGTTCATGCTCCCAAGCTACCTACAACATTTTAGTTGCTTTAGCAAACAACCAAAACATTTCCTAAACTCATTTGTTTCCGGAAGGCACATAAACAAAATGAACTTCATTGCTAAAGTAAAAATGATTTAGGCTAATTGAATAGCAGAAACTGAGAAGTGTTGTAAGTGTAATTTACAGCAGGAAAAGCCAGGGTCCCATCCAGTTATTTATTTTGCAGTAAATGACAGTAGAAGTTTATGACCAAATAATAATCTCATATGAACACATAAACAAATTCTCAGACTCCATTAACAAGACAAAAAGCATACAAAGTTGAATATTTGAAACTGGGAAATTCGTCAATGAACTAAAAGGCAGTTATATGGTAACCCCTTTTTATAGAAGAATTCAATTTATTATGTACTCTCCAATTTCAAGAGAAAAAGGAGGGAATAAAAGAGTACACTGAAATTTCTGGTTAGGTATGTTTCTATCATTGAATTTCTTAACCCATGGAAAAGGAGATAAGCAGACAGAACACAAGATGCAGAGAGACTACTGATTCAAATCCTAGAAACAAGGTGGCAATCAAACAACAGCAGATAAGCATGAAGTTATACAAGGAGATGTAGATATAATATGCAGTTTAAAAAGAGAATTCTTAATCAAACTCAACTGAGAGTCAACAAGTTATTTTCTAATAAGATTCAGTACTTCAGACAAGGCCCTTGTGAGAGTTATTTTTTTTCCTTCAAAATGTTTTCCTCTTTTTTGGAAATAGAGTTACAGATTTCCATCAGTAGCCAAAAAACAGAACTGAGGTAGGAGATAAAAGTATTTCAAGGAAGACCTAGAACACTTTGAAGGCATCCCAGGAATATTCTGGCAGCATCAACTTCAAAACCAATATTGACAAGGGTTTTATAAAATATATATTAGAGATCAGAACCTATTAAAGTCAAATTACATAATTCATCTCAAAAGTGGTGTGTCCATATGCCGAGATACATGTCCTAGCACCTGATTTTTAACTTACTCGAGTATTGGAGATGTTTATTTTTTTGTGCTTAAGACCAACTTGAAGACCCAATTCTTCAGCCACACTAGAAAAACCCTGCAACAAGTAGTAATCCTCATCAAAACTTTGCAACAAAACTTCATGACAAAACACCAAAAGGCTATAACTATTCCTTTAATGTTAATTTCTTTTGAGCACACCTCAAACATTTGCTTTATGTAAGCATTTTCTGGAGGCTTTGACACATGAATCCACAACTCATTGCCTGATGAGCCAATACTATTTAAGCAAATGGCATAATCAATACTCTCACGCAACCGTTGATCAAAACTTCGAAGCCACTACAAAAGAACATATGACGTTCAAATAATGTATAAAATTACCACATGAGTATGAAAAATTTGAACAAGAACAAGCACCTTATAAGTCCCATTGTAGTTGTAAGGTCCACCAGATGTCAGTCCAAATAATAGATTATACCTCCCTCTAGTCTTTGGGTTGGAATAAAGAATGGAAAATAACCTAGCTATTTCGAGAAGTGCGACAACTCCACTTCCGTTACTATCACTTCCCACAGATAGTGTCTGTTTCCATGTCAGTAAAAAGTTACAAGCAAATTAATTAAAGTAGATTATTGAAATCAAAAGTGAATCACTTACAGGCGCTGCCCCAAAAGTGTCATATGATGCCACTATGGCAATAGTAGGAAGTTGGTTTGAGTCACCATCAGTTTTTAGTCCTGGTAACCATCCCTGCAAAGGCATGAAGACATCAAAACAGATCAAGCATCACAAGAATTATTATTAACATATGAACTGACACCTTTGGCAAAATTGGTAGGTTATCAAAGTTGTCCATCTTTTAACTTAATACATTTCCAAGATATGTATGGTAGCTTGGGATATAATGTACGGCCAAAATGCCTTAAGCAACTTGAATTAAATATAATTATATACACATACATAAGAATGCAAAAGCAGATATATACACATACATAAGAATGCACAAGCAGATATATACACATACATAAGAATGCAAAAGCAGACTAAGTATTAATTAACCCAAAAAACAATGAGAAAAGGTTTCGCCCAGAACCAAAAGGGTCCAGGAATAAATGCTCAGGTAATCCAAGGGAAATCATTGATAATACATCCCTCACCTCTCAAAGAAAGTGAATCCATAAACTTATATACAAAATGTTAAAAACTGTACCTGGATATTCACAATGCTTGGAGAAGCAATTTTTTTAGGTTCTGGAGCAGATACAACAAGCTTGTACCTGAAACAGTAAATATGCTAAGTAGTAATCAACTGAGGCAACAAAAATATGGTCATGAAGGTCGCAATAACTTTGAAGCAAACAAAGATTCCACAAAAGAATAATAGGATAATATGAGAAGACTCATAACAAAAAAGGAGGGTCACATTATCTCAAAGATAAAGTTTACAATGAGACCTATGACACTGATTGATGAATTGCAAAAGAACATGACTTATAGGATTTCCCTCAAATTAAGGCAGAACATAAATATTAAGAATGACACTACAAAAAGATAAAAAAGAACACCCAAACCCTCACATAAAGGAAAGGAAGGATATTTAAAGTCAGTAAGGAAGCATGAAACTCACAAACTTCCTCCAATGTATCTTAAGCTACAATCAAAAAAAAGATATAGATATTCTGAAGATATGGTATAGAAAATAAATAATAATTTTCAAAAGTAAAAGAAAAAAAAAGTCATCTTTTTGGGAAATAAATGAGTTAATATAATTTTTCAAAAACAATATATATATATATATAAAATTATAAGCCATCCTTGTTAAAAGAAAAAAATGATGGCCCCCCCAATAATCAGAAGATCCAAATCCTCTTACTAGTAAAACGACAGCACATTAAAGGATTGCATCTTGACATCTTCCAAAAGATAACAAAATTATCTAACAAGAGTGGTACACAGAAAAAGGGGAAAAAACATTTTTATTGATCACCATAAACACCTGCTTACAAAAGTAACAAGTTGAGGTCTAACAAAAATCGAGCAACCAAGACACTGAATACTAATACCTGGCATGATGTAACAACAGCAAGAAGAATTGAACCTCAATAATACAAGTAAACATAATAAAAACAATACTAAGGAGAATTGAAACAACCATCAATTAAGGTATTAAATCAATCTATACAATATAAGTAATATAAGGTAGATAACTGCAAGGAAAATTCTCAAGTCCCACTCTGCTGAAGTATATTCCAACTATTCTGCAGCACTATAAGTGGGTATGTATCATATGTACTAGCAATTAGGACATAGAAGATAAAGTATAAAAACCCATCATGTCTATGACTTCAACATAAAAATCTTAAATACATCAATGATTATTTGTCACAGGGATGAAACCCAAAAAAAAGTATAATAAGGACTGCCAAGTTTAGCAACTAACCCGCCAGTTGTTGCAGTTGCTGGCTGGCCAGCAGCATCATTCCTTTTTACATCAGCTAGCACAGAATTTATGTCTTCACGTTCAAAACCAAAGTATACCGGAAACTGAAGCAAAATAGCAACATTTTATTAGTAACACACTTATTCAATCCACCAACCAAATATGAGATTATTTCAACCATTGAGGCAATAAAAAAACATAGAGATATCAGTGATGGCACAAATAACATAACAGTAGCTTGGGTTTGGGTATATAAAATATTTCATTTTAGAGAAGGAAAACAACATATAAAATTCCACAGAATTACAAACCTTAAGGAAAAATATAAATACCCAAAAATTTAATCCTCCACAGATAGGCTTGCAAAGATTATCAATTGCTAATAGGAGTTGAAACTTCTATTCTGATAGAGATGTAATTTTATTAACTAGAATACAAGCAGCAAAAAAATTAAAAACGGATAACAGAAAGGAATAAACACCTTGAACGGAAGGAAGACAAGTAAAGGCCAGATTGAAAGATCTAGCTATAGAAGAAACAGGGAATAGAAAAAATCATGAAGATAGGAACAGTAACTTTTCACTCACAGGAATATTGGAATGTATTAGCAACTGCTCCAGTTCAACCAAGATATCTCTCAGAGCAGCTTCTTCGTGAAGCTGATTAGCTTCATCCGCAATGTCTATGTTGTCAGGATTAAATATTGGAGGAAGCAAAAACAGCAATCCCCCAAAGACCTTTTTCTGCCCCAAATATTCTGTATGAGGAAAGAGAAACTTACTAAAATGGCAACAATGACAATATCCATGATCATTTTGATAGAGAAAAACTATAAAAAGATCAAAATTTGAATAAGGAAAGTGCCTCAAACTAAACACCCACATATCTAAATAACGAACTATAATTATTGCTAGCCAGGTCTATTATTGTTGAATTTCCATTTGATGGCAGTTTTTCTCTTGTATTAAAGAAGACTTGCAAAACAGGTGCAATATTAACATAGTGTAAACTCAAATTTATCTATTTGCCTTCTTCCATCTACTTAAAACCATGATGGTAAAACATAATTGAACAACTAGAGCTTCTTTAATATAGTTTAGAAAACAAATACAGTAGTTGGTATCCTGAATGCAAATTCAATAACATTCCTCCACCATTTTTTCATTTTTGTCTCTCTTTAAATTCACCTCACTAACATATTGAACATACATACTGATCTTTCATAATAATTCAGATCATCAGTTGTTCTGAACACTATAGTTCAAATTGAACTGTCTAATATTCTCTAGAATACCCCTCAACTAAATCATACTAAAATTTTCCAAAATTACAACTAATTGCCTGCCACAAATCAACTATAATTAAAGATTACAATAATTCACAACAAAATCTAAACAAAGCAATCAAACACTTTTCCAGTAAAGTCCAAAGACTGCACCTTTAATAACAGAAAGATCCAATTCTCGAAGTGGAAGAATAAGTACTGTCCGAGAAGCATCAGCTACAGTACCAGCAGTATAAGCAGTAGAAGAAAATATCGAAGAACCGGCATGGTGATTGAGTGAAGCAAGACGAGATCCAAAAGGAACACCGGATATATCATACTGAACAAGACGATACACATCCACAACTGCTACTCCATCGCAGAGCTCCGCACAAGCAGCCAATACTATGAACACCACCACTACCACCGATGCAGCGTACATTGGCACCAATACACCCGCCTTCCTCTCACTATTAGTACTCCCCATTTTTACACACAGTGAGTGTTGAAACAAAAAAAAAAAACTAGGGTTTAGTTAATCACTGGAGGAGATGAAAGGCAGTAGGGAAGAAAAAGACGGATTTTTTAAGAGGTTGATCAATGATCGATCTGGAAAATTAATTTAAAATTGACAATAATACAAAATATTTTAATAAATTTTTTCAATAACTTTCAGTTAGTATATTTAGTTGAGATTTTATTTAAAAGATTTCATTATCTGCTGTTTTATTGAGAGTAATTATAAATATATCTTTTCAATCATAAAATAATTTTTTTTTAGTCCTTATTTTACAAAAGGTACTATGCATAGATTATATTATATATTTTCAATAAATATTATAAATAATGATACATAAAAAATATTTGAGGTTTGATATTAAGACAACTAAATTATATTAGATTATATATATATTTGGGGCTATATTTGAAGAAAGATTATAAAATTAGGGATTTTAATTTTTTTAAAAGAAGAAAAAAGGAAAAAAGGAAAAATCAAAAAATTTGATCAAAATTTCTTGAAAAAATAAATTACATAAAAAATTAAAAAAAATAGGGAAAGAAAAACTAATTCCTTCAATAGCTCTCTGTATTAGCTTTGTCTTCACAACTCTTTTTAATGAGACTTCTTTTATCAATGGAATATTTAGAAAAATCTTCTATAGAAAAATCATTGGAATCCATGATTACTGTTTGCTAGAAGGATAAAAAATACATAATCAGACTCTTATGTAGTAGAAGATAAAAGATTACTTTTTGATTTGTTAGGATTTTAAGATAATTTTTTTTTATCAAATTAGGGATTACAATTCTAATAGAATAACAATAATGTATTATTATAATAATTAGGATTTATTTGAAAATATAATGACAATATATAGAGTAAAAATATGCATTATGAGTTAATGACATCCATGATAGGTAGGATATAGAAGTTCAAAGAACAATTCTTACAAATAGTTTTTAACAGCTTTCCTCACATGAACAAAATACTTACATATATGTCTACCATGTAAGAAAATTGCTATGGATAGATGACACAAGTTTTGGGTTTTTGATTAAATGTGTTAATTTTCATCATTCAAATACCAATCTCTACCTGCAGCCACATAGGAATCCCTGGTATAAAAATCTTCTATTGCATCTTTGAAGTAAAAAAGAAAGACTTTTTCAATGGCAGAACTACAATGTCGCAATATATACATATCTCCACCAACTCGATTTTGAGTGCTTTTATCATACTTGACTACAACTTCATCTTTCTGAAGAAGAATATATATTTTCAGTTGCATACAATAAATTGTAAAAGAATAATCGAATAAATCAACTTCAATATCCCACAAACGAACGGTTAAAATTTGTTGATCATTACTGTTAATTTCTTTGTCGCAAAATCTTGAAACTTCTTTCCAAATGTAAGATGCAAGAACTTCTTCCCAAGGAGGGTTGATTGGATTTGACATGAGTTCTGCAACACTGATATTTTTATCCATAAGAATTAATAGATCTGTATTTACAAAAGATCTAATTATTTCTTATAAAATAGAATTCGTATCTTTATACAGAAGAAAAATATTCCTAAAAATTTTAAGGTAAAGATTTGATTTTAGATTTGTAATTGAATTAGAAAATTCAATGGGAATAGAAAAAGAATGATGGAGGCAAAAGAATGTTAGGATTTGGAAAAGGAATTAGGGTAAAATAATTAGGATGTATTTGTAAAGGTAATTATCGATAAATCATTAAATATATTTGAATAATTATTTTTAAAAAGAAAAAATATCTTTCATAAGTATCTTTAATTTTTAAATTTGAAACATTTTAAATAAAATGTTATGCGAATTAGTTATGAAATTTTAAGTTTAGATGTCATAATACTCAGAAGTATATTTTTGTGATTTATAATGGGGAAGCATTTGAAGAATTGAAGATTCAAAATTTATTTTGAAGAAAATGAAATTGGGCTTATTATTATGTGTTGGGCTGAATTTAAAAGAAGCATAAAGAAAAGAAATAAAGAGATAGAATTTTGGAATGTGGGGATAAATAATAATTAAAAAAAAGGAAGGAAACACAGAAAACGAAGAGAGGAAATGGGGATCTGGAAATGAAATGAAGCTGCTTTGGGTTTTGATCGGAGAATTAAATTGAGAGGAAATTGGCAGCTGCTTTACTGGAAAAAAAAAAAAAGGAGAAAATTGATGAAAGATGCCATTGACGTGTGAAGATGAGATGGAAGAAAGGATAGAAGACAAATCCAATTGAGACATTAATTTGGTTTACTTTTCTTACTTTTTACTCTTAATTTTTTGTTAATTTTATAGATTGGGTATTGATCAGGAATTTAATTTGATGATTGAGGGATTTCCGAGATGACCTTCCGATGATCGGGAGGGGGGCGTTTCCGAGATGACCTTCCGATGATTTTTTGTTAGAAAGATATTGAAAGTAAGAAATATTTTTAAAAGTTCGGAAAAAGATTTTTTTTTCTTTATTTTTCTTATTTATAAGATAAAAATTATCTGAGTTACTGTAATAAATATAAATCATATTTCATCTTATTTGACTGAGTCATATAGAAATTTGTCTGTTGGATTGATTCATATTAATCCCGCTCCAATGAGCTGAATAAGACTCATGACTAATTGTTGTTTGTTCCTCGGATATTCAAAATTTTTTCTGAAAAGTCAGATATTCGGATTGCATCATTATGTTATTCTTTATTTACTTTTCTTTGGGCATTTTGTATATATATAGGAACTTTGCTGAAGTTCAAACCCTACTGCACAGAAGGTATATCTTTACTTCCATATATAATGGTGCAGATAAGCTACCAGGTTAATTGACACACAATTTAAATGATGTATGCTTGAATTCCTTGTTTCAATATTGTAGTGATATACACATATATCATTATCTTGTAAAATTGTTGTTTATAATTAAATTTTTAAAATTAAATTGGCATAAACATACGTGATTTAATTAAAGAATTGTTATCATAGTGATATGCAATTTTGAAAGTAATAGAGTGAATATATGTGTTCAATTCCATCCAAGAAGTTATAAAAGACTAATCTAATAGATAAATTTTAACGTCCAACAAATTTAACCGTTAGAATTTGTTGACCATTACTATTAATTTTTTTTGGCAAAATCTTGAAACTTGTATGAAGGATTGATTGGATTGGGCATAAGTTCTGCCATACTGCTATTACGATACATAAAAATTAATAGATTAACTTTTATAATAAATAACTTAGAACGCATTCATGAAAAAATAAAGTACAATATATCAAACTCAAACCATAAAAACTTTATTAAAATGAACGACATATTACAACACAACAACATAGATAATATATATATATATATATATATATTATATATATATATTTGTGAAGAAAAAGATTTTGTTTCCTTAGTGTCTCCGAAGGGCAACAGCAGAAAGTATGACTAGAAAGACGAAAAGGACGGCTGCAATAAATGAACCCACAACAGCGCCACTCACTCGCTCACAGAAATCAGTGAATTGTTGACAAATTGCAAACCAATTTACAGTTGCATTTCCGTTGTGCGCCAAATACACAATGGCTGCAGCCGAAGCTGCTGCAGCCGTTGTAAAAGCCACCATCATCTAAACCAAAATAATTCAAAAAATATTTTTAATTAAATGATTATTTTATGATTATCTTTTTTATATTTTATATTATATATATATATATATATATATATATATATATATATATGATAGTTCGACATATAATAGAGAGGAAAATTATATATTTAAAAAAATATATTTATAAAAATAATCATAAATTAATCATCTAATAATTTTAATTATAAAAAAAAGAGATTTACCGTGTCTAATATGAGAAGAAGCAATCTTACACCAACAACATGTGGCCGAACAATGCATATTATGGAGAAAGGTAAGGACAGAACAAGATAGGCACTAGCAATAGCATTAGCAATCACGAAATATCTGTAAAAAGAGATATAACTCAATTAACAATTTCATATAAAAATTATCCATATATATATATATATATATATATAAATAATGCATATTATGGAGAAAGGTAAGGACAGAACAAGGTAGGCACTAGCAATAGCATTAGCAATCAACCAAATGTCTTGTAACTCAATTGATAAGAGTTTCATATAAAAATATATCAATATATATATATATATATATATGGATGCGTACGTGAAGGTAGGGAGATCATCATAGCTAGCTTGGAATTGGGAAAATTGAGTGAAGAAAGGAAGAGTTTGATCAGTAGTTCCCATGGCAGTAGTAGCAGCTAAGGCAGCAACGAGAGCAGAAAGCCTGAGAATGAAGTCGAATATGGAGACGCCGCGCTTCCATCCTCCTCCTTGATAGGGAGTGGATTTTGTGGTGGCGATAACGGCGGCAGGTGGTGGTGCTGCAGCAACAGTATTTTTCTTGCTTTTGCTGGACTTAGATTCGGAATGTTGATTGCTGTTTCACCATTGTTCTTTGTTGAGTGACTTGTCTCCATTTGTTTGAGATTGAATTTAAGTTATATTAAGAAGTTGTGCTTTGATTCGTGAGATTCAAGCTTGCTGAGAAATGGGAATGAAGGTTAATTATCATGCTTGTATGTATTTATATATATATATATATACAAAGTGATGAGAGTAGAAGTAGAGATGATGGAGTAGTTTTGAAGAACAATTGGAAATGGTAAGAAGACCATCAAGGGCTTGAATATGGAAATCTTTGGAGTTGTTGCCCACTTGCTCCACTAGAGGAAAATACTTTTATCTTTTGAATGAATCTATGATCACGAATTCAATATTTTTTTTAAACAAAAGTTAAATTTTGAAATAGGTTCAATCAAATAGTGTTATTTAGTATCATTATGACTTCAACTAAATCTAAATTTGATTCGTGAACTAATTTAGATTTGATTCGTAAACTAATCTAAATTTAATTCTAAATTAATTAAATTTGATTTGTGAACTAATCTATATTTTGATTTTAATCTACATTTAGTTCAATGTCATTACGATTTTGATTAATCTATATTTGATCTAAATTATATCTATAAAATTTAGTTTTTACTCTCATTCTTAAAATAACACTTATGACAATCAAACGCACTATTAACAATAATGCACTATTTATTGTGCCAAACCAACGGCTTAAAATAGTGCAATTGTAACATTATACAATGTTGGAGCAAGTAATGAGAGAGGTGGTATTGCATTTGGTAGCTAACACCACATCACAGGTTCCTCAAGGTATGAAAAAGGAAAAGGGCAAAAATCATATACTTAGTTTATCAAACTCAAGTTTAAACAAAAGAAATAAAACACATCAAATGATTCGTTTTTACAGCTTGGTGTAGTAAAAGCAATTTTTATTTATTCCATATGGATGGGAAAAGAATAGGAAGGCTGTACCACTTCTTGCTATTAACGAATAAAGATTATCAGTAGCAGTATTTCTTTTTCTTTTTCTTTTTCATTTAAACTATAATTAAAAAAAAAAAAAACAAAAAAAGACCAGAAGCACCGGAAAAAGCTTCTACCCACGTACGTACGTATGTATATATATATATCGATTATTATATCATTTCACAACCCAATCTAAATAGAATCCTTATGGTCGCAACTTCCATCCACGCTGAGCTAGTGCTTCTCGTACCCGGCTGGCTGCCATTGCTGTGTCATGTAAGGGAGGATAACTCCAGCTTTCTGACATCTGAGAAGAATGGAAAGAAATCCCCCATCAAATAGACAACAAAATATGAATCATTTAAACAACAACAATATAACTAGTATGTATTGTTTAAGATTTGTTTAAAACAACAAAAGTCGAACAGCCATCAAAATTATTTATGGAAAAAATCAGAGAAAGATCAATGATTGTTACTTACATCCTCAAGACCTGTGAATGGTCGAACTACGCCCTGCTCCCTTAATTTTTTGTGGAATGCCATAAATTTCCATCTACAACGTTCAGCACCAATAACATATACAGGCTTCCTGCAATAAACCCAGAAGGAATTAAGTTTTTATATGAAAATGCAATGGTGGTAAACTTTTCAACTGAAACATATCAAAATCAATAAAGCAGTCAGCATAGCATACCCCGTGCTGCATGCTTCACTCAACAAACTAACTGATTCTGGAGTGAGAATAAATGCATCTGCCCAAGCTAAATGCCCAACGTGTGGATTTGGTCCTGGGTATGATGAGATAATACCAAATAAATACTTGTCAAGAAAAAGTCAAAAACAATTATAGATTTTCCAACCATACTTCTAGGCAGCAAAATCTTACCTTCACCATTCCAAATGTGTACTTTTGGATGATTTCCGAGTTCTTTCACCACAATACTTGATATCTTTCCAACAGAAAGAAAAGAGAGGAAAAGGAAGTGTGAAAATAAATAACTGAATGATCCAAATCATAGGTTAAATTGGAGGAGTCAATTTATATACCTTTTTTGGTGTCCGGCTAGAAAAAGATATTCTCACGGACCCACAGCTTCCAAGAACATTGTCCAGAGAGGACACCAACTGCATTGCAAGATCGGCACCATATTGACAGTACCCTAATGAAATCCCAAATTAAAGATACATAAGACACAGAAAGTTACTGAATGCCACCAAGACATAACGATTACAAAGAAAGATAATCACAAGTCATATAGGCCAAAAAGCAACACATTTAGGTAAAATAAGAAAGCAACATAAGGCTGCATGCGGGATAAAGAACAAAAATCAAACGAAAGGATTATCAATATCAACCAGCTCAACTAATGACGAAAATTAAAAAGGATAAGAAACTTACTTGTAGGCCCTCCAATATTGATAACAACTAATGGCTTGGGTAAAGGTGCAAAGACGTCGTGCCAAGCACTGGCTGCATTGCGGAGAGCAGGAGCATCAATCTGATGAAGAGCCCCCACAGTGAGGACCTGAAATACACCAACACATGTGAATAAGTTCAGATAAAGGAACAATGGTTCTGTCAGCCTTAACTGCTTTGAAATATAATAGTCTTGTTTTAGTAGACTTACAACATGCTTATCAGGAGGTTCTTGGGGAGTTATCCACTTCCGCAAAAGCCGAGGAACCTGTTCTTGTGCATGAGGAGTCAAAGGATAGTAGTCATGTTGAGGGGTGATAACCATGTCAAACCTTTCCATACGAGACCTTGGATGCTGAATCTGAAACCAAGACGTGAGACAGAAGTAAAAATTCTATACTCAGAGATTATACAAGAAAACATTTCCACTACTCACATATGATTTTGAATTGCACAAAAAAAGGAAAGAGACCAAAGCATTTAATGACAGAAAGAAGTAATAGAACAGGAACATGGTTATCAAAAATTGAAAAACAATATAACTTTTCAAAGCAACAGATGTAAAGAAAGTATAAGAAAAATGTAACTAGCTGAATCTTGGGATTTCACACCAAAATATAGTTTAACATGGATAATAAAATGCCAAAATCAAAATTTCAATCATATTTTTCCTTGGTAGGATGAAGTACAATATAACCTCTTATTAGATTCTAAATAGTGACAATAATTATTGTGTCGATTAAGCAGTTGATCTATGAGGGTTGAATAAAAAAACTAGAATTAGCTCTAAAATTAAATGATTATACTAATAAAAAACTTACTAAACAAATGTAGATAAGCATATGCTAACTTTTCAAAGATTAGGTCTCCTCACACACCTGGACAACAAACACATTATCAGAAGCCAATTTCTTAATGGAACTTGATATTGAAATTGTATCTCTACCAGATGCAACTACCAACAACGGACCCTGCCTGCAAAGAAATGAGAATCATATTAACATGGTAGAATGAGAAATAGTGACACATACTAAAACTTTTCATAATTTATTTCCTCAATTAAAAACTTAGGACATGGTTTATGCTTTTGACATAAATTAATACAAATCACATTTTTTTTTTAATTCTTTTTTCATACAAAAGCAAATACATATTAGCTAAAACCTGAAACTACATTATCGAACATAAAATGGTAAAAGAGAAAAACATAACTACCATATCATTAGATCCAGAAAGGCTGGATGGAGCAATTGCAGATAAGAAAAAAAGCAGCATAAAGCTGTCACAATAAAAGAAAATAAGAGCCTTCCTTATCCTAGTCTTCTTCTGGAAATGACACACATGCCTATGACATTTTCAACACCAATTTTGTAGAAGCCCAATCTCATCAATACATGGTAGAAGAGATACCCCTAACACTAGTGGGCACATCACTGCTATCTTACGCATACAAACTAGGATTTATATTTCATGAAGGAATGAACATGTTAATTTTTGAGAAAGGTATGCCTCCTAACCCCAAACTAGCAAGCAAATTATCTTGTGTTCTTATAAATTATCTGAGTTTCTGAACTAACAATTACATTTCTGAAGCAACAGCACCAGAAAAGGAGAGTTTACTGTCACCTTAAATAAGCTACAGTGATTGTATACAAGGTAGAGGAAATAGCACAGAACTGAAGCAGTATCTATAATAACATCTGGGGAAAAGAACATATGACTAAACTTCATTTTTCTTTATCATTTTAAAAATATCTTAGTTAAAATTGCCAGAAAGGATGAAAAAAAGATCTACTAACCATTGAAGCTACAAACAATTTCATGGAGCACAATGAGAACATAAGAAAACCAGCAAACTTATATAATGGCAAATACACAGTACAAACACAAATAAATTAACAGAAATAGAAGTTATTTAAATCTTCTTGATTCATAAAAGATCTTTTACTTCCAGTCTCTAGTTTAAGATTACTATAATTATTTCCTTCTGAGATTCTCTTTGAATACTTGGTTAAGCACATTAACCTGCAATGTGCCCAATGATGATTTCAAATTAACCAAATCCCTTGACTATATTCTTGTGCCCATGACCTTATCAGAAAGACAAATTATCATGCTACCCTTACCAATATTTTTTCAGTTTCTTCCAACAAGCCTACTCAAGAAATCTAATGCTCAAAACTAATTTCTGCTGTCTTCATATTTGGGACACAGAGCACATTGCTCATGTTTCAGTTGATCAGTCAACATCCTACACATTTGGCATAAAGTTCAACCTACAAATCAAATTATTTACTAATATTCAGACTCCATTCATAATCCCATGGCCCAATTGATTATGTTCTAAAGGTAAAAAAAAAAAATCAACAATTTACTCAATTATCCATATGCTATTAATGTAGCAAACAGGACTACCCCTTTTCAACCAAAACATAGGCGATTCTGTAATCAACTACCTTGTTAACAGAAACCACATATCTGTTGCATGCATGATAAAGAAATTAAACCTCAGGTCTAGTTTATTTAATATCAGAATTAGTGGCTACCACAAAACACCAGCAGTGTTCGGTTTCATCATCTACAAAGCAATACTTGAATATATGTGTGTATATATATTGGAATCTAATAAATTATAGCCAGCAAAAACCTACTATGGTGGATATCTAGTAGAGGAGCCTTACTTCTCAAAATTGTTGCGAGCCATAGTTACAATATTGTTTACATCAGCTTCCAAAACAGATGATAGACCCGTGGAAACACCATTTCCAAAGAGCCGGGGCGTTGAATTTTTCTCACTTCTAGTGAATAAAAGCAGTGAAGAACAACGATATAGCCAACAAACTATGACATATATCCTTTTGTGGACAGAAACTGGAAGCCAGTGCAGGCACTCATTGATACCTCCAGTTGGCCTTGTAACCCGCTGCATGTATTTGAAGAATCAGTGACATCAGACAAACAAATTATAGAAAATTAAAAGTAACTAAGATAACTCAAAAAAAAATCTTACTCCCTTCCCAAATTATCTCCACTTTACCAGTCAAAATTGTCTCAAAACAAATTAAATATTCTTTTTCAAAAACTTATAATTTAATATAACTATTGTTCTACCCAAATTTAAATAATATGGAGCAATAACCAGGAGAAAAGCATTTGAATATAATGAATTGAGATCAAGGATAACAGTTATCAGCAAGAAAAACTATTCTTCACAATGTTTGCAAGCGATTCTATTAATAGCGTTCTCAGATACCAATTCAAACTTATAAAGCTTAAGGTAATGCCTTTCCCACACTTCAATTAGATCGAAAAACAAAAAAAGAAAAACAAGACAAAAATGAAAACAACTTCCTGTCAAAATTATGATAACAAATGTTCGTGCTAAAAGAATGACCCATTAAAAGGCATATCATGGGTTTATCTCATAGTAATTCAATCGATTTATTTATATTGCCTTCGAGACTAGGTTTCAAAGGTGCACGTACATAGAAGTTCATCAAATTCAAGCGGATTATGCGAAAATTTTAACTTGAACAAAACATGGAAATCTGAAACAATTTAAAACTCTAAACCAACTCGTGTTCATACGATGTCCGATTCAAGTACTATCTGAACTAATTTTTTACACAATTTTGTTCCTATTTCAAGGATTATAAACCGGGAAAAACATATAACGCACTCAATGAAAATTTATTATCTAAAATCACCAGCAACCCAATAAATGAGACTTACATAAAGAGTATGCTTGTTGGAAAGGCCAAGGGCATGGACAAGGCCGATGCTTTGATTCTCAGAAGCTAAGAAACCATTACCAATGATCACAGCCCTTCTGACGAAGACACCGGAATCCTCAGCAAATATGTCTGGGACACCAAATATGTCAGGCACACCACCTATCGCCCGTGGACTCGCCGGCGGATTCGGCAGCAATATCCGCTTCATTTAACAGATTATCAAAATCAAAACCCGAAAATAGATTAATTTGATGTTTCTGATGAATTCAGAAAACGGAGAAAATTGTGACTTTGCAGAAAAGGAAAAATAAATTGAGTTTTGTGCTACATATTGTAGCGTGCGGTCGTTGAATCCCGTTTTAGTATTTAGAATTATAGTTTTTCTTTTTCTTTTTTTTAATGATAATTATAATAAGAAAAATATTTTTAAAAATTAGTTTTATTTAATCGTAAATTTCACTATATATGTATATAAATAAATGTGAAAGAATTTTTTTTAATATGAAAATATAATTCTATAATATAAATTTGATAAGGGGTAATATTTATATTGTTTTTAAAAATAAAAAAAAAGAAAAAATTAGTAATTAAAAAAAATTAAATAAAAATATTTTTAATTTTCGTTTTTACTATATTTCAAATTTATAAAAACACTTCTAATTTAGATTTTTTTCGATAAGGTAGAGTTAATATTAATTTAATAAATAATTTTTTAAAAAAATAATTATAAAAAAATTATCAGAAACATTGCATTCGTTAAAATTTATATGTAATATATAAATACAATAAAAAACTTACATCTTTATATTAAATAAGAATTATATACTAACTTAATTAACAGTAACTTAGCAAACCCTTCAACACCAACACCACCACTACCATGTTTGCGAATTTCAGTTGATATATTTTTCTTCTTTCTTAATTTGTGTTCTAAACCCTAATTTTTGTGTGCAAGAAATCTAATAAGATCAAGATTTTCTCTTCTAACACCCTTTTAAAATTCTTCAAACTAAAGACAAAATCACTTTTAATTGTTTTGCATGATTTCACGCATAATCGAGAGAGACAATCGATAAGAGTACTTTCATTCTACATTCAAATGAGTAAAGAGAAAATTTGTTACTCGTATCTACGTTAAACACAGTTGATGTAGCCTGATTCTGGTTCCTCTATTCGCTCTCCCTTTTTCTCATCTTTTCTTGTTTTCTTTTTGCGCCTCCCCTTCTCGTCTTAGAAGGATTCTTATTTATTATCATTTTTTGGGCCGTGGGCTTGTTGTGTCATGGGCCTCTACGGATATTTTATGTGGATATTTCATGTTACGATGATATATTGTATGCAAGTTATTTGAGATATTTCATATTGTGATGCTTAGAGAATAATATCAAATAAGATATTATCGTTGGAAAGGTGTATTAGTATATATACCAGTGTCATCCATTTTGCTGATTTCCCAGCCAACTTACTTTTTGACCCATCCATAAAAAAAGTTTCTTTTTCCTACAATGAGTAACCGAGCAAAATTACCTTACTACCACAATTAAACATTAACCTTAAAAGCATTCAATAAATATTATACGAATAATTGGTGAATTTGATCCCAAACAAATTTAGCTTTGGTAAGTTGAGTCCCAAAATATTTTTTTTAACTTTTAAGGTCCCAAACTTTTTTTGTAGAGAATAATAAGGTCCTTCTTGACGGATTCTGTCAAAATTTCTAAAATTTTAACGGTTGTTTGTCTTTAGTTAATTAAAGACAAGGATAAAAAAGTCATTATATGTAAAAATAAATAAAGAAATATTTAAACAATGAATAAAAATATCCTCACATTTAAAATTTTAAAAATAAAAAAAATATCAAAGAATATCAAAATTTTTCGTCAATCTTCTTCTTTCTTACAAAATTTTTATCCATTTTTAACATATTTGAAGAAAGAAAAAAAAAATAGAGAAGAATAAGATCGTCTTAATCATAAGTTTTCCCAATTTTGAACCTTTTCTAATTCCATCATCAACTTCATATCTAGGGTTTTAAGTTTTCACAACTTCATCAATGGGTACGATAAAAGTACATAAATAATACAAAATTAGTAAGTATTTGGCCAGCTACAACACAACAGGAAAGTTTTAAGCAAGAAAAATCACCTTTTAGATAGCTTCTCCTTCATTCTTGCAACTGCACTTCTCAGAGTTTCTTCATCTTTACAGAAGGTAAACCTCACTAGATTCTTTCCATCTTCTGGATTTAAATAAAACACACTAGGTGGAATCGCCACGACGCCAACTTCTTTGATCAGATACTCACAGAAGGCAACGTCGTTTTCCAGCCCGAAAGGAGTGTGATCAACCATCACAAAATAGGTTCCACTGGATGGATATACAATGAAACCAGCAGCCTTTAGTCCTTCAACCAGGATTGCCTTCTTTGCCATGTAATCCTCCTTAAGTTCTTCAAAATATGAATCCGGCGCGCTAATGGCTGTTGCAGCTGCATACTGCATAGGAGTAGATGTTGCAAAAGTAAGAAATGAATGGGCTTGTCTCACTCCCCATGTTAGATGGGGTGGCGCTATTGCCCACCCGATTTTCCAGCCTGTCAGTGAGAAAGTCTTCCCTAATGAGTTCCAAGTGACAGTCCTCTCATACATACCAGGTAATGAAGCCATTGAGATATGTTCCATTTCAAATGCTAACTTGTCATAAACTTCATCAGAGAAAACCAGAATATCATTATCTATGCACAATGTTGCAATCTCGTTGAGTTCTTCTCGAGTAAACATTTTCCCAGTAGGATTATGTGGGGTATTGATAATGATTGCTCGAGTGTCCTTAGATATTACTGACTTCAACTCGTCTAGAGGAACTGAGAATTCTGGTGGCCTCAAAGTAACACACTTTATTTTAGCACCAGCCATGGACAGGGTAGCTTCATAAGAGTCATAGAAAGGAGCAAAGACAACAACCTCATCACCTGGATTTATTAAGCCTAAAATGGTTGCAGCAATTGCCTCAGTGCATCCTGAAGTCACAGTGACTTCCTTTTCTGGGTCTACCACAAGACCAGCGTCTTTCTCAAACGTGCAGCAATAGCGGAGTTGAGGTTCCGAACACCATACCCACGAGCGTATTGATTCTTTCCATCTTTAATGGCTTGAATAGCTGCTTCTTTCACAAATTCTGGACCATCAAAATTGGGAAAACCTTGTCCAAATATAGAGAAAAGGTTCAGAATTGGGAAAACCTTGTCCAACTCCAAGGTTCAAAATTGGGAAAACCTTGTCATGACGCTCTTATTCTTCTGTGTTTTTCTTTTTTCTTTTTTTAAATATGTAAAAAACGGATAAAAATTTTGTAAGAAAGAAAAGAGTGACGAAAGATTTTGATATATTTTGATAGATTTTTTATTTTTAAAATTTTAAATATGAGGACATTTTTATTCCTTTTTAAATATTTCTTTATTTATTTTCATATGTAATGACTTTTTTATCCTTATCTTTAATTAACTAAAGACAAACAACCGTTAAAATTTTAAAAATTTTGACAGAATCCGTTAAGAAGGACCTTATTATTCTCTACAAAAAAAGTTTGGGACCTTAAAAGTTAAAAAAAATATTTTGGGACTCAACTTGTCAAAGCTAAATTTGTTTGGGATCAAACTCACCAATTATTCAATATTATACTTATAAAAAATTTAATACACATCTTGACTATGGGCTTACGATCCTATATCTCATTTCATATTTCATCCAAAAAAAAAAAGAACTCTCTAAAGTAGGTCCAATCCAGAAAAAAGTCCAATCGTTTAGCTTTGACCTTGGTTGGTATCCAAGGAACATTATCGTGGCACTTTCTTCACTAAACAAATATTAAATTTTAGATAATTTAAATAATTATTCAATATTTTATAATTTTTCTAAAGTTTGAAATTTAATAAAATATTTTATCATCCGTAAACTTATTTTTCTACTATAATAAATTTTAGGGAGTAAAACATATTAATATATATATATATATAAAACAAAATATTTAATGATTTAGTTAATTTATAAATTTTTGTTTTAATTGATTCATTTCTTTTATTAGAGATGTTTTTTATATTTATTTATATCAGTTTCGAGTTTGTAATGAGTTTGTAAATAAGGTTAAAAAAATATAAAAAAAAAAAAAAATATATGATATAAATATTTAATTTGATATTATTTCCTTAAATTTTAAATATATTTAGTATTATATTTATTTATTTGTGATGATAAATAAAGTAAATATTATTTTCTATAGGTTAATAACATGTTCTGCATTTGTTAATAAAAAGAATTTTTGTGATATTTTTATATAAAATTTTTATTTGTTTTATATAAAAAACTAAATAAAAAATAATCATTTTGATTTGTTTTATATCTAAAGTTTTTTTTTTAAAAAAATCAATATTATTTGAAAAATAAATATTAATTTTTATCCAACATTAACGTCATTGTAACGGAAAAAAAAACAACAATATATATATATATATATATATATATATATATATATATATATATATATATTAACAATTCTATATATAAATTAAATTTTATTGTTTTATAATTTTAATAAATCACCAAAATTCTATTGTTTAATTTAAATATTTATTTATTTTATAAAGAAAATTTACAAATTCATCAAAATTAAGATTATATTTGTGTAACACATTAACTTTAAAATAAAAATTAACAGATATTTCATTGACCACTTTTAAATATTTTACTAACAAATTTAATTCATAAAAATCCAAAAGCAATTTTTCAATAATATACATTATAAAAATATTTCCTTATGAAAGACAACATTTTATATATATATTTGCAACAAATGGTTACAAATAAAATTTAATTTTACAAGTTATAATATATATTTAGTCATTTACGACAAAACACTAATTTTAGATATTAAGTGATGAAAAAAAAATTTATTATATTTTCTTTATGTTTTTCATAACATGAAAAAACATTTGTTCTCATACAATGGAAAAGAAAAAAAAAAGATGGAATTTATAGGTTTTGAAGTGCCAAATTGTCCATCATTTTAGCCAAAGGGACAGGGCACTTGGTAACAATATCCAACCTAGTAGAATTTGAGGCATGCCCAAAAAGTGAAAGTGAAAGTATTGCAAGTTCTTTAAGAGACAATCTAGATGACAAAAATCCATGCCAATAATAAAAAAAAGCATCAAAAAAATCTTAGTGCCATTTAGGTAAGTTTCAACAAGTCCCTTTTCAAAACTATAAAATTTTCTAACTCTTTTTCTCTCAACGGACCACAATGAATTCCACACTTCATCATAAAGAAGAGCTCCTCTGATCATTTTGGTTGAGTCAAGATATTCAGCAATGACATCAGCTAAGACGGTGGCTAACGCCATGGTCTTCGCCACCATGAAACCTGTTGAAGGATGAACTGTACTTGAACTTCCACTAATTCCCATCACATTTTGTGGGATTCTTGGAAGAGAACCTCCCATGGGAATCAAACACTTTTAATCTTCAATCACATTTTTAACTCTAATACCTAAATGTCTCAATCTTGCTACTATTCTTTTTTTCACTTTCATGTATGATAAAACACAGATCTACTAACTAAAGATGTTTCTTAAAAAAATATCAAATTCAAATCAAATGGCATTGCATAGAGAAAAGTTGAAAACTTTGAATCATCTTTTCTCTAAGGTTCATTTCCTAGATGGGCATCTCTCCAATCCATTAAAACCATTTTATCCAAATCAAAAGGATGATTATCAACTTCTACTAATATCCCATGAGCAATTTGATAACCATGGTTTCTTGATTTTCCAAACTACGGCAACATATTAATAATAAATAAATTTTTTAAAAATAATTGTAAAACATTATTAGAAATATTGTATTCTTTAATATTTATTAAGAAAATATAATATATAAAAATACTTAGATCTCTTAAGAATTATATACTTAACTCAGTTAATAATAATCTTATTTATGATTTTGAAAAAAGATCATGAGTTTAGAGACATAGTAGTGGTAAAAATGTCTCAAATGTCTTAGCAAACCCTCCAACACCAACACGACTATGTTTGCGAATTTCAGTTGATATCTTTTTTTCTTTCTTAATTTGTGTTCTAAACCCTAATTTTCTTGTGTAAAAAGTCTAGTAAATTAAGATTTTCTCTTCTTGCACCCTTTTAAAATCCTTCTTGACTTTATTATATAGAGTTGAACAAAGACAAAAGCTATGTTTGAATTGTTTTACATGGTTTCACACATAGTCAAGAGAGATAATTGACAACAATACTTTCATTCCACATTCAAAACGAGTAAAGAGAAAACCAGTTACTCGCCCACGTCAAACACATTGTCATCCTATCACTAGCCAACTCATTTTTTGACCTATCAATAATAAAAATTTCATTTTCCTAGAATGAGTAACCGAACAAAATCACCTTACTATATCAATAGAATTGCGAATCTGGATACACAAATTGGTACATATGACCAATCAAAAGTTAACTTTAAAAGCATTCGGTAAATATTATACTCATAAAAAAAATTAATAGTTAATATTCTTTTAATTAAAAAATTATTTTATTTTGACTTATTTATTTATTTATTTACTAGTAATGAAATTATCAATATAAAATAAAAATTTTGAAGTTTATTGTGAAACTCATGATCTCTACTACCAACTTAGCTACATAAAAGTTGATCTTATAGCGGAGGCTTTTGTGGAAAGTTTAAACACATCAAAATATTATCATATAGAGTCAGTTAATAGATTAACTACATTTGGACAATTAAAGTGGATTAATAATATAAAACTATAAAATAAGAGTTTTATTTTATTTTTTTTTATTTTTAAGCGTGCTTCCAAAAAAGCCCACTCCAAAAATATCAACCAAACATCACTCAAAAAAGACCTCTCTAAAATAAGTTCAGGCCCAGACAAAAAGTCCAATCATTTGGCTTCGGCCTTGGTTGATATCCAAGAACAACTAATATATATATATATATATATATTTTAAAAAGAATTTTAGATAATTTTAATAATTATTTAATATTAGATAATTTTTAAAAGTTTAAAACATAATAAAATATTTTATCATTCTTAAACTTATTTTTTTACAACAATAAATATCAGGAGTAAAGCATATTAATATATATATATATATAAAATAAAACATTTAATGATTTATTTAATCTATAAATTTTTGTTTTAATTGTTTCATTACTTTTATTAGAAATGTTTTTAATATTAATCTAGGAAAATCTCACTTAGAGTTGAGTATTGAATTTTTAAATAAAAATAAAGTAAATATAATTTTGTAAATTAAATTTGTTGTTTAGTAAAATGTTGTTATAAAAGATAATCATGTATTCGTTAATAACAAAATTTTTGTGATATTTTTATATAAATTTTATTTGTTTTATATAAAAACTAAATCAAAAATAATTATTTGATTTGTTTTATATCTAAATTTTTTTTAAAAATTTAATATTTTTTTAAAAGTAAATATTAATTTTTATACAACATTTAATGTCATTGCAATAAAAAACAATGATTTTTTTTTACAATTCTACTGTATAAATTAAATTTTATTATTTTCTAATTTTAATAAACCACCAAAATTCAATTGTTTAATCTAAATATTTATTTATTTTATAAATTTCATTTTCACAAATTCATCAAAAGTTATATTTGTGTAACGCATAAACTTTAAAATAAAAAGTAACAAAAATCTCATTCACCACTTTTAAATATTTTATTGACAAATTTAATTCATAAAAATTCCAAAGCAAATTTTCAATAATATACATTATAAACATGTTTCCTTATGAATCACAACATTATATCTATATATATTTGCAACAAATAATTACAAATAAAATTTCATTTTACAACAAGTTATAATATATATTTAGTTTATTAAAACAGTAATTTTAGATAATTTTATTATATTTTCTTTGTTTTTTCCACAATATGGAAAAACACTTGTTCTCATACAATGGGAAAAAAAAGGATGGAATTTATAGGTTTTGAAGTGCCAAATTGCCCATCATTTTAGCCAAAGGGACAGGACACTTGGTAACAATATCCAACCTAGTAGAATTTGAGGCATGCCCAAAAAGTGAAAGTGAAAGTATTGCAAGTTCTTTAAGAGACAATCTAGATGACAAAAACCCATGCCAATAATGAGGTTTTAAATCAAAAAAAAAAGAAAAAGAAAAAAGCATCAAAGAAATCTCTAGTGCCATTAAGGTCAAGTTTCAACAAAGTCTCCATTCCAAAACTATAAAATTCTCTAACTCTTTTTCTCTCAACATACCACAATAAATTCCACACTATATCATAAAAAAGAGTTCCTCTGATCATTCTGGTTGAGCCAAGATATTCAGCAATGACATCAGCTAAGACGGTGACTAACGCCATGGTCTTCGCCACCATAAAACCCGTTGAAGGATGAACTGTACTTGAACTTCCACCAATTCCCATAACATTTTGTGGGATTCTTGGAAGAGAACCTCCCATGGGAATCAAACACTTTTTATCTTCAATCACATTTTTAACTCTAATACCTAAATGTTTCAATCTTGCTATTATTCTTTTTTTCACTTTCATGTATGATAAAACAGGTCTACTAACTAAAGATATTTTTTCAAAAAAATCAAATTTGAATCAAATAGCATTGCATAGAGAAAAGTTGGAAACTTTAAATTATCTTTTTTCTAAGGTTCATTTCCTAGATGGGCATCTCTCCAATCCATTAAAACCATTTTATCCAAATCAAAAGGATGATTATCAACTTCTACTAATATCCCATGAGCAATTTGATAACCATGGTTTCTTGATTTTTCAAACTACGGCAATATATTAATTTAATAAATAAAATTTTTAAAAATAATTATAAAAAATTATCAGAAATATTGTATTCTTTAATATTTATTAAGAAAATATAATATATAAATATATTAAAAATACTTAGATCTCTACCTTAAATAAGAATTATATACTTAACTCAATTAATAGTAATCTTATTTATAATTTTGAAAAGAGATCGTGAGTTTAGACACATAATAGTGGTAAAAATGTCTCAAATGTCTTAGCAAATCCTCCAACACCAACACCACCATGTTTGCGAATTTCAGTTGATATCTTTTTTTTTTAATTTGTGTTCTAAACCCTAATTTTTTTTAATTTGTGTTCTAAACCCTAATTTTTCTTAATTTGTGTTCTAAATCGTAATTTTCTTGTGCAAAAAGTCTAGTAAGATCAAGATTTTCTCTTCTTACACCCTTTTAAAATCCTTCTTGACTTTATTATATAGAGTTGAACGAAGACAAAAGCTCTGTTTGAATTGTTTTACATGGTTTCACACATAGTCGAGAGAGATAATCTACAACAATACTTTCATTCCACATTCAAAACGAGTAAAGAGAAATCCAGTTACTCGCCCACGTCAAACACATTGTCATCCTATCACTATCCAACTCATTTTTTGACCTATCAATAACAAAAATTTCATTTTTCTAGAATGAGTAACTGAACAAAATCACTTTAATATATCAATAGAATTGCGAATCTGGATACACAAAAACATAGGACCAATAAAAAGTTAACTTTAAAAGCATTCGATAAATATTATACTCATAAAAAATTTAATAGTTAATATTCTTTTAATTGAAAAAAAAATTATTTTGTTTTTACTTATTTATTTATTTACAAGTAATGAAATTATCAATATAAAATAAAAATTTTGAAGTTTATTGTGAAACTCATGATCTCTACTACCAACTTAGCTACATAAAAGTTGATCTTATAGTGGAGGCTTTTGTGGAAAGTTTAAACATATCCAAATATTACCATATAGAGTCAGTTAATAGATTAACTACTTTTACAAGTAATTTGGGCAATTAAAGTGGATTAATAATATAAAACTATAAAATAAGAGTTTTGTTTTCTTTTTTTTTAATTTTTAAGCGTGGTTCCAAAAAAGCCCACTCCAAAAATATCAACCAAACATCGCTCAAAAAAGACCTCTCTAAAATAGGTTCAAGCCCAGAAAAAATATCCAATCATTTGGCTTCGGCCTTGGTTGATATCCAAGAACAACTAAAAAATATATATATATATTTTAAAAAGAATTTTAGATAATTTTAATAATTATTTAATATTAGATAATTTTTAAAAGTTTAAAACATAATAAAATATTTTATCATTCTTAAACTTATTTTTTTACAACAATAAATATTAGGAGTAAAGCATATTAATATAATATATATATATATATAATATATATAATATATATATTGATTTTATCTATAAATTTTTGTTTTAATTGTTTCATTACTTTTATTAGAAATGTTTTTAATATTAATCTAGGAAAATCTCACTTAGAGTTAAAATTAAAATTGTTGTTTAGTAAAATGTTGTTATAAAAGATAATCATGTATTCGTTAATAACAAAATTTTTGTGATATTTTTATATAAATTTTATTTGTTTTATATAAAAACTAAATCAAAAATAATTATTTGATTTGTTTTATATCTAAATTGTTTTTAAAAAAATTTAATATATTTTTTTTAAAATTTAATATTTTTTTAAAAGTAAATATTAATTTTTATACAACATTTAATGTCATTACAATGAAAAACAATGATTTTTTTTAACAATTCTACTGTATAAATTAAATTATTATTTTCTAATTTGTAATAAACCACCAAAATTCAATGTTTAATCTAAATATTTATTTATTTATAAATTTCATTTCACAAATTCATCAAAAGTTATATTTGTGTAACGCATAAACTTTAAAATAAAAAGTAACAAAAATCTCATTCACCACTTTTAAATATTTTATTGACAAATTTAATTCATAAAAATTCCAAAACAATTTTTCAATAATATACATTATAAAAATATTTCCTTATGAAAGACAACATTTTATATATATATATATATATTTGTAACAAATAATTACAAATAAAATTTAATTTCACAACAAGTTATAATATATATTTAGTTGTTTTGATGTAATTTTAGATATTGAGTGATAAAAAAATATATTATATTTTCTTTGTTTTTTCCACAACCTGGAAAAACATTTGTTCTCATACAATGAAAAAAAATAAAATGGAATTTATAGGTCTTGAAGTGCCAAATTGCCCATCATTTTAGCCAAAGGGACAGGGCACTTGGTAACAATATCCAACCTAATAGAATTTGAGGCATGCCCAAAAAGTGAAAGTGAAAGTATTGCAAGTTCTTTTAAGAGACAATCTAGATGACAAAAACCCATGCCAATAATGAGGTTCTAAATAAAAAAAAAACGAAAAAAAAAGAAACCATCAATGAAATCTCCAGTGCCATTTAGGTCAAGTTTTAATAAAGTCTCTATTCCAAAACTATAAAATTCTCTAACTCTTTTTCTCTCAACAGACCACAATGAATTCCACACTTTATCATAAAGAAGAGCTCCTTTGATCATTCTGATTGAGCCAAGATATTCAGCAATGACATCAGCTAAGACGGTGGCTAACGCCATGGTCTTCGCCACCATGAAACCCGGTGAAGGATGAACTATACTTGAACTTCCACCAATTCCCATCACATTTTGTGGGATTCTTGGAAGAGAACCTCCCATGGGAATCAAACACTTTTCATCTTCAATCACATTTTTAACTCTAATACCTAAATGTCTCAATCTTATTACTATTCATTTTTTCACTTTCATGTATGATAAAACAAGTCTTTTAACTAAAGATGTTTCTTCAAAAAATATCAAATTCGAATCAAATAGCATTGCATAGAGAAAAGTTAGAAACTTTGAATCATCTTTTCTCTAAGGTTCATTTCCTAGATGGGCATCTCTCCAATCCATTAAAACCATTTTATCCAAATCAAAAGGATGATTATCAACTTCTGCTAATATCCCATGAGCAATTTGATAACCATGGTTTCTTGATTTTCCAAACTACGGCAATATATTAATTTAATAAATAAAAATTTTAAAAATAATTATAAAAAATAATGAGAAATATTATATTCTTTAATATTTATTAAGAAAATATAATATATAAATATATTAAAAATACTTAGATCTTACCTTAAATAAGAATTATATACTTAACTCAATTAATAATAATCTTTTTATTTATGATTTTGAAAAAAGATCACGAGTTCAGAGACATAGTAGCGGTAAAAATGTCTCAAATGTCTTAGCAAACCCTCCAACACCAACACCACCATGTTTGCGAATTTCAGTTGATATCTTTTTTTTTTTAATTTGTGTTCTAAATCGTAATTTTCTTGTGCAAAAAGTCTAGTAAGATCAAGATTTTCTCTTCTTGCACTCTTTTAAAATATTTCTTGACTTTATTATATAGAGTTGAACGAAGACAAAAGCTCTGTTTGAATTGTTTTACATGGTTTCACACATAGTCGAGAGAGATAATCGACAACAATACTTTTATTCCACATTCAAAACGAGTAAAGAGAAAACCAGTTACTCGCCCACGTCAAACACATTGTTCCTATCACTAGCCAACTCATTTTTTGACCTATCAATAATAAAAATTTCATTTTTCTAGAATGAGTAATTGAACAAAATCATCTTACTATATCAATAGAATTGCGAATATGGATACACAAACTGGTACATAAGACCAATAAAAAGTTAACTTTAAAAGCATTCAATAAATATTATACTCATAAAAAATTTAATAGTTAATATTCTTTTAATTGAAAAAAAACTTTATTTTGTTTTGACTTATTTATTTATTTATTTACAAGTAATGAAATTATCAATATAAAATAAAAATTTTGAAGTTTATTGTGAAACTCATGATCTCTGCTACCAACTTAGCTACATAAAAGTTGATCTTATAGTGGAGGCTTTTGTGGAAAGTTTAAACATATCCAAATATTACTAGAGTCCGATAATAGATTAACTACTTTTATAAGTGATTTGTGTTATGAATCACAAAGATTCATTAAATTAATGGATGTCCATCATCTCAAAAATTGACTGAAAATGGATCATATATATATTTATGTATATATATATATATATATATATATACACACAAGGACGAGATGAAGAATTGGAAGATGAGGAGAAGGCACATGCACTTTGTAATATATATATTAGTGGCAATGGTGGCAATGATGGCAATGACACTATAGAGGATATATATATATATATATATATTAGTGGCAATGGTGGTAATGATGGCAATGGCACTATAGAAGATATATATATATATATATATATATTAGTGGCAATGGTGGTAATGATGGCAATGGCACTATAGAGGATATATATATATATATATATATATATTAGTGGCAATGGTGGCAATGATGGCAATGACACTATAGAGAATATATATATATATATATATATATATATATATATATATATATTATTGGCAATGGTGGCAATTGTAAGATCTTATGTATCTATATATGAGGACCTTCTCCTCTTTGTTGTTGGACCTCTTTTGAAATAGAAGTGAAATAGAAATTGAAAGAAAGAAAAATTTGAAGGAAACCCGAGAGCTCTCCTCTCTCCTTTTTCATTCTCTCCCTCTATTCCTCTCTTTCCCTTATATATATATATCTTATATACATACATACATTAATATATATTATACATTATATATACATTATATAATCAATTTTATAACAATTTGGATAATTAAAGTGAATTAATAATATAAAACTATAAAATAAGTGTTTCTTTTTCTATTTTTTTATTTTTAAGCGTGCTTCCAAAAAAGCCCACTTCAAAAATATCAACCAAACATCACTCAAAAAAGACCTCTCTAAAATAAGTTCAGGCCCATAAAAAAAGTCCAATCATTTGGCTTCGGCCTTGGTTGATATTCAAGAACAACTAAAACATATATATATATTTTAAAAATAATTTTAGATAATTTTAATAATTATTTAATATTAGATAATTTTTAAAAGTTTAAAACATAATAAAATATTTTATCATTCTTAAACTTATTTTTTTACAACAAAAAATATAAGGAGTAAAGCATATTAATATATATATATATATAAAATAAAAATTTAATGATTTATTTAATCTATAAAATTTTGTTTTAATTGTTTCATTACTTTTATTAGAAATGTTTTTAATATTAATCTAGGAAAATCTCACTTAGAGTTGAGTATTGAATTTTTAAATAAAAATAAAGTAAATATAATTTTCTAAATTAAATTTGTTGTTTAGTAAAATTTTGTTATAAAAGATAATCATGTATTCGTTAATAACAAAATTTTTGTGATATTTTTATATAAATTTTATTTGTTTTATATAAAAACTAAATCAAAAATAATTATTTGATTTGTTTTATATCTAATTTTTTTTTAAAAAAATTTAATATTTTTTAAAGTAAATATTAATTTTTATACAACATTTAATGTCATTGCAATGAAAAACAATGATTTTTTTAACAATTCTACTGTATAAATTAAAATTTATTATTTTCTAATTTTAATAAACCACCAAAATTCAATTGTTTAATCTAAATATTTATTTATTTTATAAATTTCATTTTCACAAATTCATGAAAGGTTATATTTGTGTAACGCATAAACTTTAAAATAAAAATAACAAAAATCTCATTCACCACTTTTAAATATTTTATTGACAAATTTAATTCATAAAAATTCTAAAGCAATTTTTCAATAATATACATTATAAAAATATTTCCTTATGAATCACAACATTTTATATATATATTTGCAACAAATAATTACAAATAAAACTTCATTTTACAACAAGTTATAATATATATTTATTTTACGATTAAAACAGTAATTTTAGATATCAGTGATGAAAAAAAATTTATTATATTTTCTTTGTATTTTCCACAACATGGAAAAACACTTGTTCTCATACAATGGGAAAAAAAAGGATGGAATTTATAGGTTTTGAAGTGCCAAATTGCCCATCATTTTAGCCAAAGGGACAGGGCACTTGGTAACAATATCCAACCTAGTAGAATTTGAGGCATGCCCAAAAAGTGAAAGTGAAAGTATTGCAAGTTCTTTAAGAGACAATCTAGATGACAAAAATCCATGCCAATAATGAGGTTCTAAATCAAAAAAAGCATCAAAGAAATCTCTAGTGCTATTTAGGTCAAGTTTTAACAAAGTCTCCATTCCAAAACTGTAAAATTCTCTAACCCTTTTTCTTTCAGTAGACCACAGTGAATTCCACACTTTATTATAAAGAGGAGCTCCTCTGATCATTCTTGTTGAGCCAAGACACTCAGCAATGGCATCAGCTAAGACGGTGGCTAACGCCATCGTCTTTGCCACCATAAAACCTGTTGAAGGATGAACTGTACCTGAACTTCCACCAATTCCCATCACATTTTGTGGGATTCTTGGAAGAGAACCTCCCATGGGAATCAAACATTTTTCGTCTTCAATCACATTTTTTACTCTAATACCTAAATGTCTCAATCTTGCTACCATTCTTTTCTTCACTTCCGTGTATGATAAAACAGGTCTACTAACTAAAGATGTTTCTTCAAAAAATATCAAATTTGAATCAAATGGCATTGCATAGAGAAAAGTTGGAAACTTTGAGTTATCTTTTCTCATATAAGGTTCATTTCCTAAGTGGGCATCTCTCCAATCCATTAGAACCATTTTATCTAAATCAAAGGGATGATTATCAACTTCTGCTAATATCCCATGAGCAATTTGATAACCATGGTTTCTTGATTTTCCATCATCATATTCTATAAAAGAAGTACCAAAACCACTAGCATCAACCACTAAACTTGCTTTCAACTCTCTACCATCACTACAAACTACTTTGGACTCAAATTCTTCATGTTCTATTTTCCAAACCTTAGCCATATGAAACTTGACTCTATTCGAAACACAACAACCACTCAACAACTTCAACTTCAATTCTTTCCTACCCACTCGGCCATAAGCACGATCCAAGTACTTGGTATTGTGATCGTCGATATAAACAGAGGCCATCGGCCATGTCTTATCGAAGCAATCTTGAAGGCCTAAGTCTCAAATTCATCAACCCATGTCCCATAATTGTTAGGCCAAATAGAAAGTGGTGAAGGATCTACACAACATACCTGAATACCGTACCGTGAAACTTGCTCAGCTAGTCTTAAACCAGCAGGTCCAGCACCAATTATGATCAAATCAAACCGTGGCCGATCAGAAGGATCTAGCCATGGAATATCAAAATCTAAAACAGATTCTTGATTTGATGTGGGTTTTTTCAAATCAAGAAAGCTACCAACTTTACAACTAATTTGGACCCTCTTCTTCTTATAATTATTATGAGCTTTTCTTGAAGATGAATTTGGGGTATAAAAGGGAAAAGATGAATTAGGCAACTGAACATGAATAGATGATAGTACAGAAACTGGCGATGGTCCAAGAAGAACCTGCATTGCAGAGAGTAGAAAAATAAGAACAAGATTCAAGACTGAAATGAGATCAATAGGAAGGAAAAAAAAAAAAAACCCTTAAAGAAAAAAAAGAAAGTGATGCAAGGATTGATAAGGACATTGAAGAATCAACCTGACATGGGAATTGAATGATGCTTTTGATCATCAACTTTGTCTTTTGTAGAGTAACTAAAATACAAGTACACTTTTGGCCATGTTAGGTTGCTTAGTCAATAAATAGGAATTTTTGCTAATTTCATTGAAACAACCGGTAGCATTTCTATTCAAAGAGTCATTTTCGAACTATGGAGATCGCATGGCCTACATGTGTGTATATATATATATATATATATTGTATTAACAGATGATAATAAAAGATTAATAAATTTGATCTCATACAAATTTAATTTGGCAAGTTTAAAATTTATTTAAAAATTAAGATTTTTTTTTTGACAAATTTTGTCAAAATTTTATTTTTTAAATTTGAATATCTTGTGTAATTTTAATCAATAAATGAAATAATAAGTATGTAATTCTAACCAAAATAAGAATTAAGTCATTTTATGAAATTTTTATAAATTTTGAGTTAAAAAAAACTCTAATACTCATTCACAAAATATTATAAAAGATTAAAAAGATATATATAAAAATATTACTTTTTACTGTAAAATTTTGACAAAATTATTTGAAGTTAAAAAATTTAGAGTTTAAAAGTTATTAAAAAAATATTTTAAAAATTAACTAAATATAAATTTATTAGGAACCGAATTCATTAATCTCAATAAAAAAAAAAAAATCTAATTAGTTTATCATTTCTTACTTAATATCTCACCTAATTTGTTTGTTTGTCTTTTTTTTAAATACATAACTTTTGATATCTACTCTTTTGAACTCATAATCTCTCAATCCATTTAGAGTTTTTTAAGAAAAACAAGATGGTACTTGCACAATCCGTTATGGAATAATGTCTGCAGTTACGGAGTAATATATTCATGACCTTATGTAATTTTAATTCACTTTGATGCAAAATATTTGGACATTAGAATAATGAGTGTTTTAGAAAGAATCCACCTGTATTTCTATACATATTTTATGGAAAAAAAATATTCAGTTTGCTATTTAATATATTGGGGGAACTTCATTTTGAATAATTTCATTTTTTAAAAAAGGGAAAAAAATATATGGTATTTTTTCCCTTGATTTGAGCCCACAAAAGTATATATAATATAATTGTCTTTTTTATTTTTAATTTATACGATAAGTTATTTCCAACCCAACTAATTCAAACCAAACTCCTCTTCCTACAGCTGTTTTTATCATAGTTAAAATTTGTCTTTATAATTGTCTTTATTTGGTCTTTTTTTTTTCTTTTTTCCATTTCTCTTTTCCCCACTCAAAACACCCAACTATTTTGTAAAATTTGCTATAAAAAAAACACAAATTTAAATTTCTTTCTTTCTTTCTTTCTTCAATTATTTTAAATAAAAAAATTAACTTATTGGAAATTGTATTCATAGTTTCTTTACTAGTTTATAAACTCTGAAATCTGAAAATATACCTATAACTAACTACCCGTGTAATTAGACTCAAAAGTGGTGAGGGAAAAAATCTTATATTTTTATAAAAACATTACCAATCAATAAATTCAATTTGTTTTCCTGCAGACACGAAGATTTATACCCTTCATTATCTATCCAGAGTTTAAATCCAAGACGTTCTTTAATAAATTTAAAAAAAAAAAAAAACCAAATGCTCTTGTTACCTGAAACTTGGTACACAGCTATACATAAACTTGTAAATTAGCTTAGAGCAGCACCAAGTCTTTTTCTTGTAACCCAATATCCTCAGAAAGCAACACAATGTACAGATGCTAAAATGGTAGTTCAGGAGGCTCAAATGACAGTAATTAAACTTTAATGCATCTAATCTAAATAGGTACAAAAAGGTTGCAATTATCTCATCAATGGACTAACTAGTATTATTTTCATTGATACTAACAAAAAGTCCAAAAATTTGTAGAAAGGCAGCCTAAACACAAACTAAGAAGTGAGGATTCCTTGTTATGTATATTGTAAACTCTTTGCATACTGATTATGTTTTTTCAAATATTAAGTTAATCATCATTAGTCAAGTATCTAATTACATGGTGAGAAAGAATATTAACTAATAGCACCATAACACTTGAGAAAGCCTAATTAGTATAACAGAAGGGGGTAATAGACGATGTACCAGAAAATCCCTATAACCCAAACTAAGACAACAAATTGAACATATGATGCTACAAAGCAAGCCTGTATTTCACATAAACTTGAGAAAAGTTATGTGAAATACAATGGTCTTTCAGCTTCAGATTATTTGCACATAAAATCTCTTCCCACACAAGAAAAGACCAACCATCAGAAGATCTTTGCACATTATAGTCCAAACCAAAGTGGACAATACCAGGTTTAGGCTGGATTGGAATTGAAAACTACAGAAAAAGTAGTTACGTGTTCAGAAAAATCATTCTGTTTCTAGTCTCCACCCACAATATTCAGCACATTTTTCCAGGAATGAGATTCAAGGGATAAAAAAAACAAGATGCTCCAAGAGTAATACTAGAAATCTGGTTCAAAAAAGCTTTAATGCAATATATGGCAAGTAGTAGAACAAAAAAACTATTAATCAAGAAAATTAAAAGAATCAAGTGTAAAGAAAGAACCATAGAGTTCACACGTATGATACTCTCAACTTAGTTGTAAGTTATATTCTTTTGAAGAGGTGGAGTGGCATGCATGAAGATCCAACTCAGGACCCATCTCCTCTAAAATATCCAAAATTGATCTTATTAAACTTGTCAGTTTTTCTGGATCTTACTTTATATCAGTCACAGCACCATATTTCCTGAGAAAAACACTCAGTCACAATACAAAAAGTCGGAAACATGGCTCACATTCATTGCTAGAATTAATCTACAAGCCAAATGAATGTATAGTTGCAGAGTAGTCTTGATTAATGTACTTAAAAGTAGTCTATGATTAGTCAGTTATACTGTCAGCACTTCAAAGATAAACAAAATTAGAGCTTTCTTAACTTCTTCAACCATCTCTCTTTTCTTTCAATACCAGTGAACTATGATGGGAAGCCATGAATGCTTTGACTTCCTATTCCAAGAATAAAACTTTTCCATGTCTACAGAATTATTTATAGCCTAAAAGTCCTCTAGTATCTGGCAAAGGAGAAAAGGGGAGAAAAGATGTGAATGAACTAGCTATACTTTCCTCAAGATTTTATACTTTTCAACAGAGCTTAGTACGGAAACAAGAATTGCACCTTTCACTTGGTAAGTAATTTGGGTAAAACTGTAGGACACGAGTTAATTTTATATCAAATTCCAGCCTTGCTAATTTGAAAAGCTCATAACTATCCATCTACATTACATGGTTGTATATTTTGTAGCATTTTATTAACTATACTCTTATATCAACAGATTACAGTGTCTCTCAATAGTCACTTGTGGTGCTCCTTTTTGCTTTTTTTTTTTTTTTTCTTTTTTCCATTTTGTTTTCGTTTTCGACAATCTACCCTGACTTAATAAAAGGGGATTTCCTGAAGCCTACTTAGTAACCTTATATCAATTTGTTTCTGCTCCCTACCCAGAGTAACTGAAGCCCAGTAACGTAAATTTTAGCATTCCTTTCTGTCAAACAGAGGTAACATTAATACTGTGACATGAAAATCATGAATACACACATGTTAGTTCTAAAGCTGTAAAAAAGACTACTTCAGAAGGTATTGGGCTTACAATATCAGTACCGAACCTAACCATGAAAATGTCATCTGGTGGACAACAAAATTCCAAGAGAAAGCAACAAGAGTTTCCAGAATTTCAGCAAACCACTAAGGAAAGCACAATAATCGCAATAATAGTTTAGGCTGTAGCATGGTTCCCTTCAATAAAAACTCACATATGGTGCAGCTACAAAATATTAGAAAATTTTACCACTTCAAACAAGTACAAGAACGAGAATTAAACAAAATCTCACATATAGTGTAGAAATATACTTCTATGCACATCTCGAGCATCCAAATTAACAATTGATTGAGTTAAATTGAGAGCCATATGTAACACATCTTACACATGTCATTTCCGACAGGAAGGCAGAGTGATGCCACCACAAGCAACAGCAATTATAATGTACAGGAAGATCACGATCAAGCCCGTCAACAGTGCCCTGTTATTAAGTGCAATGAGTTTCTATCTGAGTTAGAAGAACATGATTTCTTAAAAAAACAAAAATACCTGAATAAGTCAACAGTAAAATTTCATTGCTACTTGATTGGTTATTAAAATTTGTTACTGTTTAATTGAAACTCAGAAACAATTTCTCTGTCCAATCAATCAATGCAGCATGAGATAGAGATTTTGATACATCTAAACATAGTCCTCAATAGGTAGACAATAACAATTAAAAGGGAATCAGCAGCTTCTGTTTACCACATCTTCCAAAGATAATAAAGTTGCTACTGAAAGAAAAGGCATAGATATGTAGCACGAAAATGTTGTAGTCAGAAAGACAAGGAAGATGAAGAGAAATGTTTAGCAAAGGAGCAATAGGGGATTTCTCAATGAACTCAAACTAGTCGGATATATTTCTAGATTATTCAGTGTGAAGAATTGATTGAGATATCTAATAACCTGTATCAGGTTTATATCCCTAGAAATTTTGCAACTTAAGGTAAATGATAATGTGACATTCAAATTGAATTCTTCACCCTATCCAGGAGTGCTTGCAGATGTTCACACCCAAATGAGACCTCTCTGCCTCAATAAATCAACAACCATCCATTCTATTGATGTATAGTGGACATACACTAAAAGGTCAAGATTTGTCTCAATCCCAAGATAACAGAAAACCAGTACCACTCGAATGTTGAAAATGTGATGCAGGAACTAATTCAAATCCATGCTATTTTTTCAACTCGACCAGAGAATATTTGAATAGTAACGGTAGCAAAAAGGAAAAAAAAAACGGAAATGGGTGCAAAGTAGTAATTCTGGATTTTCTGGTTAAGAACTCACTAAAACTACAATCAATTAAGCCTCGAAAATATAATCACATATTTTCCAATAATGTCCACTACCACTCCTGATTTTGGGTAGAACCCAATGGTCAAATAAAATCAGTAATTGCAACGTCAATGAAGAGTTGGTTAGAAATCGCTATGGAAAGAATTGACTAGTTTTTAATGCTTGAATGGCCTTTCCATCATTCCAAGGCAATTAGAAACAAATATAAAAGGAAATAATTTGTAATTGGTAAAAACAATATAGAAAACAAGGGCAATCAATTATATATGATACCCATCTTTGTTTGAGATGCCAATTTTTCAAAAGGTGAAGAGGCATGCACAAAATCCAACATAAAGAGCACGCTGTCACGCTGTCACTGACACGATATTTAGTGGACCAACTATAGGATTTCTAGAATCACCCCAAAGTCTATGTCCTATTCACAGACTCTCCCTTTATAAACCAGACCTTCACATATACAGATGAACAACAAAGTATATCAGCCTATATCCATCTTGCTACTACTAACTTCATCATGCCGAATTCAGCCGACCTTGTGCCCTATCCGGTATACAGAGCTTGGGCTTTCGCTCACCAACTTCATGGGGTTGTTCTGATGATTCACCTCTATAATTTTGATCATCGCCGAATTCGCGAACATACGGCATACATGCTGCGCACCATTGACCGCCTGCTGAAACACATCGAAAATCACCGACTTGTGGCACCTGAATGGCTCAATCACTTGGATGACAACTACCGTCAGCAAAGGGTCCATCTCCCCCTACTACCGTATATTTACTTCATCATCTTAACTGGAATTCTCTCTCGGAGCATCAGAACTCTGAGAAGGCTCTTGCGACAACAGGAAAACCGACAGATCCGTTCATTCGTAATTATTTATATCTAGTGCCAAATCTGAAGGAAAGTCTTTATAATCGCCCAAAATAAAATCAAATATCAATTTGCATTTCTTTTTAAGTCTTCCTGAATATTTTGCTTTCGTATTTTTCCATACCTGTTAAAGCTCCATCTTTTTATATAATGATTTTTGTTTAAGATTTATATCTATGAATATCGTGGATCTACAACAAGCACGGAACATCATTGATATGGATTCTAAATATACTATGTAGTGAATCGGTGTGTTTGCCAAATTTCTAGTAGATCTGATTTCTAGATTCTCAAAACGTTTGAAAGGATTTGTGTGGATCGTCTAGATCTGAAGCTTTTTCAATTCATACACAATTGATTCGCTTTAAGATCTTCCCATAGAACTAAGCAAAACTTGCTCTGCGTCTTCTACAAAAATCAATACTCCCTATTTTCTTTCCTTATAAGGGAAGAACCAACACGGCTCATTGGGATGTTTCAAGTCTCAACAGATTGAGTTCCACGCACTTATTCACTGACTAAGTCAACTACTTACTGAAGTATTGCCTTTCTTTTCCTTGACCACCAATTGACCAAGAATTCAAAACGTGTACATGTCATTAGTCCAATCCTCAATACGAGTATTCAGAATACCCCCATTGATGATCACACAACAACACTTGTTTAAGATAGTTTGCCTTGACCCAACCAAATTCTAGTTTATTGAACAGACCTTGCTCCACAGCCCTTTCACAAGTTTTTCCCAACCCTTGTCCCCGAAAGTAATAAAAAAAACAACCAACACCAGAGAAAAGAGAAAATGGAAGAAAAGAGTAGAACAATTAAATCACCCACACTCATGTAGTGTAGATTCCGTGAAAGAAATAGAAGAAAACTATAACATTAGTAAAGAAAGACCAAAAAGCGATAGGGTGTTAGTCTGCAGCTTCAGTCCCAATAACACTAGATTCTCACAGGCTTCTAGGGTCCAATCCCTCAATTCCCTACAGTAATTTCTGCTAAGCAGATTTGGCTTGTGTATATACACACCCTCTTCATAAATCATATCCATTCTTCAAAAATTTCTCAAAACACATTCTTAGCATTCACAACTTCAGTCCAATTCAAATCCATATACAGGTCACAACCACTCACATTAATTACAGTATTTTACATATTTATTAGTTAGAACCATATTTCAATAACACTTATTATATTTTAACTAACTTACAACATAATTAATTACGCAGGAGCCAATGGTTTCATCTCTGGCTGGTCGGCAAGGTCAATTTTGCAATAGTTTATTTTATTAAAATATTTTTTATATATTAAAAAATAAAACAATAAAAATGGTCAAAAAGGCCAGGTCCAACTATTTGAACCAGTTTTTTATTATCATTATTATTATTTCTTTTACTGTATTTTAATTTAAATTTCAATGAAAAATCAAAAATATATACTCCCTCCATCACAAAAGTCTTATCTATTGTTTCTATTATGTCGTGTGAAAAATCTTTTCAATTTTTCAAATCGAAGATAAGATATTTATTGCTGTTTTTCTAATATTCTCATTAAATTAATAAATTTCTTTTGAAAATATATTGATCATTTTGTATTGCATTTCTATAAATTTTAATAATTTCTTAATTCATGTACAATTCTTATGATTTTGTGGTACAGAGGCAACATATAAAATTTATAAAGCCGGTTCAACAAGTCCAGTTTAATCCGTTCAATTTAACTGTTCAATACTACCAAAGAACAAAACCTCTATCAGTTCTTGGTCAAACCAACTGATCCAATTATAAAACGGCATGGAAATATCATATCAAACCCTTAAAACAATTTTCTTTAAAAGAAAAAAAAAAGAAACAAAAAGGACATTCTCATCAAAGTCCAACAATAAATTCTAATACACAAAAGAAAGAGAAACATACACAAGAAGCCCAATCCAAATAGAGCCCATATTTCCGTTAGTTTTATCAACAAATTTACTCATTTGATGCTTCCTAGATTCATTTATCAGTCCATATACCAGTAGGTAACAAACAAGATAAATTTGCATGCACATCATAAATATCCAGAACACAAGAAAATGCAGATTAAACCAATATCCATTAATCCATGATCACCAAAGAATCTGCATCCACATACATCAGGAGATAACCATATTATGGAACAAACTTGCAAAGAAATTGACTATACTGTAAAGTCAGTAAAAACCCACAACTGTTTGCACAAAAGAGAAAAAGAAAAGGTTAAAAACTTGATTTTCCTCCGGTATCTAAGTGTTTTAAGCAAATAACTATCAAAGTAAGAATACATTTTTTGCCATCTTAGAGGTTTTACTATGAGGAAGACAAGTATTTTCTTGTTGATGGTTAAAAGGAAACCTAGAAGACCAACAGCTTTTGATAAACAATTAATACATTCTTACTCTCAGTTTCTTCTCTTCTTTGTTTTAGAATGTCAGTATAGTAACTTAACATCGTTATGGTCATTTTGTTCTACTCCAATTCTTTTTCTTTCTTTTTTCAGAATTTTTAAATCCCATCCCTTTTCATATTTCAGGTCCTTCCAACCAAAAAATTGGATATTCTCCAACCAATCATGTATAGCACAAATTGACAAAAGTTAAACAAATAGTTCAATAGCATTCCATTATCAAGAAGGATTATTGAAAATCGGAGGAATCATAATTCTAACACCAACTCCACCATCACAATCAAGGTGACAACACCTCCAAATTCCAACTAATTTCCGGACACAGCTCTTCATCCGTCTCCTTAACTTAATATCCATGGCCTTCCTCTTTTCTTTCTCTTCTCTTCCCCACACCCCTACCACAGTTACCTTTCTCCCCAAACTATCATTCCCTCTTAATCTTAGAAGGTTCTTCAAAATCCCCAAATTGGCTCTCTGTCCCCAGTTCCTAGACTCCCAAAAGTCTCAACTTTCCTACTCAAGCCCTCTCTGATCAGCTTGAACCCTGTTTTCCCATCTCAGTCAATCACCTCTTTGTGTCAAGCCTGATACCAAGAACATCCACAACTTTCAACTCAAGCTATCTAAAGGCAAAACTGAACTTACCAATCCACACCTCATGTTCAGACTTAAGCTGACCAAATCAAAGTAAAAAATTCAAAGGAAATCTGCTTGAATTACTGAAACTCAGAATGATTAGGTTTCAATAGAGGAATCTCGTTGCCTTTGTTGTGATTAGGATGAACTTTACAGAAACAAAAACACTAGTCTCAATTGAAGAAGACAGTTATTCAGGAAATCAAGTTAGCAATGATTTCCTTTCAAAATAGGAAATACAATTAAAAGCAAAAAAGGAGGGGGGCATGCTCATATAGCAGGGAAAAATTAAACTACCAATTTCCCCCCTTAAAATTTGACCATATGCACTGAAAATGACCTCTTCAGTTGAAGAACAGTCCTTTTCTTAGCCTAGAAGGACCAAATAAGAAAAGTGAAAATAGTTGACAAGTGTGAAATGTGGGGGGAAGATGAACAACCAAAATATATGGGAGTATAAAGTTATAGGGGAAGACTGGTGAATTTTTTTCTTTCTTTCTCCCCTAGATACCATAATCCCTTTCTCTCTCCAAGCACCTGTGGATGCCCCTCCAGCCAGGGCCTGCCACCTCCTTATTCTAATCTCCTTTGCTCCTATGTGTTGCAAATATGAATGCTTCCCAGTTCTTGAAGATGGCAGCAGAGAGAGAAAGGGTTGAGGCGGTGGAAACCAAGGAAAATCCAAAGAGAGATAGCTGCTAAGGAGACCTAAGTCAAACTGCTTAGTGAGAGATGTTTACTAAGTTGATTTTAAAGTATAATAATAATAATAATAAATCAAACAAAGACTCAAACATGCCAGAAAGGGAACACATTTGTTCCCACATGGATGGATAAGAAGAGTAATTGAGAAACAGTATATGATTAAAATACTTACAGGAGCTTGGCATTTTTCATCCAAAGAGCTCGACGAAGACGCTTAGACTGTTTCTTGAAGTGAAATGCACTATCTTGCATGGTTGCAGTTTTGTCAACCAGTAATTCAATTCGATCACCTCTTTCAAGGATCTTCTCAATGTTATCCACCATGATAGTTCGTATCTAGATATTAGGTTTTGAGTCAAATGTATATTAGAAATGGTGAGTATAAAGATTCAGAACACATGAATCAGATTACCAAAGTATGTATGCAGCACCATTTTAGGTTTCACAGTTACCTTATGGACCACTTTGTGGGAGATACTACTGGACAAACCTCCTTTCCTATGAGGAACTATTCAAAGCAACTTATATCTCATTTCAAGATGAAATCATATTTCTGTAGTACTTGATCATTTTAGTTAGACGATATTAACTCCTCTTCATTTAATATCTTTCTCAAATCAGATTTTTTTATGAATACGGATTCTTAACATTCCAATCTTTTTTTCTTTTTTCTTTTTTTTTTCCATCGGAAAAGCAATTTCATTCGATTTATCTCACTCACTTAAAACTTCTTATTGAGTGTCTATCCTGCAGTGATACTCAAACGGATCAATAATTGATTTCTACATTTCTTCATAAACATAATTGGTTACTTCTGATTATGTTATTCAATAACTAAAACCCAAGCTAAAAGTAGGACAAAGCTCAAAAGGGAAATATTTGTAAAAATTATTAAATTTATCCATTTTCAGAATTACATTAAACTTGGCAACAAATCCTGCCACAAGCAGGAAACTTTATTAACTTTTAAACGTCATATCAGTTGAAGCATGAGGCTTCAAGTATCAATTTTTCCAAACAAAGAGATATAACATTCGTAAGGATACATTTCCCAGGGATTAGGGAAAAAAACTTATTCATATTATGTGAACGTCTATTCCCAAGGATGAGGGACAGCTTTAGTTTCGATCATGGTACTTCTAAGGCAGAGTTAGAGGATTTTGCACATCATGGATTATTAAGCAGTATAAGATTTAAATATGTGATAAACATTCTGGCAAAAAATGTAAGTGTGTAAGTACGCAAGAAAGTGCACAAAACAGAAGAGCACTAAAAGACCTAGTTATTGGTATACCTCTTTTTCGTAAAATAAATGGTTGTTAACCATTGGTTCACGTGGACAGAGCATACTGCTGTAGGAAAAGAGAGAACCTTTTCATACTGGGGATGCAGCACCTCAGTGCTTCATACCTGGAACCTCTACCATTTCAGTTTCATAAGTACTGATTTTCAGGGTACTACATTTGTTTTTAGGTAAAAGGTAACGTTTGAATGAGTTAACATTTAAAAGGTCCAGTAGATATATCTTTTTAATTCACTTGCAGTCAAATTTAAACTAAAAAGATCCAAGAAGTAGTATTTTTATTTGTGTTATTCACGTATGGTCAATATTACACAACAGACCAGATTTTAGGACTCCACGTCACAGTGACATCATAAATGACAAACTATATTAAAATTCAGAAATTATCTGCAAATTCTGATACATCTTGTCCTCTTATCAAAGATAGAGTATTGCAGTCAAAAGATTTAACTAAAAGGTCCTTCATAAGTAGTCACAGTCAACCAGATCTATTTATGGAGCAAATCTATGAAGTGCTTACTTGAAATATTCCAACAATAGAAGTATCATAGGAAGTCAATTCAATTGATCACACTTTCGTGTTTGCAGTAATTAAGCAATAATTTCCATTACAGTCACATTAAAAAATTAGTTGGACAGCATACTTTGATCATTCATTCCTTTTCTTTTCCTCCTGTGAGTAAATCAGAAATAAACAAACAAATAAATATTTACCTCACCAACTTCACCTCTAACACGAGTAAGTGTATCTGCACTAGGATTGCTGGAGAAGAACTCCATTTGCTGATGTAAGACCCTTGAGAATTCATCATTCATGGCATAAGCAGGGGCATAAGTGGCCACTCTTCCATAGTTTTTCATGAAACGCATATGTATATCCTCTAAATATGTAAATGGTATTCTTCCTGGACCAAAATACAAAAACTAACACATATAATTCATGGCTACAGAAGATAAGTTTATACTGCAGAAAACCAATTATTTCTAATCAGATAAAGAGAGGAAAAGGCTACACAAATTGTAATGCTGATTACTCAAAAGACATGAAACTAAACCGGTTTTTGAATGTCTGGATAAACTGGCAATACCAAAATATGAAAAAATTAGTATGAATCAAACACAAAAAGCATGGACTAAATAACCTATTTAGGAGAGCCACCTGAAGTAATAAGAATACTGTTCGTAGCCACAAAAAACAGTACTAATAAAAATCATATTAATTGATTCTTCTGTCTGTCAAGAACTCCAATTCTTTCTTTGAAGCTTTTAAGGAACTCCCACTCTCAGCCACAGTATAGAAACAACAGCATTCAATCAACCAATCCTAGCCATGCTCGTTACTAGAACGCTCAAAATCTTCAGTTTGGGACTCATTAACATGAACGTTTTTTCCATATTTTCTCTGAAGAATATCATCCTCAAAAATGGAAAATAAAAATTAAACTTCCGTAAATTTAAAAACTCTAATCTGAAAAACCGAACACTGGATACATGCAAAATATATTCAACCTCAAATACATTACTGGACGGTATAACATTCAGAAAGTAGATTTATAGGTCAACAACACGCATAAAAGACTCGAAATTCTAAAAGATTCCACCAAAAAGTCATCAATTAGATACGAATTAAACAACCATTACTCGAGTTGTAAGACTTTCAATTTTAAAAACTCAAAAAAGAACGAGGACAAAAAAACCAAAAGCATTACGACAAGCCCCTAAGCACTCATAAGAAATTCTTATATAACTAAAATGATCTTAACCTACTTCCAAAAGTGTCGTTTGCCATACACAGGAATGTAAGGCCATCGGACTTGAGAATATGGAAGATATATCGATCCTGAGAATAACAAAGCCTTGTCTCGGCCTCCGTCGGCAACTTCTCCAATATCCGCCTCGCCACCGCCCCCGTGTTTCCTGTTACAGCACTAAATTCCGCCAGGACCGTCGTACCGCGAGCTACCACCGCATAGAGTATCGCCATCTCTAACAATCTAAGCCTATATACATATAATATAAAGTATATGTACGATTTCGGAATATATTTTTGATCGGGAAATTTGAAACCCCGGACTCGAGAGGTCGGTGGAGGAGTTAGCGAGGGCGTCAACCAGCAACTGAAAGTCCGCGCAGCACAGATTATACTTTTTAATTTTTAATATTTTTTATTTGATTTTAAATTGTTTGTATTTTATGTGCTCTATTATTATTATTATTATTATTATGAATAATTGGTAAGTTTGGACCCAAACAAATTTATGTTTGGCAAGTTTAGTACCAAAATATTTTTTTTACTTTTAAGGTCTCAAATATTTTTTTAAGTCAACAATAAGGTCATTTTCAACGGATTTTATCAAAAATTCTAAAAATTTAACGGTTTTTACATTTAGATAATTAAAAATAAGAGTAAAAAGTTATTACATGTAAAAAAATTTTAAAATATAGGGATAAAAATATTTTTAAATTTTAAATTTTAAATTTTAAAAATAAAAAATTTATCAGAATAATGGCAATATCAAAATTTCTTTCTTCTCCGGCTACAAATAAGATTTTTATTTTTTTTTTGACAGAAAAAAAAAACAGAATATTTGTAAAAAAAAAAGTTTCGATTAAAATATTTTTGTTATGAGAAAAATATTATTATTAATAAAAAAAATTAATGCTCTTTTTCTTTTCTTTTTTTTTAAATTTTTTTCTTAAAAAATGTAAGAAAACGATACAAATCTAATTTGTATTCGAAAAAAATGAAGATTGACGAAGAATTTGATAGATTTTTTATTTTTAAATTTTAAATATGATGATATTTTTATCTTTTTATTTAAATATTATTTTTAGTTTTATCTTTTATAATGACTTTTTATCCTTATTTTTAATTAATTAAATTTAAAAACGGTTAAATTTTTAATTTTTTTCAGGGAATCCATCTAAAGGACTTTATTGTTCACTTAAAAAAAGTTTGGGATTTTAAAACTTAAAAAAAAATTTAAGACTAAACTTGCCAAACATAAATTTGTTTGGACCAAACTCACCAATTATTCCTATTATTATATATGTTTTTTTTTTATAATTGGACTTATATATTTCCAGTTTACTAATTTATTTATAATTGATGAAATTCGTAACGTATTAAATTTATTTTTAAAAAATCATTTAATTTTTTTTGTCATATTATAAACTCGGTTCTACCAACTGAATTAATAATTTAGTATCATTTTATTATAAATAATTTATTAAATTATATACTTTTAGTAATATTGATTTAGAAATTATTTATTTGATGAAATTGATCTAATTTTTCATTAATTTTCATTTGAATCATCAATTTAATTAAATAAAAAATTATCATCATTATCTTCCAATCCGTAAATGTTTATGATTTTTTTTTTGTAAAAAACAATATTTAAAATATAAAATTACATAACATTTACAATACATTTTTTATTGTATCGAACAAAAATTTTATACAAATAAACTTTTAATTGACTTTTATTAGTTGTTTTGATTCTTTTTTATATATATATATCAATTTTGTTGCCATCATCCCTACCATAATTGTTGCAAAGAGAACTCCTAGTTTCACCGTATTGATCTACAAAACCTCGTGAAGCTGTCATTCTTGTGGCAAAATTTGGGGGAACACAATTGAAAAAAAATCTTGTCTTTGCTTAATTTTTTTTTATTTCTTGCCGCCGGGAAGAAGGCTTCGATTTTATTGAATTTTGTTAAACTCAATTGAAGAAAAATCTTGTCTTTGTCTTTGTTATTAAACAATTTTTTTTTTCCTGCATCTTCCAATGAAGAATGAAAAGAATGAAGGCTACTATTTAATGCCTCTGTTGCTACTGCTACAGTCAGTGTGCTGTTGTCGATGTGAAAGAATAACTAGGGTTAAGAAAAAAAACATCAATCGAACGGTATAGATGAAATATCAGGACAATTAGACGACAAAAAAATTCTCTTAAAATTCGGTACTATTGTCGCCGATATCTCTATCATTGTAGATAATTGTCGACGACCTTGCATTAAAATAATAATAATAAAAGAAAAATAATCACTAGGGTTAGAGTTTAATTTTATTTTAAATTATAAATTATCCTTAAAAAATAATTTTTTTTAATCAAATGACAAAAATTGTGTTACCTTAAATGACATTGTTTTGTCCAAAGAATTGAAAGATCAAAATTAAAAGAAAAAATAATTATGTTCATCATTTTTCGGACAAAAATGCCGCCAGAAAAAACAGTAAAAAATGATAGTTAACATAAAAAAGTTGATAGGTGTTACCAAAATTGTTTACCCAAAATTTTATATTGATTGGTAGGAATTTGGTCTGATATTGAATGTCGAGAAAACGTGGATGTGGTGGTAAGTCTCTGCCAATTATGCGGGCCAAAGTGGGCGAGATAACCTGCAAGAGAGAGAGAGAAGTTCAATCGGAGGGTGAGGGACCTCCGGCGAACCCTCCGACGGTCAAGTCAGTATCGTAGAATCTGACCAAGAAATGGGGATGATGATTGGAATTGACAGAGACTATTGTTGAGATATCTGAGCTTACCTTTTGCCTCTTGAGGAGCGGTATTTATAGAGGTGAACGACCCCGTGATGAGGGGTCCGATATTTGTTAGACCTCGAAATATCCCACTATTGTAGGGATATTTCGTTGAATATTTCTTAATCAAAGAATGTTTTAGTTAATAGATATTACGGAGGAGAATATTCTGGAGAGTCCCATACTGGATGTTATTCTTTATTCGAGGCGAAGTGAGACTTCGAACTTCGTCGGTCATAGATGTGAAGTCGAACTCATTCGGGAGAACATATCGCCCTTTTCTATATCCGTATTGAACATTTTGGACTTCTCAGTGGCCCCTCGCCGAAGTGGAAGAGTCTCTCTTTGATTTCGGCGTGGAAAGCTACAATGTTATTTTTCTCACGAGCTTGCGACGTTAGATTTACCGAAGTGAAAAGAGTTCCCTTGATTTTTACTTGTGCCGTTTAAATGTTAACGAGACTTTCCAGGCGTCAGTCATGATGACACTATTTCCGTTTCTCGAGGTCAGCGCAATGATGGTTTATGCGCTTCAGAGTGGACGTGACCCCCGATGCGACCTTTTCACTTTTTTTTTTTTTACCTACGAAGCGTCTTCAAGACTCTTCCTTAACCCTTACCCTTTATCTCCCCTCTTATAAATACTCAACCTTATAGTCCAAAAATACCTTTTACCTTCTCTGATCTTTTCGAATATTCAAGCTTCCATCTACTTCCGAACACTCAACCTACCATCTTCTCCCGCCTCCAAGTGCTCGACCTTCGTTTGTGTTCACTATCTTCTTCTGCAACCCTCTTAATCAGGTAATAGTTTCTTTTTTTTTTGTTCCGGTTTATATGTACTTTCTGTTCGGAGAGGGGAATAGGTGTTAGGCTTTGTTCTGGGGTTGTTGTTTTTTCTGTTTTGAATTGACTGATTTTAAGGATGGGAGATTCTGTGTGTCGCCGGTGGTTTTATCTGGGTTTTTGGGGTTTTTGTTGAGGGCGGACTTTGGTAGGTTAGCACTGATAGGGTTTTTAATGTTCAGGTCAGAAAATATCGCGCCCACGAAAGTTGAAGTAGGTCTTACCTCCAGTGCTTCGAGTAGTTCGAGTGCTGGCCAAGAACAAAATTCCTCATGGTTGGAGATGAATGACGGTATCTTCAGGGTTCCGGTTGTTCAGACCCCAACTGACACCAATGAGGATCCCCCCGTTGCTACTCCGGCCCCTGGAAACTTAGCTGAATCGGACTCCGATAGTGTAGAGGAGCTATCGTTAACAAAAAAATAGTTATCTGGCGACTTCGCCTTAAAAACCAACACCCTTAGTCTCGATTATTGTTTATCTTCTCTTGATATCGACCTAAGTCGTTTCAAACCCTTTGTAGTAAGGTCGTGCGGACTCATGGCCGATGCATATATCCACATTCCCTATGATCACTTCGCCTCTGGTCTTTCTTTTCCCTTAGATCCAGCTTTTTGTGACTTTTTGAATCTAGTCAAGTGTCAGCCAGCTCACGTACACCCCAATGGAGTTACATACTTCTTTGCTTTGACCATTCTGTGTAGAAGATTAGGAGTAGAAATATCAGAGCTAATCCTTAGGACTTTTTTTACCGTTCTTAGAATGAATAACCTGACTTTGTCGTTGAGACCTCGTCCTAGTCAGGTTACCCTTTTTTAACCCCCGCCAAACAAGGTTAACCAATGGAGAGAACGGTGGGTATGCGTTGAGTCCAAACTAGGTTTCCCGTTCTATCCGAAGTGCAAGGCACTTCGCACCTGGGACCCAATTAGGAAGAACACTCGTTACTCAGAATTCGATATAAAATTTCTGAACTACGTCCGGAGTGAGTTGGGTGACGACCCTAGGACCTAGACTAAAGTGTTCATGTCCAGTGAGCTCATTGCCGATGCCAGTCGTCATCTCTGCGGAGTTGGCAGACATTCTATAGATGTTCGCAGGCGGGAATTGGGTCTGGAGGATAACAACGAATACCCGATCTAGAAACTGCACCCGGGGAGGGTATTCCTTGATGAGTGTCCGGAGTGCTCGGATCTAACCAAAGCAGGCTGTTCTGCGGAGAAGGGTAGCCTTAGGACCTGAAAATAATTTATTCTTCTTATTGTCACTTCGATACTAATCTTTGCATTTTCTCTTCTTATTTAGATCTGCCCATGGATTTCGTAGAAAGACGTGAAATAGATAGGCTTCCCCGAGGTGGGACTTTTAAAAAGGCGGGCCTGACTCCGGCTAAGGCAGTTGATCATGCGTCCATTCCCACTGCCCCGGGTGCTTCGTCAGAGGCCACTGCTTCTCCCTCTACCCCACAGACGACGCGAAATTCCCCACCCCCTCGTCGTACAGATCGCCAAAAGGGGAAGGAAACAACTGGCCCACAAGCAAAGCGGACTCACGACAGTGGGGAGGGTGAGCCCCCAAGAAAGAAGCCTTCAGTTCCTCGACCGTCAGATCCTTTGGAATTGTCGGACGAAGTTCCTCTTACTGCCCGTGCTGCAGCACTTCGGAGGGGCTCCCAAGGATCTTCATCTCACCCTTGGACACGAGAAGGGTTTAAACTTCCGGAGTCTAGGAAAGAAAGGGAGGACTTGGCCCAGGAAATTCAGCGGGCTACTCCGCCTCTTAAAAACTTGCAGTTGAACGACCACCGAATATGGAGGAATTTCAGGAAGGTCGTGCTACACCGGATGATGGATCATGATATGTTCCAGGGCGTCCGTGATGCTTCGATGGGGATAGATAACACTTTGGGTCATATCGGAGCCCACTTATCTCAGGTAGACTTCGCTTATACGTTTCTTTCCTCGTCCTTTCCGATCTTAACCTTCTATTGTTCTTTTTTCTTTAGGTTGGTGCATACATTGGGCACCTCGGTATACAAGCTGCTTAGGCAAGTGCTTCACGGGCGATGTTCACGAACTTAGAGAAGAAATGCGCTGATTTGGAAGGTCAACTATCGGCGAAAGACGAAGCACTGGATTCTGCTGAAGAGAAACTTTGGACTGCCGAAGAAAATGTGGCCTTGGTCGTTGCCGAGAAGGACAAGCAGTCCTCAGACTTAACAAGCTATAAGAGGGCAAAAGAAGACCTGAAGGCCAAGCTGAGGGACTTCGACAAACGGCTCAAAGAAGCGGAGTCGAGATGCAGGGTTTCAAACTCCAAGGTGGCCTATTATGAGTCCATTGATTATACGACAAAGGTGGTGGATGCTTATCGCGCCTCTTCGGAGTTCGGAGATGAACTCTACACAAGATGTAACAGTTTCTATGACAGAGGGTGCGCGCACATACTTCGTCAATTTCACCACCTTATCCCAGATAAAGCTCTGATGTGCCGGGCTTTTGAGGGATCTTATGCCAATCCCGAATTCTGGAATGGCTGCGACTTTGTCCCCTTCACCGCAAGTGAACTGGAGGAGATAGCTGCTGCTAATCGAAAGGTGGGAAGGCAGTGGTCTCCGCATGCGCCCGTGCATCCAGACTTGATGGAGCTTTGTGATCAATTTCGGGATCGGCCGGAGGAGTCTGAAGCCATTCCTGCGGAGCCTTTGTCAGTAGTTGGTCCTGAAACTGAGGATATGGAGGAGATTGGGCCCACTCCGGTAGTTGTGGATAGTACTTTAGGAGGTGAGGGTGCTCCTGTACAGGCCACTCCAGTGTCCGAGGCCCCTCCATCTGTAATAGAATAGTTTTTTCTTTTGATTAATGAAAGAACCTCGTTTTCCTTTGAAACTTTCCAAGTATAATTTAATAGATCATCTGGTAACACTTGAATTATTTCTGTGATCTTAATCCACTTAGTCAAGATAAACCTTGGACGATTTGGAGTTCGATTCCAAGGTTAATTTGAAGTGAATATGGCTGTTCGCTTAAAATCCAATTTCGAGGTGAACTCGAAGTATTTATGGATTCTGCGAGGTCAGTTTCGAGGTGAGCTCGAAGTGAGAAGAACCGAGTATCTTGAAATCCAATTTCGAGGTGAGCTCGAAGTAATTATGGATTTTATGAAGTCCAATTTCGAGGTGAGCTCGAAGTGAAGATGGATTCTTTTAAACTTGGGTACCCAATTTCGAGGTGGGCTCGAAGTAATTATAGATTCAGTCCACCTTCGAGGTGAGCTCGAAGGTAAGATGGACTTGTCTGAATTTCAATTCGAGGTGAGCTCGAAGTGGCTACGAAATCCTAAAATCAACAAGATGCGTTTAATAAACTTTAGATATAGTATTGTTTTTAACTTCCTAAGTATTTATACAAAATAATTCTTCAAATGATTAGCATGCCATGGATGGGGTAGTATTTTCCCTTCTTGATCCATGAGGTGGTATGTTCCTGGGCGCACTCGTCTTTGATTAGGTAGGGGCCCTCCCAGTTTGGTGACAGTTTATTTGCGGTAATTTGCCTAGCTGTCCCCTCGATCTTTCTTAACACCCAGTCGCCAACGCAAAGTGGTCTTTTTGCTAGACTCTTGTCATGAGATTGCTTGGTTTTCTGTTTAAAAACTTCAATTTTTAACCGTGCTGTTATCCTCCTTTCTTCCATTAGATCTAAATCTAGGCATCACTGTTGCTTGTTACTTTCAGCGTTGTAGATGGAAACTCTGTATGAGGGGAGTGCGAGTTCGGCTGGAGATATGGCTTCTGATCTGAACAGTAAGGCATACTGTGTTTCACCCGTGGGGTCCTTAGCCAAAGTCTGGACTGCCCAAAGAGTTGCTGGGAGTTCGTCAACCCATTTGTTGGATTTTCCTTCTAGGTTCTTTTTTAACGCCGTCAGCACTAATTTATTTGCTGCCTCTGCTTGACCATTGCCTTGGGGATGTGCGATTGACGACTTCCAGTGCTTGATTCCCAGGCGGGTACATTCTACCGTGAACTTCGCTGCGAACTGAGTATCGTGGTCTGTTACCACAGCGCGAGGTGCTCCATACCTGCACACACAAAGTCATGCAAGAATTTTAGAACATTTTCCTCGGTGGGAGCTGCTAGGGCCTTCGCCTCTATCCATCTAGAGAAATAGTCTACGCCACCACCAGGTATTCGCTTTCTCTGGATTTCGGAAATTTGCCCATTAGATCAACTCCCCACATGTCGAAAGGCCACGCCGCCAAAATCGGGGTTTGGGGTATGGAAGGTAATCGAGGTAACTTGCCGAACTTCTGACATACTTCGCATCGTCTGACGAAGTCCTCCGTGTCTTTTCGCAATGTCACCCAAAAAAATCCCTGGTTTAAGATCTTTTCTGAAAGAGGTCTGAACCCGAGATGTCCGCCACATATGCCTTCATGCATTTCCTCTAGTATGGACTGAATGAGATTCGGCGGGATACAGCTAAGTAAGGCCTGGTGAACGAACGACGATATAGGATACCGTTGATTACCGTGAACGGTGTAGCTCATTGTCGTATCTGTCTAGCCTTATTCTTATCTTTGGGCAAAATGTCCGAAGTTATATAATCCCGTAATTCGTCGACCCAGGCGGGTGCTTCAGTTGACTGTCGCAAAGGAAAGACGACTTCCGGAGTCGTGACAAGCTCTATCATTACTCCCAGACTGTTGGGAGTTTCCCCTGATGCTATCTTCGCCAACCTGTCAGCTGACTCGTTCTGACTTCGGCATATTTTCTTGAGCGAAAAATGGTGGAACCAAGGGACCATCGTTCCACCTTATCAACATATCCCTTCAAATTATCAGAATTCACAGAATACTCTCGATTTATCTGTCCTACTACGACGTGGGAGTCGCTAAATACTTCCAAAACTTCTACTCTGACTTCCAAAGCCCATAGTAAACCGAGGACGAGGGCTTCATATTCAGCTTGATTGTTAGATAACACATAATCGAGTCTTATGCTTCGGACTTCTTCATAATGCCCCGAAGGTGACTTTAATATGATACCGACTCCAGCCCCTTGAGAATTGACCACTCCGTCCACCATCATGGTCCAAGTGTTCTCTTGCGCGGATGTCGGCGTGATGTTCTCATGGGGTGATGACTCCGTGAAGGAGAGTTCGACCAGGAAGTCTGATAAAGCCTGTGCCTTAATTGTTGTTCTCGGCTTGAACTCAAGATCATATCCGCATAGCTCAATGGACCACCGCAACAATCTCCCAGATTGGTCCAATTTGTGAAAAACTTGTTTTAGCGGGTGGTTGGTATAGACGACCACGGTGTGTGATTCGAAGTAAGCGCGAAGTTTGCGAGTACTGATCACTAAAGTGAAAGCAAGTTTTTCGATGTGTGAATAGCGTACCTCGGCGTCCCGCAGGATTCGACTGACGAAGTAGACCGGTGTTTGCTTACCCTTGCATTTCTTACCAAAACCGATGCTACCGCTAGCTATGAGATGGAGAGGTACATATATAATACCTCACCCGTTACAGGCACACTTAGCAGGGGTAACTTCGCCAGGTAATTCCTCAAATCTTCCTAGGCTTTAGCACACTCTTCGGTCCATACAAACATCCTTCCTGCGGTTTTAAAGGTTTTGAAGAAGGGTATACACTTCTCGGCAGATTTAGAAATGAATCATCCCAAGGCGGCTGATATGCAAAAATCGTATACCTTTTTTAGCATGTTTTTGGACATAAATTAGGGCAATATTTGAATGTATTTGATCTTAATTGAATCAAATTGACATAAAATTGCTTAAATTTTAATTTTGGAAGTTTCAGGAGCAAATTGGACAAAAACAGCAAATTTTGGGGCAAAAATGCAATTTTTGGAAATGCTGACTTGGTCAACGGTCCGGGACGGGCGTCCCGACCCAGTCAAACCACCAGGACGAGCGTCCCGAAGCACCAGAATTTGTCCCACATCGAAGTTTTTGGAGATTTTCACTCCAGAAAGCTGCTATAAATACCCCAGGCCTCCAGGAGTTGAATTCATCCCTCTCCACTCGATCTGAGTCATTCAGAGACTTCCAGTGTACAATTCTCGAGTACACAAGTCACTGAGAGACTCGGGTTTCAGTTTCAGTTTTCTTTCTTTCTTTAGTGTTTCGTTTTCTTAGTTTCTGAGAAATAGTCTCAGATCTTAGGCTTCGATAGATAGGTTCGTTTTTGGTATTCATAGAATACCGGGATTTCGTTAGGAGATCCTAAGAGAGAGATAGGGTGCGTGTTCTTAGTCAGATTAGGGCAATTTGCTTAAGCCCGGGATGTAAGGTAAAGCAATTGCTACTAGGTCTAAGGAGCGTTCTCCGAAGGCTCTGCCGAGCAGAGTAGGATCGAGCAGTCAGGAGCATACAGGAGCTGCAGCGCCGGTTGGACCTGCATAGAGTGGTGATTACTTTATGACAGTGGGTCCCCTAGACGAGGTTCTGTATGTTTACGAATTATTTTATCTAAATATTAATTTGAATATCAAATTGCGATTCTTATGAATATCTGTTTTATATGCTGAAGTTATTATGATTTTCCGGAAATGGCCACCTGCTTAAATATTCATTATGTCTGCATGTCTAATGCCGCTCTTTTAAACTGAAATTAGGGTTATAGACAATTCCTAACCACGGTCTATTCATAACCTATTTAGTTTAACAAGCATCAATTAGTATTGGTGTCTGCCATACTAGATAAAATAATCTACGGAACACTCTGTTGGTTGAAAGTAGTCTAGGTAGGCTGAGTAGAGTGTTATGCCGGCGGTTATGAGACGAGCAGCATGATACCGAAGTGACATATGGTACCGTTCATTGTTGACTTTAGTCCGAGCCGTGAGTAGGGCCGTTACCCTTAACGATGGGGCGGTAGCATAGAAACTCAGATGTGGTAGCCTTTAGACACAGAACATAGTTGCAATCCAGGCCAAGACATGTCTAAAGTACTCGAATATAGGTCAATCAACATATAGGAACAGTATAACATAGAATCAGGACTCATCTATAAAACACTTTTGGGATTAATTAGACTTAAACCTAGTGGAGAATGGATCACCCTCTCATCAAAGTATTTGATGAAGATTGCATAACTGGATCATAAGATAGGAGTTAGGATAAAAGGCTAGTTACTACTAAGCCGTTGCCACTTCCCTGGGAGTACGATATTTAACTTAATAAAATCGTAGATACTTTCCAACAGACTAGCTACACGATAGGTACTCTGCCTTATGTTCTGGTTGATTAAGTGACAATAATTGAATGCTAAGTGACAGTTAGTAAGACTCAGTCCTTAATTACTCATAATCGACATAGGGTAAAATAACACCTATTTAGCACGTCAACCGGAATCGCATCAGATTTTTGGCGCCGTTGCCGGGGAAATATCATAATGAATTTAGGATTAAAGGCCACAATTCTAGAGACTTATGATAGGTAACGGTAGTAACCTAGACCTTAGACCTACACTTATCTTATACTAGTTAGACAATCAATTTCCGAAATATAGGGTTATCATAACTAATTGATTTTAGATATTATCTGGAATTAAGACACTTAGGATAACCCAATATAGGATAACCCAATTTTAATGGCTTTCGAAATTAAACATAAAAAGAAAAAAAAATGTTAAAAATTTTAAATCCAAAAAGAATGTATTTTTCTTGCTCAACGGTACGTTGTTCTTCTTCCCTATCTCTTGTTCTTTCTTAGTTGTTTTTTTTTCGTACATTTGTTTCTCTTTTTCGTTTTTTCCCTATTACTTAATTTCAAAAAAAATAAAAATGGAAATGAGGATAGAATATTTTTCTAAGTTGTCAATTTTTGGCTCAGGTTTTAATCTGGAAGAAATATCATTGTGGAATTTTCTTAGGTCATGCTTAGTCTATTAGACAGAATCATGAAATAAAATTTTCTTTAATAGACAAACCTCTGAGTATTCTAATGAGAAAGGATGTTCCTTTTGTTTGATGATAAATGCATGAGATTGTTTAAACCAAAAGGAATTACTGCACCCATTATGACATCACCTAATTGGAATTTGCTTGGTGAATTAATATGTGATGCTAGTGACCATGTAGTAATGATTGTTTCAGGAAATAGGCATGATTAGAACTTCATACAAGTAAGACCTTTTACTGATGCCTAGTAGAACCTTACCACCACTGAAAAGGGATTACTAGTTATTGCATATGCCTATGATACATTCATGCCATGCCTAGTCCAAACAATAGGTTACACTGATCACTCTGAGATATCTGTGTTCAATAAAACTAATGCTGAACCATAGTTGATTAAGTTAGGTTTTATTGTTACTTGAATTTGATATAGAATGAAGGGATAAGAAAAAGGGTTGAAAATCTAGAAAGCAAACCATTTGTCTAGATTAGAAAACCCCGAGTTAGAGGCTAGTGTAATACTGATAAATTTTTGGATGAAAACTTATTTGCATTGTTTGCTATGTATAATAATTCTCATTTGTGGTTTATTTCAAATTATCTAGTCACTGAATAAGTTCCAAGTGATATGACTTATCAGCAAAAGAAGAAATTCTTTGCTGATTTGAAATATTACTACTGGGCAGTTTCTCTTCTATTTCAAATTTTTGGCAGATCAGTTGATCAGAAGACGTGTCTCGAAAGACGAAGGCCACAAAATTTTGGAGCATTGTCATCAAGGATCTACAGGAGACCAATTGACTGCTATCAACACTGTCCGGAAAGTGTTGAAAGCAGGATCTTGTTGACCTACCATATTCAAGGACTTTTGTATCTCTGATACAATCCTGCGATGCTTGCCAAATAATAGGTAACACATCTTCCAGAGATCGTCTACCCCAGCAACGTACACAGAATGTTGCAACCTTTGATATCAGGGGTATTTCGAATCCTTTTCCTTTCTTCCTTTGACACTAATTACCTCATAGTAGTCGTGGAACACTTTTCGAAAATAGCCTGAACCACAGGCATTACCTACTAATGATGTTAAAGTCATGTGCAGATTCTAGTTGTTTTCCAGATTCAGAGTGCCAATGTTTTAGGAAGAAATGTTCAGCCTGTGTATCAAATCTGTGAAGTCTGATAAGTACCACACTTTAGCAGGGATTTCTATGGGAATGACTGACCATTCCAAAAGAGGTAGGAGTAGGTTATTGCAGAATGCTGCTCCAATGGGAAATGCATACAATTCCAACTAGAGGAATCATACGGGATTTAGCTGAGGAGTAATTCAGAAGCTGGAAACTTTCAGAAGACACCACCACAACAAAACCCCTACTCACAGAAGCAATAGATGAGATACTGGCAACAATTAAAGCCAGACCAGTGCAAGCAAGTGATATACCAAGTGGTATCGAACGGTTGAGGGATATAGAAGAATTTGGCGTTGTATCAGGAGCATAGCATTGGAGGAGCTTGCATTCCCTGCATACCAATCAGCTGTGAGAAACTTCCCCGAGGAAGTCTCAAATACTAGGGCCCAGATCTACACAACTGGAGCCCCCTACCACCACAGCTTCGCCAAAACTTCAAGTATCTTTTCTTCCATTCGAGACTTGCATGCAATACTTTTACTAACATTGGCAAGAAGGCACACAAATCCCAAGAAGTCTCATTCCTAGACACGTTCCCCCTAGACACGTTGCTATGATTATGAGAAATCTTACAAATGATTCGAGGAAGCAGTCCGTGGGGCTCGAGCCATTCATCAAATGAATAGGCCACTACCTGGAGCTCGACAATGAAGGATCGGAGGTGACGTCATCCGTTCCAATATCTAGAGCTTACAGAGTCAAGAGCGCCTCAGCAATAGCACATGGCTAAGGTGAAGAGCCAATTGATAGCCTAGAGAAAACCCTTCTGCTCGAGGCAAGAAGGGAGTTTTTCTAACCCTCATCTTCCTTTTATTTTCTTCATTTCGTGTTTTGTTATTTGTTATTTACTTCGTTACTTCATTTTCTTTCTTACCCTTAGTCAGTCAAATAAGTGTGGGGTAAGAAATTTCTGTTTTGTTTTTGTTTCTCCTTGTTTTCAAATAAGTGTGGGGTAACTTAGATATGCATGAACACTGAGGACAGTGTCAGACTTAAGTGTGGGGTAGCAGTGCACAGTGCACTGTAGTAGTTTGAGAAAATGTTGGCATGATTTTGCTTGTTTTCCCCGTATTTTCACACCCTTCCAAAATTTTCAAAATTTTTCATTCTTTCAGACTTCAAAATGCAGTATGATTGGTTAAACGTTGCTTATGTCCATGATATGTAGGTAGAATGTTATGGTTAGTAGGAGACAATGTAATGACTATTTTGAACTTATTGATTAGGAATAGGGAATTCTTGATAAATGAGCACAACTTAAGTCTGGATTAGAGACCTCAGCCAATTACCTTTTCAAAACTTAACTAGATAAGATTAGACCAGTTGAGGATGTATTGACAATTAGAATGACTAGATGAGACTCTGAGCTAAAAGTGAAAAGAAACAAAAGAGAGTAAATTAAATAAGGGTAGTTTGCCAGCGGCCTTCGCTACTCGAGCACCACTCCTTCGGGGAACTTAAAGCCTGATGCCCTAAGGTCGTGTAGATCTGGGAGTCATCGGAGTGGGACTCGCTACATGGGTAGTTGAAGTTGACGTGTTCTAAGCAGACTCAAAATACCCTGAAAGATCTATAAAAGAAAAAATCAATAAAATGCTAAATAATTAAAAATCTGATCACCAAAGCTCAGAACTCAGAAAGTTATCTGTTGTTAGTATGTCTAGCGATAGGTCGAAATGTTATCTGGTAGTAGTTAAGATGAGAGTATATTGTGTTGACTATCTGGTCTAGCCTAGTACACACACTACACATCAGGAAAACCTTGTGACTGAGAAAAGAGTTCAATCTAGTTGTTAAGTTGTTAAACCTGCTTGATCATAATAATCTACTAGAGACATTTGAGACCTTGTCATAGCAACCTAACCAGTCAGACATGTGTTGTGAATTGTCTGAATAATTTTTGGAGTAAAAACATGACTAGAAAATTTAAGTGACTGCACATATGATTTAAAATCACTAACTTCAGGTAGAGTTTGCTTGAGGACAAGCAAAAAGCTAAGTGTGGGGTTATTTGATATGCACAAATCGTATACCTTTTTTACCATGTTTTTAGACATAAATTAGGGCAATATTTGAATGTATTTGATCTTAATTGAATCAAATTGACATAAAATTGCTTAAATTTCGATTTTGGAAGTTTCATGAGCAAATTGGACGAAAACAGCAAATTTTGGGGCAAAAATGCAATTTTTGGAAATGCTGACTTGGTCAATGGTCCGGGACGGGCGTCCCGACCCAGTCAAACCACCAGGACGGGCGTCCTAATCCAGGACGGGCGTCCCGAAGCACCAGAATTTGTCCCACATCGATTTTTTGGAGATTTTCACTCCAGAAAGCTGCTATAAATACCCCAGGCCTCCAGGAGTTGAATTCATCCCTCTCCACTCGATCTGAGTCATTCAGAGACTTCCAGTGTACAATTCTCGAGTACACAAGTCACTGAGAGACTCGGGTTTCAGTTTCAGTTTTCTTTCTTTCTTTAGTGTTTCGTTTTCTTAGTTTCTGAGAATAGTCTCAAATCTTAGACTTCGATAGATAGGTTCGTTTTTGGTATTCATAGAATACCGGGATTTCGTTAGGAGATCCTAAGAGAGAGATAGGGTGCGTGTTCTTAGTCAGATTAGGGCAATTTGCTTAAGCCCGGGATGTAAGGTAAAGCAATTGCTACTAGGTCTAAGGAGCGTTCTCCGAAGGCTCTGCCAAGCAGAGTAGGATCGAGCAGTCAGGAGCATACAGGAGCTGCAGCGCCGGTTGGACCTGCATAGAGTGGTGATTACTTTATGACAGTGGGTTCCCTAGACGAGGTTCTGTATGTTTATGAATTGTTTTATCTAAATATTAATTTGAATATCAGATTACGATTCTTATGAATATCTGTTTTATATGCTGAAGTTATTATGATTTTCCGGAAATGGCCACCTGCTTAAATATTCATTATGTCTGCATGTCTAATGCCGCTCTTTTAAACTGAAATTAGGGTTATAGACAATTCCTAACCACGGTCTATTCATAACCTATTTAGTTTAACAGGCATCAATTAGTATTGGTGTCTGCCATACTAGATAAAATAATCTACGGAACACTCTGTTGGTTGAAAGTAGTCTAGGTAGGCTGAGTAGAGTGTTATGCCGGCGGTTATGAGACGAGCAGCATGATACCGAAGTGACATAGGGTACCGTTCATTGCTGACTTTAGTCCGAGCCGTGAGTAGGGTCGTTACCCTTAACGATGGGGCGGTAGCGTAGAAACTCAGATGTGGTAGCCTTTAGACACAGAACATAGTTGCAATCCAGGCCAAGACATGTCTAAAATACTCGAATATAGGTCAATCAACATATAGGAACAGTATAACATAGAATCAGGACTCATCTATAAAACACTTTTGGGATTAATTAGATTTAAACCTAGTGGAGAATGGATCACCCTCTCATCAAAGTATTTGATGAAGATTGCATAACTGGATCATAAGATAGGAGTTAGGATAAAAGGCTAGTTACTACTAAGCCGTTGCCACTTCCCTGGGAGTACGATATTTAACTTAATAAAATCGTAGATACTTTCCAACACGCTACACGATAGGTACTCTGCCTTAGGTTCTGGTTGATTAAGTGACAATAATTGAATGCTAAGTGACAGTTAGTAAGACTCAATCCTTAATTACTCATAATCGACATAGGGTAAAATAACACCTATTTAGCACGTCAACCGGAATCGCATCAGCGGCTATGCACCCATTTAGGCGTTGAATATCCTTGATGCATCGAGGTTCGATAAGTGCTAATACGGCTTCCACTTTGCGTGGGTTTGCCTCGATGCCCCGTTCTGACATCATAAAGCCAAGGAATTTGCCGGTCTTCACTCTGAAGCTGCACTTCGTAGGATTAAGCATTAACCTGTACTTCGATAAGGTGGAGAACGTTTCCTTCAAGTCCTCGAGGTGGGAGTGCCCATGTTTGGTCTTGATAACCATGTCATCCACATATGTTTCCACGTTCCTACCTATTTGTTGTTGTAGAACCTTATTCATCATCCTTTGGTACGTTGCTCCGCATTTTTGAGTCCGAAAGGCATTATGTTGTAACAATAGGTTCCTCCAGCAGCTCGAAACGAAGTGTGAATTTGGTCTTGCAGCCTCATTCTAATTTGATGATACCCCGAGAAAGCATCCATAAGGCTGAGGAATTCGTACCCTGAAGTTGAATCTATGAGGGCATCAATGTGGGGAAGGGGGTAACAGTCCTTTGGGCATGCCCTATTCAGATCCATGTAATCTACACACATTCTCCACTTCCCATTCGATTTCTTCACCATGACCACATTTGCTAACCAGGAGGGATACTCTACTTCCCTTATGAAGTTGGATGATAACAACTTATGTACTTCGTCTCGCATGTTGTTGACCTTCTCTTCGCCGAACTGTCTTGCTTTCTGTCTAATGGGTTTAGCTTTGGGATCGATGTTAAGCTTATGCTCTGCGATGTCTGGCGATACTCCCTGCATGTCCTCAACTTTCCAGGCGAAGTTGGTGAGGTGCTCCGAGAGGAATTGTACCACCTGTTCCCTTACAGCGTAGGTAAATGTCTTCCTACTCGTACCCTCTGCTCAGGGTAGTCGGGATTGATCGAAACCTCGTCATACTCCTCCAACTCAGGTTTTATCTTGTTAACACAATGCATCCGTGTCGAAGTGACTTTCGGCCTTGCTTCAATTATGGCCAATATAGGCACCGAAGTAGTCGTCGAAGTGGTCTGTTGCTGTCGAGATTTGAAGACGTGAGCTAGAAGCTTTTAGGATTGCTTCTTACGTGGCCGATCCCATTCTTGGTGGCGAACCGTACTTGTTGATGTGATGTCGAGATTATTAACTCAAAAGTGGAGTGTGCCGGAGTGCCTAAAATGGCGTTGTACGGGGAATCGACATCTACCACATAGAACTTGATTTCCTCACAGCGGAAACAGAGATCAGATCCCAAAGTTACATTAATTTTAACAGTTCCCTTGACTCTGATTTTGTATGCAGTGAATCCTTCTAGCACCATGTTGATGGGTTTCAAAGTCGTATCTTCCATGCCCATTTCTCTGAAGCATTTGTAGTATAATATATTTTTAGTTGCGCCGGTGTCGATCAACACTCTTCTCACGCGTCACTTATCGATATCCTTCGCTGTCATGCGAACTTCCAATATGATAGGGGTTACCTGTGCTTCCTCATTTAGCTCTAAGTCCTGGTCGGAGAATGTTATGGGCTCTAAGGAGAGCCTGTCGAAGTTGCACATCGGCACTGGTTTGTTCATATTATGGATTTTCACTTTATTTGCTTGATAGAAGCGAACTGAGGTGTTATCACTTCGACCACCCTTTCTCCTTTCTCCTTTGGCAGTTCCGCGAGATACTCCTTCAGGTGTCCTTCCCATGCCAATTTCTCAATTGTACGCTTCAGCTGATAACAATTTTCGGTTGTATGACCGCAATCTTTGTGGAAGTCGCAATACTTCGACTTATCTTTAGTGGAGGTGTTCTGTGTCCGCGTAGGCGGGGCGCTCTGGGTCCCATACTTCTGCTTAACAACAGCGACGAGTTTTTCTTTGGGTGTGTTCAGCGATGTAGACGACTCAGTCTTTCTGGCCCTGCCTTTTCCCTTTCGGTCTCGCGGGGAGTCTTCACGGTACCTTTCTCTTCTTGCGTTCCATGATAAACTAGCACTGTATTCGGCCAGTGCCACCTTCCGAGCCACATTGAATACTTCGCCAATGGTGTCCGACTTTCTGAGTTGTAATTCTGTGTATAACATCTTGGAGCAGAATCCCCCCTCGAAACACTTGATCGCCGTGTCCTGACGGATGTTTTCTATCTCATCATATGTGCGCTTGAATCGATCTAAGTAAGCGAGGAGAGGTTCGTTTTCCCTTTGTTTGATATTGGCGAGGTCTCCCATTGTCTTCGAAATTTTGCTGGCTATGCTGAATTTGTCCAGGAAGGATTTTTCTAAGTCGCGCCATGAGTTGATGGTGCCGGGTTTGAGTGATGCAAACTAGGTTAAGGCTTTGTCTGATAAGGTACTGGGGAAGGCTTTGCAAAGGATAGCTTCGCTATTGGTCACTAAGGCCATAGTGTACCTGAAGCGGCAGATGTGCTCCTGAGGCTTAGTTATCCCTAAGTACAAGACCAGCTGTGGGAGTTTCAGCGCCAGATCGGGGACAGTAGCGTGAATCCATCCGGTGAAAGGACCAGTCTCCATCAAGTGGTCTTCTTGACTTCGGTTCTCTTGCGCTTTATCCATATTGTGCTCCTTTCTGAGTCTTTTGGAGCGATGTCTAGACTGGTTTTTATTTTTTGCCTGTTTATCCTTTGGCTGACTCTCCGCAACTTCGCTGGTGAATTGGGGCGGTGACTTCCTGGAATGGGGGTCTTGTTTTCCCGGGTGTCTGCTTGTCGCCGAGGGGGACTTGGTCGATAATGGTTGGTAACGTCCTCCGTCTATGGCCGGGATAGCCTGTGGGGCCAAATCCGGTCTTCCGAGCTCGGTCTAGGGTCTCGTCTGTAGCTGTGAGAGATCCCGTTCTCTACGAAGTTGTTCGACCTCCTTCCGTAGGTCGTCGATTTCCCTGCCATACTCAGCATGACTGTATACTCTACCGTGTGCTGTTCCCCGAGGTGTGGGGACTTCGCGCGAGACTGCCTGGGGATTAACGCGTTCGACAACAGAGTGGTATCGGGGTTTTGCGGGAGCCGACATAGCCCGATACTCCTCTGGGCTAGGTTCCAGGGTAGGGGTGTCGAAGCGAAGTTCACGTTCCGTCGACGGTCTAGCCATTCGTGATCTTGGTAAATGAAAGAAATATCTTCGTTCCCGGTAACGGAACCAAACTGATTGAAATTTGGTCTGATATTGAATGTCGAGAAAACGTGGATGTGGTGGTAAGTCTCTGCCAATTATGCGGGCCAAAGTGGACGAGATAACCTGCAAGAGAGAGAGAGAAGTTCAATCGGAGGGTGAGAGACCTCCAGCGAACCCTCCGACCGTCAAGTTAGTATCGTAGAATCTGACCAAGAAATGGGGATGATGATTGGAATTGACAGAGACTATTGTTGAGATATCTGAGCTTACCTTTTGCCTCTTGAGGAGCGGTATTTATAGAGGTGAATGACCCCGTGATGAGGGGTCCGATATTTGTTAGACCTCGAAATATCCCACTGTTGTAGGGATATTTCGTTGGATATTTCTTAATCAAAGAATGTTTTAGTTAATAATATTACGGAGGAGAATATTTTGGAGAGTTCCATACTGGATGTTATTTTTTATTCGGAGGCAAAGTGGGACTTCGGACTTCGTCAGTCGCAGATGTGAAGTCGAACTCATTCAGGAGAACACATCGCCCTTTTCAACATTTTGGACTTCTCAATATATAATATATATAATATATATATATATATATATATATATATATAAATTACAAATTCAAAATGTAAAACACAAAAATTTCTCCTATAACAAAAATGAAAGAAAACCCAAAAAGTTGAAGTTTAGGTAATCACCCAAGCTTTTGTCTTTAAAACTCTTGTAAATTTTATTGCGAAATTTGCAGGGATTTAAGATATAATTTAATTTTGGTCTGAAATGAAAAAAATATATATTCAAATTTATTTTTTGGAAAAAGACAAAAAATGTTGGTCATATTTTTAATTTATTATATATTTTTAAATTGAATTGGTCAAATTACCCTATATATATATATATATATATATATATATATATATATATATTTATTTATTATTATTTTTTTGACTGAGTATTCCTTTAAATTGCTACATGACCATGCTAAAAAAAAGATGTTTTCTCCAAAACAATAAGTTTTTTACCCATGGATTTCTCTTGAGACTTTTTTAGTTTGAAATTTTCAACTAGTGATTTTATTTTTCCTTGTTCTCCACTTTGTAAACACTTTTCCTTGTTCTCCACTTTGTACACACAAAATGTATAATTGTATCCCAACTGATTCAAAATATGTAAATTATTCTAAAGAGAAAAAAATGTTGAAAATTTGTCAAAAGTCAAAGAGATTTACTTCTAATTTGAAAATTTTCTGATTCCAAATTCTAAATTAGAAAAAGGAAAATTTCAATTATGTAGAAATTCTTACTTGTTCATAAATTGTTTACTATATAAAATGGTAACAAAAGTTTAATCAACTTTGACCTTTAAATTCTATGTCTTTTCAAATATATATATATATATATATATATATTAACATGAGTCGAAATCCGAATCACTCGGATTTCGACTCATGTTAGTCTTTTATGTTTTATTTTGTAAAATTTTATCTTTATAAGTAATTAATACTATTAGTCTCAATATTTTTTTTTTAATTATTTAAATCTTTAAATTATTTTTAAGGGTAACTGTATTTTAATTTTACATTGTCATATTAAATTTACTTATAGTATAACCTCTTTTGATACCAATTTCTATGTTTTGAGCTTATAAGTTTGATCTCGATATTATTATAACGTACTGATGAGACCAAAAGTAGAGTTAGCTGGTGATTCAGCAAAATACATGTAGAGTGTTTGACGTGAAAAAATAATTGTCTTTTAATTTATTTGTCGGAACGTTGAGGGGTGATTTCCCTAGTGACTTTCTCTATCGGTACGTGGAGAAAATCTTGCAAAGAAAGTTTAAATCTTTGTCTCCATTCAAACCATTTGATATTAAAGTCAAGAGAGAATAAAAAACGTGTAAGAAAAGAAAATCTTGATCTTACTAGACTTTTTGCACAAGGAAGTTAGTGTTTAGATTGTTATGAACAAACCTTAGAAATTGAGAGAGAAAGTAAATACAGAGAATATTTGCTTGAGTTGAGTGTAGATTGATTACCCTTTGTAGATAGGAAACTCTTCTTATTTATAGGAAATTTCACTTATCTAAGGGTAATAGGTGGTCTTTGAAGTGTGCCACTGATTTTATCTTTTGGGAGCATTTAATGTTGTTTGTTGTGGCGCAAAGTAATGACGCCTCTGTGTTGTGGGTCAAGGTCAACAGGTGCATGGTATAAGGTTGCATGTATTTTTTTTGTCATCGCTTTGTCCCTTCAGAACAGTACTTCATCAGTAGATTTCTTGATGTAGAGCCCGAGGGGGAAAAGTCGAGCTTCAAGACCACGTATGCCTCGCACCTCGTTAGGTCTTCGTCTGGTGTTGCACCTCACCTCATTTGGCTTCGACAACGTGTGACCTTTGGTGATTTGGCCTATTAACTTAATTTTCCTATCACATGATAAGTCGTATGTTCAATCACTTTATTGGCCAACCACGTATATTCATATCTCTTCACGTACTATTTAATAACGTTTTTATCACATCAAGTCAATAATATGTAACTTATTTGGTACTAATCTTACTTATAATTCAATACGATATGAGTTCGAGACGTGTTAGAAGCCAAAATATTATAAAATAAGGAGGTGTTTAAGATGAGTCTCAAACTATGAGATAACACTTTTAAGCTAATCCATATCAAAACTAATCTCCAATTGAATCCCTTATGAAATGAAGCTCTAACTAAAAAAAATTTAAATAGTTATATATAAAAAGTCGGAATTTAAATCTTTAAGAAAACTTGTTACTAGCTCACATCCGCCTTAGACTAATTATTTAGTCTGAATTTTGTAGCATGAAGAGTGATTATTCTTGAGTGAATTTTGTGTCTCTATCAATCTGTTAAGGGGCTTTTGGAAAACTTAGGATACGAGAAAACCAACACGTTTCATTACTTAATTAATTCACCAAGACTGAAAGTCATGCCGACAATTCCATCCAACAAAGGCCCACCTTTCTCAATTTGCATTATTATGAGAAAAAGAAAAAAAAGACCAATATATGAATACGACATTACTAAAAGAACTCCCAAATTGCTCAAATAAAAACTACTGTATTATCTATATATATATATGTATGTATGTATATTTAAGTATATAGAATAGGTCACAACGCGTTCATCTTGATATTGAAAATAATGTGATGAGTAAAAGAACCAAATTGTAAAAATGAAAGATGTTAAATTTTTTACCAATCCTTTTCGGTTATATGATCATTCAAGAAAAACAAAAACATTGCTATTTTTGCAACAACTATTTGCTTGGTTCCAAATTAGGACAAAAAAGTGACCAACTTTTCCCAAGTCCGTGTGGAATCTCAATATAGAAACAAGGACATTGTACTTTTCACTACCGTGCCATTCTACATTCCACATTTTATTTTATTTTTTTTCTTTTTTGTGTGTGTATTTTTTTAATGTATAATTTAAAGATTTTAAATGAAAATTTTTAAATATATATATATATATATCACAAAAATGAATTCTCTTCTAATGAATGCAAGTGACGATGATACAAACGTAAAAATTCCTATAGAATTCTTTCTCAACATGTGTTTTTGACTAAAAATATACATTAAAAAGCGTTCAGACCATTTTCAAACATAATCTCATTAAAAAAAAAAAAAAACATCCCCACAAAAAATGTGGGAATTAAATAAAAAGGGAAGTGGACTTTTTAATTATTTTGAGTTGCACAACTCTTTTTTTTTCGTGCAAGAACATTGAATACAAATTTCCAAGTAATTTCATGGCAATCTCTAACAAATATTATGACTATTAAATTATTACAAACTTTTTCTCCAACAATAATACATCATCAATGATGTCATGTATATCATATATATATATATAATTACAAAATTTTGATGATATATTGATATTTTTAAACGTTATTATCTTTTTACGGTTTTATTTTTAATTTAAAAAATTATAATAATATTATTATAATTTAATTTTTAGAATTTTTTTTTTGTAAGTTTAATCTGGACTCTGCTTGCGAAGCAGGGACCTAGCCCAGAGCTATCTGCTCCAGGGGGATCACCGATTAATCTGGACTCGACCTGCGAAACATAGACCTAGCCCAGAGCTATCTGCTCCAGGGGGAATCACCAACTAATCTGGACTCGGCCTGCGAAGCAGGGACCTGACCCAAACTATCCACTCTAAAAAGATTCGAACTCTTGATTATTCGCTCAGAAAAAAGCATTTAAGAGTTCGTTTACCAATTCCCCCAAGTTATCGAATTAAATTCAATTGTATCTTTACATTACACAAGCTCTTGTTATTTAAATTTGGAAATGATTCTTTACGTATTAAAATTATTATACATCATAACTATTTGAATTACAAATGATACGTAGGCAATATAAGAATAAATAGCACAACAAATCATATATATATATATATATATATTAATCCCATAAACTCTTCATCATCGTGAATCCAGGATCAGGCATTTCCCAATTATGATTATTAACATGATCACCGCCTCCATTATTGAAATATATTGTAGAATCGAAACCATTGTTATTATTCTCTGCAGGTGTTCTTGTTCTTCTTCGTTCCTCCATTTCTTCACTTGTTGTGTGAGAAAAAGTTTCAGTAGTAATTATTCTTCCTCCTATATTATTCTTCTCCTCCTCGTCTTCCTCACCAGTCGTCATCGTCATCTCCGCCCTTGCCGGCCCTAATGGACGCCGATCGAATGCTCGGAAGCTTCCAGATACTATGTACACTCTACATAGCGATAATTCATGTCTCAACTGCATATAGCCAAGAAATTAAAATCAAGAAAATTTATTCCATACTTTCATGCATTTTCTACTTGAATATGTCAAATAAAAGTAATTCAATTGATAACAAAATACAAAATGTTTATAATATTTTTAAAAAAAATTCTAATCCAATATAACACAAATTTTCATAACAAAATTTAATGTCCGAATAGTAATAATAAAAAAAATAGTGCAACAATAAGATTCAAACAATTCAACTTTGGCATGCAAAGCAATAACTAAAAAGTTAAATTCATATTGATGACATACACTAAAAAATGATTACATATAATTAACTTTTCTATATTAATTTAAAAGTTTAAATCACGTAACAATTTAATTCGATTTAATATATATATACATAAATGGGAGAAAAAATTGAAAATATAAAATGAATTGAAATACCTTAGGAATAGGTTGTGGAGAAGATGTGGTGGTAGGCAATATTTCTTCTTCAATGGCTCTATACTCATTCATTTTCCAAGTAGTCTTTTTCCCAGTTGGAGCTTTCCCCGTGTAGAAAACCATGCTTTTCTTCACCCCTATTACTCTATTATTAGAAGAATAAACATAGCTCGGAGAACCGGTAGCTTTCCAGTAACCGGTAGCCGTAGTCCGATTAGGCCGTCCACCTCTCGCTTCTCTTTCTTGTCTCGGTACAAAGAAAAACCACTGCTCAGTATCTCCATTACACAATTCTCCCGACACCTCTGCAAATTAATTAATAAATTTATATATATATACATATTGTTGAACCAATAATCCTACAACTATCGTACTAACTCCACGTTAGTATGATATTATCCGTTTTAATTCATCTCCACGTTAGTATGATATTATCCGTTTTAATCCATCTTGTTAAATAATTTAGATAAAACTTGAATTATCCTAATATATATATATATATATATATATATAACGTTCGATTATCGAAGAAATTACTTACTCGGGAGAATCCATGGCTCGAAGTCATAAATATTGATGAGTGGAATAACACGATCAAGTTGGGGGTTTCTGTTCTCTTCGAGTTTATTGTGAAGATAAAAAGAAACCAACTCTTCTTCAGTTGGATAAAATCGAAATCCGGGTTGGATATTAATTGCTTCCATTTCTTTCTGCAGCTTTACTTCTTGCATATCCATCTATATCTATATCTATATATATATATATCTATATATAGATATATAGATATGTATGTATATATCTATTTTCTTCTTTCTGCAACCTTATTGAGAAATATGATGATATATATATATATATAGGTACATGTAATTGGGACGTGGAAAGAAAAGCGTGTTCATACGAGTGGTGATAGTGCCGAGGGAAACGAGAAAAGAAAACACTAAAACATAGAAATGTCATAAAAGTTTTTAAATCCTTTGAAAGGGTTTACAACGCGGCCATGGAGAAAATGATGGCTAATTTAGGCTAGGCTTCGTGTGGCAATGCATCATTAGCCTCAATTTGAACCGGTCGTGATTGTAACTTTGAGGGTAATTTTGTCTTTTTTAATATCGGTATTTTAAATTTTAAATTAGTTTTAAAAAAATTAGGAGTGAAATTGATTAATTACAATAGTTTTGTTTTTTTTTGGTAGTGTGATTAGATATTTTTTTGGAACAAAAAAGGAAAATATCTTGAATTACTTGATTATGAGATGTAAAAAAAAAAAAAAGAAAGAGAAATATATATAAAAATAACACAATAAAATTATTGGTGTGTAGAGTTATGAAAATTAGGTATTTAATTATTAAAATTTTACTTGGAAAACAAAAGAAATATCAAATGTTAAGACATGCAGAAATTTATTTATTTATAAATAAATATTAAAAGAAGAAAAAAAATACAAATAAAGAAGAAAAAGGGTCTTCCTAAGATTGACCATAAAATAATTCTCGTTATCTCACAATTGAAAACCACAACCCACAAAGAAATTATCAAGACTAGACTTTGTATTATTGAAAAGCAAAGACCATACTTTTATTTATATATATATATATATTATATAAGTCAACTTTCAAATTATTCCATTAAAAAGAAAAGAAAAATAATATTTTCATTTAATTTAACAAAATAAAGAAAACTTTCTTCTAATTAATGTAAACACAAAATGTTCTTCTAAGTTCCAGAAATACTAAAATTTCAAAAAAAAAAAAATTTTATTTTTTCTTTTTAGAAACATTTTAATTAGGTCAATAATTTTTTACTTTATAATTCCAAGTCTTCTTTAATTCCTTCACAAAGAGAAAACTCAATTTTTACTTATTATTCTATTTTTCCTTCTTCTTTTTCAGAAAAATTGATCATAAAAATGTGGCTTTTACACTTTTTTTTGTGAAAATTTTAGAACAAATAAATAAAGAAAACTTGTTTTCTGAGTAGAGAATATCATACCATATTTTTCTTATAATTGCACAAAAAAAGTGTATATATATAATCATAAATTTAATCATAGTATATTATATATATATATCATGAACCTCCAATTCCCAGTAGGGGTGTAAAAGTTATTTCACATTGAAGTTGGAGACAAAGAGATGGTGGTGTGGGGATAAAAAGAAAGAAGAATAGGATATGCAAATCACTATCAATCAAAATAGCATAACTATTCTTACATATTGGCCACTAGTTCTTTTTTTTTTTTTTTTTGCTTAGATATATATATATATATATCAAGAACATACATTTTGAAGGCATAAGAATCTTATATAGAGAAACTTTAAACAATTAATTAAAGGTCAATAAAACCCTTAAAATATATTATAAATTAAATCAAATATTTAGTTTGTCATAAGTAATACGAAATTATTAAATGTTATTTGTTGAAAGAAAGAAGAATAGGATATGCAAATCACTATCACTTAAACTATTCTTACTTATTGGCCACAATTTCTTGATATACATATATATATATATATATATATATATATATATATATATATATATATATATATATATATATCTTGACATTACATTTTGAAGGCATAAGAATCCTATATAGAGAAACTTTAAACAACACTTTAATTATTTGAAGGTGAATAAAACCCTTAAAATATATTATAAATTAACTAAATATTTAGTTTGACACAAATAATACGTAATTATTAAATGTTATACAAGATCTTAAATTCAATATTTATTATAAAACGTCGTATCATATAGATAAGAATCAATATAAGTCTGAATAAGATATTATTAATGCGTATAAGATAATCTAAGTCAAAAAAATATTTTAAATTTTATCCTTTAATCTTAACATGTTTAAAAGACTTAAAAGAATCATCTAAAATAAGATAATTTGAATATCATATAAAATTATAAATTTGATATTTGTTATGAGCAATATGTAAGAAATCAAAATAATTTTTTTTTTCTTTTTTAAGAGTGAGTTAAATTTTACAAATACAATTCGGATTCAATTTGTGTTCTACAATTACCAAGTTTTTTAAACAACACAATATATATATATATATAATATATATATATATATATTTGCAACATTACTCAGAAATATTTGTAGTCAATTTTTTTGTTCAATATTAGAAATGAAATTGACAGATGGTACATTTCCCATTTGTAAGGGTATTTTTTTCTATTGAAGCAGTAGTGATTATTTATTGCCACCAACAGCCGGGAATTAATAGTCAATAAAGAGTCTTACTCCTACTTGGGAGGACATGAACAGTGAAATATCTAATCGGAGATCCAAATATCTCCATTTCTATTTATATTGTTTATCATGTTCGTTTCTATTTCAACTAATCTGAATTCAATCTAAATTCTTATTTATAAAATTTCTGATCCTGACTTTTCTTACTTGGAGCTCATAAAAAGTATCATTCCATGACCTCCTATAATATTTATATAATTAATATGTTAAACAATTAAATGCAAAAGAAAAAACTTATAATTTTCATAGATAAAGTCTGACATTGAATTTAATTATAAATGTATTGTTTCTGTTTTGAATATCTTGATTAATTATATTGACAGTTTCTTCAAAATGTACCAAATTATTTTGTTGTTCATTGTTTTAAAGATATGGTTATTTATAACCTGTATTGATTTAAATCCAAAAGTGTATATATATATATATATACTATTATATAATTTAACTTAATCTATATTTTCCACCATAAACATTTTTGTTGAAGGATTCAATAGACTTTAGTTAGCTAATGATGAATCATACCAATAAAGAAGTAAATGGGAGTGGTTTTATATAATATATTAATATTAGTTCAACCATTGAATCGAATGCTGTCCATTGAAGTGCGAAAGGGAAATGATCACATAAAAGGGTTAGGTCGTACAACACTTTCTCTTGGAGATAAGAATCTCATTAAAAAAAAACACGTTTTCCCTTTTAAAATCAATAATGATTGACCCACAATCTTGCCTTCTTTCACTCCCAATAAACTTCCCTTTCTATCATTTTGAATTTAAAGTTAACACTTTTTCTTTAATTTTTTTTTTGACACGAAATTGTCTTAGATATGTCCTAAACTATGGAACATGAACATTAATTTTCGCTAAAGTCATATTAATCTATTGTTATTTGAAAAAATTCTGATCATAAATTTTAAATAACTGTATATATATTTAAGTCGAACTTAATAACGTTTTAAAATTATATAAATATAACCAACCAAATATAAAATTATATATATATATATATATATATAGTTATATAACAGCAAATGAGAGAGCATTACTACAACACTTGGGTACTATATATATATAATAATTAAAGCGATACATTTTACAACTCTGAAATCTTCTCTTCTTACTAAATGTGTTCATATACTCCTCATATATATATATATATATAACACATCTATATAATTCAGCAACAAACCCCATCTCTCTCCCACCACCTTTTCTTTTGGTATACATACATACCTTACAAAAGTATTCAAGCTAAGACACAAAACAAGAAAGGATAACTTATAGCATTCCAAAAGTGAAAACTATATATATATAATAACCATGCACTCACTCCCCAACCTTGCTATAACATATATATATATATATATATTTAGAGAGAGAGGAGAGAGAGAGAAAATGAATTAGAGATTGGTTTAGGGTATCCCAATGATGGGAATAAAAGGTACATAGTAGCTACTTGGTGCAAGTCCCCATTCCCTTGGCAAAGGAATATTAAGAGTCTTGGATGTTGCTGCTGCTGATGAGGAAGCACACACCTGATTATCATCACCCTCTTGTTTTGGACATGATTTGTAGAAGTTAAGAGGCTCTTCATTTGTGTAGTAAGAATAATTTTTGTGGCTTTCAATTTTGATAACCCTAGAAAATGTCTTCTTCCCTAAAGTATATAGCAAATTTGATCCTCCAACTATCTTGGCTAAGCAATTATTATAATCATTATTATCATTGGTGGAATTGGAATTGGAATTGTCTTGTGGAAGCTCAGTTTCAAAAGTTCCATCTTTTTCTGTTGTTGCCATTGCTATTTTCTTCACATTGCTACACTTCACCAGCACATTAATCTCTGTGAAAACAAATTTGGAAAGTATATGCCAACAAAATTAACTAGGGAAACTTCTTGCTAAATTTAGTATTTGTACAAAAGTTATATCAAGAAACTTTATCAATGCACACATACACACACACACACACACACACACACACATATATATATATATACATAACAAAACTAAACTAAAAGACAATAAGCTCCCAAAACTATGGTTCAAAGAAAGAATTTATTTGACTTCAACTATGTCTTAGTGCCTTCGTATATTAAAAATTTAAAGAATTTTTTAAACCCTTAATCCAATTTGTATATATATATATATATATAAATATTTAACAATCGATATTGGTTTGAGTAGTGATACTGATATGAACAAATGAACACGTTTACTACAACTAAGAACCATACATAAAAACCCTTGTTACAAAGTGTTCAAATATTAACAAGAATCATTCTACCAAAAATGTAAAAGTGAAACTAACTTTGAAATGATAATTATCAAAGAAAAAGAAAAAAAGAAAGAAAAACTAACCTGAGAGATCATTGTGATGCAAAAGACCACAATCTAGGCAGGTGACAGAACCCTTGAAGACATGATCAATTGAAGAAGCAAATTGAAAAGATAGAAGAGCCAAAATGACAAAGAAAAACAACTTAGCAAACTGTGGAAACGCCATTGATTAACTATAACAGTACTTGATCTGTTGAATTATATGTGAAAGAGAATGGAGAATAGCACAAAAGGATGACATACATATATATATATATATATATATATATATATATATACATACATATAAATATATACACAAGAAGAGAACAACAACAACTGTAACAAAAGCATATTAAATAATAAAGGGTCCCGAGCCTGACATGGTAGTTGGTACAGACAGATGGATCATCAGAGGCTACATAAATTCTTTAGGGCTTTATTTATTATTTTTTTTCTTTGAATTTTTCAGTACGAAATCTTTGGATCTTATCACTGTCTTAATTGAATCTAGCAGCATATATCTATATATATATATATGGTTTTGAACACAGTTCCTTAATTGATGCTGGCCAGTGAAATATGTAAGTATATATAAAATATATATAAACATACAAGAATTCTTATATTTATATCGAGTTAAATTGTTACATATTTTAAAATTTTGTTTGATTTAATGACTTGATTTAACATGTTATTAGAGCGAGATTCATATATCATATATAATACTATACGAGTTTATATATATTATATAAAAAATGTATATATATATGTATGTATGTATGATTAAATAGTGTCCCTAATGTATTGTAACTGAGACCTTTCATGTTATTCTATAATGTAGGGGTAGGAATTAATTAATTAGTTTTAACAAATTAAACAAAATATGCTGAAAACTATATATCATATACCTCTTTTATACTTGTCAAAAAAATACTAGAGAGAAAGTTCTTGACAACTATATTTGCGGCATTAATAAAATTAAAGTCAAAGAAAATGTATAATTGAAAAGAAAAAAATGGGACAAAAAGTTGGAAATATATATTTTATCCAAATTTTATCAAGAAATCATAGCGCGGTTGATATTGATAGTAGTATTATATATATATATATATATATAAGTATTATATATTACATATCCCTAATGCTTGATTAACAAGTAATAAGTCTTAATATATGATCGTAAGTGAGACTGTTACCGATTGAGTTACAAAAATATTTCAATTATTTTAGTTTTTCTAATTCTAATTTCACTAAAAAAACAAAAAACAAAAAACAAAAAACATGAGCACCTGAAAAATTGTGTATGTGGATATTGAAATCAAAGATTTGAAGCAAATCACAGGATCTTACCTAACAGATGGTAGGAGCTAATTAAGAGGTGATTGAGTACATGCTTTCAATTTTTTGGTAGTCAGTCAATTAGCAGACAAAAGACAATCTCTCCAAGCTAGGAAATCAGATAGAGTTTTTAATTTGTACATCAATTAGGGATCAAAATAGCATTTATTATAGCAAGGTATTCATATCAATCAATCACGTCTATATTATGAATATTGCACGAAATTACAAGTTTATCAGCGCTACATAAGAAATAGTATGAAATGTTTTCTTAATTTATACAACTCGAATTGTATCTGAATTTTTATAATTACTCGTGAACAATGTTCTCAACCTTAATTAGTGAAATGTACATAAATCTTTTTATATATATATATATAGTTTGGAGTTATATAAGTGTCTTATCATGTGAATGAGGGCTCTTGTTATTGTAATAAGAAAAGGGAGACAAAGAAAGTTCTAACACTTTATTTGTCATGGGAAAACATAAAAACATCAGTGAAAGTCGTGTGAGTCAATTCAATGCTAGTAACATGGGGCTTAACAAAATTAGTAAATTGATTTTTCTTTCATTTTTCTTCATAATTAAAAAAACAGGTTCAAAATCGTGTAAAATATATTTTAATTTTATACAAATAAAAAAATATATTTTTAATGTTATACGAAGTTGATAATTATTAAAACATCATGTCAGAATAAATCGTAATTTAGACTCTACTAATACAACTTAAACTAAATTTGATTTTGTCAAAATAAAAACCAAATAGTCTAATAAAAGTGAAATATTGGTAGGTTAACGATTTTATTACATAATTTGTTTGTAGTATATATAAAGGGCGAATTTTATATAAAAAGGGGGAAAAGGTGGGGAAAGTAAGTAAGTGAAGTTTCATGATTATTGTGAGTAAAAACTTCTTTGGAATAAAATTATGAGTACTACAAACAAATTTAATTTGTTAGTTGAAATTTTATTTTGCTTTTCTTTATGAAATTTGAAGGCTTTCAACCTAATTCAAATTTATGGCTTTCAATAATTATGGGTGAGACATTACTACCATCCATTAGAGTAAATTAATATTATTTTTTTTTCTGTTATAATTTAAAATCTTATATTACTCGTTTATGAAATCTTTAAATGATTATTTTTAATACGTTTTAAACCTTTCAAAATTTTCTCATTCCGAGATGAATCTTGAAATTATATTCAAAGTTTATTCTTTTCCAAACAACACAAAAGTTTGAGATTTAGGCAAATCAAAATCAAACTTTTTTTTTTAACAAATTTTAAGATGATGGTATTTCTTTATGTCATGCCATAATTAACTATATCTTTGGACAACAACCTACAAAGGCTTTCTATAGTCACCTAACTAATAGGTTATCCTACCAAATTTAAATACCCTTAATTACTCAATTGAAACTCTTTCCAAACAAATAAGAATTTTTTTTTTTTAACAATTAGAAATCTGCCTACCAACAAAATGCAATTTAGGTATATCCTTTACTTTGTTTGTTTATTTGATTTCCACTTTTTCCCACAATTTAGTGTGTTGTTGTTGTGTTATTTTCCTTTAAAAAATTTATTAAAAATGAGTAATGTTATCCGATAAACATTGTAATCATGAGTATAAATGTTATGATTTGACAAACTCGAATTCATGAATTTGAATCTTGATTAATGTTATTTACGTCTAAAATTTACTTGTCTTTTGAGTTATAATATCCACTTTAACACAAAATAACCAAATTAGTTAGCCATAATATTATTAAAACTAAATAAGCCATTTTTTCCCCCTAAAACATTGAAATAATGGGGGAAATTGGTAACAAGTTATGTTCATACCATTCTTTTAAAAATATTTTAGGTCCCTAAACTATTATTTTACTAACATTAAGTCATTTTATTTATCTTTTAGCGAATAAATAAAAATTGATGACAATTTTTATATTTTTTATTTTTTATATTTTGTACTAGAGTTAAGATTAATATTTCACAAGATATAATATGAATCCATCATAAAAGAAACTATAAATCTAATAATTGTATTGTGTGGAAAAATAATTTCACTCTTTATTTATTGAATATAAAAGAAGACAAAAAAAAAATCATAATATTTTAATAAAAGTATAGTTTAGGGACCTAAGATGTAATTAAACAACAAAACTTGACTTGTACATCATAAATATTTTGAGGATGAAAGATGAGATTAGGTAGGAGTAAATGGGTTGCCTCCAAGTTAGGAAATTAAACACTTGTAGTTTGGGAATTCTTCTCAACCATTAATTTTGTCAGACATTTAGTACTTCAAAATGTTTACTCCCCACCCTTCACCCTCTTTTTATTTATTATTTGTTATTCAAATTCAATTAAAATTATATTTACTTTGTGTAATATTCACAATTCACTTTTCTCATTATAAAAAATTTTGACATTTAAAAAATATTAAAAATAATATACTAATTTAAATTCAACTAAAATTACACTTACTTTTCTAAAAATTTTGACATTTCAAAAATATTAAAAATATTATACTAATTCAAATTCATCTAAAATTACATTTACTGTGTCGTAGCATCACAATACATTATAAAAAAAATGTCAACATTTCAAAAATATTAAAACTATTTTTATTTTCAATTTACTAAAAAAAAAGTATTTTCTAAAATATTTTAAAATTAATAGCAATTAATTTTAATATATAAAAATAAAAGTTTTATGTGCAGGATAAGTAAATATATATTAATGTAGAATAAGGAAAATTTTGCTACTGATTTATTTTTTGAGTTTGTCTTAAATCTTTGATTTCAAAGAAATAGATAATAAATTATTTTTTATTTAAATTAATCATTTTTTCATTAAAGTTGAACGATATTTCATCAATTGTTTTATACATGATGGTGCATCCCTCAACTTAAAAAGGTTTTCTTGTTAACTTTTGTAATTTTTTATTTGATACATATTTAGTTTTTCGTATTTGAAAAAACGTAAATTTTTTTTATGTTACTCTGATTGATCCAAAATAAAAGGAAACAAAATTGTTCCAAATTTTGTCAATGCCTACAATTATGTCAAAACTTCATAGAAAGATTTTTCAATGTTAAACAAATACTAATTAGAAAACACTAACTTCAATGTTACTTGGTTTTTTGCAAAACAATATTGATAAAAATTTATCATATATATATATATATATATGAAAGGGGAGTATTAAATAAACTTGAGAATTTAAAAGTGGTTTTGACTTTTGACAAACTAAAATTATTGTCACTCGTATAAATTGACAAAATAATTTGGGAAATCGATGTTTACCAGCATAGGAGTGCCAAGAACATCAAAGTTTGCGTGTGAATGTGAGAAAGCAAAGATACAGATGAATCAATTAAAACAACTTAACAACAACAATATCTCATGGCTTAACTATTCAGCAAAAGAAAAAACTTATTGCCTGATTCATCTACGTCTACTCTCAGTTCTTGGTTGACTTGCTGGGGCTTCCATTATGATTGCCACTTCATGAAAATTGTTTGGATTCTTGGATGTTATAATCTGATGAGAACTGAAATATATATATAACCGAAGTAGCTATTACCACACAGTGGGAATAAATCAGTGGGTGTAGTTTCATTCTTCTACCTACTTTACTCCAGAGGGTCATCCAAAAAAGTGAGAATTACATAAAACGTTGGAAATTTTGGCATCATCATCCCAACCAACCGCCACCACCCAATTCCCTAAAAAGTCCTGGTTCAAAGTGTGTAAATTATATGATATATATATTCTTATGACATAAAGAATGATGAGAATAATTTATTTTTGAATCTAAGAAAGTCAAAACTCGTCTTAGAATAACTATTATAAGCGCAGTATTCAAACTTAACTTTTATTTACAAATGCAGACTGAATTGAATGAAAAAGAGCAAAACCACTAACACAAACACCAGAAGGCAGGGTTAAGAAACATGTACCAGTTATTTCCACGCAAGAGGAATTCCGAGCTTGCACATCAAGTTGCATATCCCTGTTCCATGTCTTAATAAAACTGAAAACAGCAAGGAATCAGCCCTCCATTGCCTTTGACTCTCAAGCATACAGCATCTGTAAAACACTGAAACTGCTTTGCCTGTTGGAATAATTCATTTCTAGTCCAATAATTAGACAATAACGAAAGTAGAATCTTGAAGTTCTCTGAAGTTAAAATCAGTGAATAGATACACTTGTCCTGGGAACCCCTGATCAAATATTAAAAATAAAATAAAATGGATTTCAACAACAAAACTATCCTTCCCTCCACTATGCCCCCATAGAAATCATTCATAAGAATACATGGTTATTCTAAGTTCAACCTAGTTCGGAGAAATTCACTTAATAACTTCTTTAAAAAGCCAAAACTAACATGTGAGCAAGCTAAAAAATCAAATAATATTGACAATATTATACATGACGTGAACACTTATAAAATAATCAGCACATATATTAGTAAAATATTGTTTTAAGCTGATTAGTCCACCTTTCAATGTATAATAATCTGAACCACAATATTGAAAGGAAGTTTAACCAAAACATCTAGCTCTGTTTTAAAGTTCAGAAAGAAAATGATGTAATGTACTTCTTTGCTCCCCAAAGGAAGTATAGAGCTGCAAGAAGTTTTGAATCCAAGGGACTGTTATAAATAAGATAACTTCACGCAAATTTGTATTCCAAATTAACACGTCAAACTTGATATAGAACATTTTGGCAAGAGCTCCTCAGATATATATATATATATATATATATATATAACATTATTATTTTGATTCAGCAATTATAGAATGAATTTAGGTAGCCATCTTACCAGAATTAACTGCATAAGTAAAGATAGTACACCATCATCTCTGCAACAAAATTAAGAACAACCATTGATCACAGATTATAAGATACTTGTTTGTATTATTAATATGATTAGTGATTACATTCCTGTGTTAGTGGGAGATAAATGAAAAGTACTATTAGGTTTTATAAAACAGATAAGAACCACATAGATGTGGATTTGTGTATTTCTGGTGTAATTATCTAAATTGGAACTTAACTGTCAAGCACATTCTATTTGTTTGTCAACTACATATTTAAAGTTTATTAATTGTTTATGTGCATGTATAAGATAATCAGAAAAAAGTTAAAACAAATTAAAACTCATATGATTGTTATTCGTATTTCAGTTCATTGGAAGAAAAAAAATTTACAAAATAACAAATAAGAATTTTCATAAATTAATGGAATATGAAATAATTATATATCTGAAGACTAGAAGCATACTGTATCATATGGGATAATTCATAAGGATGCTTGGAAGTTAACTCTGCATCAAAGCATCAGAGTCCATGAACAAATATATTGTCCAATACAATACTCAACTGTTATAAAGCTTGAAGTCATTTATTAACATTTGCCCTAAATACTGAAAAAATAACTCCCAATTGTAAGTCCCCATTTCGAGAACTGGTCTAAATTACATACCTGTCCTCAAGAGATCAGCAGTAAGGAACATAAGACCAGTAAATGGCTTTCCACCATGCATTCATTCAGACTTCATTTCATGAGTCGTGCAAAGTAGGAAAAACATCATCCATGACATGCGCCAACAGATCGAAACTTCAGTTGCCAAAGCTAGGGGTCTCTGTTTCCGTTACTTCAGCAATTGACAGAATGTTATTCAATATCTACTAGCTTCAGTAGATTCTCCCCAAATATCAACCAGAAGTACAAAAGAACACAAGGTAACAAATGAAGAAGACTAACACCATCCACATGGATCCATCATGGAGCTTAAGAGAGACTTCAAAAAAAAAAAAATGGTGAGAGCACAGAATTAAATCATTGGTATTAGGGTCTCAGTTATATTTCTGAAGAGAAATTATTCTCCATTCACGTAGTTATAATACAATATCATGCTAAAATAGGAAACTATTCCAAAATCTGAATCTCAGAGTAAAACTATAAGCTCCATCCTTGTTGAACAGAATGCTTATCTCCTCAATGGATCCTTACACAAATAAGTCAAAATATATTCTTGAGACCAACAATTTAAATTTAATACATTCTATGGTCCCATTTCTTTCCAATAAATACACGAACTCCCAAAAAGTTCTCTAGAACTATTGATTTTTCTATCAACATCCCCATTCCCATATGTTTACTATCTCTACCATCACTTTCATTAAAAGGGTAATTAAACTAGAGCTTAATTACATTCAAATGGAAGTTTTAAAAATTGGCAGCAATAAAGAAAGAAGCAACCAATTTTAAATCAAATACAGAGGAACTACAATCAATCCTCAAAACCTGTCCTCTCAAACACAGCATTCCGAACCCGAGTTAAATCTCTTCCTTTGAGCGTCCTTCCCACACCTTCGAGCACGGAAAAAGTGATCATTGGCTCGGGTTTGGACCCAACAATCAAGTGTGGAGGCATTGATCCTGCTCTATATTGATCGTCCTCATCATCGCTATCATCAACCACATCATCAAATAAACGCGCCTCCCTACTCCTCCTCATCGCCTCGGATAGAATAGGAATATTTACAGGAGCAGATTGCTGGAACAATTTATGTCGCTGAGGAGGCCGATTCCGGATAATCATACGAGCACACGAAGACAACGACACTGGAGACGTACCAGACTCGGGAGAAGCCGACACTGGGGATGCTTTGTGGTTGAACACGGATCGCGCGTCTGATTCAGGTTGGAAGGGCAAAGCAGCAAGGATACCTGGTTGATTAATAAAGTGAGGTTGAGGTTGGAAAGAAGCAGCCGCGGAAGTGGGGGTATGGAGGGCGGAGGAAGATTCAGAAGAGGAAAAGTCGGAGGAAGAGGAGAAAATGTCCTGTTCTGTGAATTCATTCTCTTGAGAATCCGTAGGGTTCGTGGAGGAGGAGGAGGAGGAGTTGGGAGGAACGGAGAAGAGGCGCACAGAGGGGAGTCGTTTACCCCGATGACGTCGTCGGAATTCAGCGGCGGCAGCGGCAGCGGCAGCGTTAGCGTTTCCATTTGATTCCATTTTCAGATCTTGCTGCATGACCGAAAAGTAAGGAGACGCGAAAGAAGGGATTGTACTGAAACTGGGAAGTGTGGGCCATGTTGGTCAAGGTAAAACTGATAATTTAATGCTATTTGTAGACATGGGACCCACTAGTAGATTTTTCGTGGGCCATCTATTTAGATTTTTCCAAAAACAATTATTTATTTATTTTTAAATATCTTGATCTATTCAGTATAAAAGAAGGTTAGTTATAAATTTTATTATTTCTTTCTAGAGGAATTCTAGTACGGATCTTCTAATTATTATCTTATTTAAAATAATAATAATAATAATATATCACTATTAGAGGATGAGAACCAAATCCGTTTAGTACTAATAATTGTTGGAACAAAATTAAGGCTGCGGGAATAATGTTTTGTAAGAAAAATATCATTAATTTATTTTGTCGTAATTTAATTTTTTTTTAAAAGTGTTGTTTGGTTAAGTTTGTTTTATTAGTTTGATGGCACAAAATACTTCAGATTTATTTTTAATACAAATTTTCAGTTATTGGTTAAAATAAAATTATTTTTTCTTATATATAAATTGTCCTTTATTTATAAAAATATAATATATATATATATATATATTATAAACTTAACTTTGTAGAAATTATATAAAAATAGTGGAAGTTAGTGAATGTATTTATATAAAGATAATAAAAGTTATATAAAAATAATAGAAGATTATAAAATTATGAACATATAAAATAATATAATTTATAAATAATTTAATTAAAATATGGAAACAAAATTTAAATGGAACTTATTTTCTTGGCATGAGAACAAATTAGAAGGAACTACCATTTTTAATTAATACTTTCGCATTGGCTATGACGGATTTTAAAATTTCCATTAATTATATAACTTTGTGAAAATGAAAAAAAAAAAATTCAGTAATATATTTGAAAAAAAAAACAAATCAAGTTTGTTACAAGACATTATCACTCAACACATTTTTAGCATTGACAATGTAAATAATTCAGATATGAATTATTCGAGAATTTGAATTTTACACTTTTTCTTTTTTTTTTAATTCGCACTCTAACTTTAAAAAGTAATTTTTTACTTTTTTGTCAAAAGAATTTTGTCACACTTTCATACTATTAAAAATAAAATACAATACATTTTCATATATTTTTATAACTTCTATATATTTTACGTTATTTCACTTAAATTCATAAAAAATAAACTTCTTAGAAAAAATAATAAGTACTCATAAAAAAAAAAAAATATATATATATATATATATATGTATGAATGAGTATTTCGATAATAATTTTATTTGCGATTTTAAAATGTTATAAAAAATTAATAAAAAATTTGGACAGAGAATTACTTAAACATAAGAAATATTTTTATAAAAAAGAAGAAAAGAAAAATTCAACTTCTATGCTTGGAAAATCCAGCTTTAATTTTTTGAACTGTTGGGACATCAGTTCTGAAAGATTGAGCCAAAACGCCATCACCAATTCCAGAAGCAAACAAATTTACCGGAAAAGACACAATTCCGGCATTTGCACTTCCGTACAAAGATACAGCAATGGCAGGATTTCCAAGATCAAAGTTCCACTGGAAATGAACCAATCCTTTAGGGAACAAAAACAGGTCACCGGCTTGAAGGGTTTGATTGTAAAACTTATTATTTGTATCTATAAATCCGACTTGAAGATTACCGGAAACGAGTACAAAAAGCTCAGCTGATCGGGGATGTGAATGGAGGGGATTGATCCCGCCGCCAGGGTACCGGAGAATGGATGCCGAAACGCCTTGCCCTCTAAGAGAAGGGAAATTTTCGAAGTTGGCTAAAAGTTCGTTGAACACCGACGGCGGCGGTGCTCCGACTAGTGACCTTGCGCCGGTGAACGTGAAATAGTTTGCATCTACTGATTTAATGTTTAAGGGAAGTTGGAAATCTGTTAAAATTTCTGCATCATTTGCCGTTGTGATTTGAGAAACTGCTAGTAGTAAAGTAGACACAAGAAAAACAACAATGGAGTTCATGGTTTGGGAAGCCTTTGGAACCATGGTTTTTCTTGTGTGTGTTTTTGGTTGTTAAAGGTGGCTTTATTATATAAGTATAGAGTTGGGGGTAGTTTTGGTATTTTAGTTTTTGTATCAGAAACAATGTCACAACTTTTTGTTTTTAGACCAATTATAGCAACTATTCAGATTAATTTAGTTTCGACTCTAATTACAATTACAGAGTTCAAAATAAATTTTTCTCGATCACACAACTATGTTGCAGTTTTACCTAAGGAGCAACCCTTGTGGATTCAACGGTGCGAGAAGAGAGACACTACTCCCGACACAGAGTCTCGACCACACAAGTGTGTTGCGATTTTGCCGAGGGAGCAACCCTTGTGAATTCAAGGGTGCGAGAAGAGGGACATTGCTCCCGAGACCGAGTCTCGACCACACAAGTGTGTTGCAATTTTGCCGAGGGAGCAACTCTTGTGGATTCAAGGGTGCGAGAAGAGAGACACTGCTCTCGAGACTGAGTTTCGACCACACAAGTGTGTTGCAATTTTGCCGAGGGAGCAACCCTTGTGGATTCAAGGGTGCGAAAAGAGGGACACTGCTCCCGAGACCGAGTCTGGACCACACAAGTGTGTTGCAATTTTGCCGAGGGAGCAACCCTTGTGGATTCAAGGGTACAAAAAAAGGGACACTGCTCTCGAGACCGAGTCTCGACCACACAAGTGTGTTACAATTTTGCCGAGAGAGCAACCTTTGTAGATTCAAGGGTGCGAAAAGAGGGACACTGCTCCCGAGACCGAGTCTCGACCACACAAGTGTGTTGCAATTTTGCCGAGGGAGCAACCCTTGTGAATTCAAGAGTGCGAAAAGAGGGACACGGCTCCCGAAACCAAGTTAGATAAAAACAATTTATTAAAATAACGTTTCACATTGATCTTTATGTGAAACATATGATAAGTATGACACTAATGTTCATAAATTGCTTATAACTTGTGTTATACAAAAGGTTACAACTCCTAGAGGTTTTGGTTCTTAAAAGTTGCTTTAAAATGGTTGTTTCCGTGAATCTGAATTGTATATTGTTTCATATAATGTTTCACTTTAATTTGTATATAATCCATACAATAATTGAAATTTGTGTGACATTTATATGGTAAAAACAATAATATTAATTGTAGCCTTTGCTGGTTTTGAAGGTTTGACAAAAGTCTCATTAATGAATTTCAAGATGCACTTTCCTGCCTTTAGTGCTGGCTTCAGCTTTAATTTTGTGCATTAAAACATATTAGCATTTTTAAGAAATAAGAAACAAAATTTAAACTCTTACTTTGAATCAAGAGTTTTTTTTAATCAATAAATATATATATTTTTCCAGATGAAAATGTATAAATAGTATAATATTATATATACCAAATTGCTTATACGAATTATATTCAATCTCTATGGATTCTTAAGTTAATATTTAAGGAATTAATTAAATTTTTTTTGCAGTTCATGGTTGGACTGTTGCTGGTAAACCTGCAATTTCCTTGAGAGGTTTCCAGACAAATTTTCTCCTGCACCAAAATATTATAAATGAAAACAGATTAATATATAAAAATTGTAAATATATATATATATATATATATTATATATATATATATATCATTAATATTTATATGAATTATCGATACTGAACTGGAACAATAATCTTACCAGTTACCGCATTCTGCAATTACTCTGACATTAGGTCTCAAAGAAGGAAGCAGTGCAAGAAATTGGAGTTCAGCCTTGGACAAAACCTGCATAGTTTTAAGGTTTTTGATTAAACATTTGATATATATATATTGTGATACCTGTCCCACATGGATAGGTAAAGTAAGTGTATAATAGTATATAAAAATGGTCTAAGTACTTATAATCAATTTCGATATTTCTTTTGGTATAATGACGCCAATACCAAAATATTTGACTGTGATTGACACCACCCCAAAGTGGCTCGGATATATGAAGAAGAATTTAAAGTATAATAAGAAAAATACAGATAATTGAAAAAACCTTTGCTTCAATTATCCAAACCACAAGGCCTTTGGCATTTGGAGGAAGCAATGAGAGTCTGTAATCAACTTCTGGTGGAAAATACCATCTTGCAATTGGTTGCTTTCCAACATGAGCCTGCAATATTTCATATATTCTTCAGAAAGTTGAATAAGAAAATTCATCTATTTTTTAATTGAAAAGACTAAAATGTCCTTTAATTTTATATTTTATTAAATTTATTATCATTTTCATTTTTAGAATTAAATAGACCCTTGAAAAATTTTAAAATTATTAATTGGTCCTTATATCTATTTTAAAGATCTCGAGTTTGACTCATGTAAAGAATTAATTATATTATTATAGTATTGGAAGTCTCTTTTCATATTTGTTAAGTAACTAAATACACCGATTCATAATAAATTTTGGATCAAATATGTAAATTTATAAGTAAAACTATTACCAACTAATAATTATAAGATAACAAAAATATATATATATTAAAAGAAAAGGAAAGAGGGGGTAATAAAGTAAAACTTACAGGGCAAACGGGATGAAATTTGGTGAGAGTAGTTTCGGGATCACCCAATCCACGAGCAGTAAGGTCCAAAAATTGGTACCCTTTATACCTTAATCTATTCAAATACCGGCCTTCGTACCCACCTTCGTGCGGAGGATATATGGCTAAAGCTTTGTGTTCTTCCACATCCGACAGCCATTCTCCTAAATCAAACTTCACTAGATCTCCGCCAATGAAATCTTCTAAACTCGCACCGCATTTCACCCTTTCTTGCCTTTTCCCGTAAATCACTTCTCCCAATCTTTTGCTGCTGTTGCTGTTGTTTTTTATCGCTACTGTTTTTTTGGTGGTCAGCAGCCACCGGTGATTATTATTATTATTATTATTATTTGATGGTGAAGGTAGCAGCAATTTGCCGTGGCATGAGTAGTGGGCTGCTGAGGCCATTTTTGGTTAATTTGGTGGTTCAAGAATTGTGGAGAGATGGTATCCTTCTTGTTCTTCTTGTTGTTTGTATTTTTTAAGTTATATGGTGGAGAAAGAAGATAAGAAAGTGGGTGGGTTTTAGTTGCAATTTTGGATTGTTGTGGGTATTAAAGGGGATATATTTTTATAAATCCTAATATTGTTTTGTATCTCTACATAATCTAATTTCATAGTACTTTTATTATTTTTATATAATATTTATTATTTTCGTTACGTACAATTCATCTCTATAAATAGAGATTAATTTGTATGTTTTAATAGATTTGAAATATACAAGAAACAATGTTATATTATTTATGTTATTAATTTGCTTTTTTTAATAATAATTTTATAATATATATAACATTATTAATATATCCAATAATTATTATCTAAAAGATTATTAAAAGTTTTAAAAGTAATTAATGAATTTGCTCCTAGGTAAATTTGTATTTAATATTATTTTTATTTTTAAAGTCTCAAAAAAAAAATTAAGATTATTTTTCAGAAAAGTTATCAAAATTATTTAAAATTTAACCTCTTTTTATATGATTTTAGTTTTTTTTTTAATGAAAAGTTATGGAACTCATGACTCCTCATAAGTGTTTATCATTAGAGTAATATAGTTGATTAATTAAAAAATAATTAATTTACTTTATGTAAATTATCTTTAAATTTATTTAGAGTAAATAGGAGTTGCAATTTGTTTTAAATAGTAATAAATATATAAAATTATATTTAATAAAAAATTACTTTATTATTTTTTTTATTAAAAGCAAAAAAAAAACTTAAAAAAAAAAAATATTTTTTAAGTCTAAATTTGTCAAACATAATTTTATTTAAAAATAAATTTCACAAACTACTCAAGTTTTAATAAAAATATTTATTCCAAATTATAGAAACTACCAGAAATAATTTTATTAACTAAATTATTTTAAACAATATATAATATTATACTACAAATAAGTGGTTAAATTTTTAATAAAGTATATATATAAATTTCAGAATTACAAGGTAAGGTAACCACACTTTATAAACAACATGTTTTATGTACTATGCCATAACTTTGTTTCTCTTAGATTCAAAATATTGTTTAAAGTATTGTTTTTGTTTCAGAAATTTTATCAAATAAAAAATAATAAAAATTCAATTTAATTCGAATTAAGTTTAAAAGTTATATATAAAAGAATTTATAATTTTATAATAAAAATAAGAATATTTTCCACACATACATTTTTGTTTAGATAAAAAGCAAGCATTCTAGCATGGGTAACACGCAAACGTTGAGAAAGTGTAGCAATATATATAAAATTTAAAATTTGACAAATTTTTTTTTTAAAAAATTTAACTTTTTTGGCAAAATAATGTTGATGTATACTGTGCCAATTAGAATGGTTATTTTTTTTTCACCTTACTTCTTCATATATTATAATAAAAAATATATTATATTAATTATTAAATGTAATTTTTCCTTAAAAAAAATATTATCATATTAAATAATAATTTTTTTAAAAAAATATTAAATAATGAGTTAAATGCTTTTTTTTTTAATTTGAAAAAAATAAAAATATGTATAACTTTTTATCATGAAATATATATTTAATAATATTTTTATTTTTAAAGTCTAAAAAAAAAGATTATTTTTCAGGAAAGTTATCAAAATTATTTAAAATTTTAGTTTTTTTTTTTTAATGAAAAGTTATGAAACTCATGACTCCTTCATAAGCGCTTATCATTAGAGTAATACCTATTTGACAGTTGATTAACTAAAGAATAATTAATTTACTTTATGTAAATTATCTTTAAATATATTTAGAGTAAATAGGAGTTGCAATTTTTTTTAATAGTAAAAAATATATTTAATATAAAATTACTTTATTATTATTTTTTATTAAACGCAAAATAAAAAAAATAGAACTTTTTAAATATATATATTTTAAGTCTGAATTTATCAAACATAATTTTATTTAAAATAAATTTCACAAATTACTCAAGTTTATATATATATATATATATATATATATATATATATTATATATATATATACTAATTTTAAATATTAATTTTATTTTCTTTTTTATAAGAATGCATAATTTAGTATTTTCAAATATAATTTTTTAATTACTAACGTAATTGATAAATAAAATATTTTATTATATAAATATTACCAATGATATCTATTTTATTTATTTAACCTTCTTCATTATTGTAAAATAAAAATATTTATTCCAAATTATAGAAACTACCAGAAATAATTTTATTAACTAAAATATTTTAAACAATTATATAATATGATACTACAAATAACTGGTTTAAATTTTTAATAAAGTATATATATAAATTTCAGAATTACAAGGTAAGGTAACCACATTTTATAGACAACATTTTCATGTACTATGCCATTATTTTGTTTCTCGCAGAAAAGATTCAAAATATAGTTTAAAGTGTTATATATAAAAAAATTAATAATTTTATAATAAAAATAAGAGTATTTTTAACATAGTTTATTAGATAAACAAGAATATTTTTAAATAAAAGTAATGGCATAGTACATGAAAATGTTGTCTACAATGTGTGGTTAACTTACCTTGTAATTATGAAATTTATATATATATTTTATTAAAAATTTAAACCAGTTATTTGTAGTATCATATTATATATTGTTTAAAATATTTTATATAAATACATACATTTTTAATATTATAATTTTATTTATTTAATTAAAATAATTATATAATTTAGTTGTTAAATATTAATTTTAGAGATATAAAAATAACATATCAATATTAATTTTTTTATATATAAAAAAATTTATAATTTTATAATAAAATAAGAATATTTTTAACATAGTTTATTATATACATTTTGGTTTAGATAAAAAGCAAGCATGCTAGCATGTAGTAACACGCATAAGTTGTAGCAATATATATAAATTTTAAAATTTGACAAATATATATATTTTTTTAAATTTAACTTTTTTTGGCAAAATAATGTTGATGGTCACAACTATTTTTAAAAGTTTTAAAAAGATATTGTGCTAATTAAAATGCTTAATTTTTTTTTCCACCTTACTTTTTCATATATTATAATAAAAAATATATTATATTAATTATTAAATGTAATTTTTCTTTGAAAAAAAAATATTATCATATTAAATAATAATTTCTTTTTTTTAAAGAAAATATTAAATAATGAGTTAGATGTTTTTTTTAATTTGAAAAAAAAATATATGTATAATTTTTTATCATGAAATTTAATTTAATTTATAAATATAAAAGGGGGTCTTTTACTTGCAATTAATTTCAGAAATAAAGAGCAGTCAATTTCTTCTTAAAAATATTAATTGTTTTTTTTAGAATTATTTATGCAATTATTTCTAAAAATCATGATCTCTTAATCATAAATGTGCTTATTATTTGAGCGCCTCTTGATAAATATATTTATTGTTATAATAATCTTTTATATGTATTTGTCATTTTTATTAAAAATTTGATTTTTTTTATTGTTTATGACTTATATATATTTATTGTATTATTTATATTTGTTTTGTATTAAATATAAATAAATAAATATATATATATATATATATATATATATATATATATTAAATTTTCATATTAGCTTTAGTCATCAATATTGATGTATACTTATTTTGTAAATAAAGACAAATACTGATTCTTTGAAAATCATAAGTTGGATTGAATTATGTTCTAAATTTAAATGAAAGACTCTATTTTATTGATAAATAGAATAAAAATATTTTTAAATTTAAAGAAATAATAATGCAATTTTGAAATTTGGAACAAAAAGAATTCTGGAAAATACAAACTCATCATAAAAGGAAAAACAACCAAAGCACTAAACAGAAAAATAATGATCAGTTGACGGCACGGCAAGATTTTCTAATTTGTCCGTCAGTGCCGGTGAGTACTTCAACTCTTCCAAGTTTAACCATTGCTTCTCCGAATTTCTTCTTGAAATCGAACCCGTTTGCGATACCATTTACCGATTTCTGGGTTAATGGATCCAATGCTAATTCCTGATCGATCTGAAGAACCCCTCTCCGGATTGATATTTGCCGGTAATATGAGTTGTCTACAACCAAAGAACTCAAAGGGTTTTGATCAAGATTGGCAGTGTTATCCACCGTTGAATTCTGTGGACACCTGATTCTGAGAAATGTTAACACTGCTTTGTCCATTGTTGGATCAGGTTTATTTGTGTTCTTGAAATTGTAGAGCCTGTCTTTGAATAGGGAACAATGTGCAACTCCTACTGTGTGTCCACCTTCAAAATTGATCAACAACATTATAATTAGCGTTATTTTATTTAATTCAATATTCAACTGGTAAGAGGTATTTTTAGTTAAGGTTCTAACCACTACTAGAAAAATATAATTTAGCAACGACACGAAAATTCGTTGCTAAATAGCGACTATCTCTGTGCCATTATTGATAGTTACGAACTATTTTAGCGATGGTTAAATTTGTCGCAAATAGTGATAGACATATATAGATACAAATCGGTCACAAATGACGACCAAATCTCGATACCATCACTATTATTAGCAACCAAGTTTTTAGCTACGATCGTCACAAATGGCATTTTGTGACGGACTTTGGACGGATATGACCTTCACTAAAATTGAATTTTCTACTTATATAGTTAGATGAAATTTAGTACATAAATTTTCTCCTACATAAGTTTAACCTAACTCAAACCGAGATTACTTAAAATATGAATTTTGTTTGAAAAGTTCTGTCTATCAACCAGAGATTAGTTTAGATATTGAATTTACCTTAAAATCTGATCCATAAAATGAAATTGTTATAAATTTGAGTTATAATAAACTTACCTAGAAGATAGACCATGTCTAGAACACCGAGTCCTTTCTTGGCAAATGCTTTGATGGAATCAGAAACGGAGATAGAAGGAGGCGGGAGATTCACAAGCTTAGCAAGTGACACTGTGCCGTCTCTCCGCCCTGTTTCCACGGCATACTTTTCTCCTCCACTCTGCATTATATATTATAACATCAATTATTCAGATCAAGCTTAATTTATTGATCCAGCAAATATATATATATATATATATACCAAGGAAACAGCATCTCGAGTAGCCATGGCAAGGATATCTGCGCAGGAGACCACACCAGGACAAACTGCCTCCACAGCAGCTTTGGCTTTATCAATAACGTCAAAACCTCTAAGGCTGAGATTTGGTCCTGCTGTTTTCTCTGTATTTTCTCCATCTAGTAGAACTGATGCATCGCATCCCTTCAATTTATATGACACCCAAAAAAAAAATCAATATACATATATATATTATATATAATATTATATATATCTATATTATATATATTATATATAGAGGGAGAGAGAGAGAGAGAGATTTGTTAGTGCAATTACAAGGGAATTGTGAAGAGAAAAAAAGAAAGGGTACTTACATTGACAAAGCAATCATGGAATTGGATGCGAAGCAAAGCAGGAGTAATGGTTGGGTCTTTAAAGAACGATAAGGTGACGACAGTGCGCACAAGTGCTTCCACGTCAGCAATTCCTTTACATTTCCCATTATAGAATCCCACCTGCAGCGGTGCTGCGGCTACTGCACCTCCGCCAAAGACGCCGAAGCCGGCGCCGGACAAGAGCATGAAACCGAGAACTACTGTTACAGCACCTTCTCTCGCCATTGTTGAATGCTGTATCTGAATATTTGATCGTCGTGTTCCTTAATTAAGTTCGAGTGCGGAATTAATGTTACCATGTTTTCTATTTATAGTAGTTTTGAGATCATACTTATGTATGATCAAAAACTCACTCGTGCCTGGCACAACCATTTTTGATCATTGTATAATAGATTGAAACGTGCAACCACGTAGAATTATAATTTATGATGTTTTCTAATGCATTATCTATATATATATATATATATATATATGTATGTATATCAATGAAAATTCGTATTTATAAATATATTAGATAGTAGATAAAAGATATCCAAGTGAGATTATTGTTACGTAGGACAGTTCGAGAAAGACTCTACACATTAGATGAAGTGAGAGACCATACGAAAGATATGACCTGTGACATGGTAGTACATTTTAATACACGAGTATTAAATGATCATGTAGTATTTATGGGCAAAATAGTATAAATAGTTCTCAAAATATAGAGGTTTGGTGAGATTAGTTCTCAAATTATTTTTTTTGTAGAATTGGTCTCTGAATTATAAAAATATTGTGACATTGGTCCTTATGTTAAAAATTATGTTAAATCATCGATTAAGTAAAAAAATTTCAAGGGTATTTATGTCACTACACTATTTAAATATATTTAACAATAGACAAATTGACATAAATAATTTCTAAACTATACATGTTTGGTGACATTGGTCCCCAAATTATAAAAAAAATTGTGAGATTAATCATTTCAAACCCAAAATATTTATGTCATTAATCTATTTAAATATATTTAATAATATATAATATATATACATATAATATCATTTCATCTTTATTCCTCTTCGTCTTCTTTCTCCTTCTTTTCTTCTCCTTCTACTTTCTTTGTTTTTATTACCCAACAAATAAAATGTTTGAGAAAAAATAATTGGTGCAAAAAATAAGAAAATTATATGAATTTTTTTTTCAAACGAAAATAACAAGAAGAAGAAAAAATAAAAATAGCAAAAAAATATATAAGAATGATATTAAAATATTATTTGAATGTATATGTATATAAATTATATATATTAAATATATTTAAATAGTGTAATGACATAAATACATTTGAAGTTTTTTTATTTAACCAAGAAGTTTTAACGAAAGGATCAATGTCGTAATTTTTTTTATAATTTGGGGATCAATTTTACAAAAAATAATAATTTAGAGACCAATATCACCGAACATCTATAGTTTGTAGATTATTTATGTGAATTTACTTATAATTAAATATATTTAAATGGTGCAGTGACATAAATATTTTTTATTTTTTTACTTAATGATAATTTAACATAATTTTTAAGAAAGGACCAATGTCACTAAACCTCTATAATTTAGGGACTATTTATGTCTTAAATGAAGATGATGGATAGTACCCAGTGTTTAGGTGTTCTTCTCTCTATTGATTATAACCTCTAAATATAAATATAAACAGTAACATATGCACAATACAAGAATATGTTGGGGTTTCAACCCATGTCCCAAGACAATGTTAGAGTTGACTAGCATTAAATAATATCACTAACTCTATTAGTATGAGGCTTTTTGGAAAGTTGCCCAAGAACAAAACCGTGAGGGTTTAGGCCCAAAGCGAACAATATCATACTAATGTGGAGTTGAGTGGTGGAAGCCCAACCTTGTGGGATCATTAGGGCCAACAAGTGGTATCAGAGTCCAAGGTTGGTGGGCTTGGGCTTGCCAGATGTGGAATTAAGTGGTAGGAGCTCAATCTCGTGCGATCACGGGTATGTGGTCCTTGGTTTGAGGGGTTCGAGCCTAGTCTAGTGCTTGCGAAGATGCAAGAAGATTATCCCTCTAGGGGAGGACACGGGTATGTGGTCCTTGGTTTGAGGGGTTCGAGCCCAGTCTAGTGCTTGCGGAGGGGTTCGAGCCTAGTGCTTGTGGGAATGCAAGAAGATTATCCCTATAGGGGAGGACACATGTATGTGGTCTTTGGTTTGAGGGGTTCGAGCCTAGTCTAGTGCTTGCGGAGATGCAAGAAGATTGTCCATCTAGGGGAGGACACAAGTATGTGGTCCTTGGTTTGAGGGGAGGATTGTTGGAGTTTCAACCCACGGGTATGTGGTCCTTGGTTTGAGGGGAGGATTATTAGGGTTTCAACTTGGTTTGAGGGGAGGATTATTGGGGTTTCAACCGTGATGGCTTAGGCCCAAAGCGGACAATATCATACTAATGTGGAGTTGAGGGATGAAAGCCCAACCTTGTCGAATGATTAAAGCCCAACAGAATATATATCCATTATTTTCATTTTACATTCTACACTTTAAAGATCAATTAAAACGTCCTTTCTAATTCTTGATTCCTTAAAAAGATTTTTAAAATCTTTTGCTAACGTTATCATCAGAAAGCTTCCATGACATTAGGCTTTTAATAGGACACTTATCAATTAGTAGACTACTATATATGTACGTGTGACACGTAATAAAAATTGTTTTCCTTAATTTAGTATATAATATATGTATATTTTATTTTCTTTTTTAGAATTATGTGTATATATTTTCCATGTGAAATTAGAAGTAGCACAAAAATAACTTAAAATATTTCATTTACTTTGAGATAATACAATTTGAGCTTCACTAAAATAAATTTTCAACAATAAGGAAAAAAAAAAAAAAAACAGAATCAGACAACATCAGCGATATCAAATCAATCTATATAACAACCTTAAATTTGGTTGACGGCGCGACAAGATTTTCTAATTTGTCCTTTATTATCACCGGTAAGTACTTCAACTCGACAGAGTTTAACCATAGCTTCTCCAAATTTCTGGTTGAAATCGAACCCGTTTGCAATACCATTCACCAGTTTCTGGGTTAACGGATCCAATGCTATTTCCTGATCGATCTGAAGAACCCCTCTCCGGATTGATATTTGCCGGTAATATGAGTTGTCCACAGTCAAAGAGCTCAAAGGGTTTTGATCAAGATTGACGATGTTATCCACCGTTGAATTCTGTGGACAACTGATTCTCAGGAATGTCAACAAAGATTGGTCCATTGTCGGATCAGGTTTTCCGGTGTTCTGGAAACTGTAGAGCCTGTCTTTGAATAGTGAACAATGTGCAACTCCTACCGTGTGTCCACCTTCAATATTCATATTCAACAATAATTATGTTAACAAAAATGAACTCAAATCCATTCTAAAGACTTCAACTTTTAAAATAGATGATAATTTATATTTTGAATTCTGATTAGTAAAATTTGAATGTGTATTTTTTAAAATTATATTTGTGTAAGTTTAATCTGTTAATTTATCTATCTTTAACTAATTATATATATATATATATATATATATATATATATAAATGCCAAACACTTGCATACCTAAAGATAAACCATGTCTAGAACATCAAGTCCTTTCTTAGCAAATGCTTTGATAGAATCAGAAACGGAGATAGAAGGAGGCGGGAGATTCACAAGCTTAGCAAGTGATACGGTGCCGTCTCTCCGGCCTGTTTCCACGGCATACTTCTCTCCTCCACTCTGCATTAATTATATATATTATAACATCAATTATTTATCTCAAACTTAATTTATTAATCCAGCAAATATATATATATATATATATTATATATAATATATATATATATATACACGTATGTACCAAGGAAATAGCATCTCGAGTAGCCATAACAATGATATCTGAGCAAGAGACAAGATCAGGACAAACTGCCTCCACAGCAGCTTTGGCATTATCAATGACGTCAAAACCTCTAACGCTGAGATTTGGTCCTGCTGTTTTCTCTGTACTGTTTCCATCTAGTAGAATTGATGCATCACATCCCTTTAATTCATATATATATATATATATATATATATATTAGTTCATTTTGCATAAATAATATGTAAAAATAAGAAAAAGGATTCTTGTTATATATCAATTCAAGTTCTAAAAAATAATGTTAAAGTTATCTAATATAAAAAATCTCATCCACAAATTTTATAAAATTAAACTGAATAATATCATAATGAAAGTTTAATTTTGTGGGAGTATGGAGTCCAAGAATGCTTACATTGACAAAGCAATCATGGAATTGCATGCGAACTAAAGCAGGAGTAATGGTGGGATCTTTCAAGAAAGATAAGGTGACGACAGTGCGAACAATTGCCTCCACGTCAGCATTTCCTTTACATTTCCCGTTATAAAATCCTACTTGTAGCGGTGCTGCTGTTTCACCGCGTGCCAGAACAAAGACACCGCCGGCCAATAGCAGGGCGCCGATCACTACTGTCAAACCATACTCTCTTGCCATTGTTGAATCACTGATATATATATTTGTTTCTTCTTCCTTTATTTTGAATGCAGAGTAAAGATGTTTGTATTATTTTCTGTATTTATAGGGACAATGAAATGTAGTTGGAAAATAAAGTGTCATTTTCTCCTAAAATACTATATTCGTATAAATTATATATATATATATATATATATATAATTAAATTGATATGTGTCTTAATTTTATTGGTGTTTTAAACAATATCTCAAAAAATTAAAAATACATACAGTGTATGATGTATATGATGAAACTCTGTGGTGGTGAGCACAACAAGGTGTTGCAAAGAGTGAAGGGAGTTAATTATTGTAATGAAACGTGCAATCACGTACTAAGTATATGTAATTAATTAAAAATTTTAAGGTTGTCGGTGTCGAAAATCACCCAATAAATCTTACCAAAACAAATATTCTTAAGTAGTAATTATTAGTTACTTTATTAGTATTTTATTTTATTTTCTAAAAAAGTTCAATACATTTATAATAATGTTACTTATTTGTGTTTATGTAATAGATAAGATAATTAGTCATTTTATGAGCTTAAATGTCTTTGATTTTTTTTAAATTATAAAAATTACATTATTTTAAGTTGCGTTGGTAGAGTACAAAATTTTTTTTAGACAAAATATTTTATAACTTTTACACGACGTTAATTTATAACAGAATATCTATTCTCAAAATTATTTTACAATAGACATTCTCATCCTACTAAATCAAATGTTTTTTTTAAAAATAATAATAATATTATACTATATATATATATATATTGATTCGTCAAAAATTAGTAAGAATATTTTGAGGGTAAAAATGTAAAACGTGACTCCAGAAATCTTGGAGAGTCCCAGAGTTGAAGTAACCTGCAAAACAGAGGAAGTTCGAGGGGGACGTTGATCCCCGTGAACTCTCCGATGATTAAGTTAGCTTGGTATTGAATTGGTAATTGTTTAAGATATCTGGCTTAAGTCTTACCTTCGTCTGATCCTTTCCTTTTATAATTTCCTTGGGGGGAGATGGTGGAGGGATCGTGTATAGTCAGCTCGTGGGTTGTTAGTGGTTACCGTTGTGGTAAAACGGTCCTTATTAGTGGGAGAGTGGGGATCCACGTTGGGATTGAGTGGGTTATTTGTTCCACTTTTTATGTTGATGCGTTTGACTTTGAGTCAACCCGCAGTACACGTGGAGGTATGCAGGTTTATTTGCCGCGTGGACGCTTTTGCCCTTGGCAGATATCTTTTTCCTTTCAGTGGCCCCTCAGCGAAGTGCAGCGCGGCTTGGTGCGGGCTTCGCTGGATAGACCGAATTGCCGAGCTCCCGATTTTTGTCCGCGGGTATCCGTCAACCGCTTCTTCGAGATCCCGTTGCGGTTCAGCGGGCTCCTGTCAGAGAAGGGAGGCGCGTGGATAGGGTGACTTTAGGGCTTCTGACGGCTGTCGCTTCACCTTTTGGTCTTGTCAGTTTCGAGACGCCTTTTTGCAGACCCGAGACGTTGGTTACTGTGAGCAATCATGATGCCTTTTGTAATCAGTCTTTCCATAACCGTTTCAAACCTCTCTTTTTTCTTTGTTTCTCACGCAATCTTCGCTTTTGTCTTTTTCTTCCAAACTTCCCCTTCCGAAATTCTTTCTGCCATTGTCGTCGCGCAAGCCCCCTGAAGAATCTTCTTTTACTTCAGTCGTGAGTTCAATCCTGCACCCAACATTTCAAACGTCTGCGGTAATCTGAAAGGTATGCTTTGTCCTTTTCATTGTAGGTAGCCTCTGCCTTATCGGCGTGTTTTTCTTTCGCTCTTGCCTGGTTTTCTGTTGGAGTGTAGCTTTTTTGTCGTTTGGCTGTGAGGGTTTACGTTTTTGCTTGATTGTTGGGTTGTCTTGTGTTTATGAGGGTTTTTAGGACTGGTGTGAGATTGATGTGGTTTGGTTGGTCTTTTTTCTGGGTTGTTATGGTTGGGGGTTGATTTGAATATAGTCGTGGGTTTTTCTGGAGGATCCTCTGGGTGATGTTTTGAATCCTTTGAGTTTCTGCCTGCAGTTTGAGTAATGGCCGGCCAACAGAGAGATATTGCTGGAGATGAAGTGTCTGAGTTGATGGTAGAGGGTTTTGGGGACCCTCAGCCTGCCCGCGAGGTGCCTTCTGAAGAGGTCCCGACTGCCACTTCGTTTGGGCCCGTGGTGTTAGGGCCACTAGGTACGGATTTTTGCTTTTACAGAACTAAAGTAACCCGGGACCAACTCAAATCTATCTTCCGTAAGTATGGTATAGATAGGAATGTGTATAGGTTAGGCTTGCCCTTCGAACTAGGTAGAATGTCTACCCGTAATGTCCCTATTCCTCTAGCTCACTTCGAGGTGGGACTTAGGCTACCCATGGACCCCGCCTTCATGGATTTCCTTGTATATGCCCGCATACAGCTTGGGCAACTTCACCCAAACGCCGTTCGGGCCCTTTTTTCTTTGATTTGCCTGGGTCGCCGTTTAGGCTTTGAGCTGTCCATGAACATCTTGGGGATGTTCTTCTCTTCACTCCGCATGTCTGATAACACACTCTCACTTCGTCCGCGTAGAACTAGAGCCCAACTCTTTGACCCTCCTCCCAACAAAGTGGACTTTAGGAGTAGATGGGTGACAGTAGAGTCGAAGAGAGGTTTCCCTTTCCAGCCTTGTGTCAATGAGGGCAGACCCTTAACCTCTGTCCACCCTTCTTCCTTGGACCCCTCAGAGAGATCCTTCCTCAAGCTCATCACCCGGGACTTGGGGGTAAGTCGAGATGGTCAGTCACGGGTGTATTCTTCAAAGGACCTGTTGAGTGACCAGAGCCTTGAGTGGTGCGGTATAGGGGAGGGGTTGGAGCCTAGGAAAAGGGAGTTAGGCTTTAGACCCGAGGTGCCCAACGCCGAATGGACCATACACCCCGGGGGCCTCTTCTCCATCTAGTGTGACTTGTGTCCTCCGTCTTCATTTCCGGGTTGCCAACCAAGCCGGGGTAACTCTTACTTCGTCAATTTCCTTTTACTTCGTATATATCAGGGACACTAACTGTTTTTTTTTCCAGAGCACGCTACTTTCAAGGCGGCTTGGAAAGAGCGGGAAGTAGGTCGAAGTGTGCGCCAGTCACACTTGGATTCTCTTCCCCGCTTCCCACCTCGGCTAATTGACCGGGGTGCGTCTGGGGATACGCATTTGTCATACTCATCTTCAGCGGGCCAGGTTGCACGCCGGGGTGGATCCCCCCGATGCCAAAGGGAGGAAGGGTCACGGGCGAAGTCCGCCAAGTCTACTCCAACAAAAACTCGCCCGCCGCTCATCCGAGATCCCACAGAGGAGGTAGAGATTGTGGACGAAGAACAACTCAGGCCTCGCCAGCGCCAACGAACCTCATCGCCTGTTCGGTCCATGGAAATTGTCCCGAGTCCTCCCGCCCCCGACGTCCTACCTGCTGCCGCTCCGCCAACAGAGATGCCACCAACCCCGCCAGCCGAAGGTAGGAAAGCAGAAAGGGACCTCGGTCCGTCGTGGCTCAGACCGGGGTTCGTGATGCCCGAGGAGGAGGGGGCTCTGCGGGAGTTAGCCACTGAAATTTCCCGCAGGACTCCTCCCCTTAATAATCTGCGCTCACCAACCGGTTTGCGGCATCATACATTGGTGGAGCTATCCTAGATCGGGCAGTGGATATAGAGTCTTTGGCCGGCATGGGCGAGCTGACTGTCGGTGAGGTTGCCAATAGAGCTGGTGCTCTCGTAGCTCGGGTAAGAGACTTAGCATTTTTTCACTTCACTGTTTTGTTTGCTCGTGTGTTTTTGTTTAACTCCTTCCTTGTCTTCGCAGATTACTGCCTTCCTCATGTTCATCTCCAATTCTCACTCTTTGGTAGAGGAGGAAAGAACAGCTGACGCGGAATGGCGGGCTACCAATGAGCCTCGCTTGGCTGCCTTGGAGTCTGAAGTGAGAGATCAGGCTGCCCGGGTTGAGCTCATGGAGTCGGAGAAGCTGCAGCTCGTCAGCGAGGTGGCTGACTGGAAGGAGAGGATACTGAAGGCTGAGGAGGAGATGGCTAAGTTGCGGGCCGCAAACGCTGAGCTGAACATAGCCCGGGATGAGGCGGTGGCGAGCAAGCTTTCCGTCGAAGAAGAGCTTAAACATTGCAAGTCGGTGAGGTTCAGAAAAAACATCATCGATGATTACAAGAGCTCAGCCAAATTTCACGAGGAGATTGGGCATGAGGCTGGCTCCTATTTGGATAAGGGTTGTGTTCACATAATCCGGCAACTCCACCATCACTTCGAAGACAAGAGCGTCTTGGTGCGGGCATATCAATCGAACTTCGACAATGAAGCTTGCAGACAAGGGGCAGACTTTGTGCCGTTCACTGACGGAGAGCTTGAGGCACTCCGGGAACGTGACGAGGAGAGAGGGAGGCCATTCTAGGAAGCTCCTCAGCCTTCTGCTCCAACCTTCTGGGAGCTGTTGGATGGTTTTGGCTCGTCTTGACCCTTTGTCACTATTATTTTTGTAGGCAACATTGTATCTCCTCTTTTTGATGAAATGAAACTTATTTTGCTTAACACTGCCTCTCAAGTTATAACTTTAATTATAAGTCGCATCTCCATACTTCGGACTAACCATTGTTAAAAAATTGCAAGTTTTTAACTTCGTGTTTTCGGTGCGTCTTCGAAGCTGTATCCTGGTACTTCGCTTACCCGGCAGTAGTCTTGGGGTAATTCCGTGTAGAGCCGTAATTCATTGACTTCGTTTAACCATAGGATGACTTAAGCGTAATTTATTTGCGGTAACCCGGAACTTATATTATTCAAAAATCTTCCTGAGCCGTAGCTCGGTACTTACAAAACTCTTCCCTGGCCGTAGCCTGGTACTTATGAAATTCGGGAATTTTCCCGAGCCGTAGCTCAGTACTTACATTAATAGAAATTCTTCCCTAGCCATAGCCCGGTACTTATAAAATTTGAAAATCTTCCCGAGCCGTAGCTCGATACTTACATTAATAGAAATTCTTCCCTAACCGTAGCCCGGTACTTATAAAATTCGAAAATCTTCCCGAGCCGTAGCTCGGTACTTACATTAATAGAAATTCTTCCTTAGTCGTAGCCCGGTACTTATAAAATCCGAAAATCTTCCTGAGTCGTAGCTCAGTACTTTATTAACACTGCGATGAAAGGAAATAAAAGAAAGACTTCCCAATGTCGACTTGGTACTGGAGTAAGAATGCGTTAAGTGTAATATCTCTTCAAATGATTGGTGTGCCACGGGTTTGGTAAGAGAACACCATCTTTGTTCGTAAGGCGGTACGTGCCGAGGCGTACCTCGCTGTGGACGAGGTACGGACCCTCCCAATTGGGAGTTAACTTATTGGCCTGGATGTGCCTTGTCGTTCCCTCAATCTTCCGAAGTACCCAGTCCCCGATCCTGATTGGCCGCTCGGATACTTTCTTATCGTGGGTCCACTTCATTCTTTCCTTGAAGGATTGAGACTTCAGGCGACTTGCGATTCGTCGCTCCTCCAGCAAGTCGAGGTCCAGGTTCCTTGCTCTTTTGTTGTTGACTTGGTCGTACATTGCAACTCTTGCTGTCTGTACGACCACCTCGGCTGGTGCGACGGCCTCCGAGCCGTATACTAGTGCGAACGCTGTCTCGCCCGTGGGGGCCCTAATCGATGTGCGAACTGTCCATAGGGTGGGGTGCAATTCGTCAGCCCATTTGTTCGATATCCCCTCTAGGTTTCGTCGTAGGGCCCGTAATACTAGCTTGTTTGCGGCCTCTGCCTGGCCATTACCCTGTGGATACGCGACTGAGGATTTCCAATGCTTGATATGTAACCGGTGGCACTCCGAAGTAAATTTAGCCGAGAATTGAACTCCATGGTCGGTCACCACTGCCCTGGGGACTCCGAAGCGGCATATAACTTGATTTTTGAGGAATTTTGTGACGTTTTCCTCTGTGGGGTTTCTCAAGGCCTTAGCCTTAATCTATTTTGAAAAGTAGTCTACTGCCACCACTAGGTATTTATACCCGTTCGTTTTTGGGAATTTTCCTATTAGGTCCATACCCCACATGTCGAACGGCCATGCTGCCACGACCGGGGTTTGCTCTATGGAGGGTAGCTGCGGTATGTTCCCAAAGATTTGGCAGGTGTTGCAATTTTTGACATATCGCCTGGCGTCCTCCCTTAATGTCGGACAGTAATATCCTTGATTGATTATTCTTTCTGCCAGGGCTCGGACCCCTAGGTGTCCTCCGCACACCCCCTCATGCATCTCGGTGAGTAAGTTGCTAACTTGGGACGGCGGGATGCAACGAAGTAGTAAATGTTTGGAGAAAGATCGACGATATAGGACATTATTGTAGAGGACATACATGGCGGACTGCCGTTTTATTTATCGCGCCTGGGTGGCGTCCTCTGGCAGTGTTCCGTTTTGGATGTACTTCACTATTTCGTCCACCCAGTCTTTCGATGCGCGGAGTATGGGCTGCACCAACCTTGCCTCTACAGGGCTTGCTCTCATCTCTACCGGGATCCCTTCTTCATTGGGAGTTTCGCCCGAGGCTATTTTTGCTAAGCGGTCCGCTGTTTTATTATCATTCCGGCTGACCAGGGATAATTTGAAAGAATCGAACTTGTCCCTCCATTGTCTGGCTTTTTCGGCGTAATTTTGGAGGTTCTCCGAGTGTACAGCGTATGAGCCTTGTACCTGGTTAACAACGAGCTGTGAGTCGCTGAAAATATCGAGGGCCGTTATGTTCGCTGCATGAGCCCATTCTACCCCCATGAGCAGTGCTTCGTACTCTGTCTGATTTTTCGATAAATTAGCATCGAATCTCGCAGCTCGCATCTCAGTGTATTTCTTGTTTGGCGAGATTAAGGCTGCGCCGACGCCCACTCCGCTGGCGTTGACTACCCCATCTACCCATAACTCCCATGGATCCATCGTCTGCTGGCTACGCTTTTCCTCCGTGAATGATCCTTCTGCGAGGAAATCGGCCAAGGCTTGGGCTTTGATGGTTGTTCGGAGTTTAAAGGTGACGTCCTGGCCGCACAGCTCTATAGACCACCGGAGCAGTCTCCCCGATTGATCTAGTTTGTGAAAGACCTGCCTTAGTGGAGCATCGGTGTAAACGATGATCGGATGGGACTCGAAGTAGAGCCTTAGCTTCCGGGATGAGATTACCAGCGCGTACGCCAACTTTTCTATGTTGGAGTATCTAGATTCGGCACCATTCAGGGCCTTGCTGACGAAGTAAATGGGGTATTGCTTTGATCCCTCCTCTTTTATCAGTACGGAGGCTATTACGAAGTCCGAGAAGGAGAGGTACAAGAATAGTATCTCACCCGTATCTGGTGGCCTCAGCAAGGTAATTGTGACAAGTGGGCCTTAAGGTCTTTCCATGCCTTGCTGCACTCCGGGGTCCATTCGAAACCGCTTTTTGAGTTCTTCAGTGTTTTGAAAAATGGTAAGCATCTTTCTGCTGCCTTTGAGACAAAACGGCTGAGGGCGGCGATGCACCCGTTTAAGCGTTGGACGTCCTTTACACATCGAGGCTCGGTAAGTCGTGCCACTGTTGCCAACTTCTCCGGGTTCGCTTCGATCCCCCTCTCGGATGTCATGAACCCAAGGAATTTTCCGGACTTGACCTCGAACGCACACTTCGTGGGGTTCAACTTCAAGTTGTACTCGGCTAGGCTGGAGAAAGTCTCCTCCAGGTCGTCTAGGTGTGATTCACCACGTTTGGTTTTGATCACCATATCGTCTACGTAGGCTTCCACGTTTCTTCCTATTTGCCGCCGAAGGATGTAATTCATCATCCGTTGGTATGTGGCCCCTGCATTCTTGATGCCGAAGGGTATCACATTGTAGCAGTATATGGCTCCTGCAGCTCGGAACGAAGTGTGGAGTTGGTCGCTCGGTTTCATCCTGATCTGGTGGTATCTCGAGAAAGCATCCATGAAACTCAAAAGTTCGTACCCCGACGTCGAGTCAACAAGGGCGTCGATCCGGGGTAGCGGGTAACAATCCTTGGGACAGGCTTTGTTGAGATCGGTGTAATCGACGCACATTCTCCACTTTCCGTTGGCTTTCTTGACCATTACCACGTTTTCCAGCTACGTGGGATATTTGACTTCGCGGATGAAGCCCGCTTTGAGTAACTTCTCTACTTCTTCTTTCATGCCTTGCTCCTTTTTCTCCCCGAACTGTCTGGGTTTCTGTCTCATCGGTGGGCACTTGGCACTTATGCTGAGTGCATGCTCGGCTACCGATGCGTCGATGCCGGGTATGTCCTCCGTGCACCAGGCGAAGCTGTCCTGGTGATTTTTGAGGAAGTCGATGATACTTCGCTGGAGGGTGTTAGGTATTTCCCTACCGACCTTGACGGGTTGCTGTTGATACTTCGGGTTAATGATTTCCTCGTCGAACTCCCGGGTACCTGATGCTTCTATGACCAAATCATAAATTTGCTTTTCGAGGACTTTCAGTATCCTTTGGTCGCTGGGAACGGTTACCGAGTTTATTGTCGCGGCGTCGACCAACCCATCCCTTTTCCTTTTGATCTTCATGATCTGCCCTAAGAGGCTGCGAGGGTGGCTTCTAACAAAGCCTACGCCTTGCGGAGTGTGGAATTTCACTTGTTGGTGCGAGGTGGATATTACGATGTTGAACGCCGCGTGAAAGGGTGTTCCCAGTATCGCGTTGTACGAGAAATCTAGATCCACAACGTAAAATTTAACCTCTTCGGTCCGCTGTCGCTCTCCTTCCCCGAGAGTCACCTGTATCCGAATAGTTCCTTTTACCAGCACTTTGTGGGTAGAGAAGCCTTCGAGGACCATCCCGCTAGACTTGAGGTCAGCATCCTTTAGGCCCATTTCCTTGAAACACTGGAGGTACATGATGTTCTTAGCATCTCCAGTATCGATCAGAATTCTCCTCACCGTACATTTGTCGATGTCGTCATTCGTCATTCGTGCCTCGAGGACAATGGGCGTGATTCTTGCCTCCTCGTTGTGTTCTATCTCATCGTTTGAGAAGGAGATGACTTCACGCTGTTCGAACTCGTATTCAGGAACGAGATATGACTTTGTGAGGTTATAGATTTCCTTTTTTATCTTCTTGACCGAGGAGATGTCGGGATTGATCATGTCAATCACTCTTTCGCCTTTGTCTTTTTGCTGCTGCGCATTGGCGACGTACTCTTTCAGGCATCCCTCCTTGATGAGGCGCTCTATGGCCCTCTTCAGTTGGAAGCAGTCTTCTGTGGTATGCCCGTAATCACTGTGGAATCCACAAAATTTGGACTTGTCCCTTGCGGGGTAAGATTGTTGCCTCATCGGTGCGGGGTCTTGGACCCCGTACTTGTCCTTTATGACTGCTACGAGGCTCTCTTTTGAGACGTTCAAGGGTGTAAACGTCTCCGGCTTCTTAAGCCGGCCTTTCTCTTTTTTATTCGTGAAGTTCGGGGAAATTTTTCGGAGGTTGGATGGCTTATCCTTTGTCCTGGTCGAGTCGAGCGTGCTACCCTCGGCCAATGCGACCTTCCGGGCGATGTCAAACATTTCGCCTATGGTTGCTGGCCTCCTCAATTGAAGCTCCGTGTAGAGCATTCTGGAGCGGAAGCATCCTTCAAAACATGTGATGACCGTATCTTGGCTAATTCCTTCTATCTCGTCATAAGTCTTCTTAAATCGCTCGAGGAACGACAGTAGAGACTCATCATCTCGCTGCTTAATATTCGCCAAGTCTCCTCTTGTTTTCGGAATTGTTCCTGCCGTGCTGAATTTGTCTAGAAAGATCTTCTCTAGGGTGTTCCAGGAGTCTATTGTGCCCGACTGTAAGGAAGTGAACCACGTGAGTGCTTTGCTGGTCAAGGTGCTTGGGAATGCTTTGCATAGGACTGCTTCATCGCTCGTAACTAGGCTCATGAGCGTTTGATAGTGGCATATGTGCTCGTGGGGCCGTGTCTGTCCAATGTAAGGGACAAACTTCGGCAACTGGAGGGAGGGGTCGGGCGTTATGTCCTGAATCCATTTTGTGAACGGGCCAAGTCCGATTGACCTTGTCCTCGGAACCTTCGTTGAACTCTTGACCTTTTCTGGGCTTCGCTCGACACCTCGCTTCTTCTCAGCGAGCTTCGAAGTGGGTTTGGAGGTATGGTGGCTTTCTCCCACTTCGCTAGCCGCTGGGCAGGGCTTTCTGCTTGTTTGCGCGCCGAGTCTATCGGTATTTTTGGTGGCTGCGGTCTGCTTGCTAATCAGGGTGCGGGACCTCGGCGGCGGGGCGTCCGAGTGTACTCTTCCTCCGTTTGGGAGCATCGGAGGGGTTAGGCCCTCTCTAGCATACTCCGCGTGGAGTTGTTTCCACTGTTCCGCGAGGTCTCATTCCTTTTGAAGCCTCTCAACTTTCCTCTGTAGCTCCTCTATTTCCTTTGCTCGCCCGTCATCAGTGGCTCGCTTCTCACTTAAGTGGTCGCGAAGGTCGGTTGTTCGGCGAGGCGACCCGTTGGGTCCTAGTCGCTCCAGGGCGGAACGACGGTAGGGGTCGACGGGCGCTGAGGAGTGGGCGGCCCGGTGAATCTCAGGGTGAGACATCGGGAGTGTTGCGTCGGGATGATTTTTGTGATTTCCTGATTGTCGGGACATCATAGCTTTTTTGGGAAAAGGTCAAAGTAAAGAATTAAACTCGTTCCCGGTAACGGAACCAAACTGATTTGTCAAAAATTGGTAAGAATATTTTGAGGGTAAAAAGGTAAAACGTGACTCCAGAAATCTTGGAGAATCCCAGAGTTGAAGTAACCTGCAAAACAGAGGAAGTTCGAGGGGGGACGTTGATCCCCGTGAACTCTCCGATGATTAAGTTAGCTTGGTATTGAATTGGTAATTGTTTAAGATATCTGGCTTGAGTCTTACCTTCGTCTGATCCTTTCCTTTTATAATCTCCTTGGGGGGAGATGATGGAGGGATCGTGTATAGTCAGCTCGTGGGCTGTTAGTGGTTACCGTTGTGGTAAAACTGTCCTTATTAGTGGAGAGTGGGGATCCACGTTGGGATTGAGTGAGTTATTTGTTCTACTTTTTATGTTGATGGGTTTGACTTTGAGTCAACCCGCAGTACACGTGGAGGTATGCAGGTTTATTTGCCACGTGGACGCTTTTGCCCTTGGCGGATATCTTTTTCCTTTCAATATATATATATATATATATTCAATAATAATTAAAATTTATTATCTTAATAATAAAGTGTAACTTGGTAACTTTTTATTTATGATTTTAGGAGATAGTGAAATAATTTTTTATTTTTGTTTTACTTAAACGGTAGAAGAACTAAGAATTTTTTAAAATAAAAAGAAGATTATTATTTTTAATTAATGAGATACATAAGTTTGGAGGAGTATAGAGAAATAAAATACATTATACTAATTCCATTATTCAATCAAAATTTTAAAGGACCAATATGTCATTTTTGCATTTTTATATTTATTTTCTTTTAGAAAATTTATTAATTTAATTATTTTCCCTTAATTTATTTGAGTTCAAAATTTATTATTTAACTTTTAAAATACAATTCTTTAAAAAAAACTTCTAAAATACAACAATAGTTTATATTAATTATATTTTCGTCAATTTCATCATTCTAAATTAAAGTTTTTTTTTCCATTAAAATTGGCCACCTATTAAATATATATATATATATATAATATATATATATATATATATTGAAAGGAGCTATGATTACTAAGTTATATGTATCATATTGAACCCAAGCTTTAAAATAAAAGTTTTGACTTAGATTTGAGAATACTCCCACGGACAAAAGCCAATTTTTCTCTTATATATCAGTGTTAATAATTCGTATTGTATAACATATTTTGCGATTTACTAAGATGTATAAAAAATTAATAACTTTTATCTTTTATATTTTAGAATTTTTTAGAATATTTTAAAAAGTAAATAGTGTAAAAGATTTTAAATATAAATAAAATAATTTAAATAATTAGAGATAACTATGTGATATATACAGAGAAAAGTAGATTAGATTCGGTAGATGAAAGACTATAAATAAAGCTAGTGGATATTCGTAATATAACTATCCAATAAGATAGAAATAGTGGATGTTTATAACTATCCAATAACATAGAAATTGTGGATGTTTGTAATTTAAGTATGTAACAAGATAGAAATAGTTGGTGAAATAAAATTGATCCAAGTTTGATTGTGTTTTCCAAGCCCACAAATTGATACACCATAAATTCTTTCGATTTTAGCTTCTGTATTTACAATAGTAGCTGCATGCACATGTATGTAGAGAAGATAATAAGGATGTATTTTTCCTTTCAACTTCTCACCGCTAGCGTCCATCGAGAATGAAGCCTCTTTCTTTCACTATACACAAAAAGTGATTTTAGTTTTTAGTACAAGTTTTAGTATTTTTTTGAGATTTATTTATAGTGCGAGCTTTATTTATGACTTTTTTTTTTTTAATTTATAAAATTATATTCATTAATTTGCTATGTTTCAAATTGCATTTTGTAAAGTTTTGAGCAATATTATATATCTTGACATTAATTCGTAGTATCAATGGAAAAAAAACATTTAAAATTTTCTAATAAGTGATGATGTGTGATGATTTTGATATTTGTGCAAAGAATTAATATTTTACAAGAATTTAGATTCTTACCTTGATGTGATTGTTTCTATTTATTCACAAGAATGGATGAATATTTGTAACTGATATAATTATCAGAAATATTTTGATAGATTATCAAATAATTTAATAATATTTGTAGTTAATATGTATTAATTGGTAGTAATTTCGCCTATGTACATGATCATGTTTTCAAAGTAAAGTTAAAAATAATGTTTATCTTACAAATTTTGAAATGAAAATTTTTGCATATTTAAAAACTAACATAGATTTTAAATGTTAGTGTAAACTATATGTTGATAAGACATGTGGTTCAAAATTAATTCAAATCTCATATTTAAAAATAAATTAAAAATTGTCTAAAATATATGAGTATTTCATTTATTCAATTAGCATTGACCCCCTTGAAAAAGACGTTTAATATCATATTAATGCCCAATTTCGGGTCCATCAAATTGTTGCCTTAATTTTGGAACATAAGGTCCACATGTTAAATTAATATTTTACTTTGAATTTAATACCACCTTTAACAATAATAAAATACTTTATATTTAATGAGTATATTAATTATGCGAAAAAAAAAAAAAAAGACTTTTTACAGTGTCGTATCAAATTGCCAATCTCTTGAAAACTTGATCTTTTTTCTTTGTTTATAATTGGACATGTAACAATATTAATATTAAATCTTGGCAAATTGGTAATTTCATGGCTTAAAATTATATAATTTTTTGTGATTTTATCTTTTTAAAAAAATTTAACAAATTTTATCTTTTATCTTTATAATTTTAACAAATTTCATTTTTTTGTTAATTGATTAACGGTCTAACTGTCTTAAAAAATTAATAATTGTATTAAAAGAAAAAGGTAAAAATGTCAAAATATTAATTCATGAATTTTTTTATTATATATCAGTGTTAATAATTCGTATTGTATAACATATTTTTATGTATAAAAATTAATAACTTTTATCTTTTATATTTTAGAATTTTTTAGAATATTCTAAAAAGTAAATAGTGTAAAAAATTTTAAATATAAATAAAATAATTTAAATAATTAGAGATAACTATGCGATATATACAGAGAAAAGTAGATTAGATTCAGTAGATGAAAGACTATAAATAAAGCCAGTGGATATTTGTAATTTAACTATCCAATAAGATAGAAATAGTGGGTGTTTATAACTATCCAATAACATAGAAATAGTGAATGTTTGTAATTTAAGTATGTAACAAGATAGAAATAGTTGGTGAAAAAGAATGTGAATTATACAAATATTTTAATCGTCTTACAAAATTTTATTTTTATTTATTTAATTTATAAATTTTTTTAATATTAAACGAAATTAAACCAGAAGAAAACAAAATTTTATGATTGTAATATGATATAAAAAATTATTAAAGAAATTAAAACATAAAATAAAAACAAAAAATAATGAAATACGATACCAAAATATATAAGATTCAGTTTAGATAATTGATGTACATTTTTAAAAATAGTTATATATAAATTTTTTCATATATAGTTATGATTAAAGTTATTTTATTTTTGGCATTTTAATTAATTTAGATTAGAATTTATTTTTTCTTTTAAAAGTGCTGTCAAAATTGTTTGATTGTTTTTAATATAATATTTCTAAATTTTTTATATTAATATTTTTTATATTTTTAAATTGTTAAAAAAAAATTAAATAACAAACAAACAAAGCACAGTGAATATCCAGTTTTTTTTAGTTCTTGTTCACTAGCCGGCATGATTTTCTAATCTCTCCTTTATTTCCGGTAAGAACTTGAACAGAACCAAGCTTGATCATTGCTTCACCAAATTTTCTTGAAAAATCCAGCTTTCCATTAACAATGGAGCTCACAGTTGTCCTTGTCAATGGATCCAATGCTAATTCTTGATCAATCTGAAGAACCCCTCTTTTTAACATTATTTGTTTGTAAAATGAATCGTCCACTACCATTGAACTTTTTCGGTTCTGATCCAGATTAATCGGAGCAGTACTGCCTGCAGAATTCTGAGGGCAGTTTTTTCTCAGTGTGTTCAAAAGTTCAGGATCCATTGTCGGGTCTGGTTTTCCGGTGTTCTGAAAATTGTAGAGGCGGTTTTGGACGAAGACACAATTAGCAGTTCCCACTGTATGTCCACCTTCATTCAATCAACAATTTTATTTGGGAATTAGTATTTTTTTTTGGCACAATTATTTTATATATATATATATATATATATATATATATATCAACCTTAAAAAAATGGGAGGGAAATAATAAGTAAAAAAGATTTATTTGAGATGCAAATTAATATAAAGGATTACCGAGAAGAATAACAAAGTCGGTGGTGTTAAGTCCTTTACTAGCAAATTGACTTATGGCACCGGAAATTGAATCAGAGGGCGCCGGAAGATTCACGTTTTGAGCCAGAGAAACAGTTCCGTCTCTTCTTCCGGTTTGTACATTGTAACTCCGACCGCCACTCTTCATTAATATCAACCAGCACGTTATATAATATATATATTATATATTATAATATTATATATATAAAAGTAATGTACTAGATGAAAAAGTAACTCGCGGTTTGCTCATTTACTTACTATTTTTAGAAAGAATATAAAAAAAAAATGTTTTCTTGGTAGTTCTATTTTTAGAAAGAATATATAAGTAATGCCCTTTTATACTTTGCTTTCCAAATCAATACTAGTTGTGGGAATGTCAAAACTCAAAACACTATTAAAAATTGTTACTTTCGATTTTCTTGTCAAATATTTGAAGTTACTATTTTCACTATTTATTATATTAGTAGAATTAAGTGTTTACTCGCGAAAAAATTTCACGAGTAAATATTTATATATATATATATATATATATATTTATTTATTTATTGAATTTCAACTTAAGTCACACATCTGAAAATAATGTTAGAAATTAGCTAGCATATAAGAATTTTACTAATTCCATAAGTATAAAAGTTTTTTTGATAGTTACCCAACTGCAAAATCGTGAAGTCTTAAGTTTAAAGTAATGGACAATATCATACTTGTTGGTTATATATATATATATATATATATATATGTATACATACCAAGGAAACAGCATCTCTAGTTGCTATGGCAATTATATCAGCACAAGAAACCACAGATGGACAAATTGCTTCCACAGCAGCTTTTGCTGAATCAATAATTTCATATCCTCTAACACCGACATTTTGGAACCCCGTTTTCTCTGCCTTGCTTCCATCTAAAAGAATCGATGCATCACAGCCCTACAATATTCATCAAAAATTAATTAATTTTAAACAATAATATTCCTATAATAATAATAATAATAATAATTCCATCCAAATTTATAAAGGGGTTTTTTTTTTTTCCTAATAATTTCAAGAAATGATAGAAAAAGTTTGTCTTACATTTACAAAGCAGTCATGAAAATGCATACGTAGAAGAGCAGCTGCAATTGTAGGATCTTTATTGAAAGTGGATTTAACGACTTGAAAAATAACATTTTCAACATCAGTAGATTTGCATTTCCCCTTGTAAAATCCCACCTGAAGTTGCCCGTCACAATGGCCGACGATCAAGATCATGATGATGATCAAAGACATCAATGTCATAGCCGGCCGCACTTCTGCTCCCACCATTATTTTTTTAGTTATAATTCTCTTTTCAAATAATTTAATTATAGGAGAAAAAGTACATGCAAAAACGACTCACTTTTATAGTAGATGATTACAACTGGTGATGCTTCATCAAGTGAGTATATATACATACATACATATATATATATATATATAAGAAGAGAAACAACATGCAAGAAACGACATTTATATAATTTTATTGCTTAACTAATAATTGAAGATGCAACTTGCCATTTGGAAGAACATAATTAATTTAATTGTATACATATATATTTTTATATATATACATATATGTTATATTCATATATTTATGAGATGAAAGTAAGTGGTGGAGCCTATTATATATATATATATATATATATATATATATTTGGTAAACTTAATATTCTCGTAATACGAAAAGGATATATAGAAAGTTTTAGTAAAAGAGAATATTTTAAAAGCACCAATTAAACAAAAATTATGACAAAGTATTTAATTGCACCATGAAAAAGCATATATATAATTTAATATTTATAAATAATGACAAATGGGGTAATTGTTTTTGGGTAAGTGACCAATCGAGTAATTACCATCTTGTAATATATTATATATATATGTATTGAAGTTGTCATTTGGGGTAGTTCCATTTTGAAAGCATCAAACGGCCTGCATGTTTTTCTATTTCTCCCAAGAGGCTTTTAGGATATTTGGGAATATTAGCATAATTATTCTTATTTACAAAATCAGCTTATTATTATTATTATTATTATTTTGCAATCAACATGGCATATGTAGGTATAGCTTGTAAAACATATTTGATAAGCACTTCTTTGCTTCCCCTTGATAATACTTTTTTTTCATGTATGAGTCTTCTTCCACATTCGTTCTCTTAAATAGGAAAAAGCCTCAGCCTTAGATTTACCAATCAGATATGGAAATCCCAAATATTTCTCCTTGTCATTGCAAGCCACACCCCCAATTCATGAAGGATTTGTTATATTTGTTGGAGTTGGTAAATATTTCGAGGACAGTTTGGGGGCGAAGTCCCCGCCTCGGGGGTCCTGCTGTCCGGTTAGGGAGCGGGGGGTCGGGGGCAGCGCCCCCGAAACACTAACGAGTTTAGGTCCAGTGTTATGTAGGGTTTAGGCCCAGTATTATGTAGGGTTTATGCCCAGTATTATGTACTCGTATGGTAGTCTATATATAGTGATATCATTATAAGGAGTTGGAAAGGAAAAAAGGCATAATAATAGAGAATTCCTTTTGCAGGACGTAGCCCTAAATTGGGGTGAACCTGGGTAAATAGTGATGTTCTTATTTTATTGTCTTATTGCTTATTGATTTCGTCTGTCAAATTCGTATTCTGCATCGTTAAAATCATACAATATTCTATTATTAGTCATATGTTTGGAGAAAAATATTGAGGATTTACGCGCTCATAATCCTACAAAATAGACAATATTACTCAAGCTCCAACCATTGAATCTTTGGAAAATAACAAACAATCATCTGCGAAAAACAAATGAGATAGTAGAGGAGCCTGCTTACTCATGCGTACACCTTTCCAAACTCCCTCCGAAACTACATGCATAATTATATTTGAGAGACCTTCCACACATAGAATAAAAAGATAAGTAGACAATAAATCTCCTTGTCTTTGTCCTCGAGATGGGCGAAAAGACGGGAATGGTTCTCCATTGATTAAAATTTGAAAACTAACAAAAGAAACACATCGTAGGATAAGAGAAATCAACTACACGCGTAATTATATTTGAGAGACCTTCCACACATAGAATAAAAAGATAAGGAGACAATAGATCTCCTTGTCTTTGTCCCGGGATGGGCGAAAAGACGGGAATGGTTCTCTATTAATTAAGATTTGAAAATTAACAAAAGAAACACATCGTAAGATAAGAAAAACCAACTAATTAGGAAAATTCATTCGCCTCAATAATCAATCAAGGTAACCACATTCAACCCTATCATAAACTTTACTCATGTCAATTTTGAGGGCAAAAGCATTATCACATTTTTTTCTTACACCCTGAGTTTAACCAATGGAAGACTTTGCGTAGCAATAAAAATATTATCACTAGTTAACTAATTACTCACAAAAGCACTATGAATCTCACCAATCAATTCCGGTAACACCGACTTTAACCGATTAACTACTACCTTGGATAAAATCTTATACAATACATTACAAAGACTAATAGACCTGAAATCCACCATAAATTTGAGTTTGTTTTGCCCAAAATTAATGTGATGAAAATTGTATTGAGTTCCTCAAGAGATGTACCATGATTAAAGCAATCCAATAACATACTGGTGATTGATGTACCATGAGATGCTTAGCAGATACGATAGTGATGTCAAGATCGTAGAGCTTCGATGATAGTTTGATGTCGGTTGTTGTCATTACAGATGACTTATCAATTATATTGTACGGCAGAGTTTGGGATGCGGATATGGCTCATGGTTCAAAGTATGAGTATCGGTCACCATCTTGGTGATCACTGGTTCACATCGATATCATTCATTCGGTCATTGTATCGGTTAATACTGAGTTTTTATATTTAATTTTAAAAAATTTATTTAAACGTATTTAATTAAAAAATTTATTTAAATATTTTTTTGAGAATAAATTTTATATATATATATATCTATATCTATATATAATATTAATACAATATTTTAATAATAATTAATAAATTTTAAAAAGTTAAAAAATATATGATAATTAATAAATAAAATAATATAAAATAGCTAAAAATAATTAATGCACCCAAATTTTAATTATTGATATAATATATATTATTTCCTAAAAAATTGTGCATAATATTTTGGATTCAATTTAAAATTTTACTTTTTAAAAAAAAATTAACAAAATCAGACAGTTAGAAAATTTAAAATTTTCAACTCTAAAAATTTAGAACTTTTTATTTTTAGAGTATATTGACACTTTTAATTTTTTAATATAAAATTATTTTTATTAAAAAAAAACTTACTAACCATTGTTGTTAAAAGCAGAAGTATGAAAGTTGTCAAAATTATAAAAATAAGGAATAAAATTATTCAAACAAATTTAAAAAAGATGAAATCACAAAAATTATATAATTTAAGAATTTGTCAATTTACCATAATTTTAATAATAAATAATAATTTTAAAAAATAATAAATATAATAATAAAAAATAAAATAATATAAAACTGGCTAAGTAATTAATGCATCCAAATTTTAATTATTGATATATTATTTAATATATATATATATATATATATATATATATATATATATTTTGAATTGCCTGCCACTCTTTTTTTTTTTCTTCTCTTTTTCTTCCTTCTTCCATCTCTTTCTTCTTCTTATATGGTTAAAAGAATCAAGATCGAGTCATAACCGAATCGCATCGAGTTACGGGTGAAGCGTACCGAGTTACGGCGAGTCGAGCCGAATTAATATCATCTAATTTTTGTTCGTATCTTTGACTTGGTAAGCTTCGACACTTTGAATCAAGATATAATTACTATCTTAACAATGAATCTCGGAGAATGATGGGAATTTCTGAGGAAGGATGCAGATCTGTAAATAGCATATTGGAACATGTAATAATGAATTTTTTTAATATTGAAATCACAACACTATCCCGCCTAAAAGAATTGTGTTAGATCAAACCAGCATAACCCCCAAGTACAAATAGACCTTGAGCTCCAAGGTTAACTAAACCCGAAGAGACATTAATTTTATTTTTTAAAAAAAAGGAAGAAATTCCTAAAAAAATTAATCAATCTCCATTTTTCTAAGCTTCTTGACTCTTTCTTTATATAAGCTTTTTGTTTTAAATTATAATAAAGATGGAAATTTTTTATAACAAGAAAAATACAAACATTTGAGGAATAAAATAAAATAGTCTAATTAATATTTTATAAACATAAACTATAGAATTTCATTACATGAAGTTCTCCTCCAATTTAAAGCGTAATTTAATACTTCCAATTGATCCACCACCCACAAATGCCTTAGAGTGGTTGATCAACATGTATAATTTTATTTGGTTTAAAAAATATTAGAATTTTAACTCAAACAATAACTGAGACATTATTAGAGGTTCTTGGATTACCACCTACGTGTTGTACTTTAAAGACCTCCGAATCCAGAAATTCACCATTCGCAAAATATGGAAAATCCATTGCCGCATAGTTACGCCATTCGATACGCAATTATTCGCCAAACTTTTCTTCTTCTTTGCAAATAAAATTGGTTCAAGTTTGATTGCGTTTTTCAAGCCCACAAATCGATACACCATAAATTCCTTCGATGTTGGCTTCTGGATCTACAATAGTAGCCGCATGCACATGTATGTAGAGAACATAATAAGGATGTATTTTTCCTTTCAACTTCTCACTGTTGGTGTCCATCGAGAATGAAGCCTCTTTCTCTCACTGTACACAAAAAGTAATTTTAGTTTTTAATACACAATTAGTGTTTTTTTAAGATTTATTTATAGCGCGAGCTTCATTTATGATTTCTTTATTTTTTTAATTTATAAAATTAGATTCATTACTTTGCTATATTTCCAATTGCATTTTGTAAAGTTTTGAACAATATTATACACCTTTGACATTAATTCGTAATATCAACAAAAAGAAAACATTTAAAATTTTCTAATCAGTGATGATGTTTGAACATTTTGATATTTGTGTAAAGAATTAATATTTTGCAAGAATTTAGATTGTTACCTTTTATAGTGATGTGATTGTTTCTATTTATTTAGCATAATAGATGAATAATTGTAACTGATATGATTATCTGAAATATTTTGATGGATTATCAAATAATTTAATAATATTTGTAGTTAACATGCATTAATTGGTAGTAATTTCGCCTATGTACATGATCATGTTTTCAAAGTAAAGTTAAAAGTAATGTTTATCTTACAAATTTTGAAATGAAATTTTTTGCATATTTAAAAACTAACATAGGTTTTAGATGTTAGTGTAAACTATGTGTTGATAAGACATGTGATTCAAAATTAATTCAAATCCCACATTTGAAAATAAATTAAGAATTATCTAAAATATATAGATATTTCATTTGTTCAATTAGCATTGGGTCTCTTGAAAAAAGTGTTTAATATCATACAAATTTTGAGTTATTTAAAATTGGTGCCCAATTTCGTAGAGAGCCCATCAAATTGTTGCCTTAATTTTGAAACATAAGGTTCACATGTTAAATTAATATTTTATTTTGAATTTAATACCACCTTTTAACAACAATAAAATACTTTATATTTAATGAGTATATTAATTATGCGCAAAAAAAAAAAAAGACTTTTTACAGTTTCGTATCAAATTGCCAATCTCATGAAAACTTGATATTTTTTCTTTGTTTATAATTGGACATGTAACAATATTAATATTAAATCTTGGCAAATTGGTAATTTCATGGCTTCAATTATATAATTTTTTGTGATTTTATCTTCTTAAAAAAATTTGACAAATTTCATCTTTTATATTTATAACAAATTTCATCTTTTTTTGTTAATTAATTGAAGGTCAACTGTTTTAAAATATTAATAATTATATTAAAAGGGTAAAAATGACAAAATATCAATTCATGAATTTTTTTTAATATTAAAATGTCAACGCTACCCCCCCCCCCCCCCCCCCCCCCCCTTTCCCCATTAGAAGAGTTTTGTTAGGTCAAATCCACCATATCCCCTGATACAAATTGGGCTTGAGCCCAAGTTTCAGAGTTGAGGAGAAATTAATTTTATTTTTAAAAAAAGGAAGAAATTCATTAAAATTTTAATCATTCTCCATTTTTATAAGTTTCTTGACGCTTTTTTTCTATAAGTTTTTTTTATTATTTTAATTATAATAAAGATAAAAAATCTTTATAAGAAAAAAAAAATACAAATATCAAAAGAACAAAATAAAATAGTCTAATTAATATTTTATTTAGATAAAACAAAAAGGTGGACAGAAAAATGCAACAAAAAATAAACATAAATTATAAAATTTGATTACATGAATTTCTCCTCTAATTAAAAGCTTAATTTAATACTTACAACTGTAGCCCTTTGAGATTCACCACCCACAAATGTCCCATAGAGTGGTTGGTCAACATGTATAATTTCATTTGGTATTAGAAATACTAGAATTTTAATCCTACCAATAATTGAGACACCATTAGAAGTTCCTGGATTACTACATACCTGTTGTAGTTTAATGATCTCAAAATCCAGAAATTCCCCATTCAGAAAATATGGAAAATCCATCGCCATATATTTATGCCATTCGATACGCGATTCTTCGCCAAACTTTTCCTCTTCTTTGCAAATAAAATTGATCTAAATTTTATTCCATTGTCCAAGCCCACAAATTGATACACCATAAATTCCTTCGATGTTGGCTTCTAAATCTTCAATAGTAGCCTCATACACATGTATGTAAAGAACATAATAAGGATGTATTTTTCCTTTCAACATCTCACTGTTGGCGTCCCTCGAGAATAAAATCTCTTTCTCTCACTAAATACAAAAAGTGATTTTAGTTTTTAACACAAGATTAGTGTTTTTTTAGATTTATTTATAGCGCGAGCTTTATTTATGACTTCTTTTTTAAAAAATTTATAAAATTAGATTCATTGAGTTGCAATCTTTCAAATTGCACTTTTTAAAGTTTTGAACAATATTATTGGTATATGTACACATATACCCCCACATAAATATCCTTTTCTATCTCATTATATTAATTATCATATCATATCTAAGAAGATTCTGAGAATCCCGCATATAATATCCCCTCTAAAAAAAGATAAATAAAGAAACAAGACCCATGAGACAACTATAAAAATCCCAGAGATGAGACATAAGAATGAAGCGCAGAAATACGATTGCAAGAGAATAGAGAGAGAAAAATCAAGAATCCTTAGAGTCTGACTACATCAATTATATATATACATGTTGACATTAATTTGCAGTATCAACTGAAAAAAACATTTAAGATTTTCTGATCATGTTTTTCTCTTATGAATGTACATAATCATATTTTCAAAGTAAAGTTAAAAGTAATGTTTATCTTACAAATTTTGAAATGAAATTTTTTGTATATTTGAAAATAGACATAGATTTTAAATGTTAATGTAAACTATGTGTTCATGAGACATATAGTTTAAAATTAATTCAAATCCCACAGAAGATGAAGTAAGAATTGTCTATATATATATATATATATATATATATATATATATGAGTACTTCATTTGTTTTATAAGCATCGAACCTTTTTAAAAAATAATTATCATACTAATGTTGAGTTATGTAAGATTGCAGCCCAATTTAGTAGAGGGCCCATCAAATTGTTGCCTTAAATTTAGAATATAAGAACCACATGTTAAATTAATATTTTACTTTGAATTTAAACCACCTCAAATAACAATAAAATAATTTACATTTTGATGAATATATTAATTATGCAAAAAAAGGACAACGCTACCCCTCGCATAGAAGAATTGTGTTAGTTCAAACCAAACATCCCCTGATACAAATTGGACTTGATCCCATGTCCCACGTTAACCCAATCTAAGGAGAAATTATTTATATATTTTTTTAACGGAAGCAATTCCTAAAAAGTTTAATCAATCTCCATTTTTCTAAGCTTCTTGACTCTTTATTTATATTATTATTTTTAATTATAATAAAGATAAAAAATCTTTATAACAAAAAAGATACAAACATTAAAGAACAAAATAAAATAGTCTAATTAATATTTTATTTAGATAAAATAAAATGTATAGAGAGAAATGCAAAAAAGATAAACATCAACTATAGAATTTTATTACATGAATTTTTTCTCCAATTTGAAGCTTAATTTAATACTTCCAGTTGCAGCCCTTCGAGATCCTCCACCCACAAATGCCTCATAGAGTGGTTGGTCAACATGTGTAAATTCATTGGGCTTTAGAAATATTAGAATTTTAGCCCTACCAATAACAGAGATACGATTAGAGGTTCCTGGATTACCACCTACATGTTGTAGTTTAATGATCTCGAAATTTAGAAATTCACCATTTGGAAAGTATGGAAAATCCATTGCCGTATAGTTACACCATTCGATACGCGATTCTTCGCCAAAAGTTTCCTCATCTTTGCAAATAAAATTGGTCCAGGTTTGATTGCGTTGTGCAAGCCCACAAATTGATACACCATAAATTCTTCGATATTGGCTTCTAGATATACAACAGTAGCCGCATACACATGTATGTAGAGAACATAATAAGGATGTATTTTCCTTTCAGCTTCTCACTGCTAGCGTTCATCGAGAATGAAGTCTCTTTCTCTGACTATGCAGAAAAAGTAAATTTAGTTTTTAATACAAGATTAGTGTTTTTGGAGATTTATTTATAGCGCGAGTTTCATTTATGACTTCTTTTTTTTTTAATTTATAAAATTAGATTCATTAATTTGCAATCTTTTAAATTGCATTTTGTAAAGTTTTGAACAATATTATATACGTTCACATTAATTCGTAGTATCAACAAAAAAAAATATTTAAGATTTTCTGATCGGTGATGACATTTGAAGATTTTAATATTTGGGTAAAGAATTGATATTTTGCAAGAATTTAGATTATTACCTTTTATATTAATGTAATTGTTTTATTTATTAAGCAGAATGGATGAATATTTTGAACCCATATGATTATATGTAATATTTTGATGGACTATCGAATAATTTAATAATATTTGTAGTTAACATGCATTAATTGGTAGTAATATCCCCTATGAATATATATGATAATGTTTTCAAAGTAAAGTTCTTACAAATTTTGAAATGAGTTTTTTTTTATATTTGAAAATTAACATAAATTTTAAATGTTAGTGTAAACTATTTGTTAAACAAACATATGGTTCAAAATTAATTAAAATCTCACATCGAAAGATGAAGTAAAAATTGTTTAATATATATATATATATATATATATATATATATGAGTATTTCATTTGTTCTATTAGCATTGGTCATTTTTAAAAGGTATTTTATATCATACTAATATTCATTTATGTAAAATTGAAACCCAATTTGATAAGGGCCCATCAAATTATTGCCTTAATTTTGGATCATAAGGTCCACATGTTAAATTAATATTTTACTTTAAATTTAATACCACCTTAAACAACAATAAAATACTTTATATTTAAATGAGTATATTAATTATGCGCAAAAAAAAAAAAAAGAAAGACTTTTACAGTGTCGTATCAAATTGCCAATCTCATGAAAACTTCATATTTTCCTCGTTTTATAATTGGACATGTAACAATATTAATATTAAATCTTGGCAAATTGGTAATTTCAGGGCTTAAATTATATAATTTTTTGTAATTTCATTTTTTAAAAACTTTTGACAAATTTCATCTTTTATCTTTATAATTTTGACAAATTTTATCTTTTATGTTAATTAATTGACCATCAACTGTTTTAAAAAATTAATAATTATATTAAAAAGGGTAAAAATATCAAAATATCAATTCATGAATTTTTTTTAATATTAAAATGTCCCCCCCCCCCCACCCCACCCCCCCCCACTAGAAGAATTTTGTTAGGTCAAATCCTGCATATCCCCTTATACAAATTGGGCTTGAGCCAAGTTTCAGAGTTGATGAGAAATTAATTTTATTTTTTAAAAATTTAATCATTCTCTATTTTTATAAGTTTCTTGACGCTTTTTTTCTATAAGTTTTTTTTTAAATTTTAATTATAATAAAGATAGAAAATCTTTATAACAAAAAAGATACAAATATCAAAATAACAAAATAAAATAGACTAATTAATATTTTATTTAGATAAAATAAAAGGTGGACAGAGAAATGCAACAAAAGATAAACATAAATTATAAAATTTGATTACATGAATTTCTCCTCTAATTAAAAGCTTAATTTAATACTTCCAACTGTAGCCCTTTGAGATTCACCACCCACAAATGTCGCATAGAGTGGTTGGTCAACATGTATAATTTTATTTGGTATTACAAACATTAGAATTTTAGCCCTACCAATAATTGAGACACCATTAGAGGTTCTTGGATTACCACCTACCTGTTGTAGTTTAATGACCTCAAAATCCAAAAATTCCCCATTCTGAAAATATGGAAAATCTATCGCCATATATTTATGTCATTCGATACGCGATTCTTCGCCAAACTTTTCCTCTTCTTTGCAAATAAAATTGGTCTAAATTTTATTGCATTGTCCAAGCCCACAAATTGATACACCATAAATTCCTTCGATGTTGGCTTCTGAATCTACAATAGTAGCCGCATAGAGAACATAATAAGGATGTATCTTTCCTTTCAACTTCTCACTGTTGGCGTCCATTCAGAATAAAATCTCTTTCTCTCACTAAACACAAAAAGTGATTTTAGTTTTTAATACAAGATTAGTATTTTTTTAGATTTATTTATAGCGTGAGCTTATTTATGACTTTTTAAAAAAAATTATAAAATTAGATTCATTGATTTGCAATCTTTCAAATTGCATTTTTTAAAGTTTTGAACAATATTATTGGTATATGTACACATATATCCCCCACATAAATATCCTTTTCTACCTCATTATATTAATTATCATATCATATCTAATAAGATCCCGAGAATCCCGCATATAATATTTCCTCTAAAAAAAATAAATAAAGAAAATAAAGAAACAAGACCCATGAGACAACTATAAAAATCCCGGAGATGAGACATAAGAATGAAACGTAGAAATACGATTGCAAGAGAATAGAGAGAGAAAAATCAAGAATCTTTAGAGTCATGCTACATCAATTATATATATACACGTTGACATTAATTTGCATTATCAATGGGAAAAAACATTTAAGATTTTCTAATCATGTTTTTCTGTTATGAATGTACATAATCATGTTTTCAAAGTAAAGTTAAAAGTAATGTTTATCTTACAAATTTTGAAATGAAATTTTTTGTATATTTGAAAATACACAGAGATTTTAAATGTTAGTGTAAACTATGTGTTCATGAGACATATAGTTCAAAATGAATTCAAATCCCACGGAAGATGAAGTAAGAATTGTCTATATATATATATATATATATATATATATATATATATGAGTACTTCATTTGTTTTATAAGCATCGAACCTTTTAAAAAAGCGATTATCATACTAATATTGAGTTATGTAAGATTGCAGCCCATCAAATTGTTGCCTTAAATTTAGAATATAAGGTACACATGTTAAATTAATATTTTACTTTGAATTTAAACCACCTCAAATAACAATAAAATACTTTACATTTTGATGAGTATATTAATTATGCGAAAAAAGGACAACGCTACCCGCGAAAAAAGGACAACGCTACCCCTCGCATTGAAGAATTGTGTTAGTTCAAACCAAACATATCCCTTGATACAAATTGGACTTGATCCCATGTCCCAGGTTAACCCAATCTAAGGAGAAATTAATTTTATTTTTTTTAACGGAAGAAATCCCTAAAAAGTTTATCAATCTCCATTTTTCTAAGCTTCTTGACTCTTTATTTATATTATTATTTTTAATTATAATAAAGATGAAAAATCTTTATAACAAAAAAGATACAAACATTAAAGAATAAAATAAAATAGTCTAATTAATATTTTATTTAGATAAAATAAATGTATAGAGAAAAATGCAACAAAAGATAAACATAAATTATAGAATTTCATTACATGAATTTCTCCTCCAATTTGAAGCTTAATTTAATACTTCCAATTGCAACCCTTTGAGATCCTCCATCCACAAATGCCCCATAGAGTGGTTGGTCAACATGTATAAATTTATTTGGTTTTAGAAACATAGAATTTTAACCCTACCAATAACAGAGACACCATTAGAGGTTCTTGGATTACCACCTACCAGTTGTAATTTAATGACATCGAAATCCAGAAATTCACCATTCTGAAAGTATGGAAAATCCATCACAGTATAGTTACGCCATTCGATACGCGATTCTTCGCCAAACATTTCCTCATCTTTGCAAATAAAATTGGTCCAGGTTTGATTGCGTTGTGCAAGCCCACAAATTGATACACCATAAATTCCTTCGATGTTGGCTTCTGGATCTACAACAGTAGCCGCATACACATGTATGTAGAGAACATAATAAGGATGTATTTTTCCTTTCAGCTTCTCACTGCTAGCGTCCATCGAGAATGAAGTCTCTTTCTCTGACTTTGCAGAAAAAGTAAATTTAGTTTTTAATACAAGATTAGTGTTTTGGAGATTTATTTATAGCGCGATCTTCATTTATGACTTCTTTGTTTCTTTAATTTATAAAATTAGATTCATTAATTTGCAATCTTTCAAATTGTATTTTGTAAAGTTTTGAACAATATTATATACGTTCACATTAATTCGTAGTATCAACAGAAAAAACATTTAAGATTTTCTGATTGGTGATGAGGTTTGAAGATTTTGATATTTGGGTAAAGAATTGATATTTTGCAAGAATTTAGATTATTACCTTTTATAGTAATGTAATTGTTTTTATTTATTAAGTAGAATGGATGAATATTTTGAACCGATAAGATTATATGTAATATTTTGATGGACTATCGAATAATTTAATAATATTTGTAGTTAACATGCATTAATTAGTAGTAATATACCCTATGAATATATATGATAATGTTTTCGAAATAAAGTTAAAAGTAATGTTTATCTTACAAATTTTGAAATGATTTTTTTTATATTTGAAAACTAACATAGATTTTAAATGTTAGTGTAAACTATGTGTTAAACAGACATATGGTTCAAAATTAATTAAAATCTCACATCGAAAGATGAAGTAAAAATTGTCTAATATATATATATAAGTATTTTATTTGTTCTATTAGCATTGGGCTTTCTGAAAAGGTATTTTATATCATACTAATATTCAGTTATGTAAAATTGGAACCCAATTTGGTAAGGGCCCATCAAATTCTTGCCTTAATTTTATTGCCCATCAAATTGGAACCCAATTAATATATATATATTTTTTTAATAAAGGGATTATATATTGCTATATAATAAATAACAAATGACACAGCCACTGGGGCCAAAACGAATTCCTCCCAACCTCCAGACGGATAGCTAGGATGAAAATTAGCTATCTATAGGCCAAATTTCCAAGGTCCTTTCCAGGATCATTCTCACTGCCTGTATTACATGTGGAGCGTCTATCTCCTGAAACAGTTTAACATTTCTCCAATGCCAAATGTCCACGATAGCTTGGCGAAATATATACCTCCATCTTCCATGTCCCGTTGGATGAGCAGTCTATAAAATGTTGAGTGCGACCCACTCTCTTGTATTTGAGCTTTCCCAAAATCTCCGCCAAAGGTATCGCGGTACAATGCAATCCCAGACTTGACGTGGCAAACAACAGTCTCGCATCGCATGCATCGATGTTTCTAAGTGATTGTTACATATTCTACATTTGGGAGATTCAATACATTGCCTCTGCCATAAGAGATGACTTGTCTTAAGTCTGTCGTGGGCTAATAGCCATAATGCAAGCGAGCCCCTAGGTGGCCCTTTGAACCTCCATAATTCTTTCCATTTAAATGTTGTCTCCGTTAACATTGGTTGAACGATGAGATCATATGCAGACTTTGTGGTGAAGTTGCCGTTGGAGGACGGAAACTACCATGTTCCAGTAGTCTGTTGCTGATCTTGTACACTCCGCAAGCCTTGTCTAAGTATCTGGCACCCCCATTTGAGACCTTTCCAGATGACTGAGGTACTTTTAGGCGGATCTCTTAATGCTTCCAGTAGCTGTCCATATTTTGTTGTTAGGACTCGAACCCATAAAGCCTCTGGGTTTTTCAAAACTTTCCATGCCAGCTTCGCAAGCAGGACATTATTAGTATCAGACATCGAGCGAATTCCCAATCCTCCCATATGCTTAGGTCGACAGATGGTACTCCATGCTACTGTGTGTGTGGATCGACTTTGCTCATAATCCCCCCCAAAGCAATCTCGGTTGATTTTTTTAATTTGATCTCGAATCTACCCAGGTATCTTGTTCGATTGCATCACATATGCAGGTATTGCCACATTCACTGACTGAATCAATGCAAGACGTCCAGCTCGCGAAAGGAGCTTGTGTTTCCACCCTAGTCTCTTTTGATTTTATCAACCAGATACTGAATTTGTGGCTTTTGCATCTTCCATGGATCAACGGTATACCAAGATACATTCCCAAGTCCATCGTCTGCGGGATTCCAAATTTTGAAGACACTGAGGGAATTACTCCACGGGCCGTGTTTGGTGAAAACCAAACCTTAGATTTCCCCAAATTGATCTTCTGTCCAGATTCCTTACAAAACGTCTCCAAAATATGTTGCATGACTCGAGCTTGTTTCTCTGACGCCTCTCCAAATAACAAAAGGTCATCCGCAAATAATAAGTGTGATATATTGGGTCCCGGTTGTGAGGTCTTGCAAGCTACCCAATTGTCCTTCGTTCACTGCCTCTTGTATTCTATGACTTAGCGTTTCCATGCATAACAAAAAGAGATAGGGTGATAATGGATCTCCTTGTCAGAGACCCCTTTCCGGAACAAAACTTTGCGTCTTGCTACCATTCCATATCACCGAAAGTGTCGAGGAAGTTAGACTACTCATTATGACGCTGATCAATTTGTGTTCAAAGCCCACCACCCTAAGGATTTCACTCAAATAACCCCAATCGATTCGATCATACGCTTTTTCCAAGTCGATCTTTATAACCATACTGCATTTCTTCCCTTTCTTCTTGTTCAATGAGTGTAGCGTTTCCTGTGCAATCACCACATTGTCTACCATTTGTCGTCTGGGAATGAAACTAGACTGCCATTCTCCCACAAGGTCTTTCATTAGTGGCTTTAGTCTATTTGCAATGATCTTGTTTACCAGTTTTATCACCACGTTACTAAGGCATCGGTCGAAATTGTGTCACCATAGAGGGGTGTTCTGTTTTTGGTATGAGACAGATGTTGGAGTCATTCATATCCTTCGGGATAGTTCCCGACTCAAACACCTCCTGTACAAACCTTACCACTGTTGCCCCCACATGGTTCCAATGTCTTTGGAAGAAGATAGTTGGTAACCCATCAGGCCCCGGTGCCTTATTTCGACCCATTTCAAATATCGCCAACTTCACCTCATGGTCTGTCACAAATCTATTCAGCCACCATCCACAATTTCACCGTAATTTCAGGAATTTCCAACTTTGACTGTTCCAGCTGACCGAGGCATCTCTCATATAAAGCTGTCTGTAGAAACTTCCTACTATATTATATAATTGGGCTTCATCAGAGCACCACGTACCATCATCTAACTTCAATTCCCGTATGTAATTCCTTCCGCGACGTTCGATCACGCTGGCGTGGAAATATTTCGTGTTTCGTTCGCCATTTGCAATTCAGCTCACTCGAGCCTTCTGCCGCCAATAGCTCTCTTCTTGAAGCAGAATATTATTTAGTTCCTCCGTTAGCTTCCCTTCAAGTTCTTCCATGGATCTAGTAGCATACTGTTCCAGTCTCATTTGTACCCCCAAAATTCTGCCAAGACACCGTTTCTTCCTCTTAAAAATATTCCCGAAGACTTCTCTATTCCACCGCCAGATTGACTCCTTGAATGCCTCCATATTATGTTTGAGAGATCTCGGTTCCTTCCCCCATACTTGCTCCACAACCTGAGTGAATTCTGGGTGTTGGAACCAAGCCTCAAGAAAACGAAAACCTGTACATCTTGGTCGACTCTCTTTATCAGCTCTTTCTAGTAGAATAGGGTGATGGTCAGAGTTGATTCTCGGTAAGTGTCGTATAGTGGCCCCTTCAAACATTTCAGTCCATTGAAGATTACCCCATGCCCGATCAAGTCTCTCTCGAATTTTTTTCGTACCTTGTCGGTTGTTTGTCCAGGTATATTGGGTTCCTTGAAACCCTACATCTAGCAGTTGACAATGATCGATTGTCTCAATTAGTCGAGCTGCAATTGCTGGATTAAAAGGACGACCTCCATGCTTATCTTTAGCTTCCACAATCTGGTTAAAATCACCAATCAGGATCCATGGAAGTCGAATTAAATCCCCCATCTTTTGAATATATACCCACAGTTCCTCCCAGATACTCGATAAAGGTGATGCATACACTATGGACATAATCCATTTCCTCCCCTTATCCTCTTTAATTAAAGCGGTAACCATTTGTTCATGCATTGTAATATCTTCTAGGGTGATTTGATCCTTATTCCAGAGAATCCATAGACCCCCCATGAATCCCCTAGCCTCCACTGCAATCACATTCGTAAGGTTTGAGTTTGAGAGATATTGTAAAACACAACTACTATGTACCCTCGGCTCAAGAATCGCTACTACCCGCGGTCGATGAGTATCTATCATTTGTTTTAAATGAAGAAGTGTTACCTTCGAACCCGCCCCCCTGCAGTTCCACACGAGGGTGTCGCCAATCATTAAGAGAGGTTTAAGGAGAGGTATCACGTACCTCCATCTCTGCCTCAGTTGGCATTAGAGCCAAATTCTCTGCTACAACTGTCCTCTGACGTTCAGCCTCCAAGCCATCTACATTTAATAACTCCATCCGCGGGCCCGGGTCTACCTCCATATGTCTTTGGTCTTGTGTAATAATATGTATCTCTGAAGGTATTTTTGATGAGCTTGGGTCCAACAATGACTTGGGTCCCAATGTTGGTTGGTAACTTAAGGACGTTGCCTTACTAATGGGTTTTTGACCATTCATTTGTTTTTTGTCACTATCTTGCAGTGGGCCCGATCTGCTATCATTCACTCCACTTTTGATTTTCCTGGGGGAGGTAAGAAAATTATTTTTAATTACCATCCTTCCTTTTTGATGATTACTTCCCTTCTCGTCCCTGCTGCCTCCTCCCTTTGACAGATCTATTCTGGTGATTTCCGACACCCTGTTGCCCACGCTTTGTGGTTGTGGAATTTCCTTTAGCTTTTCTTTGAGAATTTCTACATTTTTGAGGTTGTCCTCTTCCTCGGATAAACCGCTCAATACAGCAAAACGTGACTGTTGCCCTGTCACCTTTTCCATCCCTTTCCTTTGGTCCATTGGTCGTACACCTTGCATTTGCCTGTCTCGATTACCGTGTTCCACCTTATCGATGTGTGGGTCAAAATCCATCCTCATCGGAGTTGCTCCACTGGTTTGCCTCCCTTGCCGCTGATCCACCTCCGTCCCCTTGTTATCTCCATGTTTTCTTTTCTCTGCCTGCTTCGCCATCTGATTCCTTTTGTTCTGAACCTGTTGTTGCCTCCTTCGTACATGTACAGGAAGCATCCAAGGTCCGAAAGGAGATTCAGTCGTGGCCTCCGGCGTCTTTGTTGTTTTAGGCTTTTCTTGGTGTTGTTCCTCAGTTTGTTGGTGTTCTTTTGATCGGTTACATTGTTCTGCTCGGTGACCATACCGTCCGCATTTGTAACAAATAAGATACAAACCCTCATACTCAATTGCAATGACTCTACAAATCATTCGCACCATCGACTTCAGTGGTTTGTTGAAATTGATTTCTACACACACCCTAGCAAACTGGGCTCTCGTTACTTCAGACGTCGTCATGTCCACTTTGATTGCTTGACCAATCTTGTTACCCATCTGCATTAGGGCCTTTTCCGTGAATAATTCCACTGGTAATGTGGGAAATCTGACCCAAACTATAGTGCTGTTTATATCACTCTCTCCTGGTACAAAATTTGGTCTCCACTTGGCTATTGTCAAGTAGGGGCCTAGTACCGTCCATGGTCCCCCTTCCAGGATCTTTAGATAGTCCTTCCTCTCATAAAATCTTGCAATCATATATCCATGGGCCAAATCGATCAGTTCACAACCATTTTCTAGTTGTCATACCTTCAAGATTCTAGGTTGAAGGATTTTGTAGCTGAAATTCTTCCCCAAGACTTTCACTATGAGTGCCCTTCTCCATGGCTGCCAACATTGACGGTATTCTTCCCATGGAAGGTCTACAGTTGGACATGTTTCTTCATCAAATTCATCGTTCTGCATTTGTATCACTTCTGATACATCCAAGTCATCCGTAATGTCATCTTCCCCTACTCCCATATAAAACTCCTTTTTCTTAAGTTTTCCTTGAATGGCAGCCGCAAAGGATGGTTTCTGCCATTTCCTACCATGTTCATCCACCTCTTCCATATGTTTGTCTGTGTTCTCGGCTTTACCGTCGGTATTATCTCGTTTGTGTTTCTTGACTGATCGGTGCAGTTGGTCATTCTCCTTCGATGAGGCCCCCAAAGTTTGAGAGCATTCAACCATGCTTAAAGCTCTATATTTTCTAACCCAATTAATATTTTACTTTAAATTTAATACCACCTTAAACAACAATAAAATACTTTATATTTAATGAGTATATTAATTATGCGCACAAAAAAAAAAGAAGACTTTTACACTGTCGTATCAAATTGCCAATCTCATGAAAACTTGATATTTTTTCTGTCTTTATAATTGGACATGTAACAATATTAATATTAAATCTTGGCAAATTGGTAATTTTATTGTTTAAATTATATAATTTCTTGTGATTTCATCTTTTTTTAAAAAATTGACAAATTTCATCTTTTTTAAAAAAATTGACAAATTTCATCTTTTATTTTTATAATTTTGACAAATTTCATCTATTTTTTGTTAATTAATTGATGGTCAATTATTTTAAAAAATTAATAATTATATTAAAAGGGTAAAAATGTCAAAATATCAATTCATGGATTTTTTTAATATTAATATGTCAACGCTAACCCCCCCCCCCCCCCCCTCCCCTTCCCCACTAGAAGAATTTTGTTAGCTCAAATCTAGCATATCCCCTGATACAAATTGGGCTTCGCCCAAGTTTTAGAGTTGAGGAGAAATTAATTTTATTGTTTAAAAAAGGAAGAAATTCATAAAACATTTAATCATTCTCCATTTTTATAAGTTTCTTGAAGCTTTTTTTCTATAAGTTTTTTTTTAATTATAATAAAAATAGAAAATCTTTATAACAAAAAAGATACAAATATGAAAAGAACAAAATAAAATAGTCTAATTAATATTTTATCTAGATAAAACGAAAGGTGGACAGAGAAATGCAACAAAAGATAAACATAAATTATAAAATTTCATTACATGAATTTCTCTTCTAATTAAAAGTTTAATTTCATACTTCCAACTGTAGCCCTTTGAGATTCATCACCCACAAATGTCCCATAGAGTGGTTGGTCAACATGTATAATTTTATTTGGTATTAGAAATACTAGAATTTTAGCCCTACCAATAATTGAGATACTATTAGAGGTTCATGGATTACCACCTACCTGTTGTAATTTAATGACCTCAAAATCCAGAAATTCCCCATTCGGAAAATATGGAAAATCCATCACCATATATTTATACCATTCGATACGCGATTCTTCGCCAAACTTTTTGTCTTCTTTGCAAATAAAATTGGTCTAAATTTTATTGCATTATCCAATCCCACAAATTGATACACCATAAATTCCTTCGATGTTGGCTTCTGAATCTACAATAATAGCCGCATACATAGATTTTAGTTTTTAATACAAGATTAGTGTTTTATTAAATTTATTTATAGCGCGAGCTTTATTTATGACTTCTTTTTTAAAAAATTTATAAAATCATATTCATTGATTTGCAATCTTTCAAATTGCATTTTTTAAAGTTTTGAACAATATTATTGGTATATGTACACATATACCCCCACATAAATATCCTTTTCTATCTCATTACATTAATTATCATATCATATCTAAGAAGATCCAGAGAATTCCGCATATAATATCCCCTCTAAAAAAACATAAATAAAGAAAATAAAGAAACAAGGCCCATGAGACAACTATAAAAATCCCGGAGATGAGACATAAGAATGAAGCGCAGAAATACGATTGCAAGAGAATAGAGAGAGAAAACTAAGAATCCTTAGAGTCAGGCTACATCAATTATATATATACACGTTGACATTAATTTGTAGTATCAACGGGAAAAAAACATTTAAGATTTTCTAATCATGTTTTTCTCTTATGAATGTACATAATCATGTTTTCAAAATAAAGATAAAAGTAATGTTTATCTTACAAATTTTGCAATGAATTTTTTTGTATATTTTAAAATAGACATAGATTTTAAATTTTAGTGTAAACTATGTGTTCATGAGACATATAGTTCAAAATTAATTCAAATCCCATGGAAGATGAAGTAAGAATTGTCTAATATATATATATATATATGTGTGTGTGTGTGTGTGTGTGTGTGTACTTCATTTGTTTTAGAGTAAATTATCCTAGTAACACTTGAATTTTTCAAAAATTCAGTTTTTGCACCTGTATTTATTTTTTCTTTAAATTGACACTTGAACTACCAAATATCACCTGTTTTGCACTTCCGTTCAAAATTTCCGCCAAACTTTATTTTCCGTCTAATTCTCAGGGCATTTTCGTCTTTTTAATTTAAAAATAAATTATAAAAAAATAAAAAAAATTTCCACCCATCACACACTTGCAATATATTTGTTCGTTCTTCTAAACCGTCTCCCCCTTTCCCTATCTATTCTTCAGCTATTTTTCTCAAATTACTTCGATTTAACCTCAGATTGTTCGTTTCTTTCAAATTAAATCACTTATTTTTGCGGAATATCCAATACCCAGTAGGCAAGAGCTGTTGTTACTCTTTGTTTTATCCCGAAATGAAATTGCAGTCGATTGGTTTGAAATTTTATCATACTTTTCCCCCAAAATTCCTAGTGGGCAAGAGTTGTCATTACCATATTGTTATTGAGGTCGAATTTGTCGGGTAAGAACATCATGGACGAATCGAAATCCCTCGAGAAGATATTTTATTTGCCATAATGAATAGGTAACCCTATTTTTTTTTGAATCAATGAAAACTTTACAAAACCCTAATTTTTTAATTTTTATTTATTAAAATTATGTTTTGTTCATTAAGGTAGGAAGCAAAAGATGCAAATTTTTTCCGGTGGTTGGATCCAATTATGTGCAGGAGATCCTCCGAAGTAATACCTAAGTTGCTTCAAAAAATTCGTACTTTGGAGGATAACAGTGAAGTTACAAAAAGATTCTGAAACTAGAGACAAGCTACTGTGAGAATAATGGGGGAATTGCAATTTGGATTATTGCATATAGTAATAGGAAAGAAATTCTTCAATTGAGTGGGCATGATTTGTAGTTTTGCAAGGGAAGACTAAAAGTGAGTGGACAAAATTTGTACTAGACTTTTTTTTCTTGTAAAAGAAGAATGAATCTACCAAAATTGCATTTGCATTATTAATAAAAGCAAATGTCTTCTTTTTTTTTAAAATACAATTGGTCCATAGTAAATGAATATAACTGGTCCCTACCAAACAATAGTAAATGAATACAACTAATAAACCTATTTTTGGTAAGCACAATTGACCATAAAATAATTCAAATCAACCATTCAAAGAATAATTCAATTGTGCAGTTAAAAAAAGATTCTTCACATGTGATGTCAAAAAGTGGCAAATATTGTATGCTAGACCTCATACACATATCAACCCCATAAATCAGCCCTATGCATAGGTTCAATATACATTTACTTTCCCCTTCCTTTTCCTCGTCCCTTTCCCCTTCTCCAAGAATACCTATTTCTTGGTCCATCACCTCCTAACCAGGCCTCACCAAATTCATCATAAGATATTGTTGTTCTACTTTGTCTTGTCACTCTATTTTTTCATTGCTCCTCCAAATTAGTTGGATTTCTTCTAGATCTACTTTTCTCCGGAAGATCTGGGTGTGCTTGTTCATCATTGGAAATGATTGTGGCTCTACTTCTTCGGATCTCATTTAACAAATCATCAACACTTTGTATCAAGTCTTCAGTTCCAATCTAATTAGCTTCAGCTTCAGTGCCACCTGCTGCATCAGATTCAATGACATGCGCTGCAACAGATTCATTTATGTGTTCAACTGCATATGCTTGATTTGTTTCTTGTGCACCTCTAACAGTAGATCTTGTCCTTTGATACAAAAAATTAGTTAGATTTAAATGACTAGATATAGATACAAGATACTACTAAAAAAATTTGCAATTACAAAATACCTTATTTCGATGCCTAGCTTCTTGATTCAATTTTCTCTTTTGAGTTGGAGCCTTGGCTGGTATTTGGTCAGAATTTTGGACATTTTCTTCACTTTGTTTCTAGGGACACCGTTTTATGTTATGTCCAACAGCCTTGCATTTGGAGCAATGAATAACAACTCTTCTTCTTATCCTCTTCTTTCCATCTTCTGTCTCGTAAACCTGCCTTTTTCTTTGTTTTTTTGGCCTCCCTGCCTACTTGTAAGCCCTAGGTGGATCTAAAATCACACCTTCGCCTCTTGGCCACAAAGATTTTCCATTAATTGGAAACAAAATATTGTTGTACAATTTGCAAAATGTGTCAGTGGAGTAGTATTCATCAACTAAATCATGAGAATTTATATTTTCCTTATGTAGTGTTGTATGCCATGGACACATGGGATACCAGTCAAGGTCCACAACTCACAACTACAAGTATTCTTCTTCAAATCAACAATAAATTGTTCTTCATTAGGTCCTTTTTCTTGATAGGAGTCAAGTCCATTCCACAATGGCTTCCATTTCCTAGAAAACAAAACCTGTTCCTCTATCTTTTCCCTAATTTTTGGTGTGCAAGTACTACTAGGTTGTCTCATCATCCAACACCTTCTGACTTGAATCCTTTTCATAACTAATTCTCTAATACCTTCTAGAATGGAAATAATAGGCTTATCTCTAACTTCTAGAATAAATGCATTGAATGACTTGCATAGGTTATTGCATAGCATATCTGACCTGATATAAGTGGGGAAGAATGCTTTGACCCAGTGTTCTGGTCTAGGACCATTGACAACCCACTTCCATGCTTCATTGTCATATTCTTGCAGGTCATTCATAGCATTCTCGTACATCTGTTTGTTGCGGCTTCTAGTAATGTTCCACAACTTGTCTTTCAGAATTTTTCCTCGGTGTAGCTTCTTGAAATTACAATACAAATGCTGAACACAGTATCTATGGTCAGCATTTCGTAAAATCTCAGCCAAAGCAGCATCCAATCCCTACAAAAAAGAAAAAATAGAATGTTGAGTAATATGATTAAAAAAATTTACATAAGTAAAAGTAAATTACCTTTTGTCTACCTGAAATGAATGTCAAATAAAGCCCTTGATTTGGTATTTCAAGATCATTAACCAACAATTGAAAAAACCATCTCCATTGTTCTGTGGCCTCCTTCTCAACTACTGCCCATGCAATAGGCTACCGACCATTGTTTCCATCAGTGGCAATTGCAGATAGTATTTGTCCACGATAGGTGCCCTTCACACGACATCCATCGACTCCTATGATTGGCCTACAATACTTTAGAAAACCCTTTTTTGAAGGACCTAAACAAATGTACATCCTTTGAAATCTTGGTTGCCTACCATGTTCCCTGAAATCTTCATGTTCAATGACAACAGTTGAATCAGGGTGTGTTCGTAGTAGCTCTTCCCTATAATCCCAAACAAGCTTGTATTGACAAGCATCATCCCCATCAATCATTTTCAATGTAATTCTCCTTGCATTATAAGCTGCAGTCCTTGAAATCTCATTCTTGTATTGCTCATCAATGTTCTGTCTAATTGATCTTGGTGGAATTCTTGGATTGACTCTTATCTTTTCTACATATTTTCTTGCTATCCATGATGATGTAATGTGTTTGTTCTTCCATTGATGATTACAATTGGTCTGCTGCAAATTTAAAGTTTTCAGAACCAGATCATTTGTTTTGGTTGCAGCTTCCACACTTGCAAAGATAACCCACTTACATCCTTCTATTTTGCAAATAGCTCTGACTCTCTTTGGCTCAGATGGCCTGAATCTACATGTCTTTCCTTCATTTATACAATAAATTTTTACCACTTCTTTGAACTCCTTGCCACTTCCAAATCTCATTCCTATTTTAAATGTGAGGTTGGACATATCACTTTTTGGATCAAAAAATGTATATATTTCTTCACAACCAAATCTGTACTCGGAGTCATCACTACCACGATCAATCCTTTGGTATGTGATCATCATCAAGCACGTTGAAAGATGGTCTAGATGCATCATGTGTCTCATGCACATTTCCAGCTTCAGTTCTGCCAGTTGCATTTTCAGCTTTAGTTCTTCCAGCAGCAGCCTGAGGCACATTTCCAGGTTGCACTTCCTCTTCATTTTCTACTTCATTGTCTACTTCATTTTGAACTTCAATGTCAACTTCATCAATGTAACTCGGAAATAGAATGTCATCATTGCAGTATTCATTGTCTGTAAAATAGTTACCATCCAAATTAGAATCATTATCATCTTCCTCAACTTCATCGTCCATAATTTCATCAACATTACCATCATCATCATCTCTAGTGCATTCTTCTCCAACCTCATTATCTCTAACAACATTATGCACTTCATTTTCCATTTCACCTTCACAATTCATCTCCACTTGTGTAAGTGTTTCTTCATGATCAACAACCTCTCTTGGTTTCATTTCAACCAAATCAGCATCTATTGTTTCTTCAAGTTGAGACCGGTCTTCATGTTGAACAGCCTCTCCTCTTTCCATTTCAATATCAACTTGAGTAAGAGTTTCAACAGGTTGACTGTTCATATCATCATGTGCCCCAATTCGTTCTACCTGAACCATCTTAGACTCACTCAATGTAGCATGTCATTCAAGTAGTAAAGGCTTCACAACTCCTTTGAATTGTTTACTTTTTCCTACATGAACTTGCTCTCTAATTGGCTCCTCTATTTCTTCAATTATAACTGAATTTTTCACTGTAGGGTTTTTCATGTCTGGCTTATTTTTTAGAATATGTATGAAGCTTTCAGCTTCCCTCCTTTCTGCATAAAATTCAATCACCTTGAATCTAAGAACCCAACTGCACATTTCAAACACATCTTCATCCCTTGATACTAATCTCAAACCATCTTTAAATGTTCCTACTGTTTCTAGGTAAGAATATAGCATTGTCTACTTGTTGAACTTGGTGATTTCATTCAACATACTATTTATGTCCAAAATACTTAAACAATCTTTATGACAATAGTCTACATATCTCCATTTCCCCCCTTGGAATGACCTATATCCTCGTTCTTCCCAACATTCACCATCATGAAATATTTTTAAAGTAAACAAGTCATCATTAGGATATGTATTTAAGCAAAAAGAAAACTTTTGTTTATAAAATAATATTTTAACATAATGAAACAATATTTAACAACGTATTGCCTCACATAACGAAAAACGATTTACAAATGGTCCACCAGACATGCATTGGAAAATTATCATCAAATACAAACAAAAATTCATTCCTAACAATAACCCACATAATAGAAAACATTTACCAGTAGACATGCAGTACATAAATAAATTTAAAATTTTCATTAGTTGTAGAAAAAACAGTATTCTACACCGACCCATACAATACAAGACAATAATCCATACAGGAGTTAACAAAACTTACCATATAAATCGTATGGATCAATTTGATTGTTGTTCGTATGTCTGAGTTTCCAATTCATTTTTTACACCTGAAATCGTCGACCCGCTAAAATATACACTTCAACACCCCAAAAGATTGAAACTTTATTCTCCTAATAGTTTCAAATAAGGCTAATATGATGAAAAGATTCTATCTTTCAACTTAAATTTGAAGAAGCAAACATAAATCGAACAATGAAATCTTAGCGCTCAAAGTTTCTATATTTTTCTTTTAACACAAATATGAGGTTTTGTTTGTTTCGATCCTTGAACTTCCTTCTTTCATAATGTAATTTTTTATATAATTTATTTTTAAAGTTAAATGACGGAAATACCCTTGAGAATTAGACAGAAAATAAGGTTTGACGGAAATTTTGAACGGAAGTGCAAAAGATGTGATATTTGGTAGTTCGAGTGTTAATTCAAAGCAAAAATAAATACAAGTGCAAAAACTGAATTTTTGAAAAGTTCAAGTGTTAGTAGGATAATTTACCCTTTGTTTTATAAGCATTAGGCCATTTGAAAAGGTGATTATCATGCTAATGTTGAGTTACGTAAGATTGCAGCACAATTTAGTAGAGGGCCCATCAAATTGTTGCCTTAAATTTAGAATATAAGGTCCACATGTTGAATTAATATTTTACTTTGAATTTAAACCACCTCAAATAACAATAAAATACTTTACATTTGATGAGTATATTAATTAGGCGAAAAAAAGACAACGCTACCCCTCGCGTAGAAGAATTGTGTTACTTCAAACCAAGCATATCCCCTGATACAAATTGGACTTGAGCCCATGTCCCAGGTTAACCCAATCTAAGGAGAAATTAATTTTATTTTTTTTAACGGAAGAAATCCCTAAAAACTTTAATCAATCTCCATTTTTCTAAGCTTCTTGAATCTTTATTTATATTAGCTTTTTTTTAATTATAATAAAGATGAAAAATCTTTATAACAAAAAAGATACATACATCAAAGAACAAAATAAAATAGTCTAATTAATATTTTATTTAGATAAACTAAAATGTATAGAGAGAAATGCAACAAAAGATAAACATAAACTATAAAATTTCATTACATGAATTTCTCCTCCAATTTGAAATTTAATTTAATACTTCCAATTGCAGCTCTTTGAGATCCTCCATCCACAAATGCCCCATAGAGTGGTTGGTCAACATGTTTACATTTATTTGGTTTTAGAAACATTGGAAATTTAACCCTACCAATAACATAGACACCATTAGAGGTTCCTGGATTACCACCTACTAGTTGTAGTTTAATGACCTCGAAATCAAAAATTCACCATTCAGAAAGTATGGAAAATCCATCACCGTATAGTTACGCTATTCGATACGTGATTCTTCGTCAAACTTTTCCTCATCTTTGCAAATAAAATTGGTCTAGGTTTGACTGCGTTGTGCACGCCCACAAATTGATACACCATAAATTCCTTCGATGTTGACTTATGATCTACAACAGTAGCCGCATACACATGTATGTAGAGAACATAATAAGGATGTATTTTTCCTTTCAGCTTCTCACTGCTAGCGTCCATCAAGAATGAAGCCTCTTTCTCTGACTATGCACAAAAGGTGATTTTAGTTTTTAATACAAAATTAATATTTTTAGAGATTTATTTATAGCGCGAGCTTCATTTATGACTTCTTTGTTTTTTTAATTTATAAAATTAGATTCATTAATTTGCAATCTTTCAAATTGTATTTTGTAAAGTTTTGAACAATATTATATACGTTCACATTAATTCGTAGTATCAACAGAAGAAAAAAAAACATTTAAGATTTTTTGATCGGTGATGACGTTTGAAGATTTTGATATTTTGGTAAAGAATTGATATTTTTCAAGAATTTAGATTATTACCTTTTATAGTAATGTAATTGTTTTTATTTATTAAACAGAATGGATGAATATTTTGAACTGATATGATTATATGTAATATTTTGATGGACTATCGAATAATTTAATAATATTTGTAGTTAACATGCATTAATTGGTAGTAAAATCCCCTATGAATACATATGATAATGTTTCCAAAGTTAAAAGTAATGTTTATAATTGGACATGTAACAATATTAATATTAAATATTGGCAAATTGGTAAGTTAATCGTTTAAATTATATAATTTTTGTGATTTCATCTTTTTAAATTTTTTTTGATAAATTTCATCCTTTATCTTTATAATTTTGACAAATTTCATCCTTTATCTTTATAATTTTGACAAATTTCATCTTTTTTTTTGTTAATTGATTGACCGTCAACGGTTAGTCAATTATTTTAAAAAATTAATAATTATATTAAAAAGGTAAAAATGTCAAAATATCAATTCAATTGGGTTTCATAAAAATAACCTAAAATTTTCATCTCCACAATCTTTTTCTTCTTCTTCTTTTTTTCTTCTATCCTTCCTTCATTTTCTTCTTGTTAGGGCTTTATATTCTTATGATTTGTAAATATTTATCCCCTTTCTTCTTCCTTCATCCATTTATTTCTAATTTGCATAAGAGCCGTATAAACGAGTCGAGTCGAATCGAGCATGGGATGTTTGAGTTCGCTCGTTTATTATTTTGAACAAAAACAATTGTTCAAGTTCCTTCAATTATCTTTTTGTTTTGCTCGAATTCAAACTCGAGTTCGCTTGTTTAAGTTTAAAAATCTTTCAAATTCAAATTTGATGTAGCATGACGCTAGTTAACATTTTTGAGATGTTTACCAGATACGATAGTGATGTCGAGATAGTAGATCTCCGATGGCGGTCTGATGCGGGTTGTTGCCAATGCAGATGATCAACGATATTGTATGTCGGAGTTTGTGATGCACAAACGGTTCATGATTCAAAGTATCTGTATCACTGGTCCATATCAGTATCGGTGACTCTGTCATTGTATCAGCTGATATATAATTTTTATATATAATTTTTAAAGAATATTTGAAAATAAATTATTTAAATATTTTATATATAAAAATAATACAATAATTTTAATAATAATTAATAATTTAAAAAATAATAAATATAATGATAAATAATAAATAAAATAATATAAAACTAGCTAAATAATTAATCCACCCCAAATTTTAATTATTGATATAATATATATTGTTTCCCCGAAAATTGTGCATAATATTAATATATATATATATATATATATATATATATATATTAAAATATTGAATTTTAAAAATATTTCAAAAATATATTAAATAAATATATATATTAATATTGAGTCAAGATCGAGTGATGATCGAGTTGTACCGAGTTACAAGCGAGTCGGATCAAATGGTATCATGTCAGTTTTTGCTCGTATCTTTATCTCAGTCAACTCTAAGACTTTGATGATACAGTTGCTATCTTAACTATGAGTTCGAGAATGACCAGAATTTCTAAGGAAGAGTGCAGATTTGGTGAATAGCATATTGGGACAAGCAAGAATGAATTTTTTTTAATATTGAAATGTTAACGCTACCCCCCTTCCCCCACTAGAAGAATTGTGTTAGGTCAAATCTAACATAGCCCCTGACACAAATTGAGCTTGAGCCCAAGTCCCAAGTTAACCCAACTCGAGGAGAATTTAATTTTTTTTAAAAGGAAGAAATTCATAAAAAATTTAATAATTCTCCATTTTTCTAAGTTACTTGACTCTTTATTTATATAAGTGTTTTTTTAAAAATTTTTAATTATAATAAAGATGGAAAATCTTTATAATGAAAAAAATATAAACATCAAAAGTATAAAATAAAATAGTCTAATTAATATTTTATTTAGATAAAATAAAAGGTGGATAGAGAAGTGCAACAAAAGATAAATATAAACTACAGAATTTCATTACATGAATTTCTCCTCTAATTTGAAGTTTAATTTAATACTTCCAGCTGGAGTCCTTTGAGATTCACCACCCACAAATGCCCCATAGAGTGGTTGGTCAACATGTATAATTTTATTTGGTATTAGAAAAGCTAGAATTTTAGCCCTACCAATAATTGAGACACCATTAGAGGTTCCTGGATTACCACCTATTTTGTTGTAATTTAATGACATCGAAATCCAAAAATTTCTTATTCGAAAAGTATGGAAAATTCATCACCGTATATTTACGCCATTCGATACGCGATTCTTAACCAAACTTTTCCTCATCTTTGCAAATAAAATTGGTCTAAGTTTTATTGCATTGTCCAAGCCCACAAATTGATACACCATAAATTTATTTGATGTTGGTTTTTGGATCTACAACAGTAACCGCATACACATGTATGTAGAGAACATAATAAGGATGTATTTTTCCTTTCAATTTCTCACGGCTGGCGTCCATCGAGAATAAAGCCTATTTCTCTCATTATACACAAAAAGTAATTTTAGTTTTTAATACAAGATTAGTATTTTTTAGATTTATTTATAAGGCGAGCTTCATTTATAACTTCTTTGTTTTTTAAATTTATAAAATTAGATTCATTGATTTGCATATCTTTCAAATTGCATTTTGTAAAGTTTTGAACAATATTATATATATACACGTTGACATTAATTTGTAGTATCAACGGAAAAAAGCAATTAAGATTTTCTGATCATGTTTTTCTCGTATGAATGTACATAATCATGTTTCCAAAGTAAAGTTAAAAGTAATGTTTATCTTACAAATTTTAAAATTAAAATTTTTGTATATTTGAAAACAACATAAATTTTAAAATGTTAGTGTAAACTTTGTGTTCATGAGACATATGATTCAAAATTAATTCAAAACTATGAATGTGAAGATGAAGTAAGAATTGTCTAATATATATACACACATACGAGTACTTCATTTGTTCTATTAGAATTAGGCCTTTTGTAAAGGTGTTTTTCCTTTGTTTATAAATAATAATAAATTTATGATATATAAATAAAATAAAAAATTCGGCTGCCATGATTTGAACCTGGATTGTCTGATGCTTATATTAAGCTGTCAATTTTCATTGCATTGTGCTACAACGGAGCATATCTTAGAATTTACAGTAGAATATCTAATGTATTTATATACATAGAGACAAATTGGAAAATTTTGTTTTCATACAGAGATTGGTGGATTTAGTTTAAAAAAAAAAACAAAAAAAAAAAATTATGTTGGGCAAATATATATTTTTTTTCACTTTTTAAATTTTAAACATTTTTACTTCAAAAATTATTTTTTTATTTTTTTGCAAATTTGTCAATTTTTAAACGTTTGGCCGCCAGGATTCGAAACTAGATTGTCCGATGCTTGTATTAAGCTGGCAATTTCATTGGATTGTACTACAACGGAGTATATGTTAGAATTTTCAGCAGAATTTTTGAAGTATTAATATAAATAAGGACAAATTGAAAAATTTTATCTTTATATATAGAAATTGGTGGATTTAGTATAACTAAAATTTATGTTGGCAAATATATATATTTTTTACTTTTAAAATTGTAAATATTTTTATTTTAAAAAAAAAATTCTTCAAATTTGTCAATTTTTTTAAAACCTTTTAGAATTTATGCAATTTATTAAATAAAAACAAAAATAAACAAATTACGTGAAATATATAAATAATAAATATATAAATATATAAATATATATATATATAATATTATTTTTTTGTAATATTTTGTGAGTGAATGTCATAATTTTTTTAAACTAAATTTGTAAATATTCCATTTAAATTAATTTAAGTATTATTTATTAATTAATTTATTTATTTTTAGAATCACACAACATATTAACTTTTAAAACATTTTACAAAATTTGTAAAGAAAATGACCTAAGTTTCTTTTTAAAAAATAGATTTTTTAAAAAATATATTTATCACTTAAATTTTTTAACATAAATTTATTAGTCACTCAAACAGTCAATTTCAATTGCATTGTGCTACAGCAGAATTTATCAAGCAATCCGAATCATAATATATATATATTCAATATGGAGTCTCCTTTAATTTATATAAATTTTATGATTTAATTCTTATTAATGAATTTTATCATTATTATTATTATAAAATTAAAAATAAAATTATATAACTTAAAGAATGAAATTATCAATTGGTTTATATTTACACACATATATATAATTCACAATAAAATTAAAAATTTTGGACAAACATTAAAATCATATATATATATATATGAATATTTGTAACTGATATGATTATCTGAAATTTTGATGGATTATCAAATAATTTAATAATATTTGTAGTTAACATGTATTAATTGGTAGTACTTTTGCCTTTGAATATAAATGGTCATGTGTAAAGTTAAAAATAATGTTTATCTTACAAATTTTGAAATGAAAATTTTTGTGTATTTAAAAACTAACATAAATTTTAAATGTTAGTGTAAACTATATGTTAATGAAACATATGGATTAAAATTAATTAAAATCTGGGAAGATGAAGTAAAAACTGTCTAATATATATATATATATATATATATATATATGAGTAATTCATTTGTTCTATTAGCATTGGACCTTTTGAAAATGTATTTTATATCATACTAATATTCACTTATGTAAAATTGGAACCCAATTTGGTAAGGGCCCATTAAATTCTTTCCTTAATTTTAGAACATAAGGTCCACATGTTAAATTAATATTTTACTTTAAATTTAATACCACCTTAAACAACAATAAAATACTTTATATTTAATAAGTATATTAATTATGCGCACAAAAAAAAAAGACTTTTTACAGTATCGTATCAAATTACGAATCTCATGAAAACTTGATATTTTTTCTTTGTTTATAATTGGACATGTAACAATATTAATATTAAATCTTGGCAAATTGGTAATTTCATGCTTCACTTATATAATTTTTTGTGATTTCATCTTTTTTTAAAAAAATTTAGCAAATTTCATCTTTTGTCTTTATAATTTTTGACAAATTTCATCTTTTTTGTTAATTAATTAATAGTAAAATATTTTAAAAAATTAATAATTATATTAAAAGAGTAAAAATATCAAAATATCAATTCCTGAATTTTTTTAATATTAAAATGTCAACGCCTCCCCCACTAGAAGAATTTTTTAGGTCAAATCCAGCATATGCCCTGATACAAATTGGGCTTGAGCCCAAATTTCAGAGTTGAGAAGAATTTAATTTTATTTTTTTAAAAAGGAAGAAATTCATAAAAAATTTAATCATTCTCCATTTTTATAAGTTTCTTGACGCTTTTTTCTATAAGTTTTTTTTTATTTTAATTATAATAAAAATAGAAAATCTTTATAACAAAAAAGATACAAATATCAAAAGAACAAAATAAAATAGTCTAATTAATATTTTATTTAGATAAAATAAAAGGTGGACAGAAAAATGCAATAAAAGATAAACATAAATTATAATATTTGATTACATGAATTTCTCTTCTAATTAAAAGCTTAGTTTAATACTTCCAACTGTAGCCCTTTGAGATCCACCACCCACAAATGCCCCATAGAGTGGTTGGTCAACATCTATAATTTTATTTGGTATTAGAAACACTAGAATTTTAGTCCTACCATATAGAGGTTCCTAAATTACCACCTACCTGTTATAGTTTAATGACCTCAAAATTCATAAATTCCCCATTTGGAAAATATGGAAAATCCATCGCCATATATTTATGCCATTCGATACGCTATTCTTCGCCAAACTTTTCCTCTTCTTTGCAAATAAAATTGGTCTAAATTTTATTGCATTGTCCAAGCCCACAAATTGATACATCATAAATTCCTTCGTTGTTGACTTTTGAATCTACAATAGTAGCCCCATACACATGTATGTAGAGAACATAATAAGGATGTATTTTTCCTTTCAACTTCTCATCGTTGGCGTCCATCGAGAATAAAATCTCTTTCTCTCACTAAACACCAAAAAGTTATTTTAGTTTTTAACACAAGATTAGTGTTTTTTTAGATTTATTTATAACGAGCTTTATTTATGACTTTTTTTAAAAAAAAAATTTATAAAATTAGATTCATTAATTTGCAATCTTTCAAATTGCATTTTTTTAAGTTTTGAACAATATTATTGGTATATGTACACATATACCATATACCCCTCACCTAAATATCCTTTTCTACCTCATTATATTAATTATCATATCATATCTAAGAAGAACCCGAGAATCCCGCATATAATATCCCCTCTAAAAAAGATAAATAAAGAAAATAAAGAAACAAGGCCCATGAGACAACTATAAAAATCCCGGAGATGAGACATAAGAATGAAGCGCAAATATGATGATTGCAAGAGAATAGAGAGAGAAAACCAAGAATCATTAGAGTCACGCTACATCAATTATATATATACACGTTGACATTAATTTGCAGTATCAACGGTAAAAAACATTTAAGATTTTCTAATCATGTTTTTCTCTTATGAATGTACATAATCATGTTTTCAAAGTAAAGTTAAATGTAATGTTTATCTTACAAATTTTGAAATGAAATATTTTGTATATTTAAAAATATATATAGATTTTAAATGTTAGTGTAAACTATGTGTTCATGAGACAATAGTTCAAAATTAATTCAAATCCCACGGAAGATGAAGTAAGAATTGTCTAATATATATATAATATATATATATATATATATATGAGTACTTCATTTGTTTTAGAGTAAATTATCCAAGTAAACACTTAAACTTTTCAAAAAATTCAGCTTTGCACCTGTATTTAATTTTGCTTTAAACTGATACTCGAACTACCAAATATCACCTCTTTTGCACTCCCGTTCAAAATTTCCACCAAATTTTATTTTCCGTCTAATTCTCAGGGCATTTTATTCTTTTTAATTTAAAAATAAATTATAAAAAAATAAAAACTTTTCCCACCCATCACTCACTTGCAATATATTTGTTCGTTCTTCTAAACCGTCTCCCCCTTTCCCTATCTATTCTTCAGCTATTTTTTCAAATTACTTCGATTTAACCTCAGATTGTTCGTTTCTTTCAAATTAATTAATCACTTATTTTTGCGGAATATCCAATACCTAGTAGGCAAGAGCTGGTGTTACCCTTTGTTTTATCCCGAAATGAAATTGCAGTCGATTGGTTTGAAATTTTATCATACTTTTGCCCCAAAATTCCTAGTGGACAAGAGTTGCCATTACCATATTGTTATTGAGGTCGAATTTGTCGGGTAAGAACATCATGGGCGAATCGAAATCCCTCGAGAAGATATTTTATTTGCCATAATGAACAGGTAACCCTATTTTTTTCTGAATCAATGAAAACTTTACAAAACCCTAATTTTTTAATTTTTATTTATTAAAATTATATTTTGTTCATTAAGGTAGGAAGCAAAAGATGCAATTTTTTCCGGTGGTTGGATCCAATTATGAGCAGGAGATCCTCCGAAGTCATACTCGAGTTGCTTCAAAAAATTCGTACTTTGGAGGATAACAATGAAGTTACAAAAAAATTCTGAAACTAGAGACAAGCTACTGCGAGAATAATGGGGGAATTGCAATTTGGATGATTGCATATAGTAATAGCAAAGAAATTCTTCAATTGAGTGGGCATGATTTGTAATTTTGCAAGGGAATACTAAAAGTGAGTGGACAAAATTTGTACTAGACTTTTTTTTCTTGTAAAAGAAGAATGAATCTACCAAAATTGCATTTGCATTATTAATAAAAGCAAATGCCTTCTTTTTTTCTAAAATACAATTGGTCCATAGTAAATGAATATAACTGGTCCCTACCAAACAATAGTAAATGAATACAACTAATAAACCTATTTTGGTAAGCACAATTGACCATAAAATAATTCAAATCAACCATTCAAAGAACAATTCAATTGTGCAGTTAAAAAAAGATTCTTCACATGTGCTGTTAAAAAGTGACAAATATTGTCTGCTAGACCCCATACATATATCAACCCCATAAATCAGCCCCATGCATAGATTCAATATACATTTACTTTCCCCTTCCTTTTCCTCGTCCCTTTCCCCTTCTCCAAGAATACCTATTTCTTGGTCCACCACCACCTAACCAAGCCTCACCAAATTCATCATACGATGTTGTTGTTCTGCTTTGTCTTGTCACTCTTTTTTTTCCTTGCCCCTCCAAATTAGTTGGATTTCTTCTAGATCTACTTTCCTCCAGAAGATTTGGGTGTGCTTGTTCATCATTGGAAATGGTTGTGGCTCTACTTCTTCGGATCTCATTTAACAAATCATCAACACTTTGTATGAAGTCTTCAGTTCCAATCTCATTAGCTTCAGCTTCAGTGCCACCTGCTGCATCAGATTCAATGACATGCGCTGCAACAGATTCATTTATGTGTTCAACTACATCTGCTTGATTTGTTTCTTGTGCACCTCTAACAGTAGATCTTGTCCCTTGCTACAAAAAATTAGTTAGATTTAAATGACTAGATATAGATACAAGATACTACTATAAAAAATTGCAATTACAAAATACCTTTCGATGCCTAGCTTCTTGATTCAATTTTCTCTTTTGAGTTGGAGCCTTGGGTGGTATTTGGTCAGAATTTTGGACATTTTCTTCACTTTGTTTCTGTCGACACCATTTTATGTTATGTCCAACAACCTTGCATTTGGTGCAATGAATAACAACTCTTCTTCTTATCCACTTCCTTCCATCTTCTGTCTCGTAAACCTGCCTTTTTCTCTGTTTTTTTGGCCTCCCTGCCTACTTGTAAGCCCTAGGTGGATCTAAAATCACACCTTCCCTCTTGGCCACAAATTTTCCATTAATTGGAAACAAAACATTGTTGTACAATTTGCAAAATGTGTCAGTGGAGTAGTATTCATCAACTAAATCATGAGAATTTATATTTTTCTTATGTAGTGCTGTATGCCATGGACACATGGGATACCAGTCAATGCCTACAACTCACAACTACAGGTATTCTTCTTCAAATCAACAATAAATTGTTCTTCATTAGGTCCTTTTACTTGATAGGAGTCAAGTCCATTCCACAATGGCTCCATTTCCTAGAAAACAAAACCTGTTCCTCTATTTTTTCCCTAATTTTTGGTGTGCAAGTACTACTAGGTTGTCTCAACATCCAACACCTTCTGACTTGAATCCTTTTCATAACTAATTCTCTAATACCTTCTAGAATGGAAATAATAGGCTTATCTCTAACTTCTAGAATAAATGCATTGAATGACTCGCACAGGTTATTGCATAGCATATCTGACATGATATAAGTGGGGAAGAATGCTTTGACCCAATGTTCTGTCTAGGACCATTGACAACCCACTTCCATGCTTCATTGTCATATTCTTGCAGGTCATTCATAGCATTCTCGTACATCTGTTTGTTGCTGCTTCTAGCAATGTTCCACAGCTTGTCTTTCAGAATTTTTCCTCGGTGTAGCTTCTTGAAATTATACAAATGCTGAACACAGTATCTATGGTCAGCATTTGGTAAAATCTCAGCCAAAGCAGCATCCAATCCCTACAAAAAAGAAAAATAGAATGTTGAGTAATATGATTAAAAAATTTACATAAGTAAAAGTAAATTACCTTTTGTCTACCTGAAATGAATGTCAAATAAAGCCCTTGATTTGGTATTTCAAGATCATTAACCAACAATTGAAAAAACCATCTCCATTGTTCTGTGGCTCCTTCTCAACTACTGCCCATGCAATAGCCACTGATCATTGCTTCCATCAGTCACAATTGCAGATAGTATTTGTCCACGATAGGTGCCCTTCACATGACATCCATCAACTCCTATGATTGGCCTACAATACTTTAGAAAACCCTTTTTGAAGGACCTAAACAAATGTACATCTTTGAAATCTTGGTGCCTACCATGTTCCTGAAATCTTCATGTTCAATGACAACAGTTGAATCAGGGTGTGTTCGTAGTAGCTCTTCCCTATAATCCAAACAAGCTTGTATTGACAAGCATCATCCCCATCAATCATTTTCAATGTAATTCTCCTTGCATTATAAGCTGCAGTCCTTGAAATCTCACTCTTGTATTGCTCATCAATGTTCTGTCTAATTGATCTTGGTGGAATTCTTGGATTGACTCTTATCTTTTCTACATATTTTCTTGCTATCCATGATGATGTAATGTGTTTGTTCTTCCATTGATGATTACAATTGGTATGCTGCAAATTTAAAGTTTTCAGAACCAGATCATTTGTTTTGGTTGCAGCTTCCACACTTGCAAAGATAACCCACTTACATCCTTTTTTTGCAAATAGCTCTGACTCTCTTTGCTCAGATGACTTGAATCTACATGTCTTTCCTTCATTTATACAATAATTTTTTACTACTTCTTTGAACTCCTTGCTAATTCCAAATCTCATTCCTATTTTAAATGTGAGGTTGGACATATCACTTTTTGGATCAAAAAATGTATATATTTCTTCACAACCAAATCTGTACTCGGAGTTATCACTACCACTGATCAATCCTTTTGGTATGTGATCATCATCAAGCACATTGAAAGATGGTCTAGATGCATCATGTGTCTCATGCACATTTCCAGCTTCAGTTCTGCCAATTGCATTTTCAGCTTTAGTTCTTCCAGCAGCAGCCTGAGGCACATTTCCAGGTTGCACTTCCTCTTCATTTTCTACTTCATTGTCTACTTCATTTTGAACTTCAACATACTATTTATGTCCAAAATAATTAAATAATCTTTATCACAATAGTCTACATATCTCCATTTCCCCCCTTTGAATGACCTATATCCTCGTTCTTCCCACCATTCACCATCATAAAATATTTTTAAAGTGAACAAGTCATCATTAGGATATGTATTTAAGCAAAAAGAAAAACTTTTGTTTATAAAATAACATTTTAACATAATGAAACAACATTTAACAACATATTGCCTCACATAACGAAAAACGATTTACAAATGGTCCACCGGACATGCATTGGAAAATTCTCATTAAATACAAACAAAAATTCATTCCTAACAATAACCCACATAACAGAAAACATTTACCAGTGGACATGCAGTACACAAATAAATTTAAAATTTTCATTAGTTTCAGAAAAAATAGTATTCTACACCGACCCATACAATACAAGACAATAATCCATACAGGAGTTAACGAAACGTACCATATAAATCGTATGGATCAATATGATTGTTGTTCGTATGTCTGATTTTCCAATTCATTTTTTACCCTTGAAATTGTCGACCCGCTAAAATATACACTTCAACACCTCAAAAGATTGAAACTTTATTCTCCTAATAGTATCAAATATGGCTAATATGATGAAAAGATTCTATCTTCCAACTTAAATTTGAAGAAGCAAACATAAATCGAACAATGAAATCTTAGCGCTCAAAGTTTCTATATTTTTCTTTTAACACAAATATGAGGTTTTGTTTGTTTTGATCCTTGAACTTCCTTCTTTCATTATGTAATTTTTTTTATAATTTATTTTTAAATTTAAAAGACGGAAATGCCCTTGAGAATTAGACAGAAAATAAAGTTTGACGGAAATTTTGAACGGAAGTGCAAAAGATGTTATATTTGGTAGTTCGAGTGTTAATTCAACGGAAAAATAAATACAAGTGCAAAAGCTGAATTTTTGAAAAGTTTAAGTGTTAGTAGGATAATTTACCATTTTTATAAGCATTAGGCCATTTGAAAAAATGATTATCATACTAATGTTGAGTTATGTAAGATTGCAGCATAATTTAGTAGAGGGCCCATCAAATTGTTGCCTTAAATTTAGAATATAAGGTCCACATGTTGAATTAATATTTTACTTTGAATTTAAACCACCTCAAATAACAATAAAATACTTTACATTTGATGAGTATATTAATTAGGCGAAAAAAAGACAGCGCTACCCCTCGCGTAGAAGAATTGTGTTTCTTCAAACCAAGCATATCCCCTGGTACAAATTGGACTTGAGCCCATGTCCCAGGTTAACCCAATATAAGGAGAAAATAATTTTATTTTTTTTAACGGAAGAAATCCCTAAAAAATTTAATCAATCTCCATTTTTCTAAGCTTCTTGAATCTTTATTTATATTAGCTTTTTTTTAAAAAACATTATAATAAAGATGAAAAATCTTTATAACAAAAAAGATACTAACATCAAAGAACAAAATAAAATAGTCTAATTAATATTTTATTTAGATAAACTAAAATGTATAGAGAGAAATGCAACAAAAGATAAACATAAACTATAAAATTTCATTACATGAATTTCTCCTCCAATTTGAAGTTTAATTTAATACTTCCAACTGCAACCCTTTGAGATCCTGCATCCATAAATGACCCATAGAGTGGTTGGTCAACATGTATAAATTTATTTGGTTTTAGAAACATTGAAATTTTAACCCTACCAATAACAGAGACACTATTAGAGGTTCCTGAATTACCACCTACCAGTTTTTGTTTAATGACCTCGAAATCTCAAAATTCACCATTTGGAAAGTATGGAAAATCCATCACCGTATAATTATGCCATTCGATACGTGATTCTTCGCCAAAATTTTCCTCATCTTTGCAAATAAAATTGGTCCAAGTTTGACTGCGTTGTGCAAGCCCACAAATTGATACATCATAAATTCCTTCGATGTTGACTTCTGGATCTACAACAGTAGCAGCATACACATGTATGTAGAGAACATAATAAGGATGTATTTTTCCTTTCAGCTTCTCACTGCTAGCGTCCATCGAGAATGAAACCTCTTTCTCTGACCATGCACAAAAAGTGATTTTAGTTTTTAATACAAAATTAGTATTTTTAGAGATTTATTTATAGCGCGAACTTCATTTATGACGTATTTGTTTTTCTAATTTATAAAATTTGATTCATTTATTTGCAATCTTTCAAATTGCATTTTTTAAAGTTTTGAACAATATTATATACATTCACATTAATTCGTAGTATCAACAGAAAAAAAAAACATTTAAGATTTTCTGATCGGTGCTAACGTTTGAAGATTTTGATATTTGGGTAAAGAATTGATATTTTGCAAGAATTTAGATTATTACCTTTTATAGTAATATAATTGTTTTATTTATTAAGCAGAATGGATGAATATTTTGAACCTATATGTAATATTTTGATGGACTATCGAATAATTTAATAATATTTGTAGTTAACATGCATTAATTGGTAGTAATGTCCCCTATGAATATTATGATAATTTTCAAAGTAAAGTTAAAAGTAATGTTTATCTTACAAATTTTGAAATAAATTTTTTTGTATATTTGAAAACTAACATAAATTTTAAATATTAGTGTAAACTATGTGTTAACGAGACATATGGTTCAAAATTAATTAAAATCTCACATCGAAAGATGAAGTAAAATTGTCTAATATTATATAATATATATATATATATATATATATATATATATATATATATATATATATATATATATGAGTATTTCATTTGTTCTATTAGTATTGGACCTTTTGAAAAGGTATTTTATATCATTCTAATATTCACTTATGTAAAATTGGAACCCAATTTGGTAAGGGCCATCAAATTCTTGCCTTAATTCTAGAACATAAGGTCCACATGTTAAATTAATATTTTACTTTAAATTTAATACCACCTTAAACAACAATAAAATACTTTATATTTAATGAGTATATTAATTATGCGCACAAAAAAAAAAGACTTTACAGTGTCGTATCAAATTGCCAATCTCATGAAAACTTGATATTTTTTCTATGTTTATAATTGGACATATAACAATATTAATCTTAAATCTTGACAAATTGATAATTTCATGACTTAAATTATATAATTTTTTGTGATTTTATCTTTTTAAAAGAATTTCGTAAATTTTATATTTTATCTTTATAATTTTGACAAATTTTATTTTTTTGTTAATTAATTAACGATCAACTGTTTTAAAAAATTAATAATTATATTAAAAGGGTAAAAATGTCAAAATATTAATTCATGAAATTTTTTTAATATTAAAATGTCAACGCTACACCCCCCCTCTCTCTTCCCCCACTAGAAGAATTTTGTTAGGTCAAATCCAGCATATCCCCTGATACAAATTGCGCTTGTTTCAGAGTCGAGGAGAAATTAATTTTATTTTTTTAAAAAGGAAGAAATTCATAAAAAATTTAATCATTCTCCATTTTTATAAGTTTCTTGACTTTTTTTTTCTATAAGTATTTTTTTTAATTTTAATTATAATAAAGGTAGAGAATCTTTATAACAAAAAAGATACAAATATCAAAAGAACAAAATAAAATAGTCTAATTAATATTTTATTAGATAAAACAAAAGATGGATAGAGAAGTGCAACAAAAGAAAACATAAACTGTAAAATTTTATTCTCCTTCTAATTTGAAGCTTAATTTAATACTCCTAGCTGCAGCTCATCGGGATCCACCACCCACAAATGCCCCATAGAGTGGTTGGTCAACATGTATAATTTTATTTGGTATTAGAAACACTAGAATTTTAGCCATACCAATAATTGAGACATCATTAGAGGTTCCTGAATTACCACCTACTTGTTATAGTTTAATGACCTCAAAATCCATAAATTCCCCATTTGGAAAATATGGAAAATCCATCGCCATATATTTATGCCATTCGATACGCGATTCTTCGCCAAACTTTTCCTCTTCTTTGCAAATAAAATTGGTCTAAATTTTATTGCATTGTCCAAGCCCACAAATTGATACATCATAAATTCCTTCGATGTTGGCTTTTGAATCTACAATAGTAGCGCCATACACATGTATGTAGAGAACATAATAAGGATGTATTTTTCCTTTCAACTTCTCACCGTTGGCGTCCATCGAGAATAAAATCTCTTTCTCTCACTAAACACAAAAAGTTATTTTAGTTTTTAACACAAGATTAGTGTTTTTTTTAGATTTATTTATAGCGCGAGCTTTATTTATGACTTCTTTTTTAAAAAATTTATAAAATTAGATTCATTGATTTGCAATATTTCAAATTGCATTTTTTAAAGTTTTGAACAATATTATTGGTATATGTACACATATACCCCCACATAAATATCCTTTTCTATCTTTATATTAATTATCATATCACATCTAAGAAGATCAGGAGAATCCAACATATAATATCCCCTCTAAAAAAAGATAAATAAAGAAAATAAAGAAACAAGGCCCATGAGACAACTATAAAAATCCCGGAGATGAGACATAAGAATGAAGCGCAGAAATATGATTGCAAGAGAATAGAGAGAGAAAAACCAAGAATCCTTAGAGTCAGGCTACATCAATTATATATACACACGTTGACATTAATTTGCAGTATCAACGGGGAAAAAAACATTTAAGATTTTCTAATCATGTTTTTCTCTTATGAATGTACATAATCATGTTTTTAAAGTAAAGTTAAAAGTAATGTTTATCTTACAAATTTTGAAATGAAAATTTTTGTCTATTTGAAAATAGACATAGATTTTAAATGTTAGTGTAAACTATGTGTTCATGAAACATATAGTTCAAAATTAATTCAAATTCCACGGAAGATGAAGTAAGAATTGTCTATAATATATATATATATATGAGTACTTCATTTGTTTTAGAGAAAATTATCCTAGTAACAGTTGAACTTTCAAAAATCCCAGCTTTTGCACATGTATTTATTTTTGATTTAAACTAACACTCGAACTACCAAATATCACCTCTTTTGCACTTCCGTTCAAAATTTCTGCTAAACTTTATTTTCCGTCTAATTCTCAGGGCATTTTCGTCTTTTTAATTTAAAAATAAATTATAAAAAAATAAAAACTTTTTCCACCCATCACTCACTTGCAATATATTTGTTCATTCTTCTAAATCGTCTCCCCCTTCCCCTATCTATTTTTCAGCTATTTTTTTCAAATTACTTCGATTTAACATCAGATTGTTCGTTTCTTTCAAATTAAATCACTTATTTTTATGGAATATCCAATACCCAGTTGGCAAGAGCTGGTGTTACCCTTTGTTTTATCCCGAAATGAAATTGCAGTCGATTGGTTTTAAATTTTATCATATTTTCCCCCCAAAATTCCTAGTGGACAAGAGTTGCCATTACCATATTGTTATTGAGGTCGAATTTGTCGGGTAAGAACATCATGGACGAATCGAAATCCCTCGAGAAGATATTTTATTTGCCATAATGAACAGGTAACCCTATTTATTTCTGAATCAATGAAAACTTTACAAAACCCTAATTTTTTAATTTTTATTTATTAAAATTATATTTTGTTCATTAAGGTAGGAAGCAAAAGATGCAATTTTTTTCGGTGGTTGGATCCAATTATGTGCAGGAGATCCTCCGAAGCCATACTTGAGTTGCTTCAAAAAATTCGTACTTTGGAGGGTAACAGTGAAGTTACAAAAAAATTCTAAAACTAGAGACAAGCTACTGCGAGAATAATGGGGAAATTGCAATTTGGATTATTGCATATAGTAATAGCAAAGAAATTCTTCAATTGAGTGGGCATGATTTGTAGTTTTGCAAGGGAATACTAAAAGTGAGTGGACAAAATTTGTACTAGACTTTGTTTTCTTGTAAAAGAAGAATGAATCTACCAAAATTGCATTTGCATTATTAATAAAAGCAAATGCCTTCTTTTTTTAAAAAATACAATTGGTCCATAGTAAATGAATATAACTGGTCCCTACCAAACAATAGTAAATGAATACAACTAATAAACCTATTTTGGTAAGTACAATTGACCATAAAATAATTCAAATCAACCATTCAAAGAACAATTCAATTGTGCAGTTAAAAAAAGATTCTTCACATGTGCTGTCAAAAAGTGACAAATATTGTCTCCTAGACCCCATACATATATAAACCCCATAAATCAGCCCCATGCATAGATTCAATATACATTTACTTTCCCCTTCCTTTTCCTCGTCCCTTTCCCCTTCTCCAAGAATACCTATTTCTTGGTCCACCACCACCTAACCAAGCCTCACAAAATTCATCATACGATGTTGTTGTTCTGCTTTGTCTTGTCACTCTTTTTTTTCCTTGCCCCTCAAAATTAGTTGGATTTCTTCTAGATCTACTTTCCTCCGGAAGATCTGGGTGTGCTTGTTCATCATTGGAAATGGTTGTGGCTCTACTTCTTCGGATCTCATTTAAAAAATCACCAACACTTTGTATGAAGTCTTCAGTTCCAATCTCATTAGCTTCAGCTTCAGTGCCACCTGCTGCATCAGATTCAATGACATGCGCTGCAACAGATTCATTTATGTGTTCAACTGCATCTGCTTGATTTGTTTCTTGTGCACCTCTAACAGTAGATCTTGTCCCTTGCTACAAAACATTAGTTAGATTTAAATGACTAGATATAGATACAAGATACTACTATAAAAAATTGCAATTACAAAATACCTTCTTTCGATGCCTATCTTCTTGATTCAATTTTCTCTTTTGAGTTGGAGCCTTGGGTGGTATTTGGTCAGAATTTTGGACATTTTCTTCACTTTGTTTCTGTGGACACAGTTTTATGTTATGTCCAACAGCCTTGCATTTGGTGCAATGAATAACAACTCTTCTTCTTATCCTCTTCCTTCCATCTTCTGTCTCGTAAACCTGCCTTTTTCTCTATTTTTTTTTTGCCTCCCTGCCTACTTGTAAGCCCTAGGTGGATCTAAAATCACACCTTCGCTTCTTGGCCACAAAGATTTTCCATTAATTGGAAACAAAATATTGTTGTACAATTTGCAAAATGCGTCAGTGGAGTAGTATTCATCAACTAAATCATGAGAATTTATATTTTTCTTATGTAGTGCTGTATGCCATGGACACATGGGATACCAGTCAAGGTCCACAACTCACAACTACAGGTATTCTTCTTCAAATCAATAATAAATTGTTCTTCATTAGGTCCTTTTACTTGATAGGAGTCAAGTCCATTCCACAATGGCTTCCATTTCCTAGAAAACAAAACATGTTCCTCTATCTTTTCCCTAATTTTTGGTGTGCAAGTACTACTAGGTTGTCTCATCATCCAACACCTTCTGACTTGAATCCTTTTCATAACTAATTCTCTAATACCTTCTAGAATGAAAATAATAGGCTTATGTCTAACTTCTAGAATAAATGCATTGAATGACTTGCACAGGTTATTGCATAGTATATCTGACCTGATATAAGTGGGGAAGAATGCTTTGACCCAATGTTCTGGTCTAGGACCATTGACAACCCACTTCCATGCTTCATTGTCATATTCTTGCAGGTCATTAATAGCATTCTCGTACATCTGTTTGTTGCTGCTTCTAGCAATGTTCCACACCTTGCCTTTCAGAATTTTTCCTCGGTGTAGCTTCTTGAAATTACAATACAAATGCTGAACACAGTATCTATGGTCAGCATTTGGTAAAATCTCAGCCAAAACAGCATCCAATCCCTACAAAAAAGAAAAAAAATAGAATATTGAGTAATATGATTAAAAACAATTACATAAGTAAAAGTAAATTACCTTTTGTCTACCTGAAATGAATGTCAAATAAAGCCCTTGATTTGGTATTTCAAGATCAATAACCAACAATTGAAAAACCATCTCCATTGTTCCGTGGCCTCCTTCTCAACTACTGCCCATGCAATAGGCCACCGACCATTGCTTCCATCAGTCGCAATTGCAGATAGTATTTGTCCACGATACGTGCCCTTCACATGACATCCATCGACTCCTATGATTGACCTACAATACTTTAGAAATCCCTTTTTTGAAGGACCTAAACAAATGTACATCCTTTGAAATCTTGGTTGCCTACCATGTTCCCTGAAATCTTCATGTTCAATGACAACAGTTGAATCAGGGTGTGCTCGTAGTAGCTCTTCCCTATAATCCCAAACAAGCTTGTATTGACAAGGATCATCCCCATCAATCATTTTCAATGTAATTCTCCTTGCATTATAAGCTGCAATCCTTGAAATCTCACTCTTGTATTGCTCATCAATGTTCTGTCTAATTGATCTTGGTGGAATTCTTGAATTGACTCTTATCTTTTCTACATATTTTCTTGCTATCCATGATGATGTAATGTGTCTGTTCTTCCATTGATGATTACAATTGGTATGCTGCAAATTTAAAGTTTTCAGAACCAGATCATTTGTTTTGGTTGCAGCTTCCACACTTGCAAAGATAACCCACTTACATCCTTCTGTTTTGCAAATAGCTCTGACTATCTTTGGCTCAGATGACCTTAATCTACATGTCTTTCCTTCATTTATACAATAATTTTTTACCACTTCTTTGAACTCCTTGCCACTTCCAAATCTCATTCCTATTTTAAATGTGAGGTTGGACATATCACTTTTTGGATCAAAAAATGTATATATTTCTTCACAACCAAATCTGTACTCGGAGTCATCACTACCACGGATCAATCCTTTTGGTATGTGATCGTCATCTAGCACGTTGAAAGATGGTCTAGATGCATCATGTGTCTCATGCACATTTCCAGCTTCAGTTCTGCCAGTTGCATTTTCAGCTTTAGTTCTTCCAGCAGCAGCCTGAGGCACATTTCCAGGTTGCACTTCCTCTTCATTTTCTACTTCATTGTCTACTTCATTTTGAACTTCAATGTCATCTGTAAAATAGTTACCATCCAAATTAGAATCATTATCATCTTCCTCAACTTCATTTTGAAATAGAATGTCATCATGGTAGTATTCATTGTTATCTGTAAAATAGTTACCATCCAAATTAGAATCATTATCATCTTCCTCAACTTCATCGTCCATAATTTTATCAAAAATACCACCATCATCATCTCTAGTGCATTCATCTCCAACCTCATCATCTCTAACAACATTATGCACTTCATTTTCCATTTCACCTTCACAATTCATCTCCACTTGTGTAAGTGTTTCTTCATGATCAACAACCTCTTTTGGTTTCATTTCAACCAAATCAGCATCTATTGTTTCTTCAAGTTGAGACTGGTCTTCATGTTGAACAGCCTCTCCTCTTTCCATTTCAATTTCAACATGAGTAAGAGTTTCAATCGGTTGACTGTTCATATCATCATGTGCCCCAGTTCGTTCTACCTGAACCATCTCAGACTCACTCAATGTAGCATGTCATTCAAGTAGTAAAGGCTTCACAACTCCTTTGAATTGTTTACTTTTTCCAACATGAACTTGCTCTCTAATTGGCTCCTCTATTTCTTCAATTATAACTGAATTTTTCACTGCAGGTTTTTTCATGTCTGGCTGATTTTTTAGAATATGTATGATGCTTTCAGCTTCCCTCCCTTCTGCATAAAATTCAATCACCTTGAATCTAAGAACCCAACTGCACATTTCCAACACATCTTCATCCCTTGATACTAATCTCAAACCATCTTTAAATGTTCCTACTGTTTCTAGGTAAGAATATAGCATTGTCTGCTTGTTGAACCTGGTGATTTCATTCAACATACGATTTATGTCCAAAATAATTAAATAATCTTTATCACAATAGTCTACATATCTCCATTTCCCCCCTTTGAATGACCTATATCCTCGTTCTTCCCACCATTCACCATCATAAAATATTTTTAAAATGAACAAGTCATCATTAGGATCTGTATTTAAGCAAAAAGAAAAACTTTTGTTTATAAAATAACATTTTAACATAATGAAACAACATTTAACAACATATTGCCTCACATAACGAAAAACGATTTACAAATGGTCCACCGGACATGCATTGGAAAATTCTCATTAAATACAAACAAAAATTCATTCCTAACAATAACCCACATAACAGAAAACATTTACCAGTAGACATGCAGTACACAAATAAATTTAAAATTTTCATTAGTTGCAGAAAAAATAGTATTCTACACCGACCCATACAATACAAGACAATAATCCATACAGGAGTTAACGAAACTTACCATATAAATCGTATGGATCAATATGATTGTTGTTCGTATGTCTGATTTTCCAATTCATTTTTTACCCCTGAAATTGTCGACCCGCTAAAATATACACTTCAACACCTCAAAAGATTGAAACTTTATTCTCCTAATAGTATCAAATAAGGCTAATATGATGAAAAGATTCTATCTTTTAACTTAAATTTGAAGAAGCAAACATCAATCGAACAATGAAATCTTAGCGCTCAAAGTTTTTATATTTTTCTTTTAACACAAATATGAGGTTTTGTTTGTTTCGATCCTTGAACTTCCTTCTTTCATTATGTAATTTTTTATACAATTTATTTTTAAATTAAAAAGATGGAAATGCCCTTGAGAATTAGACAGAAAATAAAGTTTGACGGAAATTTTGAACGGAAGTGCAAAAGATGTGATATTTGGTAGTTCGAGTGTTAATTCAAAGCAAAAATAAATACAAGTGCAAAAGCTGAATTTTTGAAAAGTTCAAGTGTTAGTAGGATAATTTGCCCTTTATTTTATAAGCATTGGGCCTTTTGAAAAGGTGATTATCATACTAATGTTGAGTTATGTAAGATTGCAGCACAATTTAGTAGAGGGCCCATCAAATTGTTGCCTTAAATTTAGAATATAAGGTCCACATGTTAAATTAATATTTTACTTTGAATTTAAACCACCTCAAATAACAATAAAATACTTTACATTTGATGAGTATATTAATTAGGCGAAAAAAGACAACGCTACCCCTCGGATTGAAGAATTGTGTTAGTTCAAACCAAGCATATCCCCATATCCCCTGATACAAATTGGACTTGAGCCCATGTCCCAGGTTAACCCAATCTAAGGAGAAATTTATTTTATTTTTTTTAACGGAAAAAATCCCTAAAAAATTTAATCAATCTCCATTTTTCTAAGCTTCTTGAATCTTTATTTATATTAGCTTTTTTTTAATTATAATAAAGATGAAAATTCTTTATAACAAAAAAGATACAAACATCAAAGAACAAAATAAAATAGTCTAATTAATATTTTATTTAGATAAACTAAAATGTATAGAGAGAAATGCAACAAAAGATAAACATAAACTATAAAATTTCATTACATGAATTTCTCCTCCAATTTGAAGTTTAATTTAATACTTCCAACTGCAGCCCTTTGAGATCCTCCAACCACAAATGCCCCATAGAGTGGTTGGTCAACATGTATAAATTTATTTGGTTTTAGAAACATTGGAATCTTAACCCTACCAATAACAGAGATACCATTAGAGGTTCCTAGATTACCACCTACTTGTTGTAGTTTAATGGCCTCGAAATCCAAAAATTCACCATTCGGAAAGTATAGAAAATCCATCACCGTATAGTTACGCCATTCGATATGTGATTCTTCGCCAAACTTTTCCTCATCTTTGCAAATAAAATTGGTCCAGGTTTGATTGCGTTGTGCAAGCCCACAAATTGATACACCATAAATTCCTTCGATGTTGGCTTCTGGATCTACAACAATAGCAGCATACACATGTATGTAGAGAACATAATAAGGATGTATTTTTCCTTTCAGCTTCTCATTGCTTGCGTCCATCGAGAATGAAGTCTCTTTCTCTGACTATGCAGAAAAAGTAAATTTAGTTTTTAATACAAGATTAGTTTTTGGAGATTTATTTATAGCGCGACCTTCATTTATGACTTTGTTTTTTTAATTTATAAAGTTAGATTCATTAATTTTCAATCTTTCAAATTGCATTTTATAAAGTTTTGAACAATATTATATACGTTCACATTAATTCGTAGTATCAACTGAAAAAAACATTTAAGATTTTCTTTTCTGATCCGTGATGACGTTTGAAGATTTTGATTTTGGTAAAGAATTGATATTTTGCAAGAATTTAGATTATTACCTTTTATAGTAATGTAATTGTTTTTATTTATTAAGCAGAATGGATGAATATTTTGAACTGATATGATTATATGTAATATTTTGATGGACTATCGAATAATTTAATAATATTTGTAGTTAACATGCATTAATTGGTAGTAATATCCCCTATGAATACATATGATAATGTTTCCAAAGTAAAGTTAAAAGTAATGTTTATAATTGGACATGTAACAATATTAATATTAAATATTGGCAAATTGGTAAGTTAATCGTTTAAATTATATAATTTTTGTGATTTCATCTTTTTAAAATTGTTTTTGATAAATTTCATCCTTTATCTTTATAATTTTGGCAAATTTCATCTTTTTTTTTTGTTAATTGATTGACGGTCAACGGTTAGTCAATTGTTTTAAAAAATTAATAATTATATTAAAAAGGTAAAAATGTCAAAATATCAATTCAATTGGTTTCATAAAAATAACCTAAAATTTTCATCTCCACAATCTTTTTCTTCTTCTTCTTTTTTTCTTCTATCCTTCCTTCATTTTCTTCTTGTTAGGGCTTTATATTCTTATGATTTGTAAATATTTATCCCCTTTCTTCTTCCTTCATCCATTTATTTCTAATTCGCATAAGAACCGTATAAACGAGTCGAGTCGAACCGAGCAGGGGATGTTTGAGTTCACTCGTTTATTATTTTGAACAAAAATTTGTTCAAGTTCCTTCAATTATCTTTTTTTTTGCTCGAATTCGAACTCGAGTTCGCTTGTTTAAGTTTAAAAGTCTTTCAAATTCAAATTGATGTACCATGGCGCCAGTTAACATTTTGAGATGGTTAGCAGATACGATAGTGATGTCGAGATGGTAGAGCTCCGATGGCAGTCTGATGCGGGGTTGTTGCCAATGCAGATGATCAACGATATTGTATGTCGGAGTTTGTAATGCGCAAACGGTTCATGGTTCAAAGTATCTGTATCACTAATCCATATCAGTATCGGGTGACTATGTCGTTGTATCAGTTGATATAATTTTTGTATTTAATTTTTTAAAAAATATTTAAATATAGTTTTTTGAAAATAAATTATTTAAATATTTTATATAAAAATAATACAATAATTTTAATAATAATTAATTTTTAAAATAAAATATAATGATAAATAAAAATAAAATAATATAAAACTAGCTAAATAATTAATCCACCCCAAAATTTAATTATTGATATAATATATTGAATATATATTGTTTCCCCGAAAATTGTGCATAATATTAATATATATATATATATTATATATATATATATATAGATATATATATTTTTGATTTTTTTTATTTAAATATATATATATATATTGAGTCAAGATCGAGTGATGATCGAGTCGTACCGAGTTACAGGCGAGTCGGATCGAATGGTATCATGTTAGTTTTTGCTCGTATCTTTGTCTCAGTCAGCTCTAAGACTTTGATGATACAGTTGCTATCTTAACTATGAGTTCGAGAATGACCAGAATTTCTGAGGAAGAGTGCAGATTTGGTGAATAGCATATTGGGACAAGAAACAATGAATTTTTTTTAATATTGAAATGATAACGCTAGCCCCCTTCCCCCACTAGAAGAATTGTGTTAGGTAAAATCTAGCATAATCCCTGATACAAATTGAGCTTGAGCCCAAGTCCCAAGTTAACCCAACTCGAGGAGAAATTAATTTTTTTTTAAAAAAGAAATTCATAAAAATTTAATCATTCTCCATTTTTCTAAGTTTTTTGACTCTTTATTATATAAGTGTTTTTTTAAAACATTTTTTAATTATAATAAAGATGGAAAATCTTTATAACGAAAAATATATAAACATCAAAGAACAAAACAAAATAGTCTCTTAATATTTTATTTAGATAAAACAAAAGATGGATAGAGAAGTGCAACAAAAGATAAACATAAACGGTAGAATTTTATTATCCTTCTAATTTGAAGCTTAATTTAATACTTTCCAGCTGCAGCCCATCCGGATCCACCACCCACAAATGCCCCATAGAGTGGTTAGTCAACATGTATAATTTTATTTGGTATTAGAAACACAAGAATTTTAGCACGGTCAATAATTGAGACACCATTAGAGGTTCCTGGATTACCACCTACCTTGTTGTAGTTTAATGACATCGAAATCTAGAAATTTCCCATTCGAAAAGTATGAAAAATCCATCACCGTATATTTACGCCATTCAATACGCAATTCTTTTCCTCTTCTTTGCAAATAAAATTGGTCTATGTTTTATTACATTGTCCAAGCCCACAAATTGATACACCATAAATTCCTTCGATGTTGGCTTTTGGATCTACAACAGTAACTGCATGCACATGTATGTAGAGAACATAATAATGATGTATTTTCTTTCAATTTCTCACTACCGGCGTCCATTGAGAATAAAGCCTCTTTCTCTCATTATACCAAAAAGTGATTTTAGTTTTTAATACAAGATTGGTGTTTTTTTAGATTTATTTATAGCGCGAGCTTATTTATGACTTCTTTGTTTTTTTAATTTATAAAATTAGATCCATTGACTTGCAATCTTTCAATTGCATTTTGTATGTTTTGAACAATATTGTATATATACACGTTGACATTAATTTGTAGTATCAACAGAAAACATCATTTTAGATTTTCTGATCATGTTTTTCTCCTATGAATGTACATAATCATGTTTTCAAAGTAAAGTTAAAAGTAATGTTTATCTTACAAATTTTAAAATTAAAATTTTTGTATATTTGAAAACAGACATAGATTTTAAATGTTAGTGTAAACTATGTGTTCATGATACTATGGTTCAAAATTAATTCAAATCGAAGAATCTGATGAAGTAAGAATTGTCTAATATATATATAGGGTAAATTATCTTAGTAACACTTGAACTTTTCAAAATATCACTTCATTTGCCGTACAAAATTTCTGTCATACTTCATTTTAAATAATTAAGGTTTTATTTTAGGGGTAATTTTGTCATTTCACATAATTATTACAAATCTGAAAAATATTTTATTATTGCAAAGATTTGATCCTACAACTTCACAATTAATTAAACTATGTCTACCACTAGGACAACTATAAATATATTAATTATATAAAACTTATATTTTATATTGTAATTACACAAATAATAAATACGCATTTTATATTGTAATTATATTTTATATTTTAAATATAAATTATATTAAATATAAACATTTTCAAAAATATATTATCAAATGACACAATTCAAACCACAAGTTTTGTTGTTGTCACCTTCTTCAAACCTTGCACTGAAGCTCTTCTTCAACTCTTTCGTTTCAAATTCGTCACCTTCTTCAAACCACGCGACTAACTAAACCATGAATTTGGAGTTGTTTTTTTTATATAATGTTATTGTTGACACTAATTCATGTTCTGCGATAAATTCGAAACGAAAGAGTTAAAGAAGAGCTTCAGTGCAAGGTTTGAAGAAGGTGACAACAATTGAATTGTGTCATTTGAAAATATTTTTTTGAGAATGTTTATATTTAATATAATTTATATTTAAAATATAAAATATAATTACAATATAAAATATAAGTTCTATATAAATTAACATATTTATAGTTGTCATAGTGGATAGATATGATTTAGTTAGTCATGTAATCGTAGGATCAAATCTCTGCAATAAAAAAATATTTTTTAGATTTTTAATAATTAAGTGAAATGATAAAATTACCCCTGAAAATAAAACTTTAATAATTTAAAAAGACGAAAATATCCCTAAAATTAGATGGAAAATAAAGTATGACAGAAATTACGGAAGGGCAAAAAAGTGATATTTTATGAAGTTGTGTTAGTTTAAAGCAATAATAAATACATGTACAAAAGCTAAATTTTTAAAAAATTAAAGTGTTACTAGAATAATTTACCCTATATATACAGACGTGCGGGTACTTCATTTGTTCTTGGACCTTTTGAAAAGGTGTTTATCATCCTAATGTCTATGTAAAATTGTAGCCCAATTTAATAGAGGGTCCATCAAATTGTTTCCTTAATTTTGGACCATAAGGTCCACGTGTTAAATTAAAATTTTACTTTAAATTTAAACCACCTCAAATAACAATAAAATACTTTACATTTAATGAGTATACTAATTATGCGATAAAAGTGACTTTGCCAATCTTATGTAAAGATCATTTTTTCCTTTGTTTATAAATATTAATAAATTTATGATATATAAATAAAAAGAAGTTCCGCTGCCAAGATTCGTACCTGGATTGTCTGATGCTTGTATTAAGCTGTCAATTTTCATTAGTACAAGCATCACCTTGGAATTCAAGAAAGTAACTTCTTGCTGAAAAACCTCCCAACCACCTTGGAATTCAACATTTCAATGATTTTCTCAGATTTAACACATGTAGGTATCTTCTATTGTAACCAAAGAATTTACTAGAGAGAGAAAATGATCCATGAGTTCATAAAAAGTTTCATTCTTCAAAACCCTAATCTCCAAAAGACTAATTTCTTTTAAAAAAATAAAATAATAAAAAAAACTTTTTTAAGTCAAGAAGACATTGTTTTAAGGGTAAATATCCTTACTTCTTACGACTGAGAAGTCGTGAGTTTATACACGATAGAATCATATAGGAATTTCAATTAAAATAATAATAAAATTTTATATTATTCATATGACATATGAACAATTAATCATAAATGTGGCAACTCGCACTATTGTCACCATTCAAACATATTCCTTTTTTTTCCTATCTTATTTTTTTTTTCTAATTTATTTTTTTTAATAATAATTTTATAAAATTATATATTATACAGTAACATAAAATATAATATATATATGTATACAATACTATATAAATATATAGTAGCATAATATTATATGTTTTACTAATATCATACACTAAATTACAATATTATATCGAATAATAATTTCCTTCAACATTTCATATTTTAGATCAATATTGTTTTCCAAAAAGAAATTATAAAATTATTTGGAGAATTCTTAATACAAAATAATGTTGTTAGTAGGTGCCTTTTTATTTCTCTTAATTTAGAGAGAAAGTAAGAAGGAATTGTTCAAATCAATCTATTTTTAGTTATCATCAAATCAAGTAATAAATGCCTTAAAAAGTGTTGAAATTTAAACAATGAAGTAAAATATTTAACTAAAATTGCTCCCAAACACACACCTATTCCAATTTAATTTTATTGTCTTTATGTGTATATAAACTCCCCCAATCTATTCCTTTTTTCATCACCCAAAACAATAAAAACCAAATAAATTTATAAAAAATAACCAAAAAAAAAAAAAACAAAAAAACAAAAAAACAAAAAATGGCTGTGAAAATTAGTTTTGTTACATTCACAATTATTCTCTTCATAACAACATTTACAAGCGAAGCAAGTAGATCTCCTTCACCAGAAATCTCACCGTATATTTCGCCGGCAACGTCACTATCACCATTGTCGTCGCCGACGACGACTTGCGAGTTTGAGAAGATAGCCAAGCAAATGGGCGGCATAAACGAAGAAACAAGCGAGTTCATCAAAAAATACCTACTATCACGGATGGACAATAAAGACAATATGGACGAGAAAAGCAAAGAGTGTTTGAACAAGATTTACTATACTTACAAAGGGGCACTTAAAATCGTCGAATACGCTATTAACGATTTTAGCTTGAGAAGGTATTCCACTGCGATTAAGTCTCTCAAAAGTTACCAAAAGACAATTGCTTCGACTTTGGACTGCCCTGAAGACACGGATTTAATCCCTGTAAATCCTGAGTTTAAAGGAATGAAGGAATGGACTTATTATAGCACTGAAGTTGTTATTAATGGAATAAAATCTTGCGGCATCGATTTATTAGAATTATAATAAATTTTTTAAATAAAAAAATAAAAGAGAGAGAATTTCTCTGAAGATATATGATGGCAAATTCATGTCCATCTTATTTTATTTGTTACTTTTTAAAGAAAAAAATAATATTTGCAACAAATTGTAGAAGAGGTTTCAAAAGTTGTTTTTAGATATTTTTGTTAGTTATTTTAATTAAATACAATTTTTTTTAAAAAAAAAATCTTTCATCTTGCTTATTTTTCTCTTATATATATATATATTTTGAATTTTACTTCAAACTTTTACACTTTTTTGGATTGCATGATATGTATAATAAAGTTTTGGTTCCTGCCAAAATAAATAAATAATAAAGGTCTTTTTACTGGCTAGCCTTATTTTCTCATAAATTTTTTTTCATAAATTTTTTTAAAAAATTACTAATTTTATTTCAAAGAAAAAAGAATAAATTAAAAGAAATATTACTGACATACTAAATTATAAAAGTAAATATAGTTTATCTTTTATTGTATGAATTTAAATTAATTAAAAGAATAATTGGTGACTTTGGTCCCAAACAAATTTATGTTTGGCAAGCTTAGCCCCAAAATATATTTTTTTAAGTTTTAAGGTGCCAAACTTTTTTTTAAGTGAACAATAAAATTCACTGGACGAATTCTGTCAAAAATATTAAAAATTTAACGAGTTTTAAATTTAATTAATTAAAAATAAGGATAAAAAATTTATTACAAAAGGACAAAATTAAAAATAATATTTAAACAAAATAATAAAAATGTCCTCACATTTAAAATTTAAAATTTTAAAAATCTATCAAATTCTTCATCAATCTTATCTTATTCGAATATAAATCAGATTTTTATAGTTTTCTTACATTTTTAAAGAAAAAAATATTAAAAAAAAAGAAAAGAAAAAGAGCATGAACAGTTTTTTTTTATTAATAATAAATATTTTTCTCTTAACAAAAATATTTTAATAGAAATATTTTTTTTATAAAGATTCTCTTTTTCTTTTCTTTTGTTTCTTTCTTCAAAGATGTCAGAAAATGATAAAAAGTTTATTTGTAGCCGGAGAAGAAAAGAATTTTGATATTCTTATTATTCTGATAGATTTTTTATTTTTAAAATTTAAAATATAAAAATATTTTTGTCCCTTTATTTAATTTTTTTTTCTTTCTTTTTATACGTAATGAATTTTTTACCCTTGTTTTTAATTAGCTAAATGTAAAAATCGTTAAATTTTTAGGGGTTTTGACAGAATCCGTTGAAAATGACATTATTGTTCACTTAAAAAAATGTTTGAGATCTTAAAAGTTAAAAAAATTATTTTGGAACTAAACTTGCCAAACATAAATTTGTTTGGGACCAAACTTACCAATTATTCTTAATTAAAAATATCGAAAACTTTTCCAACATAGTCTTATTAATTAACACTGCAAAAAATTTGTAATGATATTTATTGCGACTTAGGTTGTAAAACAAATTTTTAATTTATTGTAAAATAACAGCAAAATTTAACATTATCGTATAATTACTTTTATAATATTTTTTTATAAAAAACTAACTAATTATTTACTGTTAAAAATTTAATAAAAAGATAAAAGTTCCTTTTGAAATAAAAAAGATAAAAATTATTAAAATTATAAAAATAAAAATGAAATTATATAAAAAATTTAAAGAAAGATAAAAGTCACAAAAATTATAAAATTCAAAGACTGAAATTTACTAATTTATCAAAATTATTATTAAAAAAATTTAACCCATAATTTTTTAATCTAAAATTGAGATATTATTTAGTGTCGTCTGATCATAATTCAAAATAAGTTTTGAATCTTCAATTCTTCAAATGATTCCTCAAAATATATACTTCTGGAAATTATAATATCTAAAATTAAAATTTTATAACTAATTCGCATAAAATTTTATATTAAATTTTAAAAACTTAAATATTTCAAAATTTTAAAAAAATAAAATCAAAGATATTTATTAAAGATATGTTTTCTTTTTAAAAATAAATATTCAAATATATAGTAATTTATTGAAAATTATCTTTTCAAATACATCCTAATCATTTTACCCTAATTTCTTTTCCAAATCCTAACATTCTTTTGCATACATCATTCTTTTTCTACTCTCATTAGATGTCTTAATTCTAACATCAAATCTAAAATCAAATTCTTACCTTAAAATTTTTAGAATTTATTTTTCTTTATATAAAGATACGAATTATATTTTATTTGAAATAATTATAAATATATTTCTTGTATCATCTTTTGTAAAGACAGATCTATTAATTCTTATGGATCAAAATATCAATGTCGCAAAACTCCTGTCTGATCCAATCAAGCGTCCATGAGAAGAAATTCTTGAATCTGACATTTTAAAAGAAGTTCAAGATTTTACGACAAAGAAATTAACCGTAATTGTCAATAAATTCTAACAGTGCTTTTGTAAGACATTAAAATTGATTTATTTGATTACTCTTTCACAACTTATTGTATGTAATTAAAAACATATATTCATAAATTTAGAAAACAAGTTCTATTAAATTAATGGGTCATGATAAAATCTCCAACTCCTCAACTTCCAAAAGACTGTTTCAACATAAAACTTGTCTCTTTTTTATTTTTGGACACACACATGTATGTCACAAGTACAGTGAGATCAATGACTTGAGGTTGTTGCATTAAGATCAAAGGCCAATCCAGGGTCACAGTTATAATTGGTATGTTACTTTCTCTTCTACTGCTCTGGAAATTATTAGTATAAGATGTTGTGAATCTTTAGAAGAATCAATGACTTAATCAAGAAATCCTCTTCCTTCAAGGCCTCCAAATTATAAAAATGAATAAAAAATTTAAATATGATAATTTTTCTTTTTATTTTTATCTTTTTAATTTAATTATTTTTTATATAAATAAATTTTTATTTTTTTTATAAATATTGGCTATTAGTTGATCCTCAAGGATGAAATTGACCAAAATTAATAAAATAAGGAATAAAATAACATAAAAATTTTAAATAGAAATGAAATAACAAAAATTATATAGTTTAAAGGATAAATTTTAATTCGGTAGATTGGGGAGTTCTAAGGCGAATAATTGAGAGTTCAAATCCTCCCGCATACCAAATCTGGATTAGTCTCACCGAAAAGGTGAGGACACCGGGCGCCCAAAGTGAATATAAAAAAAAAAATGAATCTTTTTGCTAATTTACTTGTATTTTTATGAGTAAACATTAAATCAAGTCTAGGCATACCTTAAAATGTGCTAAAATCTAAAAAAAAAGAAAGTTGTAACATAAACTAGAATTGCTCTCAAACACACTAATTAATTAACATTATAGCGTTCATATGTATATAAATAGCCCCCAATCTATTCTCTGAGAATAATTGCAGAAACCACCACACGTAAAAGGTGGTGAGAGTTTTCTATTTATAATCATTTACAAATAAAATAAGATCAAAATAGATTACAAAGAATCATTTATAAATCAAATAAGATCAAAATAGATTACAAAGAATCATTTACAAATCAAATAAGATCAAAATAGATTACAAAGTAGAAGGAAAATAGTAGTAAACGGATACAAGATATTATCCGATAATCAAGGGTCAAACATGATACATATGGTAAACCGTAAAGGGCGGCTAAGTATCCTTAACACCCCCCCCCCCGCAAGCTAAGCGTCAGATTGGAGCAAACGTGAAGCTTGGATCTGAAAAATTCAAAGAGAGGTCGAGAAACACTTTTGGTGAAGATGTCAGCAACCTGGAGATGGGAGGGCACATACTGTGTGCGAAGTTTGCCAGCGACAACAAGTTCCCGAAGGAAATGATAATCTAATTCAACATGCTTGGCCCGCTTGTGAGAATGGGATTGGAGCTTAAAAAAATAGCACTTTTGTTGTCACATAAGAGCAAGGGCTGCTGTGGAATGGGGACCTTGAGGTCATGCAGAAGATGCGTACGCCAAAGAAGTTCAGCAGCAGTTATGGCAAGAGCACGATACTCATATTCACAGCTGGAGCATGAGATAGTAGGTTGCTTCTTGGCACTCCAAGAAACGAGATTGTTACCAAGATAAATAGAGTAGCCGGATGTGGAACGACGAGTATTAGGACAGCCAGCCCAGTCAGCATCCGAATAAGCCACTAGCGCACTAGGAACAGTGGATGGACGAAAGGTAAGGCCAAAGTGGAGTGTGCCCTTAACATAGCGAAGAATACGCTTGACAGCAAGAAAATGATCTGCAGTAGGGGCATGCAAAAATTGACTGATAGAATTGACAACATGGGCAATATCTGGACGCATAATGGTCAAGTACTGAAGGGCGCCAACAAGAGATCGATAGATTGTAGGATCAGAGAAAGGACAACCAGCAGCAGTCAGGTGTTGAGAAATAACCATGATGGTGTGGACTGGTTTGCTATCGAGCAACTGAGCAACTGATAGAGAGTAAGAATATCTCGAGCATATTTTAACTGACTGATAAAGAGACCATCAGGAGTGGGTGAAGCTTCAAGACCAAGAAAGTAACTGAGAGAGCCCAAATCCTTGGTAGCAAACTCAGAATGAAGCTTGCGAGTAAAGCTGTCAAGAAGAGATGGGTTGTTGCCAGTAACAATAATGTCATCAACATAAAGAAGTAAATAAATAAGGTTAGACTGCTGATGAAAGATAAAAAGTGATGTGTCAGCACGACTGCAAGAAAAACCAAGTGTGAGAAGAAATGAGCTGAAACGCTGAAACCAGGCGCGAGGAGCTTGCTTTAAGCCATAGAGGGCTTTCTTTAATAGACAGACATGAGTGGGAAAGCGAGGATCAATATACCCAGGAGGTTGTTCCATATGAACATGTTCAGTAAGAGTGCCATTGAGAAAAGCATTCTTGACATCAAGTTGCCGAAGGGGCCATTTATTGGTGACAGCAAAGGAAAGCACAACATGGACAGTAGTAGCTTTGACAACCGGACTGAAAGTGTCAGTGTAGTTGAGACCAGGAACCTGAGTATAACCTTTGGCAACAAGACGAGCCTTGAGATGCTCGACGGATCCATCTGGCAAATATTTAGTGCGAAACACCCATTTAGAGCCCACGATGATTGTGTTGGCAGGGCGAGGAACCAAAATCCAAGTGCCATTTTGTTGTAAAGCGCGAACTTCCTCATCCATGGCAGCAAGCCAAGCAGGATTCAAAAGCCAAGCAGGATTCTTAGAAGCAGATTTGAATCCTTTTGGCTCAGTGGATGCAAGAAGAGCAGAAAGAAGTCCAGATGAGCCCAAAACACCAAGATTTGCTGGGTGATGAGTCTTGAAAATACCAGCTTTGGCTCGTGTGATCATAGGATGAGCTTCGTTAGAAGTAGTCCTCGGAGCCTCTTGGGGCAGATCATGAAAATCAAAAGGAAAAGGGAGGGGTTGGACGACATCGCAACTATTAACTCGGTAGTCGCCCACAACGACCAAAGAATACAGAAAATCCTCGAGAAACAGATTTACGACCTGGTCGTAGAAACATCTGGGACCCGAGAGTTCAATGAAGAAATCATCAACCCCAAGTATCCTCAGCAGCCCGTCAAAGTCGGCAGGAAAATACCCAGTGCCCTCCAGCAAGATATCATCAACTTCCTTAAAAACCACCAGGACAGCTTCGCCTGGTGTACGAAAGACATGCTTGGCATTGACGCATCAGTGGCAGAACACGCACTTAGCATAAATGCCAAATGCCCGCCGGTAAGACAGAAACCCAGACAGTTCGGGGAAGAGAAAGTGCAAGGCATGAAAGAGGAAGTAGAGAAGCTACTAAAAGCGAGCTTCATCCACGAAGTCAAGTATCCCATGTAGCTGGCAAACGTGGTAATGGTTAAGAAAACCGACAGAAAGTGGAGGATGTGCGTCAATTACACCGATCTCAACAAAGCCTGTCCCAAAGATTGCTATCCGTTACCTCGGATCGACGCTCTCGTCGACTCCACTTCGGGGTACGAACTTTTGAGCTTTATGGATGCTTTCTCAGGATACCACCAGATCAAAATGAAACCAAGTGACCAACTCCACACTTCGTTCTGAGCTGCGGGAGCTATATACTGCTACCACACAGACAGTAGTAGCTTTGACAACCGGACTGAAAGTGTCAGTGTAGTCGAGACCAGGAACCTGAGTATAACCTTTGGCAACAAGACGAGCCTTGAGACGCTCGATGGATCCATCTGGCAAATATTTAGTGCGAAACACCCATTTAGAGCCCACAATGTTTGTGTTGGCAGGGCGAGGAACCAAAATCCAAGTGCCATTTTGTTGTAAAGCGCGAACTTCTTCATCCATGGCAGCAAGCCAAGCAGGATTCTTAGCAGCAGATTTGAATCCTTTTGGCTCAGTGGATGCAAGAAGAGCAGAAAGAAGTCCAGATGAGCCCAAAACACCAAGATTTTATGGATGACGAGTCTGGAAAATACCAGCTTTGGCTCGTGTGATCATAGGATGAGAGCCTAAGGAAGAAGAGGAAGGAGCAGCAGGTTCAATAGTGGGCAGATTAGAAGCCGAGTGTGGCAAAGAGGAACCTGTAAGAGAAGTATCAACCTGCATAGACTCATCCACAAGGTCAGAACAAATATCACACGGAGAGGAGCTGGACCGAGAAATGTGCGGTGAAGGAGGGGTAGGGGGGCATGGATCAATGTGGTAAAGACGCAGTTCCAAGAAATTTGAAATATGAAGAGAGGAAAGGGGTTGGGCCTGGGAGCTAAGTACAACAGGAGAGTGAGTTTCATCAAATTGAGCGTGGTGGGTGATGTAAAGCCTAGTGGTGGTGGGATCAAGACAACGAAACCCTTTATGAGAGGGACTATAACCCAAGAAAATGCAAGGAATGCTGCGGGGAGAAAGTTTGTTAAGCATATAATCACGCAAGCAAGGATAAACATGACAACCAAAAGGATGAAAATTGTCATAATGCGGAGAGTAGCCGTATAGAAGTTCAAAGGGTGACTTACCTCCAAGAAGTGGAGTGGGCAACCGGTTGATGATATAAGCTGCAATGCTGAAAGTGTCAACCCAAAAACGAGGAGAAAGATGGGAGTGGAAGAGAAGGGCCAAGCCAGTTTCAGTCACATGACGATGTTTTCTCTCAGCACGGCCATTTTGAGCAAGTGTATATGGGCAAGAGAGTTGATGATGGATGCCAGAAGTACGTAAGTGATCTTTGAAGCAAGTGCTAGTAAATTCGGCACCTCCATCGCTTTGAAAAACTTTGATACCAGCAGAATGTTGGTTTTCCACGAATTTTTGAAATTGAAGAAAAATATCAAAGAAATCAGATTTAAATTTTAAAGGGTAAAGCCAAGTGAATCGGGAATAAGCATCAATAAAAATAACATAGTAAAGAAAACCTGAATTGGACTTGACGGGAGAAGGACCCCAAAGATCACAATGAATAAGATCTAACACATGAGACGACCTATGTTCATTGCGGGAATAAGGCAATAGATGATTTTTCGCAAGTTGACAGGTACTACATAGTGATGGGAAGGCAATAAAGACGTAAGAGAAAGATGTCCTTTTTTATTTAAAAAAGAAATAGCAGAATAATTCACATGACCCAGACGAGCATGTCATAAATCATATGAAGTACGTAGAGATTTATTTTTAAGGACTGAAATAAAGGCAGAGTTGCCGCGCTCCAGCACATATAGCCCTCCATCCCTTTTACCGGTCGCCACTACCCTTCCTGTTTGACGATTCTGGATAGTAAAAAGATTATTAGTAAATGTAACGGAGAAAGGAAAATCAGACATTAATTTACTAATTGAAAGAAGATTTTTAGTGAGATGAGGGACAACCAAAACATCTAATAAGTGAATATTTGGAACCGGAGAGAGAGTACCAGTGTGGGTAATGGGTAGAGAGGTACCGTTTCCAATGATCACAGAGTCCTTACCCGTGTAATTTTTGGACTGATCCAAAATAGATGAATCGGTGGTCATATGGGCCGAAGCCCCAGTGTCCAAAAACCAATCAGCAGCCTCGGGTCCAGCAATAGAACATGACGTGTTGAAAGCTTTGGCAAGGTGAGCAGCAGAACCAGTCCAAGCATACTGTTGGTTACAGCGGTCAGCATAATGGCCCTCCGTGCGACATATTTGGCAGCGAGGTGGTCGACGACCCTGACCAGAGTGGGTTCATCCTCGGTTGGAAGAGTTATTTCCATGGGAATGAGACCGACCTCGCTGGTTGCTACGGGAGGTAGCGTTGTTGCCATGGGTGCGGCCACGATTAGTCGCTGTGAATGCCGTAGGAGTGGAGTCAGAAGACTCAAGGGAGCGCTGGAACAACTCAAAGCTTTCGGCTTTAGAGACTAAATCTGCAAAACAGGGGAGAGGAGTGAGAGACATTTGAGCAGTAGAAAAACTTGAGAAGTCGGTGCCGAGTCCACGAAGGAACTAGTGCACTTTGTCAGTGTCCTCGACGGGTCTACCAATGGCATGAAGCTGATCACAAATTGTTTTGAAGGTACAGGCATACTCAGCAACAGGTTTGGTGCCGCGTTTCATCAGTTGCAAGTCATCCTTGAGTTTCAGTTCACGTGCTTTCGAATGATGGCTGAACGTAGTCTCCAACGCGAGCCAAACATCACGGGCAGTGGAGAGACCAACGACGACAGCAATGGCTTCCTCGGTGAGGGAGGAGAGCAGGAGACAGAGAAGCCGTTGATCGGCTGCTTTCCAAGCCAAATATTTTGGGCCGAGTGTGGTAGAGTTTTCTGGTTCAAAACGAGGTGGTGAAACCAGAGTTCCATCAACGTAGCCCAGCAGGTCTTGATTCTCAAGGAGAGGGAGAAGTTGTCATTTCCAGAGAAGATAATTGGAGGAAGAAAGCTTGATGGTGATCATATGGATTAGAGTGTTGAAAGGAAGGAGATGAGAAGAGGATTCGGAAGCCATGGAGAAGAAGGGATCGGGGTTGCTAAACCGGAGTGGCTCTGATACCATGAGAATAATTGCAGAAACCACCACACGTAAAAGGTGGTGAGAGTTTTCTATTTATAATCATGTACAAATAAAATAAGATCTAAATAGATTACAAAGAGTCATTTACAAATCAAATAAGATCAAAATAGATTACAAAGTAGAAGGAAAGTAGCAATAAACGGATACAAGATATTAGCCGATAATCAAGGGTCAAACATGATACATATGGTAAACCGTAATGTACGGCTAAGTATCCTTAATATTCCCTACTTCCATCACCCAATAACCAAAAAGGAAAAAAAAAAGAAAGCTTCGAAAATTAGTTTCACTTCATTTACAGTTCTATTATTCATAAAATGTTCAGATCTAAGCAATGAAGTAAAATATTTAACTAAAATTGCTCCCAAACACACACCTATTCCAATTTAATCTTACTGTCTTTATGTGTATATAAAGACCCCTAACCTATTCCTTTTTCCATCACCCAAAATAACAAAAACCAAATAAATTTATAAAAAAAAACCAAAACAAAAACGAAAATTGGCTGTGAAAATTAGTTTTGTTTCATTCACAGTTATTCTCTTCATAACAACATTCACAAGCGAAGCAAGTAGATCTACTTCACTAGAAACCTCACCGTATATCTCGCCGGCGACATCACCATCACCATTGTCCTCGCCGACAACGACTTGCGATTTTGAGAAGATCGCCAAGCAAATGGGCGGCATAGCCTAGGAAACAAGAGAGTTCATTAGAAAATACTTAACATCACGGATTGACAATAAGGACAAAATGGATGAGAAAAATAAGGAGTGTTTGAACAAGATTTCTCATTCTTACGAAGGGGCTCTCGAAATCGTCGAATATGTAATTCCACAATTCCACTACCCTAGTGGAATCCTTATTCACCCACAATTCCACTACCGTAGTGGAATCCTCCTCTCTCACTCTCTATACACTAGCTCACAGCTTCTATATATATAGATACATATGTATAGCATAGGCAGGCAGACAATGTAAAAACTTCATTAGATTACATGGTATCAGAGCCAATTCCACCTCCCAATTCTTGAACAGCCCCCATCTCTTTCTCAACTTTAGCTTGCATCTCACGAAGAGCTACAGCTTCTTCTTCCATCACCTTCAAGCGCTTCTTCATCTCGTCCAAATCCTTAGCTGCATCATCGTCTCCCGCGGCCATATCAACATCGTCGTGGTTACCATCCATATCCCCTTCCATCTCACCTTCATCGGGGATTTCCCCTCTGAAAACCTCGTGCTCTTCTTCGTCCATATCTCTCATATATTTTCTTTCCACCTCTTACTTCCTTCAATTCTCCATTTCTCCACCAGATCCATCCAGTTTTTTTTTCTTCAATTTCAGCCGCCTTCTTCTTCAGTTCAGTAACACTCTGATCAGGTGTAATTGTCGGCTTAATTTTCTTAACCGCAGACGAAGTTTTGTCACTGCCACTCAAATTCAAATTTCCAGAATCTTCTACTGCACCGTTAGCAGACTCCACCTGCCACTCAAATTCAAATTTATATATATATATATAAATTAATTAATTTAAAAAAAAAAAAAAAATTCAGGCGACGTCGTTTACTATTCTATTAATTCCACCATTTACTATTTTATCATTTCATGCATATGGTCGGTTAATCCGCCTGAATATAATTATTGCATCTATATATTATATACTGTATCTATATAATATATGATCTCAATTTTTTATTAATTTTTTTTTTTTTACCGTTTATCATTTTATCATTTCATGCATATGGTCGGTTAATCCGCCTGAATATAATTGTTGCATCTATATATATTATATATTGTATCTATATAATATATGGCCGGTTTAACCGCCTAAATTAATCTGTAATTTTTGTGTTCTTTCTTGCTTCCAGCCTCTATTTTGATATCTGTTCTACCCTCAAAACTTTCTTCAATGGCTGACACACCCTCATCTCGCTTCTCTATCACAAATCAAAACACCATCTCTGTTACTCTTGATTTTGAAGACTCTAATTATCAATACTGGACAACCTTATTCCTCGTTCTCCTTGGACGCTTTGCCCTCGACGATCACCTTGACAGCACCAAAGCACCACCCTCTACAGACCCTTCCTATACCTCTTGGAAACAATTAGATTACCTTATACTCTCTTGGATCTACAGCACCATATCAAAAGACCTCTTCAAACAAGTACTCAAGAAAGACACCACGACCGCCGCAGTATGGAAATCCCTCAATGACCTCTTCACCTCCAATAAAGAATCCGAGCCCTACAATTGGAAGACAAATTCCGTCTCCAAAAGAAAGGTACCCTCTCTATCATGAGTATTGCTCACTAATGAAAGACCTTGCAGACCAACTTGGTGATGTTGATCATCAAATTTCAGACAAATCACTCATCCTCACTATCCTCCGGGTTTACCATCCGACTATGACACTCAAAAATCCACCATCCCCCTCCAAAAACCCCCCTTCCCATCTTTCTTAGAAACTGAAAATATCCTCCATGCCAGAGAAATACATTAAAAAACAAGAATTCAAAGCATCAGACCTGCCACCGCCCTGAACACACCACCACCACCACCCTTTCGCTGTCCCAAGCCGTCCTCTCTGCTCTTACTGTCACAAATATGGACACTCCCATGATGTCTGCTACTCTCTCCATGGTTATCCACCCTCTCGTGGTGGACGCTCCTCTCGTAGTGGCCGTCGCGGAGGATATCGTGGTGGCTACCATCATCAGCCGCATTACCCACAACCTGCTGTCTACACGCCACCGCGTAACACGCCTGCCTCCGCCGACCCGACAGTTCTCTCAACCACCGACTGCTTTCCGGGCAACCAACAACAGATCCGGCCTTCTTGGCCCAAGACCCACCTTCGGTCTCTCTACCTTCATTCCCTCTCACCGAGTTTCTCAAGATGCAAACTCCTTTCAGCAACTTCATCAAATGGCATAACTCTCTCTCTCCTCATGTGCCTTTTAATAACCCTATGACTCAACAAGGGTTGATAAATCAATTTGACAATCTTGCCCTTCAAGTTCCCAATGACACATGGTACATGGATTCTGGAGCATCTTCCCACATGGCATCCAATGCAGGTATCCTTCACACTCCTTTCAATTTTAGTAATTATGCTCATCCTGATATTGTAGTTGGTAACGGTTCCACCTTACCTGTTTCACAAATCGGAAATTCCCAATTACCCTCTCATCCTAATTTAAAACTCAACAATATTTTAATCTCCCCTCCACTGGTCAAAAATTTAATTTCTGTCCGTCAATTCACTAAAGACAACAATTGTTCAATAGAATTTGACCCGTATGGTTTTTCTGTCAAGAACCTCACCAACCAAGTCGAGATCTTCAGATGCAATAGCCACGGAGACCTTTATCCAGTCACCAACCTCAAGAATCATTCATCACTCCTCGCCTATCCACGCACCTCTACTTTATGGCACCGAAGATTAGGTCATCCAGGTTCTCATGTTTTTCAATTTCTAGTTTCAAATAAATTCATTGATTGTAATCGAAACTCATCTTTAGATATTTGTGATGCCTGTCAATTGGGAAAACATGTAAAATTGCCTTTTAATAATTACTCCTCCCCTACCTTTGCCCCTTTTGATATTATCCATGCTGATTTGTGGACTTCACCTATTTACAGTGTTACTAGTTACAAATACTACCTTGTCTTACTTGATAACTTCACCATTACTCTTGGGTCTATCCTCTACGTCACAAATCTGAAGTCTATGCTAAATTTCAAGACTTCCATGCCCTGATAAAAACTCATTCAATTCTCAAATAAAAGCCTTTCAATGTGACCATGGAAGAGAATTTGACAATCAATCTTTTCAAAAATTCTTTGCTTCCCTCGGTATAATCTTTCGTTTCCCTTGCCCACATACCTCTCAACAAAATGGTAAAGCTGAACGTATCATTCGAACATTAAACAATATAAGTCGCACCCTCCTTTTCCAAGCTCGTCTCCCTCCGTCTTTCTGGGTAGAGAGTCTCTACATGGCTAATCATTTACTTAACCTCACTCCCACAACCACAATTAATTACATGACTCCCTATGAAAAACTCTTTCATAGCCCACCTACTTACTCTCATCTACGAGTCTTCGGCTGCCTATGCTATCCCAATACTTCTGCTACCATGCCCCACAAACTTGCCCCTCGTTCTCGTCAATGCATATTCCTGGGTTTTCCTGCTTATCACCGTGGTTACAAATGTCTGGATCTCGACACCGGCAAAATTATCATATCCCGCCATGTGGTCTTTAATGAAAATTGTTTCCCCTACTCTTCTGCTCCCCTAGACACCTCCACTTATGATTTCCTCGAACCTCATGACTCGCCCTCACCTGCCTTCCACCTCCCCACCAGCATCTATTCTCTCCCGCACCTACAATTAATAACCCTCCTAACCCCACTCCTTCCCAAGCCACCACCACAAACTCCTCATCTTCCCCTCCCTCATCTCACCCAATGGTTACTCGTCGAATGACAGGCAACCTCAAACCTCGCATCCTAATGAACCTCTCCACTTCCACCATATCCCCCATTCCTCATTCCTACAAACAAGCCCTAAAAGACTTGAACTGGACCAAAGCAATGCAGGATGAATATAATGCTCTAATTGAAAATGATACATGGGATCTTGTACCTTGTCCTACTAATGCTCCTATTGTCTCTGGAAAATGGTTGTATCGCCACAAATTCAATTCAGATGGCTCTCTTGAAAGACATAAAGCTCGTTGGGTAGTTCGAGGATTCACCCAAACTCCAGGGGTGGACTTTGATGAGACTTTTAGCCCTGTTGTGAAACCTGCCACCATTCGCACTGTCCTTAGCATAGCTGTTTCCCACAATTGGCCTATTCATCAAATGGACGTTAAAAATGCTTTCCTTCATGGGGACATCAAAGAAACCATTTACTGCCAACAACCTTCTGGTTTTGTTGATCCCTCTCATCCCAATCATGTCTGTCGTCTGAAGAAAGCTCTTTACGGCCTCAAACAAGCTCCCCGGGCCTGGTATCAAAAATTTGCTAGTTTCATCACCTCTATTGGCTTCACCAGTACCAAATCTGACTCCTCTCTCTTTGTCTACAACAAAGGTTCCCACATCGCTTACTTACTACTCTATGTTGATGATATCCTTCTCACTGCCTCCTCAGACACTCTCCTACGTGACATTATGACTCTTCTCTCCAAAAATTCTCTATGAAAGATCTGGGCACTTTAAACTACTTCCTGGGTATTTCCGCAACTTTCACCAATAATAGTCTCTTCCTGACTCAAGATAAATTTAGCAAAGAAATCCTCAAACGTGCCGGTATGGACTCATGTCATTCTGTATCCACCCCGGTTGACACTAACCCTAAACTCTCTGCAAACTCTGGGTCACCAATACCCAATCCTACGACCTATCGCGAACTTACTGGAGCCCTCCAATATCTCACCTTCACTAGACCTGACATAACCTATGCTGTGCAACAACTTTGTCTCTTTATGCATGACCCCCGAGAGCATCACTGGCAGGCTCTCAAACGTGTCCTCCGATATGTTAAAGGTACTTCTTCATACGGCCTTTGGATACACCCCTCCTCTACTGACCGCCTTGTTGCTTATTCTGATGCTGATTGGGCTGGTTGTCCTGACTCTCGCCGATCCACTTCAGGATTCTGTATCTTTCTTGGTGAAAATTTAGTTTCTTGGTCCTCTAAGCGCCAAACTACTGTCTCTCGCTCCAGTGCTGAAGCTGAATACCGCTCTGTTGCTAATACTGCTGCCGTGTTGTTGGTTAAGAAACCTGCTTACCGAACTTCTATGCCCAGTTTCCCAAGCCTCAATTATTTTCTGTGACAACATCTCAGCAGTCTACCTTTCTGGAAACCCGGTTCAACATCACCGAACCAAACACATTGAGATCGACATCCACTTCGTTCGTGATCTAGTCTCCATTAATCAAATTCGGGTTCTCCATGTTCCTTCCTCCTCTCAATTTGCGGACATCTTCACCAAAGGTTTGCCTAGCTCCCTGTTTCGACAATTCCGCTCCAGTCTCAGCATACGGCTTCCTCCCGCTTCGACTGCCCGGGCGTGTAATTCCACAATTCCACTACCCTAGTGGAATCCTTATTCACCCACAATTCCACTACCGTAGTGGAATCCTCCTCTCTCACTCTCTATACACTAGCTCACAGCTTCTATATATATAGATACATATGTATAGCATAGGCAGGCAGACAATGTAAAAACTTCATTAGATTACAGAATACGCTATTGACGATCTTAACTTGAGAAGATATTCCAATGTGATTAAGTCTCTCAAAGGTTACCAATCGACAATTGCTTCGACTTTGGACTGCCCTAAAGACACGGATTTGATCTCCGTAAATCCTGAGTTTAAAGGAGTGAAAGAATGAGCTTATTATAGCACTGAAGTTGTTATTAGTGGGATAAAATCTTGCCACAGCGATTTATTAGAATTATAACAGATTTTTGTTTTTTTTAAATAAAAAAATAAAAGAGAGAATTTCTCTGAGGATATATTATGGAAAATTCATGCCCATCATATTATTTTGTTACTTTTTTAAGAAAAAAAAGTAATAACTGAGGTTTCAGAAAATTTTTAAGATATTTTTGTTAGTTATTTTAATTAAATACAAATATTTTATTTAAAAAAAAAATCTTTCACCTTACTTATTTTTCTCTTTTATATATATATAAACCTCATATTGCCATAGAATTAATACAAAAATGTCAAACAATTATGTACTCAATTCAAATTATCCTAACTACTTAGAGTTTAATTCATAATTTTAACGTTAGATAAAATATCTGAGGAGGAAAATAATTACATTAGTGCCACAGTCGTGGAATTTATATCGGAGTCACATAACTTGCCATGTCATCGGCGCGAAGTCTAGTTGACCCCGAAGCTGGCTATACTAACGATGACTTAATTTGCACCATTATACATCGAAGTATAGATAGGTCTGAACTTCGGCGAAGTTCCTATTTATATAAAATGCCCAAAGAAAAGTAAATGAAGAATAATATAATGATTCAATCCCGAATATCTGATTTTCGAGAAGAATTTTTGAATATTCGAGGAAGAACCGATAATTAGTCACGAGTCTTATTTAGCTCATTGAAGATGGATTAATATCTTGAAATTTAGACAAGTGTCAATTTACGAATCGATCAAACCGACATGTGTTTATATGACTCATCCAAGTAAAGTGAAATATAATTTATATTTAACACAGTAAGGTGAAAAAGATAAATCTTTTTTTGATTTTTTGAAAGATATATTTCTTACTTTCAATATCTTTCTAAGAAAATCATTGGAGAGTCGTCTCAAAAACACCTCTAATGGTCAACAAGTTTTAAAAGTAATGATCAACAAATTTTAACAGTTCGTTTGCGGGATATTGAAGTTGATTTATTCGATTACTCTTTCGCAACTTATTATATGCAATTGAAGACATATATTCTTCTTCATAAAGATGAAATTATAGTAGGTATAATAAAAATAGTGAAAGTCGATTTGGTAGAAATATGTATATATTACTATATTGTAGCTCTGCCATTATAAAAGTCTTTCTTTTTTACTTCAAAGATGTAATAGAAGATTTTTATACGAAAAATTCCTATGTGGCTGCAGGTAGAGATTGGTATTTGGTTCATGAAAATTAGTACATTTAATAAAAAAACAAACACTGATTTCATCTATCCATGACGATTTGGTTGCATATATCTGTATGTATTCGGTTTTGTAGAATGTCATTAACTCCTATGGGAGGGGAAAGCTGTTAAAAACTATTTGCTGGGATATTTTTGGTATGCTGAATTTGTCCTGTCTTTATTATTTTTATTATTTTTATTATTACAATATTACGAGCAATGAAAATTTAAAATCTTCATTAATTAAAATTTATAAACTTCTCAACAACAATAAAATTTAATTACATTTGAAAACTATTGTCAATTCTTAAATCTTTTATAAATTATTAAATATTTTTTATCTTATTAAATTTCAAATTTTTAGTAAAATAATCCAAAATATTTAAATTTTATTGTTAGATTGATTGGTCTTGATAAACTATAACTCCTCAACTTCCTCTACATAGGAAATAAAGACTATTTCAACTTAAAGCTTTTCTCTTTTTAATTTTTGGACACAGACATTTATGTCCGAAGTGAAGTGAGGTCAATGAGTTGAGATTGTTGCATTAAGATCAAAGGTCAATCTAGGGTGACAACTGCGATCAGCATGTTAATTTCTCTTATACTCTTTCTCGAATTATTAATCTCAATTGTTAGTGAATATTTAAAAGAAGGGTAAATTATCCTAGTAACACTTGAACTTTTCAAAAATCCATCTTTTGCACTTATATTTATTTTTGCTTTGAACTGACACTTCAACTATAAAATATCACCTCGTTTGCCCTTCCGTCCAAAATTTCCGTTAGACTTCATTTTCCATCCAATTCTTAGGGGCATTTTCGTCTTTTAAAATCATTAATATTTTAAAATTATTAAAGTTTTATTTTTAGAGATAATTTTATCTTTTCATAAAATTTTAAAAAATCTTCTTAAATTGAGGGATTCGATCCCTCAACCACACAAATGACAAAATTATATTAACCCACTGGAGCAACTATTAACATGTTAATTTATATGAAACTTATATTTTATATTGCATACTAGATGATGCCAAAGTAAATTTAACATAATTATATTTGTGAATCCCTAGATTTGAACTACAACCGTATAAACAATAAATAAGCATTTACTATTTGGACAAATACAAAAATTTATATTATTTGAAAATTATATTAAATATAAAGATTTTGAAAAAATATTTTATCCAAACAACACAATTTAAACTAATTGACTTCCTAGTCATTCCCTTCCTCAAACCTTAAATTTATTTATTTTTAACTTTGAATTCTTTGCAAAATACAAATTTGAGGCTTTTTTACAATGATATTATTACATTATTAGTGTCAGCAATGACATTGTATAAACAAACATCTCGAAATTCATGTTCTGCGACGAATTTGAAACAAAAAAAAGTTAAAGAAGAACTTCAGTGCAAGCTTTGAGAAATGTGACAATAACAAAAACTTGTGGTTTGAATTGTGGCGATTGATAATATTTTTTTGAGAATGTTTATATTTAATATAATTTATATTTAAAATATAAAATATAATGGCAATATAAAATATGTATTTATTATTTTCATAATTATAATATAAAATATAAGTTCTAAATAATTTTATATATTTATAGTTGTCCCCGTGGGTAAATATAATTTATTTAGGCGTGTGGTTGTAAGATCAAATCTTTGAGATTACAAAAAATATATTTTTCAGATTTTTAATAATAAAGTGAAATGACAAAATTATCTTTGAAAATAAAACCATAATAATTAAAAAATGCTCATAATTGTAAAAACACGAAAATGCACATAAAGTGAAATGACAAAATTATCCCTAAAAATAAAACCTTAATAATTTTAAAAGACGAAAATGCCCCTAAGAATTGGATGGAAAATGAAGTCTAACGAAAATTTTAGACGGAAGGGCAAAGGAGGTGATATTTTATAGTTCAAGTGTCAGTTCAAAGCAAAAATAAATACAGGTGCAAAAGCTAAATTTTTGAAAAGTTCAAGTGTTAGTAGGATAATTTACCATTTAAAAGAATTAATAATTCAATCAAGAAACATCCATTACCACCGCCTTGGTGTTTTAAAGAAGAATAAAAAATTCATATATGATAATTTTTCTTTTCATTTTTATCTTTTTAATTTAAATTTTTTATATAAATAATTTTTATAAGTGTTAATTATTTAATGATAAAAATATATATAATTTAAATGATGAAATTTGTCAATCTATATATATTTTTATCAGTAAACAATAAATCAAATTTAGGTATGCCTTAAAAAGTGCTAAAATCTAAAAAAAGAGGAAGTTATAACATAAACTAGAAATGCTCTCAAACACACACATATATCCCTAATTCATTAACATTATAGCGTTCATATGTATATAAATAGCCCCCAACCTATTCCCTACTTCCATCACCCGAAAACAAAAAGGGAAGAAAACAAAAACAAAAACAAAAATAGAAAAATGGCTTCAAAAATGAGTTTTGCTTTATTTACGATTCTATTATTCATAACAACATTCTCAATCTTCACAGGGGAAGCAAGTGTATCTACCTCTCCGGCACCGTCACCATCGTCTTCTTCGTCATCATCGGAAACAACTTGCGATATGGATTACCTTAACCGTCACATGATCGCCATAGCCGATCAGACAAAAGAGTTCATCAGAAAATACCTAAAACCACGTGATGAGGAGAAGGACAAAATGGACAAGAAAAACAAGGAATGTTTGTATAAGAGTTTCAAATCTTACGAAGGAGCACTTGGAATCGTCGAGCACGCCATCGAAGATCTTAAATTGAAAAGGTATTCAAATGTGATTAAGTCTCTCAAAGGTTACCAATCGACGGTTGCTTCCACTTTGGTTTGTCATGAAAGTGCTGATTTGATTTCTGTGAATCCTGAATTTAAAGGAATGAAGGAATGGGCCCATTTTAGCGCTGAAGATGTTATTAACAAGCTAAAATCTTGTTGTAGTGATTTATTAGAATTATAGTAATTTTGAAAAATAAAATAAAAAGAACGAGAATGTTCCGAGTATGATTGACGGCAAATTCATGCCAATAGCATGTCTGAATGGTAGATTTATTCCACCTTTTTTACGGGTTGAGAGTAATTTTAAGTTACAATTTCCTTTTTTAAAAATATTGTATTATATGATACTTATAATAAGTATTGTAATTAGTGAATAAATAAAATAAAATATTTAATATATTTTTAAATATTTTCTAATTATAAAATTTTTTCAAAAAAAAAAATCTTTAGACTTTTTATCTTTATTTATTTTGAACTCATAATTTCTCAAAATAATATAATAAATAAGGGTCTACAACTAAAGTGCACCTTCTTAACTATTTATGGAATTTAATAAATATTCATGATTTTATTTTCTTTCTTTTTTTGGTTATGAGGATGACACTATTAATAATGTAACTCTTTAAAATAAAATCATTTTACACTTTAACTATTTGTATAAATTATATATAAATAAAAAATTACATATTTACTATTGTCTTTTATTGCTATAATAGATATAAGAATTACATTAAAAATTTAGTTTTTTTAATTAAAAAAAAATGAATCAATTTGACTTTATAATGAAATCATGACTTTTTAAAATTTAAATAATCATGTTACAAATCGAGTTATAACTTTTTCAAAAAAAAAAAATTTATTTTTTGAATTAATTAAACTATCACAAATTTTATTTACATTGATATTTTATATAAATATCTTAAAGGATACTTTAAGAAATTGAAAGTTATTCGTCATTTTGTTTTGATGCTATTGATGCAAAATCAGACATGTATTTACTAATAAAAATAAGATAATTAATAATTAAATTAATTTTAAAAAATTAATATTATTTAGCTCTTACATTTAATCTAGAAAGATACCAATATGAGCAACATGTTCATGAAAGACTTTGGGCATCAAAGCTTTAGTCAGCGGATCCACAATCATGGAGTTTGTCCCGATATGTTCTATAGATATCAAATCACTTTGTTTTGACTTTGATGTGTTCCTATTGTTATTGGAATACAAGACTGCTGAGTTATTGTCACAGAATAACTTGAATGGTCTTTTAATGCCATCTACAATTTGCAGCCCAGTGACAATTTATTAGCCATATTCCATGGTTGGATGCCTCATAACAAGTTATAAATTCTACCGCCATAGTAGAGGGAGCAATGAGTGATGGTTTAACACTCTTTAAGAAACTGCTCCTCTAACAAGCAAATAAATATAGCCTGATGTGGATTTAAAACTATCTTGGGATCTAGCAAAATCAGAGTCAAAATACCCTATGATCTCCAATTGTGAGCATGTACTCTTTTGTTCTAAAGATATCACATTACCCTTTTGGTTGCTTTCCAATGATCCATTCCTGGATTGTGTAAATATATGCCCAATACCCCAAGAATATACGCAATTATCTGGACGCGTACAAACTTGAGCATACAGCAAACTTCCTATTGCCGAAGCATAAGGAATATTTTGCATTTCTTTAATGTCAAGATCATTCTTTGGACATTGTTTGAGATAAAGTTTATCTCCTTTAGCAACATGAGTATCAATTAATTTGCAATCTTTCATGCCAAATCTCTTTAAAATTCTTTCGATATAATTCTTTTGTGATAACCCAAGAATACTTCGAGAACGATCTCGATGTATTTGTATTCCGAACATAAAAGATGCATCACCAAGATCTTTTATGTTACAAAAGAATAATCGAATAAATCAACTTCAATGTCCCACAGATGAAGTATTAAAATTTGTTGACCATTACGATTAATTTCTTTGTCGCAAAATCTTGAAACTTCTTCCCAAATGTCAGATGCAAGAATTTCATCCCATGGAGGGTTGGTTGGATTGTACAAAAGTTTTGCAACACTGATATTCTGATCCATAAGAATTAATAGATAAATGTTTACAAAAGATGATATAAGAAATATTTTTGGAACTGTTTATGATAATATTGAATTAGATTATCTTTATACAGAGAATATTTCTAAATATTTTAGGTAATAATTTAATGTTAGATTTGTAGTTGAATTTGAAAATCTAATGGGATTAGAAAAAGAATAAAAAAAAATTACCAAAGAAATTAGGGCTTTGAATTCAAAGTATTGCTAATTAGGGTAGAATAATTAGGATGTATTTGGAAAGATAATTATCAATAAATTATGATATTTTTGAATTATTATTATTTTTTTAAAAAAACAAATCTTTAAAAATATTTTTAATTTTTAATATTTTTTTTTAAAAAAAAAAAATCTGAACTCTTTAATTTTTTTTAAAAAATTAAAAATAAAATTTTTATGCAAATTAGTTATAAAATTTTAACTATAGATATTATAATTTCCACAATTTTTTCCTTTTCCAAATACATCATGTTTAATATTATGATCAGAGTCAAGAAGGCATTTATTTATGACTAAAAAGTTAAGTATATAAAAATTAATATATCAATTGTAAATTAAAAAATTAACTAACTAAAATATCTAAAAACAACTTATGAACACTGCTGCAAATATTACTTTTTTTCTTAAAAAACTAACAAACAAATATGATGGGCATGAATTCGCCATCATATATCTTCAAAGTAATTCTTGTTGGATTTATTTTAATAAATTCTATGGGCATACATGTCATTTAGTGTTATTATAATTTTATTCAATTCAATTAAAGTGATCTAATAATATTTGAATGAGTTAATATACATAAGATAAAAGTATGAGCCCATAGAAACCCTGATTCCTAGTCTGTGATGGGTTAGGTAGGGATAATATATATTTATTAGTTATGGTTCCCGAGACAGTATCGTGACTCACTATTCTATATCCCGTCAATAGAATAGAACTAAAAAACTCTAATAAATATCTTGAAAGAAAGCGATCTTTGATACAGGTAGGTTACGAAACAAATGTAGGATTCTTAAAGAAATTAAAGAACGACAGTTGATACGGGATGGAATCAGGTATGCTTCCGCTTTTAGATTTTATCAAATTCTTAATAATATAGTCATAAGGAATTATGCTAAAGGATAATATATCCTTTCTATCAAGTAGTATGAGAGCCTATATGTTAGATCATTAAAAGTGTTTTGGCTAATTGATAATTTTACAGTTAAAAAATTAAACCTTTAGGTTTATTTAATTAGGAACTCAAGAAAAGAAAAAAAGGCTACACCTTTATTAATATTATAACAACGTTTATAAATCAATTTATAAACTGATGATTGGATTTTACGGATTAAGTTTTGTTTTGCATACTAAAAAAATAAAAACTGTAATTTTTATGAATATTTAATGTTATATATGTACATGTTTTGAATGATTTGGATTATCTTTCCAGTAGCCATGATAATATTTATTGTTATTATTTTTAATATAAAATTCAGTTAAATTTAAAATTTGGTTATTTAAAGAACTTATATTTTGAATTAATTCACTAAAACTTAATGGTCACCAAAGTGACTTTTTTTTTTGTCTAAGTTAGTTAATTTAAAGTATAAGGATGGTTTATGTATTTAATATTTCATGCGAATAATAATTGTTCCAAAAGAAAATTTTTATTTGGCGGAAATTTTAAAACACATTGATAATAAATATGTGACGGTTATTAAGTTTTTTCCATGTGAATAATTAGTCGGTCCAAAGAAAGGTTTTTTGTTTGACAAGAATTTATTGTCAATATTTGATTATTGCATTGAGAGTACCACTTACAAGTTATTATTTCTGTCCAAAGACTAAATATCAATGTTGGGCTAGGTATCTTGTGATAGGATTTAATTATTTCACCATTATTTGAATTATTTGGTTATTTTATGTTATTTTTATGTGAGCTTGATAATTTATTCTTCTTGATAATTTATTGTTATTTTGTTTTCTATTCCGTTAATAGTGCAACATCAATATCGGCTAACATTAATGCACTACCAGCATTGAATGGTACAAACTTCAAGTTTTGGAAAAAAAATGTTATTATTGTTCTTGGTTGCATTAATTTGGATCTTACTTTTCGAATTGAGCGACCACACGAAATTACAAATTCCAGTTCCCCTGAAGAAAGGAGGTATTGGGAAAAGTGGGAGCGCTCAAACCGCATGAGTTTTTTTGTCATGAAACGTGTCATTCCAGAAAAATTCAGAGATATTATGATTAATCAGGATGATGCCAAATTGTTCCTTGCAGAACTTGAAGAGCGTTTTGCAAAAAAACGTAAAGGCTAAAACATGTACATTATTACAGAATCTTGTTTCTATGAGGTATAAAAGTAATGGGAACATAAGGGAATACATAATAGAAATGTCTCATATTGCCTCAAAGTTGAAGGCACTAAAGTTAGAGCTTTCTGATGAACTACTTGTTCATTTGGTATTAATCTCTCTTCCATCACAATTTAATCATTTTAAGATCAGTTCTAAATGTCAAAAGGAGAAGTCAAAAGGAGAAGTGGACTCTTAATGAGCTCATTTCTCATTGTGTTCAAGATGAGGAGAGATTAAAGTATGATAAGGTTGAAAGTGCTCATTTGACATTAGCTCATAAGAATAAAGGAAAGAAAAGGAAGAATCCTAATGAAATTGCGGGCTCTAGACCAGAAAAGAAGCAAGAAAAGGAAAAGAATGTAGAATCATTTACTTGTTTCTTTTGTGGAAAGACTTCTCATATTAAGAAAGATTGTACTAAATATCACGCTTGGCCTTTAAATAAAGGTACACTCATTTCTTTTGTGTGTTCAGAAGTTAATTTAATTTCAGTACCTAGACACACATGGTGGTTAGATTCTGGTGCTACTACTCACATAAGTGTGTCAATGCAGGGTTGCCTGAACTACAGAAAACCAAATGAAGGAGAAATTATTTTTTATGTTGGTGATGGTAAAGCAATTGAAGTTCTGGCAATAGGGACTTTTAGGTTATTTTTAGAAAATGGAAGTTTTTTGGATTTAAAAACACTTTTGTTGTATCGTCTTTTAGACGGAATTTGGTTTCTATTTCTTTATAGGACAAATTTGGTTATTCATGTTCTTTTGTAAATGGAAAGTTTAGACTTTTTCTTAATTATGAAATTATTGGTTCTGGTTCTCTATTAAGTTATGATAACCTATATTTATTGCATACAGTTGGTTCATCTAATGAATCGTTGCATGTTACTACCAAAGGTACTAAAAGAAAATTAACTTATGATAATTCTGCTTTATTATGGCATAAGCGTTTGAGACATATATCTAAACAAAGAATTGAAAGGCTTATGAAAGATGGAATTCTTGATACACTTGATTTGTCCAGTTTTCAAATATGTATTGAGTGTATCAAAGGAAATCAAACAAATAAAAGGAGTTAAGTGTTGAAAGATCTAAAGACGCCTTAGAACTAATTCATACGGATATATGTAGGCCTTTTCCAACACTTGCTTAGAATGATCAAATATATTTTATATTGTTCATAGACGATTATTCACGTTATGGGTATCTTTATCTCATTAATGAGAAGTTTGAGGCTCTAAACGTATTCAAAATTTTTAAGGCTGAAGTTGAAAATCAACTTGGGAAAAGAATTAAGAATGTCAGATTTGACCGTGGTGGTGAGTACTATGGTAGATTCGACGACTCAAGTGAACAATGTAAAGGGCCATTTGCCAAATTCTTAGAGGAATGTGGTATTGTTCCACAATACACCATGTCAGGATGTCCTAACATGAATGGTGTTGCTGAAAGAATGAATAGAACATTGAAGGATATGATAAGGAGTATGATTGCTCATACTAACTTACCAGATTCACTCTGGGGAGAGGCAATAAAGACCGCAAATTATATTCTTAATAGAGTTCCATTAAAATCAACAATAATAACCCTTATGAGTTATGGACTTCTAAGAAGCCAAGTATCAGGCATCTTCGTATATGGGGTTGTCCAGTTGAGGCAAGCCCTTATAGGGCTAATGAAAGGAAACTGGACTCAAGAACATTGAGTTGTTATTTTGTTGGTTATTTAGAATGATCACGGGGGAACAAATTTTATGATCCCACAAATAAATCTTTTATTGAGACGGGAAATGCTCATTTTCTTGAAGATATTGAGCTTGAGGGGTGGAAAGATAAATTAGACTTTGTCTTTGAAGAGAAAAATATGGATTTTGTTGAGGATTTTATTTCTCTTCCTTCAATTATTATTAACAATGATCAAGTTATTCTAGAAATTTGAGACATTGTTCCTGAAACAATTAAAGTACAGCAAAACATAATGATATTCTCCCTATTAATAGACATAATGAGGAACAAGCTCAACAACTTCAAAAGAAAATGCCATTAAGGAGAGAAAAGCAATTTCAGATGATTACATTATTTTTCTCCAAGAACTTGATAAAGATATTGAAATAGCAGAGGATGATCCTATTAACTTTCGTGATGACATAGAAAGTTCTAATTCTCAAAAGTGGATAGATGCCATTAATGATGAAATTAAGTCAATGAAAGACAATGATGTTTTTTGTGATCTTGTCCCATTGCCTGAAGGAGTGAAACCCATTGGTTGTAAATGGATATTTAAGACCAAAAGGGATTCAAAAGGTAATGTGGAAAGACATAAGACACGTCTTGTCGCTAAGGGATTCACTCAAAAGGAAGACATTGATTACAAAGAAACTTTCTCACTAGTATCTTCGAAATATTCTTTTAGGATTATATGGCACTTGTGGCACATTTTGATCTTGAGTTGCATCAGATGGATGTTAAGACCGCGTTTCTAAATGGAGAAATAGAAGAAACAATTTTTATGGAGCAACCTGAAAGCTTAAATTCTGAAAAATCAAAACAAATGGTGTGCAAACTAAAGAAATCCATTTATGGACTCAAGCAAGCTTCTCGTCAATGGTTTAAAAATTTCATCAAGTTGTTGTCTCATTTGGATTTGAAATAAATTTAGTGGATGATTACGTATACCATAAGTTTAGTGGGAGCAAATATATTTTTCTGATATTATATGTTGATGATATATTACTTGCTAGTAATGATATAAGTTTATTGCATGAAACTAAGAAATATTTATCGAATGTTTTTTTATGAAAGATCTTGGTGATGCATCTTTTATGGGAATACAAATACATCGAGATCGTTCTCGAGGTATTCTTGGGTTATCACAAAAGAATTATATCGAAAGAATTTTAAAGAGATTTGGCATGAAATATTGCAAATCAATTGATACTCCTCTTGCTAAAGGAGATAAATTTTATCTCAAACAATGTCCAAAGAATGACCTTGACATTAAAGAAATGCAAAATATTCCTTATGTTTCGACAATAGGCAGTTTGATGTATGCTCAAGTTTGTACGCGTCTAGATATTGCGTATATTCTTGGGGTATTGAGCATATATTTACACAATCTAGGAATGGATCATTGGAAAGCAGCCAAAAGGGTAATGTGATATCTTCATAACAAAAGAGTACATGCTCACAGTTGGAGATCATAGGGTATTTTGACTCTGATTTTGCTGGATGCTAAGATAGTTTTAAATCCATATCAGGCTATATTTATTTGCTTGTTAGAGGAGCAGTTTCTTAAAGAGTGTTAAACCATCACTCATTGCTCCCTCTACTATGGCGGTAGAATTTATAACTTGTTATGAGGCTCCAACCATGGAATATGGCTAATAAACTTTGTCATTGGGCTGCAAATTATAGATGGCATTAAAAGACCATTCAAGTTATTCTGTGATAATAACTCAGCAGTCTTGTATTCCAATAACAATAAGAACACATCAAAGTCAAAACATATTGACATCAAGTTCCTAGTTGTTAAAGAAAGAGTTCAGAGTGATTTGATATCCAAACAACATATTGGGACAAACTCCATGTTTGTGGATCCGCTGACTAAAGCTTTGACGCCCAAAGTCTTTCATGAACATGTTGCTCATATTGGTATCTTTCTTGATTATTGATATATAGCATTCGTCTCGGCATTCGTCTCGGCCTATGCAACGTTATGGCCTTTACCTACACTTCGATGTCGTTCAACAAGTTATATCGTTATTGAATTAATCCAACAAATATTGATTTAAAATAATGAAAAGTACCAAAAACATTTGATATTTAATTTTTTTAGATTAAATGTAAGAGCTAAATAATATTAATTTTTTAAAATTAATTTAATTATTAATTATCTTATTTTTATTAGTAAATACATGTCTGATTTTGCATCAATAGCATCAAAACAAAATGACGAATAACTTTCAATTTCTTAAAGTATCCTTTAAGATATTTATATAAAATATCAATGTAAATAAAATTTGTGATAGTTTAATTAATTCAAAACTTTTTTTTTTGAAAAAGTTATAACTCGATTTGTAACATGATTATTTAAATTTTAATAAGTCACGAGTTCATTATAAAGTCAAATTGATTCATTTTTTAATTAAAAATAAACTAATTTTTTAATATAATTCTTATATCTATTATAGCAATAAAGACAATAGTAAATATGTAATTTTTTTATTTATATATAATTTATACAAATATTTAAAGTTTAGAATGATTTTATTTTAAAGAGTTACATTATTAATGGTGTCATCCTCATAACCAAAAAACGAAAGAAAAGAAAATCATGAATATTTATTAAATTCCATAAATAGTTAAGAAGGTGCACTTTAGTTGTAGACCCTTATTTATTATATTATTTTGAGAAATTATGAGTTCGAAATAGATAAAGATAAAAAGTCTAAAGATTTGTTTTTGAAAAAATTTATAATTAGAGAAAAATTAAAAATTTTATTTTATTTTTCACTAATTACAATACTTATTATAAGTATCATATAATACAATAATTTTTAAAAAGGAAACTATAACTTAAAATTACTCTTAACCCGTCAAAAAACGTGGAATAAATCTACCACTCAGACATGCTATTGGCATGAATTTTCCGTCAATCATACTCGGAACATTCTCGTTCTTTTTATTTTATTTTTCAAAATTACTATAATTTTAATAAATCACTACGACAAGATTTTAGCTTGTTAATAACATCTTCAGTACTAAAATGAGTCCATTCCTTCATTCCTTTAAATTCAGGATTCACAGAAATCAAATCAGCGCTTTCATGACAAACCAAAGTGGAAGCAACCGTGGATTGGTAACCTTTGAGAGACTTAATCACATTTGAATACCTTTTCAATTTAAGATCTTCGATGGCGTGCTCGACGATTCCAAGTGCTCCTTCGTAAGATTTGAAACTCTTATACAAACATTCCTTATTTTTCTTGTCCATTTTGTCCTTCTCCTCATCTCGTGGTTTTAGGTATTTTCTGATGAACTCTTTTGTCTGATCGGCTATGGCGATCATGTGACGGTTAAGGTAATCCATATCGCAAGTTGTTTCCGATGATGACGAAGAAGACGACGGTGACGATGTCGGAGAGGTAGATACACTTGCTTCCTCAGTGAAGATTGAGAATGTTGTTATGAATAATAGAATCGTAAATGAAGTGAAACTAATTTTTGAAGCAATTTTTCTATTTTTGTTTTTGTTTTCGGGTGATGGAAGTAGGGAATAGATTTTTGGCTATTTATATACATATGAACGCTATAACGTTAATGAATTAGGGATATATGTGTGTGTTTGAGAGCAATTCTAGTTTATGTTATAACTTCCTCTGTTTTTAGATTTTAGCACTTTTTAAGGCATACCTAAATTTGATTTATTGTTTACTGATAAAAATATATATAGATCGACAAATTTCATCATTTAAATTATATATATTTTTATCATTAAATAATCAACACTTATAAAATTTATTTATATAAAAAAAAATTAAATTACAAAGATTAAAATAAAAAGAAAAATTATCATATATAAATTTTTTTATTCATCTTTAAAACACCAAGAGGTGGTAATGGATGTTTCTTGATTGAATTATTGATTCTTTTAAATATTCACTAAAGTTGAGACTAATAATTCGAAAAAGAGCATAAGAAAAACTAACATGCCGATCTAGTTGTGACCCTAGATTGGCCTTTGATCTTAATGCAACAATCTCAACTCATTGATCTCACTTCACTTCCGACATATGTCTGTGTCCAAAAATTAAAAAGAGAAAAGCTTTACCTTGAAATAGATTTTATTTCCTATGCATCGAGGAGTTATATGTTTATCAAGACCAATCAATCTAACAATAAAATTGAAATTTTTTGGATTATTTTACTAAAAATTTGAAATTTAATAAGATAAAAATATTTAATAATTTATAAAAGATTTAAGAATTGACAATGGTTTTGAAATGTAATTAAATTCTGTTGCTGTTGAGAAGTTTGTGAATTTTAATTAATGAAGATTTGGAATTTTCATTGCTATAATATTGTAACAATAAAAGAATAAAAATAATAAAAACTAAAAAGGACAAATTCAGCATACTAAAAATATCCCAACAAATAGTTTTTAACAACTTTCTCCTCCCATAGGAGTTAATGACATCCACAAAACGGAATACATACGTCTGTATGTATATGCAACAAAATTGTCATGGATAGATGAAATCAGTGTTAGTTTTTTTTAATTAAATGTATTAATTTTCATCAATCAAATACCAATCTCTACCTGCAGCCACATACGAATTCTTCGTATAAAAATCTTCTATTGCATCTTTGAAGTAAAAAAGAAAGACTTTTACAATGGCAGAACTACAATGTAGTAATATATATATATATTTCTATCAAATCGACTTTCACTATTTTTATCATACCTGACTATAATTTCATCTTTTTGAAGAAGAATATATGTCTTTAATTGCATACAATAAGTTGCAAAAGAGTAATCGAATAAATCAGCTTCAATGTCCCACAAACAAACAGTTAAAATTTGTTGACCATTACTGTTAATTTTTTTGTCGCAAAATCTTGAAACTTCTTCCCAAATGTAAGATGCAAGAACTTCTTCCCACGGAGGGTTGATTGGATCGGACATGAGTTCTGCAACACTGATATTCTGTTCCATAAGAATTAATAGATTTGTGTTTACAAAAGATCTAATTATTTCCGATAAAATAGAATTCGTGTCTTTATATAGAGAAAAAAATATTCCTAAAAATTTTAAGGTAAGGATTTGATTTTAGATATGTAGTTGAATTAGAAAATTGAATGGAAATAGAAAAAGAATGATGTGTGCAAAAGAATGTTAGGATTTGGAAAAGGAATTAGGGTAAAATGATTAGGAAGTATTTGTAAAGATAATTATCAATAAATTATTATATATATTTGAATAATTATTTTTAAAAAGAAAAAATATCTGGAAACCCTGAGCCCTCATGGAAACCCTGGAGATGGGCTCTCATACTAAAGGTACTGGGAAGATCAATAGGTTTTTGAATATTGGAATAGCGATTTTCCGAGAGTCTGGCAACTGGAGGAAGGATGCGAACTTATCGACATGAAAAAAGGTTATGTGGTGGCTAGATTCTTCTCACAAATAGACTACCTGAAGGTCCTGGAAGGTGGACCTTGGATGGTCATGGAAAATTACCTGACCATAGCCAAATGGAGACCTTTCTTTACACCAAATGATAATATTATTATGAATACGTTGGTCTATGAAAGAAAACATGATAAAGAAACATCATAAAGATTGAAACTTTCTCATTGAATGCTATAATATTTACAGTGCAGCACAATATCACGGAATGACAAGCTATATATGCTAGCTTAGGAAACATTTAGAAAAGCTGCAAATAAACCCTACTCTACGAAATAAGCTCCCTTTTACAGCTGTGATCCTAAATTGATTCCTTGCCTTTTACAGCTGTGATCCTAAATTAATTCCTTGCCTTTTACAGCTGTGATCCTAAATTGACTCCTTGCCTTTTACAACTGTGATCCTAAATTGACTCCTTGCCTTTTACTCCCCCTCAATTCGAGCTTCGGATGAGGAACCACAGTTAAATTGCTTCTCATTCGTGCGAACAATTGTATACTTAATGCCTTAGTAAGAATGTCTGCCTTCTGATCAATAGAAGGAACATAATCAACTTGCACTAAACCTGCAACAACCTTTTCTCTAACAAAGTGGTAATCTAATTCAATGTGTTTTGTTCTTGCACGGAGTATTGGATTGTATGACAAATATATGGCACTCTGGTTGTCTATCCAGATCCTTGGCACATGCTTATGTTCTTCTTTAAGCTCAGCAAGAAGATACCTTATCCATGAGATTTCAGAAATGACTTGAGCTAGGCTTCTATACTCAGCTTCAGTGCTAGATCTTGACACATTGTGTTGCTTCTTCCTTGACCAAAATACCAAGTTTCCTCCAACATACACACAATATCCTGATACTGACCTTCTATCATCAACATCAGCCCCTCAGTCACTGTCTGAGAAACTAACAACATTCAAGTTATGAGGTGTTTTGAAACTTCAGTCCATAATGTAGTGTTCCTGCCAAGTATCTTAGAATTCTCTTAACTGCTCTCTAGTGTGGCTCCAAAGGATTAGCCATGAATTGACTGACTTTACTCACTGCAAAACATATTTCTGGTCTAGTGATGGTGACATAGTGTAAAGCTCCCACTATACTTCTATACATTGATGCATCCTTGATTTGATCTCCTTCAAACTTTGATAAATGGACAGATGTAACCATAGGTGTTGGACAACTCTTAGTCTGCTCCATTTTTGCCCTTGAGAGAAGTTTTCTGATGTATTCCCTTTGACAGAGATGAAGTCCATTGTCAACCTTACTAACTTCTATCCCAAGAAAATGATGAACTTCTCCAAGGTCTTTGACAGAAAAACTTTGTTTAAGCTTCTCTATGATCCTCTGTATTGCCTCATCACTACTTCCAGTTATAAGGATGTCATCAACATATATCAGGACAAAAATTTTAACTCCACCTTTAATACTCAGAAATAATGAATTATCTGCCTTAGAGTTCACAAAACCAAAATTCGAAAGAGTTTCCTTTACCTTAGTGTACCAAGCTCTTGATGCTTGTTTAAGCCCATAAAGAGCTTTGTTTAACCTGCATACTTGACCATTTTCTTTCTCAAAACCTTCTGGCTGCCTCATGTATATTTCCTCTGTTAACTCTCCATTTAAGAAAGCATTGCTCACATCTAATTGTTTCACCTTCCAAGAATGAGCTAAAGCTACTGAAAGCATAACTCTTATTGTTGTAGGCTTCACAACAGGAGAAAAAGTTTCATGAAAGTCACATCCTGGAATTTGAGTATATCCTTGTGCAACAAGCCTAGCTTTATGTCTCTCCACCTTTCCTTCAGCATCTCTCTTTTTACCTTGAAAACTCATCTACATCCAACAACATTTGCTCCTTTAGGCAGAAAAGTAAGGGTCCAGGTCTTGTTTCTTAATAATGCCTCATATTCTTCCTTCATGGCTTTTCTCCAAACACTGTTAGTTAAGGCCTCTTTAGCATTCCTTGGTTCAAGATCATCTGTAACTTCAGCTGATAAGATTTTTGGCTTAAACACCCCTGCTTTGGCTCTAGTCAGCATTGGATGCTGATTTGTTGGCTGCTGATTCCTTTGTGTAATTGATGGAGAATTATCAGGTGAACTGGACTGTAGATCAATAACTGATGGAGCACCATTATCACTGTGCTGAGAATTTTCAAAATTCTGAGAGGAGTTTACAAAGGGCAGGTAAGCTCTCAATGGAACAATTTTTGGACTTTCATGGTTATTCTGAGTATTATGAGAGGATGATGCTGGAGTTTGTGGCTGATTATCTTGCAAAAAGGTGGAAAAAGTGGCAACTGTTGGTTCATTAGATATGAAGATTGGATTCAGATTTTGCTTCTCAGAAGATTCTTCATTGTTGCTGTTCAAAAAGGGAAAACAATCTTCTTGAAATAAAACATGCCTTGTTATCATCACTTTTCCAGAGGAAAGAAGGATCTTTTATCCTTTGTACTGTGGACTATACCCAAGAAAAACACCTGCAACAGATCTATACTGCAGCTTGTGCTGGTTGTAAGGTCTTGTATAAGGATAGGCCAAACAACCAAACACTTTAAGAGTGGAATAATTTGGCTTCTGCTTGGTTAATTTCTCCAAAGGGGACAGATACTGAATGGTCTTGGCTGGAACTCTATTTATGAGGTATGTTGCTGTCACAAAGGCATCATCCCAGTACTTCAATGGCATGCTAGACTCAGCAAGAAGTGACAAAGCCATCTCAACTATATGCATGTGCTTTCTCTCAGCACATCCATTCTACTGTGGAGTATATGGACATGAAATTCTATGCAAGATCCCTTCATCCCTGAAGAAACTGAAAAGTGGTTTGTATTCTGTACCTCCATCACTTTGCACTGCCTTTATTTTGGTTTTATAATGTGTTTCAATAAACTTATGAAAATGCACAAATGTACTATTAACTTCTGATTTAAGCTTCAACAGATATATCCAAGTAAACTTGCTATAATCATCAATATAGGAAACATAATACTTGTATCCATTAACTGATTGAATAGGGGACGGCCCCCACAGATCAGTGTGAACTAAATCAAATGGTGAGTTTGACTGACTTTTTGAAGCATTGAAAGGAAGTTTATGACCTTTAGCTAAAGCACATGAAGAGCAAATTTTGGAATCACAGTGATTTTTATTATCAAAGGGAATATTACTACTTCTCAAAGCCTTCTTGACAATATTATAACTACTATGTCCCAATCTTTTGTGCCACGACTCAATATTCAACAGATTACAACCTGACACAGTAAGAACATGAACATTATTCTGGATAGCAAGTTCCTTATTTCAAGCAAATCTATTGTGATCAAGATTGAATCTATATAGGCCTTCCTTAAGCTCCCCCTTGAGTAGAACCTCCTGAGTATCCTGATCCTTGACAACACAAAATGATGGATGAAACTCAAAGTATACATTATTATCTAAGGAAAACTTGGAAACACTTATGAGTTTCTTTATTATTGAAGGAACATGAAGAAGATCCTTGAGAGAAAAACATCTACTTGACTGATTAGAGTGAAGGATGGAGTTACCTGTGTGGTTTATTTGCTCATTGTTTCCATTTCTCATCTGAAGTCTGTTGGATCCATTATACTCTGAGACAGATTGCAGATTGTTAAAATCATTAGTGACATGATTTGAGGCTCCTGAATCTGGAAACCACCACCCTTCATCATTACTGCTGCCAGGGATTTGAACCATATTCAGTGTGGGATTCTTGTTCTGTGAATCATTGTTGCCTCTAGTGGTCTGTGAACCTCCTTGTATCCCATAGGTTTGATCAAACCTATGCCAACATCTATCTGCAGTATGACCTGAAATGTGACAAACTTGACAAGTAACTCTTTTTCCTTGAAATCTGCCTCCTTCCCCCTTGTAGCTCCTCTATTTCCTCTGCCTCTGAAGGTATAAGAACCTCTTCCTCTGGGATTAAAACTCCTTCTTTGATTAGGTGCAGCATAATTGACGGTAGGGAGAGAAGCATCCTGATTAACCATACTTGCAGAACTCAAAGCAGCAGCACCTTCTAGTCTAGCCTCAAAACTTAACAACAAAGCTTGAATATCATTCAAACTAAAAGCATTAATTCCAGCAGTAACAGTAACCATCACAGGATCATATTCAGATCCTAAACCAGAAAGAATGTGCATAATGTGATCATTCTGTGAAACAGGATTTCCAGTGGTAGCAAGCAAGTCACAACACATTTTAATCTTGGCCAAATACTCTCTCATGCTTAAATTTCCTTTTCTTGTTGTTTGAAGTTGCAGCTTATATTGTAAAGTTTTAGCCTTGGATTGACTAGAAAAATTAGTTTCAAGAACATTCCATATTTCACTGGTGGAACTCAAACCTATCATAAGTGGAAGAATATTCTCTGATAAGGAAGACAGAATCCATGAGGCAAGGATCTGATCTTGCCTTGTCCAGAGAGTAAAAGATGGATTAGTAACCTGAAGTTGTGAGCTGCCAATGACATATTGATCAGGAATCCGTGGCTGCAAGTTGATGAAGTCCTCCAATCCATAACCCTTAATAACTGTTGTGACTTGTGTCTTCCATATGAGGTAGTTAGCTTTTGTGAGCTTCACTGATATTAGCTGGTTCTGAGGATATATTAACTGAGTGATTTCTTCACCTATGGTTGCAGGTGAAGTAATATTTTATGAGCGGTTATCGTCAGCCATTTATTCAAGAGGAAAGAAATTTTTTTTGAAATCAATAGGCAAAGCTCCGATACCATGAAAGAAAACATGATAAAGAAATAGCATAAAGATTGAAACTTTCTCATTGAATGCTATAATGTTTACAGTGCAGCACAATATCACAAGGGAATGACAAGCTATATCTGCTAGCTTAGGAAACATCTAGAAAAGCTGCAAATAAACCATACTCTACAAAATAAGCTCCCTTTTACAGCTGTGATCCTAAATTGATTTCTTGCCTTTTACAGCTGTGATCCTAAATTGATTCCTTGCTTTTTACAGCTGTGATCCTAAATTGACTCCTTGCCTTTTAGTCTAGGTCAGATTGTAAAAAATATCAATCGAAATGTTCCAGGAAAGCACACTCATGTTGATGGGAAATGGAGTTGGGAAGGCCATTAAGGTCGATAATACCTCAGCCGAAGTCGTTAGAGGAATATATGGTAGGCTTTTGTGTGGAGGTGGACCTGAGGAAGCCACTCACTTCTATTGTGATTGTTTATGAAAAATGATTAATGGCAGAATATGAAGGCCTCCATAAAATTTACTTCCACGGTAGTCAACATGGGCACCGGAGGGAGGCATGTGAAGCATTGAACCCGTCCCCCAGATGACATCAACAAGAAATAAAACGACTAAGAAAGATGACAATGAGACAACTAGCAATAAAGACAACCCATAAGACCCATGGATCATGTCGGCATACATCCGACGTAAACAACAAATGATGCAGAAGAAACTTCAAAAGAATGCAATGATACGGAATACAATCGTCGGATGAATAGGAAAACTGAGCATCGACAGCAACAGGCAAAAACTCAGGCTGATAGTCAACGGATAAAGGACAACCAACAAAAGAGTAGCTCATAAAGTCAGCAAGCCCGATAAATGGTGCAATTGACAGAGAGACAGTCTGCTACATTGAGACGAGCCACAGGAAAAGCTACAACAGAACACAACTCAAAATTTTCCATCTTAGGAAATATTTTAGAGGAAGAGGTCCTTATGGAAAAGATAGAGGAGTTGAGACAAAAAATAAAAAATATTCCAGGTCCGAGTAATCCAAATACGATGGCCTATACTTGTAGGAAAGAACCGAAGGCCAAAGAAAAGCAAACCAGAAATGGGCTGACCCAAAACAATATGAATCAACAAACTCAATGGGCCACTAGAACCCAAGACCGTCCAACCCAGACCTCAATAACTGGATTAAGTCCAACAGAACAAGGCCTGTTAGCAGAGGCACAACAGATGGAGAATGGTGTCCTGAATTACCGAAGCATGGTTGTTGATAGTCCTTGAGCAATCACAACTAGCATCGACTCTAGAGAAATGGGGGAACAACAACCCAGTCGGGAGATACTCTGATGGAGGTATCTCATTAATCTGTTTGCCTTTAAATTTTTTAAAGAATAAGATTCTGGCATGGAATTGTAGAGGTGCTAGGGGAGTAGCATCCTACACACGCATTATGGACATAGTTAGATTTTATAAACCTTCTATTCTAGCTCTCATGAAAACAAGAGTTAGTAGTAATAAGGCATAACGAATTATTACATCCTCTCACCTAACGAATATGAAAACATGAGTCACTCTCATTGTATGATGGTATATGTGCAAATATACCCCTCACACAATAACCTTTTCAATTATTAATATTAATTGTTATATCATATCCAAAACTTATTACACATAACATACAATAAAAGAAGAATCAAAATTGTAATTTAAAATTACATTGAAGTCTCAACCCGTAAAAAAAAAGGTGGTAACGGATCTACCAAACACACGCTAATAACATGAAATTATTTACTTTTGATGTTGCCGGATTAGAGATCTTCCTGATTATTTTCCTCAGAACTGTTCTTAGGATTCTTGAATCTCCCAAAAAACTCCTTCTCATCTTAGAAGGGTTTTTATTTATCATTGTCTATGGGCCGTGGGCCTTCTATGCCATAGGTTTTTTTAGATATTTGATATTGTGACGACATAACGGAAAGATATGATGATATGATGTATGCGGGTTGCACGAGATATTTTATATTGTGATGATATACTGGATAATATCGTATGAGATATTATCACTGCGGGGGTATGTGGGGACATATTTGTACATATGCTAGGGGTATATTTGTACATATACCATAAGCATCATTTTTTTTTATTAAGTAAAGTCAGAGTGGATATTGTTTTTAACCCGAAACTCTCATTTTTAAGTAAAGCTTAGTAAAGCTGGAGCCTCTCTTCCTGAGTTTATTTCAGTAATAAAGTGGTAGTGTTTATTTTATGTATATATATATATATATATATATAAGTAAAAATTGACACTCTCATTTTTTTAGTAAAGGTGGAAGTTACTTTCGGAGCAATTTTTAGTAATAAGGTTGGAGCCTTTATTTTGGGAATATATGTATATTTCTAAGTAAAGTCGAGACTTTCATTTTTTACTAAAGCTGAAAGTCACTTTCAGAGCAGTTTTGAGTAATGAGGTTGGAGCTTTTAATTTTGGAATATATGTATATTTCTAAGTAAAATCGAGACTTTTATTTTTTTAGTAAAGCCGAAAGTCGCTTTCTGAGCAGTTTTGAGTAATAAAGTTGGAGCCTTTATTTTGGGAATATATGTATATTTCTAAGTAAAATCGAGACTTTTATTTTTTACTAAAGTCGAAAGTCTCTTTCATTTTATTTTTTTTTGTGCAAAGTGCGGACCTTTTTATTTTGTATGAAAGATGAAAGCGCAGAGCTTTTTGTTTGTAGGAAAGCGTGGTACCAAAGCACGGAGCTTTGTTGTTTGTACCAAAGCACAAAGCTTTTTATTTGTAGGAAAGCGCAGAGTTTTTTGTTTGTAGGAAAGCACAGAGCTAAAGTCAGAAGTCACTTTCGGGAGCATGTTTTAGTAATAAAATCTTACGACTTTCGGGAGCATAAAGTTTTTTTTTGCTTTTTGTTTTTTTTGTAAAGCGCAGAGCTTTTTATTTTCTTGTAAAGTGTAGAGCTTTTTATTTTGTATGAAAGATGAAAGCGCAGATCTTTTTGTTTGTAGAAAAACGCGGTACCAAAGCACAGAGCTTTGTTGTTTGTAGGAAAGCACAGAGCTTTTTGTTTGTAGGAAAGATTAGTACCAAAGCGTGGAGCTTTGTTGTTTGTACCAAAGCACGCAAGAGGTAAAAAATATGAGAAAATATTGGTAATAATAGTAAAAAATGAAGAGGATAGGTTAGTAAATCTATCAATCATATAAAAACCATAGATTGTGTGTTGGACTATAGAAAAAAAAATAAAGGACAAAATCTGTAGAGAAAGAAGGTTGCTATACAGATGAAAAACGATTAGAAAAAGAAGCAAGAAAACAAAAACTCAGACTCATCAAATAAGACATGGTGATAAATAAAAATTTTATTAGTTGATAAATCTAGACATTTGTAACTTCTGTGATTCGGAGGGTACCTAAAAACATACATGGAGTGACACAAGTCTGTAATTTATTACGAGAGACAAAGAGAATAAGAAATAAGATGAAAACAAAGAAAACAAAAACACGTAAATGATGATAAGTTGGAATTTTATGATAAAGAGTGTGAGTAGAGTAGATAAATTTTAGTGCAATGGGAAGAATATTTAACATGGCTAAGTGAAGGCCATATGACAAAAAAGATGAGGGAACAGAAGCGTGAGAGAAGAGTGCGTATAATATTATTTATTGGGTAGATTTTGCGTTTACATTTGCCATTTTGGGGAGGAGGTACAAGAATAGGAAAAAAGAAAATTAATTTTATGGGACTGCAAATAAATATTATCAAATTGTTTACCACTATTGTCATATTACACGAATTTCATATCATATTCAAATTTAGTAAGAATATAGGAATGTAAATTAATAAAAATGAAAAAACTTGAGAAGTATGAGAAATAGGAAAAGTCCATTTAAAAAAATTGTAAAATCATATAAATAATAACGATGACTAGTAGAACTGAGAACATGAGATGTCCAAATATGTATTAAGTCAAAAGACATTTGAAGTAATTGGTAAAAATAAATACGAATTTTATAAATTTTCCTAAATGACAAGAGGAATAGAAAGATGCAAAGAACATGATGCATTGATGAACGAATAATTTATCCAATTATGATAAAGAGAAAGCAACATAATGAAATTACGAATCCTAATTCGTGGAGACAACCAACGAGGATATAGAGACGGAAAGAATATATATCTAATCAACAACACGAACATCAACAATCAAAATAAATTCAAAACGCGATCATAAAAAATAACTCTGATCCATCATTATCTCTATCGTCGAGTAAAAGTGTGACTTTATATAATAAATATCAATTAAATAGTTTACGGAAGCATATCTGAATGAACGACGACTAATATTAGGGTTTGGTCTTACTTGCTTCGATAGGTTAAGAGATTTCAGTCCGTAAGAACTGCTCTGAGTATTCCGAAATTATTCAAATCTCGGTTGGGTTGTTATTTTTTCGACAAAAATAGAAAAAACACGGTGGACGTCAATATGATGTTGCCGGATTAGAGATCTTCCAGATTATTTTCCTCAGAACTGTTCTTAGGGTTCTTGAATCTCCCAAAAAACTCATTCTCATCTTAGAAGGGTTTTTATTTATCATTGTCTATGGGTTGTGGGCCTTCTATGCCATAGGCTTTTTTAGATATTCGATATTGTGACGACATAAGGGAAAGATATGATGATATGATGTATACGGGTTGCACGAGATATTTTATATTGTGATGCTATATTGGATAATATTGTATGAGATATTATCACTGTGGGGGTATGTGGGGGCATATTTGTACATATGCCAGGGGTATATTTGTACATATACCAACTTTCATCCTCGTGGAAATTGTCTCTCTCTCTTTTTTAATTTTCAATAAATGGCTGCCGCAAGATTTTAGCTTCTTAATAACATCTTCAATGCTAAAATGAGCCCATTCCTTCATTCCTTTAAATTCAAGATTTAAAGTGGACAAATCAGCACTTTGGTAAATTTTGAGTGTCTTAATCACATAGTCTTTCTTAATCACATTTGAATACCTTTTCAATCTAAGATTTTCGATGGCATGCTCGACGATTCCAAGTGTTCTTTCGTAAGAATTGAAACTCTTGTACAAATATTCCTTATTTTTCTCGTCTATTTTGTCCTTCTTCTTATTCGGATATGGAAATTATGTGACGACTAATGTAATCTATCGTTTGTGATGATGAAGAAGACGACGGTAACGTGGCTGACGAGGCTTCCGGTGAGGTAGATATACTTGCTTCACCTGTGAAGGTTGAGAATGTTATCAAAAATAGAAATGTGAATATAACCAAACTAATTTTAAGATCTATTTCCTTTTTATCTTTCTTTTTGAATTTTTATTTTTTAAAAAATTTGTTATTTCTATTGGTGGAGGTAAGGAATAGATTAGGGAACTATTTATATACACGGAACACTATAAAGTGTGTTTAGGAGCAATCTTAGTTTAATTTATAACTAACTTACTTTTTTTTTTATAATTTTAACACTTTTTAAGGTTTGACTTAGACTTGATTTTATGATATATAAATATAAAAATTCTTTAATTTTTATAAAACATGAATAAAAAATTATATTAAAAGAAATTTCCAGTGGATATGTCATGATAAATATATACATCAAAAATATATTTTTTCAAACATTTTAATGACAATCTATTTGTACTGAATTTGAAGACCTATATGGTCCAAAAGAACAATCTTATGTTGTGTGCAAAACATTCTTTCATTGTGTTACCTTAGGTTGTCCAACTTATGTTTTGTTATCTATCAAATTTATTGCTAAAAGTATATAATTATTTAAAACATTTCATTATACATAATTAAGGTTTACTTTTTGGTGTGTGAGACGTGAGATGAAAGGGCTCTTGTTGCCAAGTATCCTGCAAAGAAGGTAAATAATGTTTAGAATGTATTCTCGACGTTGACTCTCTAATGATTTAGTTAGTAATTGAATCTGAATAAATTTTCCAAAAAATTCAGAGATAATAAAATATATTCTTAATCTTCTTTGGAAGGATGGATAACAATATATAAAACTTATAATATTTACGAATATTTGGCCTTTAATTATGTGTGGTGTATATGTTACTTAAAAAATCACACATTATGTGTGGTGTATATGTTACTTAAGAAAATTACACATGATATAGCATTCGTCTTGGCCTATGCACCTTTACCTACACTTCGATGTCATTCAATAAATTATATCGTTATTAAATTAGTCTAACAAATATTAGTTTAAGATAATGAAAAAGTATGAAAAATGTTTGATATTTAATTTTTTAGATTAATTTAATTATTAGTTATCTTGTTTTTATTAGTAAATACATGTCTGATTTTGCATCCATATCATCAAAACAAAATGACGAATAACTTGCTATTTCTTAACATATCCTTTAAGATATTTATATAAAATATCAATATAAATAAAATTTGTGATAGTTCAATTAATTTAAAACATTCTTTTTAGAAAAAGGTATAACTCAATTTGTAACATGATTATTTAAATTTGATAAGTCATAAGTTTATCATAGAGTCAAATTAATTCAATTTTTTTTAATTAAAAAACTAATGTTTTAATGTAATTCTTATATATATTGTAGCAATAAAAGACAATAGAAAATATGTAATTTTTTATTTATATATAATTTATACAAATAGTTAAAGTGTAAAATAATTTTATTTTAAAGAGTTACATTACTAATGCTGTCATCCTCATTACCAAAAGAAAAAATAAATAAAATCATGAATATTTATTAAATTCCATAAATAGTTAAGAAGGTGTATTTTAGTTGTAGACCCTTATTTATTATTTTGAAAAATCATAAGTTTAAAATAGATAAAGATAAAAAGTTTAAAGAATTTTCTTTTAAAAAAAATTTATAATTAGAGAAAAATTAAAAACATATTAAAAATTTTATTTTATTTTTCACTAATTATAATACTTATTATAAGTATCATATAATACAATATTTTTTAAAAAGTAAACTGTAACTTAAAATTACTCTCAACCCATACAAAAGGTGGAATAGATCTACCACTCAGACATGCTATTGGCATGAATTTGCCGTCAATCATACTCAGAACATTCTCGTTCTTTTTATTTTATTTTTCAAAATTACTATAATTCTAATAAATCATTGCGACAAGATTTTAGCTTTTTAATAACATCTTCAACCCTAAAATGAGCCCATTCCTTCATTCCTCTAAACTCAGGATTCACAGAAATCAAATCAGCTTTTTCATCACAGACCAAAGTGGAAGCAATCGTCGATTGGTAACCTCTGAGAGACTTAATCACATTCGAATACCGTTTCAATTTAAGATCTTCGATGGCGTGCTCGACGATTCCAAGTGCTCCTTCGTAAGAATTGAAAGTCTTATACAAACACTCCTTGTTCTTCTCGTCCATTTTGTCCTTCTCCTCATTGCGTGGTTTTAGGTATTTTCTAATGAACTCTTTTGTCTGATCGGTTATGGCGATCATGTGACAGTTAAGGTAATCCATATCGCAAGACATTTCCGATGATGATGAAGAAGACGACAGTGATGGTGCGGGAGAGGTAGATACACTTGCTTCCCCTGTGAAGATTGAGAATGTTGTTATGAATAATAGAATCGTAAATGAAGCGAAACTAATTTTTGAAGCCATTTTTCTATTTTTGTTTTTGTTTTTGTTTTCTTCCTTTTTGGTTTTTGGGTGATGGAAGTAGGGAATAGATTGGGGGCTATTTATATACATATGAACGCTATAATGTTAATGAATTAGTGATATATGCGTGTGTTTGAGAGCAATTCTAGTTTATGTTATAACTTTCTCTTTTTTCAGATTTTAGCACTTTTTAAGGCATGCCTAGACTTGATTTATTATTTACCTAAAAAATTATAACTAACAAATTTTATCCTTTAACTATATAATTTTTGTTGTTTCATTCTTATTTAAAAAATTTATATTATTTCATATATTATCTTATTAGTTTTGATAAATTTCATTCTTTTATCATTAAATTGACATTGAATTAATAGTCATCATTTATAAAAAAAAAAAACTGTATTTATATAAAAAATAATTAAATTAAAAAGATAAAAATGAAAAGAAAAATTATCATATTTTAATATTTTAATTCTTCTTTAAAACTTTGATGCCATGATGAAAGAGGGTTTCTTGATTAAGTCATTGATTCTTGAAGAGGGTCTCCATATCTGGAGGGTTGATTGGATTGGATATGAGTTGTGTAATACTGATATTCTGATCCATAAGATTTAATAGATCTGTTTTGCAAAAGATTATACAAGAAATATATTTTTAATTATTTTAAATTAAATAGAATTCGTATCTTTTATATAAAGAAAAAATAATTTAATTAACAAATAAAATTTTGTTTCGAAAAGAAAAATAAAATTATCTCAATATCATATTTTTTCATTTTTATCTGATATTTTGTTATGAATATTTTTGGAATCTATGATTAGTGTTTGGTAGAAGGATAAAAAACACATATTGGATTCTTATGAATAGAGTCTTCTTGATTAAGATTTAAGTTAGATTTCTTGTCAAATTAGGAATTACAATTTGAATAGAATAACAATAATATATTATTATAATAATTATAATTTATTTGAAAAGATAATTATAATATATAGAATAAAAATATGCATTATTTGAAAAATTGAATTATTTTTATAAGTTTTGATTATTTAATGAATATATATATATATAATTTAAAAATGATGAAATTTGCCAATTTACATATATATTTATCAGTAAATAATAAATTAAGCCTAGACATACCTTAAAAAGTGCTAAAATCTAAAAAAAAAGAGAAAGTTATAACATAAACTAGAATTGCTCTCAAACACACACATATATCACTAATTCATTAACATTATAGCGTTCATATGTATATAAATAGCCCCCAATCTCTTCCCTACTTCCATCACCCAAAAACCAAAAAGGAAGAAAACAAAAACAAATAACAAAAATAGAAAAATGGCTTCAAAAATTAGTTTCGCTTCATTTACGATTCTATTATTCATAACAACATTCTCAATCTTCACAGGGGAAGCAAGTGTATCTACCTCTCCCGCACCATCACCGTCGTCTTCTTCGTCATCATCGGAAATGTCTTGCGAATTGGATTACCTTAACCGTCACATGATTGCCATAGCCGATCAGACAAAAGAGTTCATAAGAAAATACCTAAAACCACGCAATGAGGAGAAGGACAAAATGGACGAGAAAAACAAGGAGTGTTTGTATAAGACTTTCAATTCTTACGAACGAGCACTTGGAATCGTCGAGCACGCCATCGAAGATCTTAAATTGAAACGGTATTCGAATGCGATTAAGTCTCTCAGAGGTTACCAATCGACGATTGCTTCCACTTTGGTCTGTGATGAAAAAGCTGATTTGATTTCTGTGAATCCTGAGTTTAGAGGGAGCAATGAGTGATGGTTTAACACTCTTTAAGAAACTGCTCCTCTAACAAGCAAATAAATATAGCCTGATGTGGATTTAAAACTATCTTGGCATCCAACAAAATTGGAGTCAGAATACCCTATGATCTCCAACTGTGAGCATGTACTCTTTTGTTCTAAAGATATTACATTACTGTTTTGGCTGCTTTCCAATGATCCATTCCTAGATTATGTAAATATATGCCCAATACCCCAAGAATATACGCAATATCTAGACATGTACAAACTTGAGCATACATGAAACTTCCTATTGCCGAAGGATAAGGAATATTTTGCATTTCTTTAATGTCAAGATCATTCTTTGGACATTGTTTGAGATAAAATTTATCTCCTTTAGCAACAGAAGTATCAATTGATTTGCAATCTTTCATGCTAAATCTCTTTAAAATTCTTTCGATATAATTCTTTTGTGATAACCCAAGAATTCCTTGAGAAAGATCTCGATGTATTTTTATTCCCAACATAAAAGATGCATCACCAAGATCTTTCATATAAAAAACATTTGATAAAAATTTCTTAGTTTCATGCAATAAACTTATATCATTACTAGCAAGTAATATATCATCAACATATAACATCAGAAAAACATACTTGCTCCCACTAAACTTATGGTATACGTAATCATCCACTAAATTTATCTCAAATCCAAATGAGACAACAACTTGATGAAATTTTTAATACCATTGACGAGAAGCTTGCTTGAATCCATAAATGGATTTCTTTAGTTTGCACACCGTATGTTCTGGTTTCTCAAAATTTAAGCTTTCAGGTTGCTCCATAAAAATTGTTTCTTCTATTTCTCCATTTAGAAACGCGGTCTTAATATCCATCTGATGCAACTCAAGATCAAAATGTGCCATAAGTTCCATATAATCCTAAAAGAATCTTTCAAAGATACTAGTGAGAAAGTTTATTTGTAATCAATGTCTTCCTTTTGAGTGAATCCCTTAGCGATAAGACGTGTCTTATAGATTTCCATATTACCTTTTGAATCCCTTTTGATCTTAAATATCCATTTACAACCAATGGGTTTCACTCCTTCAGGCAATGGGACAAGATCACAAAAAACATCATTGTCTTTCATTGACTTAATTTCATCATTCATGGCATCTATCCACTTTTGAGAATTAGAACTTTCTATGTCATCAGGAAAGTTAATAGGATCATCCTCCGCTATTTCAATATCTTTATCAAGTTCTTGGAGAAAAATAATGTAATCATCTGAAATTGCTTTTCTCCTCTCTCTAGTAGATCTCCTTAATAGCATTTGCTTTTGAGGTCGTTGAGCTTGTTCCTCATTATGTCTATTAATAGGGAGAATATCATTATGTTTTGCTGTACTTTAATTGTTTCAAGAACAATGTCTAAAATTTCTGGAATAACTTAATCATTTTTAAAAAAAATTGAAGGAAGAGAAACAAAATCCATATTTTTCTCTTCAAAGACAAAGTCTAATTTATCTTTCCTCCCCTCAAGCTCAATATCTTCAAGAAAATGAGCATTTCCCGTCTCAATAAAAGATTTATTTGTGGGATCATAAAATTTGTACCCCCGTGATCATTCTGAATAACCAACAAAATAACAACTCAATGTTCTTGAGTCTAGTTTTCTTTCATTAGTCCTATAAGAGCTTGCCTCAGTTGGACAACCCCATATACGAAGATGCCTGATACTTGGCTTCCTAGAAGTCCATAACTCATAAGGGTTATTATTGTTGATTTTTATGGAACGCTATTAAGAATATAATTTGCAGTCTTTATTGCCTCTCCCCAAAGTGAATCTAGTAAGTTAGTATGAGCAATCATACTCCTTATCATATCCTTCAATGATCTATTCATTCTTTCAACAACACCATGCATGTTAGGACATCCTGACATGGTGTACTGTGGAACAATACCACATTCCTCTAAGAATTTGGCAAATGGCCCTTTACGTTGTCCTATTGAGCCGTTGAATCTACCATAGTACTCACCACCACGGTCAGATCTGACATTCTTAATTCTTTTCCTAAGTTGATTTTCAACTTCAGCCTTAAAATTTTTGAACACGTTTAGAGCCTCAAACTTCTCATTAATGAGATAAAAATACCCATAACGTGAATAATTGCCTATGAACAATATAAAATATATTTGATCATTCTAAGCAGGTGTTGGAAAAGGCCTACATATATCCGTATGAATTAGTTCTAAGACGTCTTTAGATCTTTCAGCACTTAACTCCTTTTATTTGTCTGATTTCCTTTGATACACTCAATACATATTTGAAAACTTGACAAATCAAGTGTATCAAGAATTCCATCTTTCATAAGCCTTTCAATTCTTTGTTTAGATATATGTCCCAAAAGCTTATGCCATAATAAAGCAGAATTATCATAAGTTAATTTTCTTTTAGTACCTTTGGTAGTAACATGCAACGATTCATTAGATGAACCAACTGTATGCAATAAATATAGGTTATCATAACTTGATAGAGAACCAGAACCAATAATTTCATAATTAAGAAAAAGACTAAACTTTCCATTTCCAAAAGAACATGAATAACAAAATTTGTCCTATAAAGAAATAGAAACCAAATTCCGTCTAAAAGATGATACAACAAAAGTTTTTTTAAATCAAAAAAACTTTCATTATCTAAAAATAACCGAAAAGTCCCTATTGTCATAACTACAATTGCTTTACCATCACCAACATAAATGAATTTTTCTCCTTCATTTGGTTTTCTGCAGTTCAGGCAACCCTGCATTGACACACTTATGTGAGTAGTAGCACCAGAATCTAACCACCAAGTGTGTCTAGGTACTAAAATTAAATTAACTTCTGAACACACAAAAGAAATGAGTGTACCTTTATTTAAAGGCCAAGCGTGATATTTAGTACAATCGTTTTTAATATGAGAAGTCTTTCCACAAAAGAAACAAGTAAATGATTCTCCATTCTTTTCTTTTTCTTGCTTCTATTCTGGTCTAGAGCCCGCAATTTCATTAGGATTCTTCCTTTTCTTTCCTTTATTCTTATGAGCTAATGCCAAATGAGCACTTTCAACCTTATCATACTTTAATCTCTCCTCCTCTTGAACACAATGAGAAATGAGCTCATTAAGTCCACTTCTCCTTTTGACTTCTCCTTTTGACATTTATAATTGATCTTAAAATGATTAAATTGTGATGGAAGAGAGATTAATACCAAATGAGCAAGTAGTTCATCAGAAAGCTCTAACTTTAGTGCCTTCAACTTTGAGGCAAGATGAGATATTTCTCTTATGTATTGCCTTATGTTCCCATTACTTTTATACCTCATAAAAACAAGATTTTGTAATATTGTACATGTTTCAGCCTTTTTGTTTTTTTTTGCAAAACGCTCTTCAAGTTCTGCAAGGAACAATTTGGCATCCTCCTGATTAGTCATAGTATCTCTGAATTTTTCAGGAATGACACGTTTCATGACCAAAAGACTCATGCGGTTTGAGCACTCCCACTTTTTCCAATACCTCCTTTTTTCAGGGGAACTGGAATTTGTAATTTCTTGTGGTCGCTCAATTCAAAAGGTAAGATCCAAATTAATGCAACCAAGAACAATCATAACATTTTCTTTCTAAAACTTGAAGTTTGTACCATTCAATGTTGGTAGTGCATTAATGTTAGCAGATATTGATGTTGCACTATTAACTGAATAGAGAACAAAATAACAATAAATTATCAAGAAGAATAAAGTATCAAGCTCACATAAAAATAACATAAAATAACCAAATAATTCAAATAATGGTGAAATAATTAAATCCCATCACAAGATACCTAACCGAACATTGATATTTAGTCTTTGAACAGAAATAACAACTTGTAAGTGGTACTCTCAATGCAATAATCAAATATTGACAATAAATTCTTGTCAAACAAAAAACCTTTCTTTGGACTAACTAATTATTCACATGGAAAAAACTTAATAATCATCACATATTTATTATCAATGTGTTTTAAAATTTTGGCCAAATAAAAATTTTCTTTTGGACCAATTATTATTCGCATAAAAATTTAAATATATCAACCATCCTTATACTTTAAATTAACTAACTTAGACAAAAGAAGTCACTTTGGTGACCATTATGTTTTAGTGAATTAATTTAACTGAATTTTATATTAATAATAATAATAATATATAATATAAAAATAATAATAATAAATATTATCATGGCTACTGGAAAGATAATCCAAATTACTGTATATATATATATATATATATATATATATACATGCGGTACTGTGTCGACCATGCCGCCGACGAAAATTGACATCAAATTCCAAAATATTTATTCAAATCAAATTCTTCATAATCCAAATAAATATATACATAATATATATAATATACATTTATATTATTAAACTAATAATACATCCAAATCATTCAAAACATGTACATATATAACATGAAATATTCATAAAAATTACAGTTTTTATTTTTCAGTATGCAAAACAAAACTTAATCCTTAAAATCCAATCATCAGTTTATAAATTGATTTATAAACATTATTATAATTTTAATAAAGGTGTAGCCTTTTTTTCTTTTCTTGAGTTCCTAATTAAATAAACCTAAAAGATTTAATGTTTTAACTGTAAAATTATCAATTAATCAAAAAATTCTTAATGATCTAACATATAGGCTTTGATACTACTTGATAGAAAAGATATATTATCCTTTAGCCTAATTCCTTACGAGTAGATTATTAAAAATTATGATAAAACTTAAAAGTGGAAGCGTACCTGATTCCATCCAGTATTAGCAACCGTTCTTTAATTTCTTTAAGAATCCTAAAAGATGTTTGTGTCCTGTATCAAAGATCCGTAGACTTTCAAGAGATTTATTAGAGTTTTTTAGTTTTATTCTATTGACGGGATATAGAATAGTGACTCACGATACTCTCTGGGACCATAACCAATAAATATATATTATCCCTACCTAATTCATCACAGACTAGGAATCAAGGTTTCTACATATGTGAGTCTATACTTTTATCTGATATATATTAACCCATCAAAATATTATTAGATCACTTTAATTGAGTCGAATAAAATTATAATAACACTAAATATAAATATACAAATTACAACATATGCCTATATAAATCCAACAAGAATTACTCAGTGGATATATGATGGCGAATTCATGCCCATCATATTTTTTTTTGTTAGTTTTTTAAGAAAAAAAAGTAATATTTGCTGCAGTGTTCATAAGTTGTTTTTAGATATTTTGGTTAGTTAATTTTTTAATTTAAAATTGATATATTAATTTTTAAATACTTAACTTTTTAAGTTATAAGTAAATTCTTTCTTGACTCTGATCATTATACTAAACATGATGTATTTGGAAAAGGAAACAAATTGTGGAAATTATAATATCTATAGTTAAAATTTTATAACTAATTCGCATAAAAATTTTATTTTTAATTTTTTTAAAAATTAAAGAGTTCAGATTTTTTAAACAAAAAATTAAAAATATTTTTAAAGATTTTTTTTTAAAAATATAATAATTATTCAAAACTATCATAATTTATTGATAATTATCTTTCCAAATACATCCTAATTATTCTACCCTAATTAGAAATACTTTGAATTCAAAGCCCTAATTTCTTTGGTAATTTTTTTTTATTCTTTTTTTTTATCCCATTAGATTTTCAAATTCAACTACAAATCTAACATTAAATTATTACCTAAAACTTTTAGAAATATTCTCTATATAAAGATAATCTAATTCAATATTATCAGAAACAATTCCAAAAATATTTCTTATATCATGTTTCGTAAACACCTATCTATTAATTCTTATGGATTAGAATATCAGTTTTACAAAACTTCTGTACAATCCAACCAACCCTTCATGGGATGAAATTCTTGCATCTGATATTTGAGAAGAAGTTTCAAGATTTTGCGACAAAGAAATTAATCGTAATGGTTAATAAATTTTAACAGTTCAGTTAAGATATATATTTTTCTTCATAAAGATGAAATTATAATCAAATATGATAAAAATAGTGAAAGTCGATTGAAAAAGTCTTTGTTTTTTACTTCAAAGATGCAGTAGAAGATTTTTATACGAGGGATTCCTATGTGGCTGCAGGTAGAGATTGGTATTTGGTTGATAAAAATTAATACATTTCATAAATAAACCAACAATGATGTCATCTATCCATGACGATTTTCTTACATATATACACACATATGTATGTATCTATGTATTCTGTTCATGGATGTCATTAACTCATCATGCGAGGGAAGCTGTTAAAAACTATTTGTAGGAACAATTTTTGTATGGTAAATTTGTCATTTTTAGTGTTTTTTACTATTGTTTTAACAAAATTACAAGCAATTAAATTGTTTTTAGTATTTATGTATATATATTTAATTAGTTTCATAATTTTAATTGTAAAGCTTAAGGATAAAGTTTATATAATTAGGTCGAAGTTTTGGGATAAAGTTTCATAATTTGGAATGAACACCTTATTCCTTTTTGGGTAAAAAATTAAATATTTTATTAAAAAATAATGCATATTTTATTCTATATATTATAATTGTCTTTTCAAATAAATTTTAATTATTATAATAATATATTATTGTTATTATATTCAAATTGTAATTCCTAATTCGACAAGAAATCTAACTTAAATCTTAATCAAGAAGACTCTATTCATAAGAATCCAATATGTGTTTTATATCCTTCTACCAAACACTAAGCATAGATTCCAAAAACATTCATAACAAAATATCAGATAAAAATTTAAAAATATGATATTGAGATAATTTTTATTTTTCTTTTTTAAACAAAATTTTATTTGTTAATTAAATTATTTTTTTTATATAAAGATACGAATTCTATTTTATTTGAAATAATTAGAAATATATTTCTTGTATCATCTTTTGTAAACACATATCTATTAAGTTTTATGGATCAAAATATCAGTGTTACACAACTCATGTCCAATCCGATCAACTCTCCATATATACGGAGACCCTCTTCAATAATCAATGACTTAATCAAGAAACCCTCTTTCATCATGGCATCCAAGTTTTAAAGAAGAATTAAAAAATTCAAATATGATAATTTTTCTTTTCATTTTTATCTTTTTAATTTAATTATTTTTTATATAAATAATTTTTTTTAAAATGTTGACTATTAATTCAATGTCAATTTAATGATAAAAGAATGAAATTTATCAAAACTAATAAGATAATATATGAAATAATATAAATTTTTAAAATAAGAATGAAACAATAAAAATTATATAGTTAAAGGATAAAATTTGTTAGTTATAATTTTTTAGGTAAACAATAAATAAAGTCTAGGCATGCCTTAAAAAATGCTAAAATCTGAAAAAAGAGAAAGTTATAACATAAACTAGAATTGATCTCAAACACACACATATATCACTAATTCATTAACATTATAGCGTTCATATGTATATAAATAGCCCCCAATCTATTCCCTACTTCCATCACCCAAAAACCAAAAAGGAAGAAAACAAAAACAAAAACAAAAATAGAAAAATGGCTTCAAAAATTAGTTTCGTTTCATTTACGATTCTATTATTCATAATAACATTCTCAATCTTCACAGGGGAAGCAAGTGTATCTACCTCTCCCGCACCGTCACCGTCGTCTTCTTCGTCATCATCAGAAACGACTTGCGATATGGATTACCTTAACCGTCATATGATCGCCATAGCCGATCAGACTAAAGAGTTCATTAGAAAATACCTAAAACCACGCGATGAGGAGAAGGACAAAATGGACGAGAAAAACAAGGAGTGTTTGTACAAGACTTTCAATTCTTACGAAGGAGCACTTGGAATCGTCGAGCACGCCATCGAAGATCTTAAATTGAAAAGGTATTCGAATGTGATTAAGTCTCTCAGAGGTTACTAATCAACGATTGCTTCCACTTTGGTCTGTCATGAAAAAGCTGATTTGATTACTGTAAATCCTGAGTTTAGAGGAATGAAGGAATGGGCTCATTTTAGGGTTGAAGATGTTATTAAAAAGCTAAAATCTTGTCGCAGTGATTTATTAGAATTATAGTAATTTTGAAAAATTAAATAAAAAGAATGAGAATGTTCCGAGTATGATTGACGGCAAATTCATGCCAATAGCATGTCTGAGTAGTAGATCTATTCCACCTTTTTTCCGGGTTGAGAGTAATTTTAAGTTACAGTTTCCTTTTTTAAAAATATTGCATTATATAATACTCATAATAAGTATTGTAATGAGTAAAAAATAAAATAAAATTTTTAATATGTTTTTAATTTTTCTTCAATTATAATTTTTTTTAAAAGAAAATTCTTTAGACTTTTTATCTTTATCTATTTTAAACTTAGGAGTTTTCAAAATTATAAATAAGGTCTACAACTAAAATACACCTTCTTAACTATTTATGGAATTTAATAAATATTCATGATTTTATTTTTATTTTCTTTTGGTAATGAGGATGACACCATTAATAATGTAACTCTTCAAAATAAAATCATTTTACACTTTAACTATTTTTATAAATTATATATATAAAAAAATTACATATTTACTATTGTCTTTTATTGCTATAATAGAAATAAGAATTACATTAAAAAATTAATTTTTTTAATTAAAAAAATGAATCAATTTGACTCGATAATGAACTCACAACTTATTAAAGTTTAAATAATCATGTTACAAATCGAGTTACAAATTTTTTTTTTAAAAAACAAATGTTTTTAATTAATTAAAATATCACAAATTTTATTTATATTGATATTTTATATAAATATCTTAAAGGATACTTTAAGAAATTGAAAGTTATTCGTCATTTTGTTTTGATGCTATTCATGCAAAATCAAACATGTATTTACTAATAAAAATAAGATAATTAATAATTAAATTAATTAAAAAAATTAATATTATTTTGCTCTTACATTTAATCTAAAAAATTAAATATCAAATGCTTTCCGTACTTTTTCATTATCTTAAATCAATATTTGTTGACTAATTCAATAACTATATAATTTATTGAACGGCATCGAAGTGTAGGTAAAGGCCATAACGTTGCATAGGCCCAGACGAATGCTATATCTTAGCTAGATCGGCAATTACAAACTCAACGCGGATTGTATAACTTTTGGCATGAAAATATCACAGTATATAGCACTAAATACATCTGATCCATATGTATTACTGGAACAACAAATTTAAATTGTCTGATAAAGTACACTATCCATGTGTGATTTCCTAAGTAACATATACACCACATATAATGTGTGAATTTTTAAGTAACATATACACCACACATAATTAAAAGACAAATATTCGTATATATTCTAAGTTTTATATATTGTTATCCATCCTTCCAAAGAAGGTTAAGAATATATTTTATTATCTCTGAATTTTCTGGAAAATTTATTCAGATTCAATTACTAACTAAATCATTAGAGAGCCAACGTCGAGAATACACTCTAAACATTTTTTTACCTTCTTTGCAGGATACTTGGCAACAAGTAGCCCTTTCATCTCACGTCTCACACAATAAAGGTAAACCCTAATTATGTATAATGAAATGTTTGAAATAATAATATACTTTTAGCAATAAACTTGGTAAATAACAAAACATAAGTTAGATAACCTAAGGTAACACAATGAAAGAATGTTTTGCACACAATATAAGATTGTTCTTTTGGGCCATATAGGTCTTCAAATTCAGTACAAATAGATTGTCATTAAAATGTTTGAAAAATATATTTTTTGATGTATTTATTTATCATGACATATCTACCTGGAAATTTTTTTTAATATAATTTTTGAATCTTGTTTTATAAAATTGAAAGAATTAATATATATATATATATATATATATATTGATTCGTCAAAAAACGGTCTGATGCCACGTGTCAAGGATCCGTGTGGTTTGGTGCTCTCTCTCTCTCTGGTAAATACCAATATCTGGGTTGTCTATGTGTTGTGAAAGAATTATTATCTTGCAATGCTAGGCATGCAAAACCGTAAAGCCTGCACGCCATTAAAGTTTATCTGGAGGGTGGAAGGTCTCCGATAAACCCTCCGATGCTTAAGTCAGTGATTTGACTGTAAGGTAGTTAAATTGACAGAGATGAGTAGAGTAATCTGGCCCTTTTTCATTACCTCTACGGGGGTGGTATTTATAGGGGATAAACCACCCTTGTGTCAAGTAGATTGGGTGATTTGTTATGTGAAATCTGATGGTTATCGGATTTTGTGGAAAAGATATGAGATCTCCCCTTTTTAGTAAGACGTTAGGGGAATCTTTGACTGTGATCCTTTATGGAGTCAAATGTTGACCTTTAGAGACGGTCCTATAGATGTGCTTGGTCAGTGGGTTCGACTGAAGTGACCGATGTGTGGTGACCTCATCCACGAGGCGAGGCGGAGTGACCGCGCAGTCCATTGTGGAGTTTGGTGTATGGCGAAGTGGGACCTTGTCATGCCATGCCAGGTGAACAGACACGTGAGCCCGATGGGTCCAGTATGCTTAGTGTCATTTGCCTTGTCAACAGGGGGACATTTTCATACTTCTCAGTGGCCCCTCGTCGAAGTACAAGAGAAAGAGGCTCTTTTGCTTCGACGCACTTTTGTGACTCGTTGTGAGTTGGTTTATTCGGCGAACTCATACATCTTGGCGGGGTATTCGAAGTCCCTGGTGACGGTTTTTCTCCTGCCGCAAGATCAGGACCTTATGATGGCTGTTTGGTTACCAAGGGGGTAGTTGACGTTGCGTGTTCAAAGGTGGCATTGTTTGCGCTTCCCCACGCGCGAGTATTGATGGCGCCGCACGTGAGCTGTCAGAGACTTGACCTTTGGTGTGACTGTGACCCGGCTGGAGTCGGGTTCGGGCGAAGCTTGTTGGGGAAGCTTCACCGTTTGTTTTGAATTTTGCCTCCTATAAATAGCCCGGTCATTTCTTTTGGAAGGACTTTTCATCTTTCTTTCCAAACTTCTCTTGCGAAATTCTGCATTCTCTTTCCAAACTTACTAAAACTCCTTCTGTTTTCCTTGATTTCTTCTCAGTGATTCACTCATTCCTTTGATTATTTCAAGTTTTTCTCCATCACCTACATTATCTCAGGTAAGAGAGGACATTGTTGCTGTTTGTCCTTCGGTTTTGATTTTCTTTACTTTGGTTATTTTTTCAAGTGTGGGTGTTTTTGAGGGTTTTAGTGTGTTTGCGTTTTACTTTTGGTGTTGGGGAAATAGTTTTTTCTGGGAAAAAGGGCGGTTATGGGCGTTTGGAGTAATTTTAGGATGGGTTTTTGGGTAAGAGTTTTTTTCTGGAATGATGAACTGGTTGGAGGCGGAGTGAGTGGGCTTTAGTTCTGATAGGATTTTTTGTTTTGTGTTTGTAGATATGTCGGATTCAGAGAGTGCCGAGGTCCCTATTCCCGTAGTCGAGGCAGCATCTAGTACCTCAGGATCCACTTCCCAAACCTGCTCTGATAGTTCCAGTCCAACCAACAGTGAGAGACGGGGTACTGGTAGTGGGAGGAGAGCCAGTACTCCGAGTGAGGAGAGCTCGAGTGAAGGGAAATAGGAGACTGACTCCGAGCGAACATTAGGAACAGTCGATGGAATTTTTGTAGTCCCGAGTGTCCGCACTTCTGCCGAGCGATCCCTCACCGGCCCAACTATCCCCGTGGCTATCCCCTTAGACCCTAGGGCGTCTAGGCACTTGGGTGGCGGAGTGACAGCCACAGGCCTGTCTTCTGGAGACTTGCCTCACTCCAGCATCCTCGAAGGCGAGGGTGCGGACTCCGACCATTCCGAAGAGCTCCCGAAAACCAAAAATAGGTTGGAAGGGGACTTCGCTCTTAAGAGGAATACCATTAGTCTGGACCTTCCATTATTTTCTAATGAAATTGACCGTCCGTTCTGCCCCGGCTAAACGTGGTCGTGAAGGGGAGGAGACAGAGTCAAGGAAGAGGGCTTCGCAGGGACCCAGACTGTCGGAGTCCTCTGAGTTGAGGGAGCTGGCTCCTGCCACGGCTGAACGGGTGGCACTTCGGGAGGCACAAGGTGGTGGACCTTCTGGGACTTCGTCCTTCCCCTGGACCTAGGAGGGGTTCAATGCTCCGGAGTCAAGGAGGGAGTTGGAGAACTTGGCCCGTGAAATCCAGCAGGCTTCACCTCCCTTGATGAACCTTCCTCTATCCGACCACAGGTCCGGAAGGTTCTTCGGGAAGGCAGTCCTTCACAGGGCCATGGACTCCGACTTGGCTCAGAACCTCCATCGGGCTTCCATGGGTGCGGAGATCGCCATAGGGCACATCAGAGCCCACTTGTCCCAGGTAATTCGTTAAGCCGAAGTGTTGGTACTTCTTGTTTTCTAGCCTTTAACTTACTTCTTTTGTTACTTGTTCCTCAGGTCTCTGCCTACATCACCTATCTCTCCAGGGTTGCTTCCAACGCCAAGACTTCGCAGATTTAGCTGGAGGCTCTGGAGAAGAAGTATCAGAGCTGGAGAACCATCTCTCCGCCAAGGACCATTCTCTGGTGGTAGCAGAGGGCAAACTCCGATCAGCCGAAGAGAACGTTACTTTGGTGGTTGCGGAGAAGGACAAGCAGTCCTCTAGCCTGACGATCCTTCAGAGGGCTAATGAGGAATTGAAGGTCCAACTTCGCGACTTCGACAAACGGTTGAAGGAGGAGAGCTCGAAGAGGCGAACAACGGAGACAAGGGTGGCCTTCTTGGAGTCAGCGGAGTACACTGCCCAGGTAGTGGACGAGTTTCGTAACTCCGAGAAGTACGAGGAGGAGGTCTACGGGCTGGCCAATGGGTTTTATAATTGAGGATGTGCCCATGCACTCCACTGCTTGCACCACCTCGTCCCTGAGAAAGCCCAGTTGTGTAGGATTTTTGAGGGCACCTATGCTAACCCCGAATTTAGGAGAGGGTGTGACTTCGTCCCGTTCACTGAGAGTGAACTGGCGGAGATTGCAGAATGCGACGAAAAGGAGGGAAGGCAGTGATGTCCGCCTACACCAGTCCACCCTGTTCTGGAGGAGCTGTGTCTTCAGTTGCGGATAGAGGCCAAAACGGGCAGAGTCGTCAGGACTGAGGCTACTCCGGTTGCATATGTTGCTCCGGACGACATCGCTGCGGCTCCGGAGGAGTCGGCCATGGTAGCAGAGCCCGCGGTGGGGGAGCAGGCTATAGTTGTAGCAGATGCTTCGGCCGAAGTGGCTCCTCCTTCGGCCGAAGTTCCCCCTTCTATGTAAATTTCTTTTTATTTTTGTAAGTTTTGTAAGTTAATGAAGCTCGCTATTTTTTCCATCCTCTTACTTCGAACTTTGACTTACATGTCGTGTACTTTGTCCAATTTAATAAGCCAAGAAGATAATTTAAACGACTTAAGTCACTAGAACTTCTAATAACAACTTGAATTGTAACACGTGAGATGACTCCGAAAATAATAAGCCTTCTTCTAACAAGGATGATGACTCCGAAAATAATAAGCCTTAACTTTAACAACTTGAAACCATAAACCTCAAGTGTGATGACTCCGAAAACCAAAACTTTAACAACTTGAACCCATAAACCTCAAGTGTGATGACTCCGAAAACCAAAACTTTAACAACTTGAACCCATAAGCCTCAAGTGTGATGACTTCGATAGCTATAACCATAAACCTTCTGGGGGCTTCGCCAGGGAGCCCCATGATTTTGAGACAAGAGCTCTGACCCAAAGTAAAATTACTTCGACGGCGGAATCTGGCGACTTCGTCGAAGGGACCTAACTTGTAATGGGTTGCGGCGGAGCATTTATTGAGTTTGGCTTGACTTCGCCGTATTCTCTGTGGGAACTCAGACAAAATATTTCTTCAAGTGGTTGGTGCGCCAGGGATTGGGAAGTATTGTTCCTTCTTGGTCCATGAGGCGGAATGTTCCCCGACGGACTTCGTCTTTAATCAAGTACGGGCCTTCCCAGTTCGGTGTGAGTTTGTTTGTCGTGATGTGTCTTGCAGTCCCCTCGATTTTTTAGAGTACCCAGTCTCCGACACCTAATGGCCTGTTGACCAAATTTTTGTCGTGGGTGAGTTTGGTTGCCAGCTTGAACTTATCTGCTCTTAGGCGGGCAGTTATTCGTTTTTCTTCTAGTAAGTCCAGGTCTAAGCAGCGTTGGCATTTATTAACCTCCTTGTAATATGTAGAAATTTTGTAGGATGGGAGTGCGAGTTCGGCTGGTGAGACTGCCTCTGATCCAAAAACGAGGGCATAGGTTGTTTCGTCAAAAAAATGTCTGATGCCACATGTCAAGGATCCGTGTTGTTTGGTGCTCTCTCTCTCTGGTAAATACCAATCTCTGGGTTGTCTATGTGTTGTGGAATAATTGTTATCTTGCAATGCTAGGCCTGCAAAATAATAAAGTCTGCACGACAGTAAAGTTTATCTGGAGGGTGGAAAGTCTTTGGTAAACCCTCCGATGCTTAAGTCAGTGATTTGACTGTAAGGTAGTTAAATTGACAGAGATGAGTAGAGTAATCTGGCCCTTTTTCATTACCTCTACGGGGGTGGTATTTATAGGGGATAAACAACCCTTGTGTCAGGTAGATTGGGTGATTTGTTATGTGAAATCTGATGGTTACTGAATTTTGTGGAAAAGATATGAGATGCCCCATTTTTAGTAAGACGTTAGGGGAATCTTTGACTGTGATCCTTTATGGAGTCAAACGTTGATCGTCAGAGACGGTCCTATAGATGTGCTTGGTCAGTGGGTTCGACCGAAGTGACTGATGTGTGGTGACCTCGTCCACGAGGCGAGGCGGAGTGACCGCGCGGTCCATTGTGGAGTTTGGTGTATGGCGAAGTGGGACCTGTCATGCCATGCCAGGTGAACAGACACGTGAGCCCGATGGGTCTCGTATGCTTAGTGTCATTTGCCTTGTCAACAGGAGGACATTTTCATACCTCTCAATATATATATATATATATATATATATATATATATCATAAAATTAAGTCAAGTCAAATTTTAAAAAGTTTTAAAATCTTAAAATAAAATAAAAAAAGTTATAAATTAAATTAAAATTGCTCTTAAACACACATTATAGTGTTCCGTGTATATAAATAAATAGTCCCCTAATCTATTTCCTACCTCCACCATATAAAAACTTAAAGAGAAAGATAAAAGAAAATGAATCTGAAAATTAATTTTGTTATATTCGTAGTTTTATTCTTCATAACATTCTCAAGTATATCTACTTCACCAGAAGCCTCGTCGACCACGTCACCATCGTCATTTTCATCATCACAAACGACGGATTACATTAGTCTGTCACATAATTGCCATATCCCAATGAGAAGAAGGACAAAATAGACGAGAAAAACAAGGAATGTTTGTACAAGAACTTCAATTCTTACAAAAGAGCACTTGGAATCGTTGAGCACGCCATCGAAAATCTTAGATTGAAAAGGTATTCGAATGTGATTAAGCCTCTCAAAATTTACCAAAGCGCTGATTTGACCACTTTAAATCTTAAATTTAAAAGAATGAAGGAATGAGTTCATTTTAGTATTGAAGATGTTATTAAGAAGCTGAAATCCTGGGGCAGCCATTTATCGAAAATTTAAAAAGAGAGAGAGAGAAACTATCCACGTTGATGAAGGTAAATAATTTCATGTTATTAGCGTGTGTTTGGTAGATCCGTTTCTTTTTTTTACGGGTTGAGACTTGAGAGTAATTTTAAAATACAATTTTGATTCTCTTTTATTGTATGTTATGTGTAATAAGTTTTGGTTCTTGCCAAAAGTAAATAATTAAATCAAAATTTTGACAAATATGCAAATAATTAAATCAAAATTTTGACACATATGCAAATAATTAAATCAAAATTTTGACAAATATATGTATTATATTGTGTTCTAAAAAAATTTTACATTGTCATCCCTCTCAAGATAACAATACATACTAAAAGATTTGATGCCCTTATTTAATAAGTGCTAAAAAATCTCTCGTGGGACTGAATGTCATCTGAAGTCCCACATCACTCGCTTATGACGTCATGACCCCTTTATGGTCATGAAAAAAACTTTTGAAATAAATTTTGTTTTTCCAATGAATTTAAATAAATTTTGGAATATTTTAAGAAATAGAAAATAGGGTTTTTTAAAATAGAAAATAAAAAACTTTAAATAAGAATTGGAAGTTAAAAAACTTTAAAATATGGAAAATAAAATAGGTAGGAAAGAGGGAAAAATACATTAGAAATATATTTTTATTACATAAAAAATTAAATAGATTTTTAAAAAATTAAAAAAAAAACATGAAAGGGGTTAAAACTTTATTATTGAAACTCATAATATTTTAAATAAGTATTTTATCACTAATATTTTAATTAATTTTACCATATGAAGTGATAGTATTTTGTAATTGCTAATTATTGCAACTTATTCTAGGTTTACAATGTTAAGAACAAATAATATAGTATCAAATATCAAATATGGCTCCACAGGAACTATTTATAATTTTTTTTTGAAACAAAAACACAACTATCTCATGTATTAGCTTGCCAATCAGTATGTAAATCATCCATCACAGCTGGATGTGAGGAAAACATCCAGACCACATCTTGGGATATTGAACTACCAATGCTTGCTAATCTGTGAGCACCATAATTACTATTTCTATGATTATAACTAATCCCAAAAATAGGAATTTGCTTTAACACAGACTGAAGAGCAGCAATTACATTACCCAAAGCTAATAAATTGATACCTTATGTCGTTAATTGCTTCACCAAATTTTTGCAATCTATGGCAACAACCATGGGTTGCTGCTAGAATTGTCGAATCGCCTGCACACTTAATCTCATTGCCATGGCTTCAACATGTTCTGCGGAGGTTACCGAGACTAATGGACAAGCTCCAGATATCATAACATGTCCATATTGGTCCCTTAGAACAAACCCATATCCACCCATACCTGATCCAAAAGAAGCATCCATGTTAAGTAGTAATCAACCAGGGTCAGGTGGTTTCCACTTTGATGGGTGCTCCCTAATATCAAGAGTACTACCCGGACTGCCATAATCGAGATCTTTGATGATGTGAAGGTAAGATAGGGAGGAATCAACAACAGCATGCGCACTACCTGGCTTTCCAGCAAAAAGAAAAGAATTTCTTGCCTTCCATATGTTCCAAAGACATATCATAAACTGAGTTAGGGTTTCTTGTGAACCATCACTTTCCAATTTGATCACATGCAGTAGATGTAGCCATGAAGAAGCTTTGGCCACCCATTTCAACACAAGAAAATTCAGCAGTTGCCATACTACCCTTGCAAAATCACATTCAAGGAAGATATGCACATAATTTTCATCACTCTTTTGACATCTCAGACAAGGACTATGAGCTCGAATGTGCCTACGTACCATATTTTCTCTCGTTGCTATAGCATTGTGACAAAGCTGCCAAAAGAAAATACGAACCTTTGGCGGCACTGGACATTTCCAAATTAAACTCCAGTCCGAGGACCCTCTGGAGCAGCTGGGATTCAACGTCATAAACTCAGCCATACCCAACCTGTAAGTAGAGGAAACCGTGAATCTTCCATGTATTGTGTAATGCCATACCCACCGGTCAATTCTGCCTGAAGAACTTAATGGGATACAGAGAGTGGCTTCTGCATCATATACACCAAAAAGCACCTCCAGCAACTCCCTTCGCCATTGTCCATTGCTAATCAAATCAGAAACTAAGAGCTGATTTGAGAAGAATTGAAATGGAACAGTAACACGAAAATTGCCATCTCTTGGTATCTAAGGATCTTGAAATACTTTTGTTCTACTACCATCCCCAATTCTCAATCTTATACCCTTATGAATGAGCTCCCTCCCATGCAATATAGACCTCCATACAAAGGATGGACACCTGCTAAGAACTGCCTGTAGAAATGATTTATTTGGAAAATATTTATGGTATAATACCTTAGCTAGCAATGTATTTGGATTTTGCAAAAGGGGCCATGCTTGTTTGTCCAATAAAGATTGATTAAATATTTCAAAGCTTTTGAAACCCATACCGCCTTGCAGTTTCGTTTCACAAACTTTCTTCCAAGCCAACCAAGGCATTCCTGCTGTCTCGTTGCTAGTTTTCCACCAAAAATGTCTAATGATGGATTCCAATTTCCTACATAAAGTCAAGGCTAATTTATAAACAGACATTGCATATGTGGGAATAGCCTGAAGAACAGATTTAATGAGTACTTCCTTTCCCCCTTTTGACAGCAACTTCTCCTTCCAACCTTGAGCCTTCTTCCATAATCGATCCTTCAAATAAGCAAAAATCCCTTTCTTGGATCTGCCAATAAGAAAAGGTAATCCCAAATATTTCCCATCTCCTACATTTAATTGCACACAAAGTTCTTGTACTAACATCCTCTTTCTATCACTCAATGTATGCTTTGAAAACAATATTGATGATTTTGTTACATTAACCTTTTGTCCCCATACAGCCTCATAATTTTTCAAAATAGTCATCAATATAGAACAACCCTCCATAGAATCTCTCAAAAATAAAAGGCAATCATCAGCAAAAAACAAATGTGATAAGATAGGTGCATTCTTACCCATTTGGATACCTTTCCAATTCCCTTGTTCAACTGCATGCTGAATCATACAAGAAAGCCCCTCAGCACATAAAATGAATAAATATGAGGAAAGAGGATCCCCTTGTTGTATGCCACGGGTAGGTTTAAAAACAACTGATGGTTTACCATTAATCAAAATTTGAAAACTAACTGAAGATACACATTGAATCACAAGTGAAACAATTTTGTCCAGAAAACTCATTTTCTGTAGAATCCATTCTAAGTAGCTCCATACCACACGATCATAAGCCTTACTCATGTCAAGTTTAAGTTCATAGGCACCCTCCTTTGTTCTTCGGGAACTCAAATTCAACCAGTGTAAAACTTTTGTAGCAATAATTATATTATCGATTATCAATCTATTGCTAACAAAAGCACTCTGAGATTCTCCAATCAAACTTTGTGAAATAGGCTTGATCCGGTTAACTAAAACCTTAGATAGGATTTTATATAACACATTACAGAGACTTATGAGCCTAAAATCAGCCATGGATTGTACCTTTTTCACCTTAGGAATTAAAGTAATAAATGTCTCATTAAGTTTAGTAATTGGCTCACCCAAATTCAGACATCTTAGAATTGTACTTGTGATTTCAGCTCCAACAATCTACCATTGTTGTTAAAAAAAAATTGCATGATATCCATCTGGACCAGCAGCATTGGTAGGGTGCATCTGTTTAAGTGCTCTCCAAACCTCATCTTCCTCAAAATAACGTGATAAAGGAGCAATATCAATTTCAGAAATATTAGGAATTGTGATATCTCTAAAACTTAGATCCATATCCACATTTCCTTGATCAGAGGTAAACAAATTTTTGAAAAAATTAACAGCTACCTATGAGATTTGCTGTTGTGTTGTCTCCAATTCACCTTGAGAATTAAGAATTTTCGCAATTTTATTCACTCTTCGTCTATAACTAGAGTGAGGATGAAAATAGGAAGTATTCCTATCACCATTAGCTAACCAATTTGATCTAGAATGTTGCTTCCAATATGCATCCTCCACTTCAAGTAATCTCTGCAATTCAATATTCAGCTTAATAATTTCCTCTTCTTCACCAATTTTACCTTCCAAAAAGAGAATACGCTATTTTATTTTTTTAATCTCTTTAGGAAGCCCACCATATTTTTTAAAACTCCATCCCTTCATTTGTAATTTCAGATCTTCCAGTCCACAACTCAAACCCCGAACCCCACCTCCAACAACCCCAGACCATTGTTCTTTTATCAATTCACAACAATCTTTATCCACTAACCACCATGGCTCAATTCTTCATGGTCGCGGTTGCCGGTGAACAATTCTGACATCCAACCCATTCAACAATAAAAGCAAAGAATGATGATCTGAAGAAACTGTTGGGAAAGTATCTACACAACATGCCGAATGTAACCTGATAAAAGATGAATTTCCAAAACACCTATCCAACGTAGAACGTACTAATTGTGCTCCTTTCCTATGATTCCACCAAGTAAATTGTCCTTTCCGCATATAAATTTCCTGAAGGTCGCCTGCTTCCAAAGCCTCCCTAAATATTTGCATCTTTTGACTAGATCGACCAAGCCTACTGGTTGTTTCAGAGGCATAAAGTAATTCATTATAATCACCCATAGTACACCAGGGAGCAGTACGATCCTGTCCAATTCGTTTGAGAAGCGTCCAAGAATGATGACGGAGCAAAGTATTCGAATTACTATTTGTTGGGATATTTTTAGTATGCTGAATTTGTCCTTTTTAGTCTTTATAATTTTTATTCTTTTATTGTTATAATATTATGAGCAATGAAAATTCCAAATCTTCATTAATTAAAATTCACAAACTTCTCAACAACAACAGAATTTAATTACATTTCAAAACCATTGTCAATTCTTAAATCTTTTATAAATTATTAAATATTTTTTATCTTATTAAATTTTAAATTTTTAGTAAAATAATCCAAAAAATTTCAATTTTATTGTTAGATTGATGGGTCTTGATAAACCTGTAACTCCTCAACTTCCTCTACGTAGGAATAAAGACTATTTCAACCTAAAGCTTTTCTCTTTTTAATTTTTGGACATAAACATTTATGTCAGAAGTGAAGTGAGGTCAATAAGTTGAGATTGTTGCATTAAAATCGGCATGTTAGTTTCTTTTATGCTCTTTCTCGAATTATTAGTCTCAACTATAGTGAATATTTAAAAGAATCAATAACTCAATCAAGAAACCTCCATTATCACTGCCTCCGTGTTTTAAAGAAGAATAAAAAATTTATATATGATAATTTTTCTTTCCATTTTTATCTTTTTAATTTAAATTTTTTTATATAAATATTTTTTATAAATTTTGATTATTTAATGAATGTATATATATAATTTAAAAATGATGAAATTTGCCAATTTACATATATTTTGATCACTAAATAATAAATTAAGTCTAGACATACCTTAAAAAGTAGTAAAATCTAAAAAAAGATAAAGTTATAACATAAACTAAAATTACTCTCAAACACCCACATATATCCCTAATTAATTAACATTATACCGTTCATATGTATATAAATAGACCCCAATCTATTCCCTACTTCCATCACCCAAAAACCAAAAAAGAAGAAAACAAAAACAAAAACATAAATAGAAAAATGTCTTCAAAAGTTAGTTTAGCTTCATTTACGATTCTATTATTCATAACAACATTCTCAATCTTCACAGGGGAAGCAAGTGTATCCACCTCTCCCGCACCGTCACCTTCATCTTCTTCGTCATCATCAGAAATGACTTGCGATATGGATTATCTTAACCGTCACATGATCGCCATAGCCGATCAGACAAAAGAGTTCATTAAAAAATACCTAAAACCACGCGATGAGGAGAAGGACAAAATGGACTAGAAAAACAAGGAATGTTTGTATAAGAGTTTCAAATCTTACGAAGGAGCACTTGGAATCGTCAAGCACGCCATCAAAGATCTTAAATTGAAAAGGTATTCGAATGTGATTAAGTCTCTCAAAGGTTACCAATCAACGGTTGCTTCCACTTTGGTCTGTCATGAAAGCGCTGATTTGATTTCTGTGAATTCTGAATTTAAAGGAATGAAGGAATGGGCTCATTTTAGCGCTGAAGATGTTATTAACAATATAAAATCTTGTCGTAGTGATTTATTAGAATTATAGTAATTTTGAAAAATAAAATAAAAAGAACAAGAATGTTCCGAGTATGATTGACGGCAAATTCATGCCAATAGCATGTTTGAGTGGTAGATTTATTCCACCTTTTTTACGGGTTGAGAGTAATTTTAAGTTACAGTTTCCTTTTTAAAAAATATTGTATTATATGATACTTATAATAAGTATTGTAATTAGTGAAAAATAAAATAAAATTTTTAATATATTTTTAATTTTTCTCTAATTATAAATGTTTTTCAAAAAAAAAATCTTTAGAATTTTTATCTTTATCTATTTCGAACTCATAATTTCTCAAAATAATATAATAAATAAGAATCTGCAACTAAAGTGCACCTTCTTAACTATTTATCGAATTTAATAAATATTCATGATTTTCTTTTCTATCTTTTTTTTTTTGGTTATGAGGATGACACCATTAATAATGTAACTCTTTAAAATAAAATCATTTTACACTTTAAATATTTGTATAAATTATATATAAATAAAAAAATTACATATTTACTATTGTCTTTTATTGCTATAATAGATATAAGAATTACATTAAAAATTTAGTTTTTTTAATTAAAAAACAATGAATCAATTTGACTTTATAATGAGCTCATGACTTGTTAAAGTTTAAATACATGTTACAAATCGAGTTATAACTTTTTAAAAAAAAACTTTTTAATTAATTAAACTATCACAAATTTTATTTACATTGATATTTTATATAAATATCTTAAAGGATACTTTAAGAAATTGAAAGTTATTCGTCATTTTGTTTTGATGCTATGGATGCAAAATCAGACATGTATTTACTAATAAAAATAAGATAATTAATAATTAAATTAATTTTAAAAAATTAATATTATTTAGCTCTTACATTTAATCTAAAAAAATTAAATATCAAATGCTTTTCGTACTTTTTCATTATTTTAAATCAATATTTGTTGGACTAATTCAATAACGATATGACTTGTTGAACGACATCGAAGTGTAGGTAAAGGCCATAACGTTGCATAGGCCGAGACGAATGCTATATATCAATAATCAAGAAAGATACCAATATGAGCAACATGTTCATGAAAGACTTTGGGCGTCAAAGCTTTAGTCAGCGGATCCACAATCATGGAGTTTGTCCCAATATGTTCTATAGATATCAAATCACTCTGAACTCTTTCTTTAACAACTAGGAACTTGATGTCAATATGTTTTGACTTTGATGTGTTCCTATTGTTATTGGAATACAAGACTGCTGAGTTATTGTCACAGAATAACTTGAATGGTCTTTTAATGTGATATACAATTTGCAGCCCAGTGACAAAGTTTATTAGCCATATTCCATGGTTGGATGCCTCATAACAAGTTATAAATTATACCGCCATAGTAGAGGGAGCAATGAGTGATGGTTTAACACTCTTTAAGAAACTGCTCCTCTAACAAGCAAATAAATATAGCCTTATGTGGATTTAAAACTATCTTGGCATCTAGCAAAATCGGAGTCAGAATACCCTATGATCTTGAAAGAATATTTTCTGATTTTGAAGAATATTTTCATATTTCTATTTAAATGGTTTTTGTTTGTTTACAATGTATACGTATGAATTTTATCTACGTATCATGTAAATTATCACATACACTATATAATATATATATATATATATATATATATATATATATAGTATATTGGTTATTTCTTTAGATATTACTTAGGTAGTTACAACTCTACCTCTAACCGTTAGTAATATCTCAATAATATCAATCTCAATATCTCAATAATATCAATATTATTATTGAGAACACACGAGAACACATAGCAGCTGATGTGGAAATCCTTTTAACTCTTTCACGCCCTCAATTCGAACTCGGCCTTACTACAACAGTTAACTTTCCTCTAAGCCGTGTGAAGAATTGCAAACCTAAAGCTTTGGTAAGAATATCTGCGTTTTGATTAATTAAAAGAACATAATTAACCTGCATCTCTCCTTTGGCCACCTTTTCTCTAATGAAATGAAAATCAAGCTCAATGTGCATAGTTCTTGCATGTAGAATTGGATTTGCAGATAAGTAGAGAGCACTTTGATTGTCTATCCATACTTGAGGAACTCTAGTCTGCTCTATGTTCAATTCACTAAGAAGATACCTGATCCAAGTGATTTCAGCAGTGGCTAGCCCAAGACTTCTATACTCACCATCTATGCTTGATCTTGATACACTTTGTTGCTTCTTGCTGGACCAAGAAACTAAATTCCTTCATATGTAAACATAGTAGCCAGTAACAGACTTTCTATCATCCAAATCAGTAGCCCAATCACTGTCTGAAAAGGCTGTCACATTTAAATCCTTGGACATGCTAAAATTCAGACGATAGTCTAATGTTCCAACCAGATATCTCAGTATCCTTTTAACAGATTTGAGATAAGGTTCTAATGGATTTGCTATGTACTGACTCACTTTGTTGACATCAAAACTAATATCAGGTCTTGTGATAGTAGCATAATGAAGTCCCCCAACAATGCTCATGTACATTTGTGGATTCTGAATTGGATCTCCATTATATCTAGACAGATGTGGACTTGTGATCATAGGTGTAGAACTTGACTTTGCTTGTAGCATATTTGCTCTATCCAGCAGCTTCTTTACATACTGCTTTTGGCAAAGATGATACCCTTCAGGGGTTTTATTTACTTCAATTTCTAGAAAGTGATGAACATTTTTCAGATCCTTCAATGTAAAATACTTCTTCAATCTATTAATAAATTTATGTACTGCCTGATCATTATTCCCAGTAACCAATATATCATCCACATATATCAAAACAAAGATCTTTATTCCATTCTTATTGAACATGAAGAGAGAATTATCAGCCTTTGAGCTTATGAACTCCAGTGATGACAGAGTTTCTCTTACCTTTGTGAACCATGCTCTAGCAGCTTGCTTTAAACCATAGATAGCTTTATGCAACTTGCATACATAACCTTCCTTCTTCTCAAAACCTCTTGGTTGACACATGTAAATCTCCTCTGAAAGTTATCCATTCAAGAAAGCATTTGAAACACCCAGCTGCTTCACATTCCAACAGTAGTTAAGAGCAATTGAAAAAATGATTCTTAATGTGGTTGGTTTAACTACTGGAGAAAAGGTCTCATGGAAGTCAAAACCTGCTATTTGAGTAAATCCTTGTGCCACCAACCTAGCTTTATGCCTCTCAACACTGCCATTTGCCTTTATTTTCACTTTAAAAACTCATTTGTTGCCAACTACATGTGCACCCTTAGGAAGTGGAACAAGTGTCCAGGTTCTGTTCTTAATAAGAGCATTATATTCTTCTTTCATTGCTTTTCTCCAAACAGGTTCATTAAAGCATCCTCTACCTTTTTAGGCTCTTCATTTTCAACCAAAATGGTTGACATCACCTTAGGCTTGTATATTCCTGCTTTACCCCTGGTAACCATGGGATGTTGGTTCACTGTAACAGGTCTTTCTTCTGGAGCATACTGAGGTAACTGATCTGGTAAGATGTGTTCTGGACTCATAATGGGTAAATCTATTCTCAGGGGAATAGTGTTATAACTTTTTGATGAAAAGGATAAACTCTTACTGGAATGAGGTGTTTCAAACTGATTATCTCCTTTTGTTTCTTCATTCTCCACAAATGTTGATGACAAATTTGGAAAACTCATCACAGTAGGCTCCAATGATGTGAATACAGAACCAGCATGTTCTTTTCTTTGCATCTCAGAACATTCTTTCTTGGAGAAGGGAAAAACACTTTCTTCAAAAACTACATGCCTTGAGACAATTACTTTTCATGTTGACAGAAGAATCTTATATCCCTTATACTAAGATTGAGCCAGTAAAGTCAAACCAATCTCCACAACATGTCTGTGCTTTCTCTCAACACAGCCATTTTGTTCAGGTGTATAAGGACATGAGATCCTCTGTATGATTCCATTTTCCTTGAAAAAATTATTTAAGAGCTTATACTCAGTACCTCCATCACTTTGCACCATCTTTATCTTTGTTTGAAACTGTGTTTGCACCAGACTATGAAAGTGAATAAAGGTACCAGCAACTTCTGACTTCAACTTCAACAGATATATCCAAGTGTGTTTAGTGTAATCAGCTATGTAAGTCACATAATACTTGTATCCATTTACAAATTGTAAAGGATTTGGACCCCATAGATCAGTGTGCACTAAATCAAAAGCTGCATTAGTTTGAGTTTCAGAATTTCTAAAAGGCAACTTATGACTTTTAGCGAGAATACAAGGATGACAAATTTTTGAATCATGATCTCTATTATCAAATGGAATCCTACAATCTCTCAAAACCCTCTTAACAATTTCATAACTACAATGACCAAATCTCTTGTGACATAAACTGACATCCAAGTTATTACAAACAGAAACATTAAAACCATAAGGCTGATCTTGAAGGATTGCTTCCTTATTTCCAGAATCTCCATGATGAACCAAGTGAAATCTGTAGAGACCATCCTTAAGCATTCCTCTGAGAAGGACCTGATGAGTAGCTTGATCCTTTACAAGACAGATCAAAGGATGAAACTCAAAGAACACATCATTGTCAAGGGCAAATTTTGAAACACTTATGAGATTCTTAGTTATACTAGGCACATGTAACAAGTCCTTAAGTTGAAATAATTTATCAGTTTGACTAGAATGAAGGGTGGTGTTACCTATGTGACTGATATTCTCACTTTGCCCATTTCCTAACTGCAGCTTGTTGGATCCATTATATTCTGATGTAGAAGTCATATTATTGAGCTCACTGGTGACATGTGTGGAAGCTCCAGAGTCTGGATACCACCATCCTTTATTATTTTAAAAGTTGCTATTAGGGATATGCACCATGTTTAGTGAATGATTCTTGTTCTGATAGCTCTCCACAACACCACCTGCACTATTCTGACTATTGTTTGGTGTGCCATAACTTTGATCATATCTATGCCAACACCTGTCAGCACTGTGTCCTGGAACATGACAAACTTGGCACACAACCTTTGAGCCTTGTGACCTGCCACCTCTTCTTCCTTTGAAATTATAGTTCCCTCTGCCTCTTGAACCATATCCTTGACCATTGAAATTTCTCCTTTGATTGTTATCATGAGCCATGAAGTTCACAGCATGCTGAGAACCATCAGTATTTATTGCTCCAGTACCACTCATACCGCTAGAAGATTCCAACCTAGCTTCAAAGCTTAACAACAGTACCTGAATATCACTCAAGGTAAAAGAATTAATGCTAGCAGTAACTGTGACCACCACTGGATCATATTCAGGACCTAAACCAGCTAAAATGTGCATTATATGATCATTTTGATTTACAAGATTTCCAGTAGTTGCAAGTAAATCACAGCACATCTTGATTTTTGCCAAATACTCAGTCATACTTAAGTTACCCTTTCTTGTAGTTTGCAGCTGCAACTTGTGTTGTAAGGTCTTTGCCTTGGATTGGCTTGCGAAATTTTTCTCAAGGGCACTCCAAATCTCGGAAGAGGTATTCAAGCCAATAATCAAAGGCAAAACATTTTCTGACAGTGATGAAAGAATCTAAGAAGCCAAGATCTGATCTTGGTGATTCCACAAAATAAAAGATGAATTAATGGCCTGAATTTGAGAGTTACCTGGAATATATTTGTCTGGAGGTGGTGTTTCAGAGGTCAGGTAATCTTCAAGGCCATAGCCTTTAATAGCAGTAAGGATCTGCATTTTCCACACCAAGAAATTTCCTTCAGCTAGCTTTACATAAACCAGTTGACTCTAGGGATAGATAAGTTGGATCTTGACTCCATCTATGGTTGTAGATGGAGCTGTGTAAGCTGAGGTTGCCTCGTCTGCCATATCTTTAAAGGAAAAAGAATATCAGAGTCATTAATAGCTATGATACCATGAAAGAATATTTTCTGATTTCAGTTTAAAAGGTTTTTGTTTGTTTACAATGTATACGTATTAATTTTATCTACGTATCATGTAAATTATCACATACACTATATATATATAGTATATTGGATATTTCTTTAGATATTACTTAGGTAGTTACAACTCTACCTCTAACCGTTAGTAATATCTCAATAATATCAATCTCAATATCTCAATAATATCAATATTATTATTGAGAACACACGAGAACACATAGCAGCTGATGTGGAAATCCTTTTAACTCTTTCAGATCTCCAACTGTGAGCATGTACTCTTTTGTTCTGAAGATATCACATTACCGTTTTGGCTGCTTTCCAATGATCTATTCCTAGATTATGTAAATATATGCCCAATACCCCAAGAATATACACAATATCTGGACATGTACAAACTTGAGCATACATCAAACTTCCTATTGCCAAAGCATAAGGAATATTTTGCATTTCTTTAATGTCAAGATCATTCTTTGGACATTGTTTGAGATAAAATTTATCTCCTTTAGCAACAAGAGTATCAATTGATTTGCAATCTTTCATGCTAAATCTCTTTAAAATTCTTTCGATATAATTCTTTGTGATAACCCAAGAATACCTTGAGAAAGATCTCGATGTATTTGTATTCCCAACGTAAAAGATGCATCACCAAGATCTTTCATATAAAAAACATTCGATAAAAATTTCTTAGTTTCATGCAATAAACTTATATCATTACTAGCAAGTAATATATCATCAACATATAACATCAGAAAAACATACTTGCTCCCACTAAACTTATGGTATACGTAATCAGCCACTAAATTTATCTCAAATCCAAATGAGACAACAACTTGATGAAATTTTTAATACCATTGACGAGAAGCTTGCTTGAGTCCATAAATGGATTTCTTTAGTTTGCACACCGTTTGTTCTGATTTTTCAGAATTTAAGCTTTCAGGTTACTCCATAAAAATTGTCTTCTATTTCTCCATTTAGAAACTCGGTCTTAATATCCATCTGATGCAACTCAAGATCAAAATGTGCCACAAGTGCCATATAATCCTAAAAGAATCTTTCAAAGATACTAGTGAGAAAGTTTATTTGTAATCAATGTCTTCCTTTTGAGTGAATCCCTTAGCAACAAGACGTGGCTTATATCTTTCCACATTACCTTTTGAATCCCTTTTGGTCTTAAATATCCATTTACAACCAATGGGTTTCACTCCTTCAGGCAATGGGACAAGATCACAAAAAAACATCAGTCTTTCATTGACTTAATTTCATCATTCATGGCATCTATCCACTTTAGAGAATTAGAACTTTCTATGCCATCACGAAAGTTAATAGGATCATCCTCCGCTATTTCAATATCTTTATCAAGTTCTTGGAGAAAAATAATGTAATCATCTGAAATTGCTTTTCTCCTCTCTCTAGTAGATCTCCTTAATGGCATTTGCTTTTGAGGTTGTTGAGCTTGTTCCTCATTATGTCTATTAATAGGGAGAATATCATTATGTTTTGCTGTACTTTAATTATTTCAAGAACAATGTCTAAAATTTCTGGAATAACTTAATCATTGTTAATAACAATTGAAGGAAGAGAAACAAAATCCTCAACAAAATCCATATTTTTCTCTTCAAAGACAAAGTCTAATTTATCTTTCCTCCCCTCAAGCTCAATATCTTCAAGAAAATGAGCATTTCCCGTCTCAATAAAAGATTTATTTGTGGGATCATAAAATTTGTACCCCCGTGATCATTCTGAATAACCAACAAAATAACAACTCAATGTTCTTGAGTCCAATTTTCTTTCATTAGTCCTATAAGGGCTTGCCTCAGCTGGACAACCCCATATACGAAGATGCCTGATACTTGACTTCCTAGAAGTCCATAACTCATAAGGGTTATTATTGTTGATTTTGATGGAATGCTATTAAGAATATAATTTGCAGTCTTTATTGCCTCTCCCCAGAGTGAATCTGGTAAGTTAGTATGAGCAATCATACTCCTTATCATATCCTTCAATGTTCTATTCATTCTTTCAGCAACACCATTCATGTTAGGACATCCTGACATGGTGTACTGTGGAACAATACCACATTCCTCTGAGAATTTGGCAAATGGCCCTTTACGTTGTTCTCTTGAGCCGTCGAATCTACCATAGTACTCACCACCACGGTCAGATCTAACATTCTTAATTCTTTTCCCAAGTTGATTTTCAACTTTAGCCTTAAAAAGTTTTGAACACGTTTAGAGCCTCAAACTTCTCATTAATGAGATAAAAATACCCATAACGTGAATAATCGCCTATGAACAATATAAAATATATTTGATCATTCTAAGCAGGTGTTGGAAAAGGCCTATATATCCGTATGAATTAGTTCTAAGACATCTTTAGATCTTTTAGCACTTAACTCCTTTTATTTGTTTGATTTCCTTTGATACACTCAATACATATGTGAAAACTTGACAAATCAAGTGTATCAAGAATTCCATCTTTCATAAGCCTTTCAATTCTTTGTTTAGATATATGTCCCAAAAGCTTGTGCCATAATAAAGCAGAACTATCATAAGTTAATTTTCTTTTAGTACCTTTGGTAGTAACATGCAACGATTCATTAGATGAACCAACTGTATGCAATAAATATAGGTTATCATAACTTGATAGAGAACCAGAACCAATAATTTCATAATTAAGAAAAAGACTAAACTTTCCATTTCGGAAAGAACATGAATAACCAAATTTGTCCTATAAAGAAATAGAAACCAAATTCCGTCTAAAAGACGATACAACAAAAGTGTTTTTAAATCCAAAAAACTTTCATTATCTAAAAATAACCTAAAAGTCCCTATTGTCATAACTACAATTGCTTTACCATCACCAACATAAATGAATTTTTCTCCTTCATTTGGTTTTCTACAGTTCAGGCAACCCTGCATTGACACACTTATGTGAGTAGTAGCACTATAATCTAACCACCAAGTGTGTCTAGGTACTAAAATTAAATTAACTTCTGAACACACAAAAGAAATGAGTGTACCTTTATTTAAATGCCAAACGTGATATTTAGTACAATCTTTCTTAATATGAGAAGTCTTTCCACAAATGAAAAAAGTAAATGATTCTCCATTCTTTTCCTTTTCTTGCTTCTTTTCTGGTCTAGAGCCCGCAATTTCATTAGGATTCTTCCTTTTCTTTCCTTTATTCTTATGAGCTAATGCCAAATGAGCACTTTCAACCTTATCATACTTTAATCTCTCCTCCTCTTGAACACAATGAGAAATGAGCTCATTAAGAGTCCACTTCTCCTTTTGACTTCTCCTTTTGACATTTATAACTGATCTTAAAATGATTAAATTGTGATGGAAGAGAGATTAATACCAAATGAACAAGTAGTTCATCAGAAAGCTCTAACTTTAGTTCCTTCAACTTTGAGGCAAGATGAGACACTTCTCTTATGTATTGCCTTATGTTCCCATTACTTTTATACCTCATAGAAACAAGATTCTGTAATATTGTACATGTTTCAGCCTTTTTGTTTTTTTGCAAAACTCTCTTCAAGTTCTGCAAGGAACAATTTGGCATCCTCCTGATTAGTCATAGTATCTCTGAATTTTTCAGGAATGACACGTTTCATGACCAAAAGACTCATGTGGTTTGAGCGCTCCCACTTTTTCCAATACCTCCTCTCTTCAGGGGAACTAGAATTTGTAATTTCGCGTGGTCGCTCAATTCGAAAAGTAAGATCTAAATTAATGCAACCAAGAACAATCATAACATTTTCTTTCCAAAACTTGAAGTTTGTACCATTCAATGCTGGTAGTGCATTAATGTTAGCAGATATTGATGTTGCACTATTAACTGAATAGAGAACAAAATAATAATAAATTATCAAGCACACATAAAAATAACATAAAATAACCAAATAATTCAAATAATGGTGAAATAATTAAATCCTATCACAAGATACCTAGCCCAACATTGATATTTAGTCTTTGGACAGAAATAACAACTTGTAAGTGGTACTCTCAATGCAATAATCAAATATTGACAATAAATTCTTGTCAAACAAAAAACCTTTCTTTGAACCGACTAATTATTCACATGGAAAAAACTTAACAACCGTCACATATTTATTATCAGTGTGTTTTAAAATTTCGGCCAAATAAAAATTTTCTTTTGGACCAATTATTGTTCGCATGAAAAATTAAATACATAAACCATCCTTATACTTTAAATTAACTAACTTAGACAAAAGTAATCGCTTTGATCACGATTATGTTTTAGTGAATTAATTCAAAATATAAGTTCTTGAAATAACCAAAATTTAAATTTAACTGAATTTTATATTAAAAATAATAATAATATATAATATAAAAATAATAATAATAAATATTATCACGGCTACTGGAACATAATCCAAATTACTATATATATATATAATATATATATATATATATATATATATATATATATATATATGCCGTACTGTGTCGACCATGCCGCCGACGAAAATTGACATCAAATTCCAAAAAATTATTCAAATCAAATTCTTCATAATCCAAATAAATATATACATAATATATATAATATACATTTGTATTATTAAACTCATAATAATACATCCAAATCATTCAAAACATGTACATATATAACATGAAATATTCATAAAAATTACAGTTTTTATTTTTCTGTATGCAAAACAAAACTTAATCTGTAAAATCCAATCATCAGTTTATAAATTGATTTATAAACGTTATTATAATATTGATACGCGAAAATCGTATCACCTTTTTAGCATGTTTTTATATATGATTTAGGGTGAAATTGAGGGTAAAATGATCTTAATTGTTCATTATTTACTTAATTTCACAGTTTTTATGATTTTGGAAGTGTCAGGTGAAAAGTTGATGAAAACAGTAAATTTTGGGGCAAAAACGCAATTTTTGGAAATATTGACTTGGTCAAAGGGTCAGGACGGGCGTCCCGACCCAGTCAAAGCACCGGGACGGGCGTCCCGACCTGGTCAACAGATCAGGACGGGCGTCCCAATCCGGGACGGGCGTCCCGAACCCTCAGATCCAGTCCCACATCGAATTTTTGATAAAAAATCACCCCGGGAAGCTGCTATAAATACCCCAGGTCTCCAGCAGTTGAAATCATTCCTCTCCACTCGATCTGAGTCATTTAGTGGTTTCCAGTGTACACTTCTCCAGTACACAACTCACTCAGAGACTCGAATCTCAATTTTCTTTCTTGTTAGTGTTTTGTTTTAGTTTCTGAGAAATAATCTCAGATCTTAGGCGTACATAGATAGGTTCGTTTCTGGCATTCATAGAATACCCGGGATTTCGTTAGGAGATCCTAAGAGGGCTCTAGGCGTTCGAAGAGTCAGTCCACAAGGCTGGGCTTAAGCTGGGTATTAAGGTAAAGCCCAGTTACTAGGCTGAGGAAGCGTCCTCCGACGGTTCTGGCGAGCAGAGTCGGGTCAAGCAATACGGCATATACAGCAGTACGCTCCATCGGCGAGACTTCGTAAAGGGTGATTTCTTTATGGCATCGGTCCCCCTGTCCCTCTCTTATATGTTGTTATTGTGTTTGTCCAAATAACAGTTTGAATACCATATTATGATTATTATGAATATTTGTGATATATGTTGAAGTTATAATGTTTTTCTAGAAATGGCCAACTGCTTAAATATCTATTATGTCTGCATGTCTATCGTCGTTCTTTTAAACTGAAATTAGGGTTATAGACAATTCCTAACCACGGTCTATTCATAACCTGTTTAGTTTAACAGGCATCAATTAGTATTGGTGTCTGCCATACTAGATAAAATAATCTGCGGAACACCCTGTTGGTTGAAAGTAGTCTAGGTAGGCTGAGTAGAGTTTTATGCCGGCGGTTATGAGACGAGCAGTATGATCCCCAAAGTGAAATAGGGCATTCATTGCTGACTTTAGTCCGAGCCGTGAGTAGGGCCGTTACCCTTAACGATGGGGTGGTAGCGTAGAAACTCAGATGTGGTAACTTTTAGACATAGAACATAGTTGCAATCCAGGCCAAGACATGTCTAAAATACTCGAATATAGGTCAATCAACGTATAGTAGTATAACATAAAATCAGGATCTCGTCTATAAAACACTTTCAGGTTTAGTTAGACTTAAACCTAGTGGAGAATGAATCACCCTCTCATTAAAATTATTGATGAAGATTGCATAACTGGATTATAAGATAAGAGTAGGAATAAAGGCTAGTTACCACTAAGCCGTTACCACTTCCCTGGGAGTACGATATTTATTTAATAAAATCGTAGATACTTTCCAACAGACTAGCTACACGATAGGTACTCTGCCTTAGGTTCTGGCTGATTAAGTGACACCATAGAGACTAAATGTGACAATTAATCAATCACAGTCCTTAATTATTCATAATCAACATAGGGTAAAATAACACATATTTAGCACATCGGCCGGAACTGCATCAAATATTAATAAAGGTGTAGTTTTTTTTTTCTTTTCTTGAGTTCCTAATTAAATAAACCTAAAAGATTTAATTTTTTCACTGTAAAATTATCAATTAGCCAAAAAACTCTTAATGATCTAACATATAGGCTGTGATACTACTTGATAGAAAAGATATATTATCTTTTAGCATAATTCCTTATGATTAGATTATTAAGTATTTGATAAAATCTAAAAGCCGAAGCGTAGCTGATTCTATTTCGTATCAGCAACCGTTCTTTAATTTCTTTAAGAATCTTAAGTCTGTGTCGTAACATACCTGTATCAAAGATCGCTTTCTTTCAAGAGATTTATTAAAAAAATTTAGTTCTATTCTATTGAGCGTGATATAGAATAGTAAGTCACGATACTGTCTCGGGGACCATAACCAATAAATATATATTATCCCTACCTAACCCATCACAAACTAGGAATCAAGGTTTTTATGGGCTCATACTTTTATCTTATGCATATTAACTCATTCAAATATTATTAGATCACTTTAATTAAATTAAATAAAATTATAATAACACTAAATGACACGTATGCCCATAAGATTTATTAAAATAAATCCAACAAATATTACTTTGAGGATATATGATAGCGAATTCATGCCCATCATATTTTTTTGTTTGTTTTTTAAGAAAAAAAGTAATATTTGCAGCAGTGTTCATAAGTTGTTTTTAGATATTTTGGTTAGTTAATTTTTTAATTAGAAATTGATATATTAATTTTTAAATACTTAACTTTTTAGTCATAAATAAATGCCTTCTTGACTCTGATCATAATATTAAACATGATGTATTTGGAAAAGGAAAAAAATTGTGGAAATTATAATATCTATAGTTAAAATTTTATAACTAATTCGAATAAAATTTTTATTTTTAATTTTTTAAAAAATTAAAGAGTTCAGATTTTTTTAACAAAAATTAAAAATATTTTTAAAGATTTTTTTTTAAAAAATATAATAATTATTCAAAAATATCATAATTTATTGATAATTATTTTTCCAAATACATCCTAATTATTCTACCCTCATTAGGAATACTTTGAATTCAAAGCCCTAATTTCTTTGGTAATTTTTATTTATTCTTTTTCTAATCCCATTAGATTTTCAAATTCAACTACAAATCTAACATTAAATTATTACCTAAAGCTTTTAGAAATATTCTCTATATAAAGATAATCTAATTCAATATTATCATAAACAATTCCAAAAATATTTCTTATATCATCTTTCGTAAACAGGTATCTATTAATTCTTATGGATCAAAATATCAGTGTTACACAACTCATGTCCAATCCGATCAACTCTCCATATATACGGAGACCCTCTTCAATAATCAATGACTTAATCAAGAAACCCTCTTTCATCATGGCATCCAAGTTTTAAAGAAGAATTAAAAAATTCAAATATGATAATTTTTCTTTTCATTTTTATCTTTTTAATTTAATTATTTTTTATATAAATAAAATCTTTTTTAAATGTTGACTATTAATTCAATGACAATTTAATGAGAAAAGAATGAAATTAATCAAAACTAATAAGATAATATATGAAATAATATAAAATTTTTAAATAAAAATGAAACAACAAAAATTATATAGTTAAAGGATAAAATTTGTTAGTTATAATTTTTTTAGGTAAACAATAAATTAAGTCTAGGCATGCCTTAAAAAGTGTTAAAATCTGAAAAAAGAGAAAGTTATAGCATAAACTAGAATTGCTCTCAAACACACACATATATCACTAATTCATTAACATTATAGCGTTCATATGTATATAAATAGCCCCCAATCGATTCCCTACTTCCATCACCCAAAAACCAAAAAGGAAGAAAACAAAAACAAAAACAAAAATAGAAAAATGGCTTCAAAAATTAGTTTCGCTTCATTTACGATTCTATTATTCATAACAACATTCTCAATCTTCACAGGGGAAGCAAGTGTATCTACCTCTCCCGCACCGTCACCGTCGTCTTCTTCGTCATCATCGGAAACGACTTGCGATATGGATTACCTTAACCGTCACATGATCGCCATAGCTTATCAGACTAAAGAGTTCATCAGAAAATACCTAAAACCACGCGATGAGGAGAAGGACAAAATGGACGAGAAAAACAAGGAGTGTTTGTACAAGACTTTCAATTCTTACGAAGGAGCACTTGGAATCGTCGAGCACGCCATTGAAGATCTTAAATTGAAGAGGTATTCGAATGTGATTAAGTCTCTCAGAGGTTACCAATCAACAGTTGCTTCCACTTTGGTCTGTCATGAAAAAGCTGATTTGATTACTGTAAATCCTGAGTTTAGAGGAATGAAGGAATGGGCTCATTTTAGCGCTGAAGATGTTATTAACAAGCTAAAATCTTGTCGTAGTGATTTATTAGAATTATAGTAATTTTGAAAAATAAAATAAAAAGAACAAGAATATTCGGAGTATGATTGACGGCAAATTCATGCCAATAGCATGTCTGAGTGGTAGATTTATTCCACCTTTTTGACGGGTTGAGAGTGATTTTAAGTTACAGTTTCCTTTTTAAAAAATATTGTATTATATGATACTTATAATAAGTATTGTAATTAGTAAAAAATAAAATAAATTTTTTAATATATTTTAAATTTTTCTCTAATTATAAATTTTTTTTTAAAAAAAAAATTTAGACCTTTTATCTTTATCTATTTTAAACTCATAATTTCTCAAAATAATAAATAAGGGTCTACAACTAAAGTGCACCTTCTTAACTATTTATGAAATTTAATAAATATTCATGATTTTCTTTTCTTTCTTTTTTTTGGTTATGAGAATGACACCATTAATAATGTAACTCTTTAAAATAAAATCATTTTACACTTTAACTATTTGTATAAATTATATATAAATAAAAAATTACATATTTACAATTGTCTTTTATTGCTATAATAAAAATAAGAATTACATTAAAATTTTATTTTTTTAATTAAAAATATGAATCAATTTGACTCTATAATGAACTCACAACTTATTAAAGTTTAAATAATCATGTTACAAATCAAGTTACAACTTTAAAAAAAAAAAAAATTTAATTAATTAAAATATCAGAAATTTTATTTATATTGATATTTTATATAAATATCTTAAAGGATACTTTAAGAAATTGAAAGTTATTCGTCATTTTGTTTTAATGCTATTGACGCAAAATCAAACATGTATTTACCAATAAAAATAAGATAATTAATAACTAAATTAATTAAAAAATTAATATTATTTTACTCTTACATTTAATCTAAAAAATTAAATATCAAATGTTTTTTGTACTTTTTCATTATGTTAAACCAAAGTTATTCGTACTTTTCGTACTATATATTTTATTGAACGACATCGAAGTGTAGGTAAAGGCCATAATGTTGGGTAGGCCAAGACGAATGCTATATCATGTGTAATTTTCTTAAGTAACATATACACCACACATAATGTGTGATTTTTTAAGTAACATATACACCACACATAATTAAAAGCCAAATATTCGTAAATATTATAAGTTTTATATATTGTTATCCATCCTTCCAAAGAAGGTTAAGAATATATTTTATTATCTCTGAATTTTCTGGGAAATTTATTCAGATTCAATTACTAACTAAATTATTAGAGAGCCAACGTCGAGAATACACTAAACATTTTTTACCTTCTTTGCAGGATACTTGGCAACAAGTAGCCCTTTCATCTCACGTCTCACACAAAAAAAAAGTAAACCCTAATTATGTATAATGAAATGTTTGAAATAATTATATACTTTTAGCAATAAACTTGGTAAATAACAAAACATAAGTTAGATAACCTAAGGTAACACAATGAAAGAATGTTTTGCACAGAATATAAGATTGTTCTTTTGGGCCATATAGGTCTTCAAATTCAGTACAAATAGATTGTCATTAAAATGTTTGAAAAATATATTTTTTGATGTATATATTTATCATGACATATCTACTTGGAAATATTTTTTAATATATTTTTTGAATCTTGTTTTATAAAATTGAAAGAATTAAAAAAAATATATATATCATAAAATTAAGTTAAGTCAAATCTTAAAAGGTTCTAAAATCTTAAAATAAAATAAAAAAAGTTATAAATTAAATTAAAATTGCTCCTAAACACACATTATAGTGTTCCGTGTATATAAATAGTCCCCTAATCTATTTCCTACCTCCACCAAATAAAAACTTACACACATTATAGTGTTCCGTGTATATAAATAGTCCCCTAATCTATTTCCTACCTCCACCAAATAAAAACTTAAAGAGAAAGATAAAAGAAAATTAATTTGAAAATTAATTTTGTTATATTCGCAGTTCTATTCTTCATAACATTCTCAAGTATATCTACTTCACCAGAAGTCTCGTCGGCCACATCACCGTCGTCTTTTTCATCATCACAAACGACGGATTACATTAGTCGTCACATAATTGCCATATTCGAATGAAAAGAAGGACAAAATAGACGAGAAAAACAAGGAATGTTTGTACAAGAACTTCAATTCTTACGAAAGAGCACTTGGAATCGTCGAGCACGCCATCAAAAATCTTAGATTGAAAAAGTATTCGAATGTGATTAAACCTCTCAAAATTTACCAAAGCGCTGATTTGACCACTTTAAATCTTGAATTTAAAAGAATGAAGGAATGAGTTCATTTTAGTATTGAAGATGTTATTAAGAAGCTGAAATCCTGGGGCAGCCATTTATCGAAAATTTTAAAAGAGAGAGAGAGAGAAACTATCCATTTGATGAAGGTAAATAATTTCATGTTATTAGCGTGTGTTTGGTAGATTCGTTTCTATTTTTTTTTACGGGTTGAGACTTGAGAGTAATTTTAAATTAGAATTTTGATTCTCTTTTATTGTATGTTATGTGTAATAAGTTTTGGTTCTTGCCAAAAGCAAATAATTAAATCAAAATTTTGACAAATATGCAAATAATTAAATCAAAATTTTAACACATATGCAAATAATAAAATCAAAATTTTGACAAATATATGTATTATATTGTGTTTTAAACAAATTTTACATTGTCATCCCTTTCAGGATAAAAATACATAGTAAAAGATTTGATGTCCTTACTTATTAAGTGCTAAAAAATCTCTCGTGGGACTGAATGTCATCTGAAGTCCCACATCACTCGCTTATGACATCATGACCCGTTTATGGACATGAAAAAAAACTTTTGAAATAAATTTTGTTTTTATTGAATTGAAATAAATTTTTGAATATTTTAAGAAATAGAAAATAGGGTTTTTTTAAAATAGAAAATAAAAAAAACTTTAAATAAGAATTGGATGTTAAAAAACTTTAAAATATGGAAAATAAAATAGGTAGGAAACAGGGAAATATTCATTAGAAATAGATTTTTATTACATAAAAAAAATTAAATAGATTTTTAAAATTGTTTTTTAAAAAAAACTTGAAAGGGGTTAAAACTTTATTACTCGAACTCATAATATTTTAAATAAGTATTTTATCACTAATATTTTAATAATTTTACCATCTGAAGTGTTAATATTTTGTAATTGCTACTCATTCCAACTTATTCCAAATTTACAATGTTAATAACAAATAATATAGTAGCAAATACCAAATATGGTTTCCACAGGAACTATTTATATATATATATATATATATATATATATATATAGAGGAACAAAAACACAGCTATCTCATGTATTAGCTAGCCAATCAGCATGTAAATCATCCATTACAACAGGATGTGAGGAAAACATTCAGACTACATCTTGGGATATTGAACTACCAATGCTTGCTAATCTGTGAGCTACATAATTACTATTTCTATGATTATAACTAATTCTGAAAACAGAAATTTGCTTTAACACAGACTGAAGAACAACAATTACATTACCCAAAGTTGATAAATTGATACCTTCTGTCGTTAATTGTTTCACCAAATATTTGCAATCTATGGCAACAACCATGGGCTGCTGCCAGAATTGTCAAATCGCCTGCACACTTAATCTCATTGTCATGGCTTCATCATTGTTATGACGGATGTAAGAAAGATAACAAAAATAAAGATATGACACACAGATTTAACGTGGTTCACCAACAATGTGTTGGCTACGTCCACCTAACAGAAGAGGGGAGAATTTTTACTGATTTAGGAGAGAGATTACAGAGGTGTTTTTTAGGTGACTACAACACAATGAATGCCTTACAGATGAACCTATTTATAGGAAAGATGGCAGCCACCTTTCCAATTTAAAAACAGAATATTTGACTAACTTCCTAATCTTAAGGAGAAGTAACAGATTGTTTGACTAATTCAAGGCATTCGTTAGTCAAACTTCCTAAACTCAAGGAGAGGTAATCAGAATGTTTGACTAACTTCCTAAACTTAAGGAGAAGTAACAGAATGTTTGACTAATTCACGTAAAAGAATGTTTGACTAATTCAAGGCATTCTAACAAATCTCCACCTTGACTTGAATTCTCTCACAATTTACCAGATGCATCTCCTTGGTGCCAAATGTATCTGCTCCCCTCTCTTCTGCCATTTAGCAGCTTGTAATATTTAGCAAGTCCAAACATTGTTGGAACTTGCTCTGTGGAACTGGCTTGGTGAACATGTCAGTAGGATTGTCAGTCGTGCCCACTTTCTTCACCCCTTCTCCATAGCCCATGAATATTCCCTTTTAGCCCTTGGCTCCAGCTTACCCTCATTGACATGATAGTAAGCTGTACAGCCAAAAACTCTCAGATTTGAGTAATCAGTAGGCTTCCCTGTCCACACCTTAAAAGGAGTTTTACAGTTGATGCCTGTGTGTGGTCCCCGATTTGTTATGTAGCATGCCGTTGTAACTGCTTCTGCCCAGAAGCGTCTAGTTGGACCAGCGTTAGAGAGCATGCACCTCGCTCTCTCCAGAAGTGTCTGGTTCATGCGCTCAGCTGCACCATTCTGCTGTGGTGTATCCCTGACTGTGCGATGTCGAGCAATCCCCTCATCCTTGCAAAACACATCGAACTCAGACGAACAGAATTCCAGACCATTATCAGTTCGCAGCCTCTTGATCTTCTTCCCAGTTTGATTCTCCACTAGCGTCTTCCACTGCCTGAGGTTCTTGAACGCTTCACTTTTATGTTTCATCATGATTACCCAAGTCATCCTTGAGTACCGACATAAAAAATTTGTGACCGCCTAAAGACTCAACGCGAGACGGACCCCAGCAGTCTGAATGGATGTAATCCAGCGTGCCCTTTGTTCGATGAACCGCCTTTGGGAACTTGCTGCGATGTAGCTTCCCAAAGACACAATGCTCACAAAACTCAAGGCTCTTGATCTTGTGACCACCAAGAAGATCTTCCTTTGACAGAATCTGCAACCCTCTTTCACCCATGTGACCAAGTCTCATATGCCATAATTTGGTCAAATCATCCCGGTGAACCTCAGATGACGCAACAGTTGTAGAACAAGCAATTGTTGAACCTTGCAAAAAGTACAAAGTTCCTTGTTTGACGCCCTTAAGTATCACATTAGAGCCCATGCAGATATGTATAACTCCACCTTCACCCTTGAAGCTGAACCCCTTACTATCCAGCAAGCTCAGGGATATCAGATTCTTCGTCATTAGTGGAACATGTCTGACATTGTGCAATGTGCAGAATTTACCATCATGCGTCCGAATCTTGATCGAGCCTATTCCAACCGCCTTGCATACCGAGCTGTTTGCCATAGAGACATTTCCCCCGTCTATCTGCTCATAGGTTGAAAACCACTCTCTCCTTGGACATATATGGTAGGACGCCCCAAACTCAAGGACCCACACATCAGCATGATGCGTGTGTTCGTCTGTAACTAGAGCGATGTCCTCTTCGGAATTGGTGCCATCCACCGCTACCGCAACAGATCCTTTCTGCTCTAGCGGTTGCTTTCTCTTCTTCGGGCATTCATTCTTCCAATGCCCTGTCTCCTTGCAGTAGTTACAAATATCATTTGCTTTTGGACCCTTGGAACTCGGCTTCTTCTTGTCCAGTTGTCCAAGTCCCTTGCTTCCACTGGCTATCAATCCAGCGGCCTGATTGTCTGTCCCTGCTCCGGTCGCCTTATGGCGCAGCTCTCTGGTATGGAGAGATGACCTGACCTCTTCCAGAGACACTGTATCTTTCCCAACAATGAACGATTGTATGAAATTTTCATACGACAATGGTAGTGAAACCAACAGAATTAAGGCAGCATCTTCATCCTCTACCTTAACATCAATATTACGCAACTCTAAAAGAATTGTATTTAATTGATCCAGATGGTCTCTAAGAGGTGTACCTTCCTGCATTCACAGACCGAACAGACGTTGCTTCAGGAGCAACTTGTTGGTTAAAGACTTTGTCATGTATAGACTTTCCAGCTTCAACCACAAACCAGCGGCAGTTTCTTCATCTGCGACCTCAGTGATGACATCATCTGCAAGACACAACATGATAGTCGAATGTGCCTTCTCCTCCAAGGCAGCCAACTCAGCATTGTCAGCCTTGACTTCCTTTGATAATGGCATCCATAAGCCTTGTTATTTCAACAAAGCTCGCATCTTGATCTGCCATAAACTAAAGCTGTTCCTCCCCGTGAATTTGTCAATCTTTACGTTCAACGCAGACATATTTCTCACCAGATTACAAACCTCGATTACCCGAGCTCTGATACCAGTTTGTTATGACGGATGTAAGAAAGATAACAAAAATAAAGAGATGACACACAGATTTAACGTGGTTCACCAACAATGTGTTGGCTACGTCCACCTAACAGAAGAGGGGAGAATTTTTACTGATTTAGGATAGAGATTACAGAGGTGTTTTTTAGGTGACTACAACACAATGAATGCCTTACAGATGAACCTATTTATAGGAAAGATGGCAGCCACCTCGGCCACCTTTCCAATTTAAAAAAAGAATATTTGACTAACTTCCTAATCTTAAGGAGACGTAACAGATTGTTTGACTAATTCAAGGCATTCGTTAGTCAAACTTCCTAAACTCAAGGAGAGGTAATCAGAATGTTTGACTAACTTCCTAAACTTAAGGAGAAGTAACAGAATGTTTGACTAATTCACGTAACAGAATGTTTGACTAATTCAAGGCATTCTAACAAGCATGTTCTGTGGAGGTCACCGAGACTAATGGAACCATCTCCAGATATCATAACATGTCCATATTGGTCCCTTAGAACAAACCCCTATCCACCCATACCTGATCCAAAAGAAGAATCCATGTTAAGCAGTAACCAACCAGGGCCCGGTGGTTTCCACTATGATGGGTGCTCTCTGATTTCAAGAGTACTACCCGGACCTTCATAATCGAGATCTTTGATGTTGTGAAGGTAAGATAGGGATGAATCAACAACAGCATGCGCACTACTTGGCTTTCCAGCAAAAAGAAAAGAATTTCTTGCCTTCCATATGTTCCAAAGACACATCATAAACTGAGTTAGGGTTTCTTGTGAACCATCACTTTCCAATTTGATCACGTGCAATGGATGTAGCCATGAAGAAGCTTTGGCCACCTATTTCAACACAGGAAAATTCATCAGTTGCCATACTACCCTTGAAAAATCACATTCAAGGAAGATATGCACATCATTTTCATCACTCTGTTGACATCTCAGACAAGGACTATGAGCTCGAATGTGCCTACATACCAGATTTGCTCTCGTTGCTATAGCATTGTGACAGAGCTGCCAAAAGAAAATACGAACCTTTGGCGGCACTGGACATTTCCAAATTAAACTCCAGTCTGAGGACCCTCTGGAGCAGCTGGGATTCAACGTCATAAACTCAGCCATACCCAACCTATAAACAGAGGAAACCGTGAATCTTCCATGTATTGTGTAATGCCATACCCACCGGTCAATTTTCACTGAAGAATTTAATTTGATACGGAGAATGGCTTCTGCATCATATACACCAAAAAGCACCTCCAACAACTCCCTTCGCCATTGTCCATTGCTAATCAAATCAGAAACAAAGAGCTGATTGGATTAGAATTGAAATGGAATAGTAACACGAAAATTGCCATCTCTTGGTATCCAAGGATCTTGAAATACTTTCGTTCTGCTACCATCCCCAATTCTCAATCTTATACCCTTATGAATGGGCTCCCTCCCATGCAATATAGACCTCCATACAAAGGATGGACATCTGCCAAGACCTGCCTATAGAAAGGATTTATTTGGAAAATATTTATGGTATAATACCTTAGCTAGCAATGTATTTGGATTTTGCAAAAGGCGCCAAGCTTGTTTGGCCAATAAAGATTGATTAAATATTTCAAAGCTTTTGAAACCCATACCGCCTTGCAGTTTCGTTTCACAAACTTTCTTCCAAGCCAAACAAGGCATTCATGCTGTCTAGTTGCTATTTTTCCACCAAAAATGTCTAATGATGGATTCCAATTCCCTACATAAAGTCAAGAGTAATTTATAAACAGACATTGCATATGTAGAAATAGCCTGAAGAACAGATTTAATAAGTACTTCCTTTCCCCCTTTTGACAGCAACTTCTCCTTCCAACCCTGAGCCTTCTTCTATAATCGATCCTTCAAATAAGCAAAAATCCTTTTCTTGGATCTGCCAATAAGAAAAGGTAATCCCAAATATTTTCCATCTCCTACATTTAATTGCACACCAAGTTCTTGTACTAACATCCTCTTTCTATCACTCAATGTATGCTTTGAAAAAAAATATTGATGATTTTGTTACATTAACCTTTTGTCCTGATACAGCCTCATAATTTTTCAAAATAGTCATCAATATAGAACTATCCTCCATAGAATCTCTCAAAAATAAAAGGCAATCATCAGCAAAAAACAAATGTGGTAAGATAGGTGCATTCTTACCCATTTGGATACCTTTCCAATTCCCTTGTTCAACTGCATGCTGAATCATACAAGAAAGCCCCTCAACACATAAAATGAATAAATATGGGGAAAGAGGATCCCCTTGTCGTATGCCACGGGTAGGTTTAAAAATAACTGATGGTTCACCATTAATCAAAATTTGAAAACTAACTGAAGATACACATTGAATCACAAGTGAAACAATTTTGTCCAGAAAACTCAATTTCTGTAGAATCCATTCTAAGTAGCTCCATTCCACATGATCATAGGCCTTACTCATGTCAAGTTTAAGTGCATAGGCACCCTCCTTTGTTCTTCGGAAACTCAAATTCAACCAGTGAAAAACTTCTATAGCAATAATTATATTATTGGTTATCAATCTATTGCTAACAAAAGCACTCTGAGATTCTCCAATCAAACTTTGTAAAATAGGCTTGATCCGGTTAACTAAAACCTTAGATAGGATTTTATATAACACATTCCAGAGATTTATGGGCCTAAAATCATCCATGGTTTGCACCTTTTTCACGTTAGGAATTAAAGTAATAAATGTCTCATTAAGTTTAGCAATTGGCTCACCCAAATTCAGACATCTCAGAATTGTACTTGTGATTTTAGCTCCAACAATCTGCCATTATTGTTGGAACAAAATTGCATGATATCCATCTGGACCAGGAGCTTTTGTAGGGTGTATCTATTTAAGTACTGTCCAAACCTCATCTTCCTCAAAATAACGTGATAAAGAAGCAATATCAATTTCAGAAAGTTTAGGAATTGTGATATCCCTAAAAATTAGATTCATATCCACATTTCCTTGATCAGAGGTAAGCAAATTTTTGAAAAATTTAACAGCTACTTCTGAGATTTGTTGTTGTGTTGTCTCCCATTCACACTGAGAATTAATAATTTTCGCAATTTTATTCACTCTTCGTCTATAACTAGCGTGATGATGAAAATATGAAGTATTCCTATCACCATTAGCTAACCAATTTGATCTAGAACGTTGCTTCCAATATGCATCCTCCACTTCAAGTAATCTCTGCAATTCAATATTCAGCTTAATAATTTCCTCTTCTTCACCAATTTTACCTTCCAGAAAGAGAATACGCTGTTTTATTTTTTTAATCTCTTTAGGAAGCCCACCATATTTTTTAAAACTCCATCCCTTCATTTGTAATTTCAGATCTTCCAGTCCACAACTCAAACCCCGACCCCCACCTCCAACAACCCTAGACCATTGTTCTTTTATCAATTCACAACAATCTTTATCACTAACCACCATGGCTCAATTCTTCCTGGTCGCTGTTGCCGGTGAACAATTCCGACATCCAACCCATTCAACAATAAAAGCAAAGAATGATGATCTGAAAAAACTGTTGGGATAGTATCTACACAACATGCCGAATGTAACCTGATAAAAGATGAATTTCTAAAACACCTATCCAACTTAGAATGTACTGATTGTGCTCCTTTCCTACGATTCCACCAAGTAAATTGTCCTTTCCGCATATAAATTTCCTGAAGGTCGCCTGCTTCCAAAGCCTCCCTAAACATTTGCATCTTTTGACTAGATCGACCAAGCCTACTAGTTGTTTTAGAAGCATAAAGTAATTCATTATAATCACCCATAGTATACTAGGGAGCAGTACGATCCTGTCCAATTCGTTTGAGAAGCGTCCAAGAATGATGACGAAGCAAAGTATTCGAATTACTATTTGTTGGGATATTTTTAGTATGCTGAATTTGTCCTTTTTAGTCTTTATTATTTTTATTCTTTTATTGTTACAATATTACGAGGAATGAAAATTCCAAATCTTTATTAATTAAAATTCACAAACTTCTCAACAACAACAGAATTTAATTACATTTCAAAACCATTGTCAATTCTTAAATCTTTTATAAATTATTAAATATTTTTATCTTATTAAATTTCAAATTTTTAGTAAAATAATCCAAAAAATTTCAATTTTATTGTTAGATTGATGGGTCTTGATAAACCTGTAACTCCTCAACTTCCTCTGCATAGGAAATAAAGACTGTTTCAACCTAAAGCTTTTCTTATTTTAATTTTTGGACATAAACATTTATTTCGGAAGTGAAGTGAGGTCAATAAGTTGAGATTGTTGATCAAAGGCCAATCTAAGGTTACAGCTGCGATCGGCATGTTAGTTTATTTTATGCTCTTTCTCGAATTATTAGTCTCATCTATAGTGAATATTTAAAAGAATTAATAACTCAATCAAGAAACCTCCATTATCACTGCCTCAGTGTTTTAAAGAAGAATAAAAAATTCATATATGATAATTTTTCTTTCCATTTTTATCTTTTTAATTTAAATTTTTTTATATAAATAATTTTTATAAGTTTTGATTTTAATGAATATATATATATATATATATATATATATATATATATATTTTTTTTTTTTTTTAAAATGAAGAAATTTGCCAATTTATATATATTTTTATCAGTAAATAATAAATTAAGCCTAGACATACCTTAAAAAGTGCTAAAATCTAAAAAAAGAGGAAGTTATAACATAAATTAGAATTGCTCTCAAACACACACATATGTCACTAATTCATTAACATTATAGCGTTCATATGTATATAAATAGCCCCCAATCTATTCCCTACTTCCATCACCCAAAAACCAAAAAGGAAGAAAACAAAAACAAAAACAAAAATAGAAAAATGGCTTCAAAAATTAGTTTCGCTTCATTTACGATTCTATTATTCATAACAACATTCTCAATCTTCACAGGGGAAGCAAGTGTATCTACCTCTCCCGCACAGTCACCGTCGTCTTCTTCGTCATCATCGGAAACGACTTGCGATATGGATTACCTTAACCGTCACATGATCGCCATAGCCTATCAGACTAAAGAGTTCATCAGAAAATACCTAAAACCACGCGATGAGGAGAAGGACAAAATGACGAGAAAAACAACGAGTGTTTGTACAAGACTTTAAATTCTTATGAAGGAGCACTTGGAATCGTCGAGCACGCCATCGAAGATCTTAAATTGAAGAGGTATTCGAATGTGATTAAGCCTCTCAGAGGTTACCAATCAACGATTGCTTCCACTTTGGTCTGTCATGAAAAAGCTGATTTGATTACTGTAAATCCTGAGTTTAGAGGAATGAAGGAATGGGCTCATTTTAGCGTTGAAGATATTATTAACAAGCTAAAATCTTGTCGTAGTGATTTATTAGAATTATAGTAATTTTGAAAAATAAAATAAAAAGAACGAGAATGTTCCGAGTATGATTGACGGCAAATTCATGCCAATAGCATGTCTGAGTGGTAGATTTATTCCACGTTTTTTGACGGATTGAGAGTAATTTTAAGTTACAGTTTCCTTTTTAAAAAATATTGTATTATATGATACTTATAATAAGTATTGTAATTAGTGAAAAATAAAATAAAAGTTTTAATTTTTCTTTAATTATAAATTTTTTTCCAAAAAAAAATCTTTAGACTTTTTATCTTTATTTATTTCGAACTCATAATTTCTTAAAATAATATAATAAATAAGGGTCTACAACTAAAGTGCACCTTCTTAACTATTTATGGAATTTAATAAATATTCATGATTTTCTTTTCTTTCTTTTTTTGGTTATGAGAATGACACCATTAATAATGTAACTCTTTAAAATAAAATCATTTTACACTTTAACTATTTGTATAAACTATATATAAATAAAAAATTACATATTTACTATTGTCTTTTATTACTATAATTTAAATAAGAATTACATTAAAATTTTAGTTTTTTTTAATTAAAAAAATTGAATTAATTTGACTCTATGATAAACTCATGACTTACCAAAATTTAAATAATCATGTTACAACCCGAATTATACCTTTTTTTAAAAAAAAAAGTTTTGAATTAATTAAACTATCACAAATTTTATTTACATTGATATTTTATACAAATATCTTAAAGGATAATTTAAGAAATGGCAAGTTATTCGTCATTTTGTTTTGATGCTATGGATGCAAAATCAGACATGTATTTACTAATAAAAATAAGATAATTAATAATTAAATTAATTTAAAATTTTAATATTATTTAGCTCTTACATTTGATCTAAAAAATTAAATATCAAACACTTTTAGTACTTTTTCATTATATTAAACCAATATTTGTTGGATTAATTCAATAATTATATAATTTATTGAACGACATCGATGTGTAGGTAAAGGTCATAACGTTGTGTAGGCCAAGACGAATGCTATATCATGTGTAATTTTCTTAAGTAACATATACACCACACATAATTAAAAGCCAAATATTCATAAATATTCTAAGTTTTATATATCGTTATTCATCCTTCCAAAGAAGGTTAAGAATATATTTTATTATCTCTGAATTTTTTTGAAAATTTATTCAGATTCAATTACTAACTAAATTATTAGAGAGCCAACGTCAATAATACATTCTAAACATTTTTTACCTTCTTTGCAGGATAGTTGGCAACAAGAGCCCTTTCATCTCACGTCTCACACACGAAAAAGTAAACCTTAATTATGTATAATGAAATGTTTGAAATAATTATATACTTTTAGCAATAAATTTGGTAGATAACAAAACATAAGTTGGACAACCTAAGGTAACACAATGAAAGAATGTTTTGTTTGTTTTTTTGGACCATATATGTCTTCAAATTCAGTACAAATAGATTGTCATTAAAATATTTGAAAAATTATATTTTTTTATGTATATATTTATCATGACATATCCACTGGAAATTTCTTTTAATATAATTTTTTATTCATGTTTTATAAAAATTAAAGAATTTTTTATATTTTTATATCATAAAAGTAAGTTAGTTATAAATTAAACTAAGATTGCTCTTAAACACATTTTATAGCGTTCCCCTGTATATAAATAGTCCCCTAATCTATTCCTTACCTCCACCAACAGAAATAACAAAATTTTTAAAAAATAAACATTTAAAAAGAAAGATAAAAGAAAATAGATCTTAAAATTAGTTTTGTTATATTCACATTTTTATTTTTGATAACATTCTCAACCTTCACAGGTGAAGCAAGTATATATATCTACCTCACCCGAAGCCTCGTCAGCCACATTACCGTTGTCTTCTTCATCACAAACGATAGATTACATTAGTCGTCACATAATTTCCATATCCGAATAAGAAGAAGGACAAAATAGACGAGAAAAATAAGGAATGTTTGTACAAGAGCTTCAATTCTTAGAAAGAGCACTTGGAATCGTCGAGCACGCCATCGAAAAATCTTTGATTGAAAAGGTATTCAAATGTGATTAAGAAAGACTATGTGATTAAGACTCCCCAAATTTACCAGAGCGCTGATTTGACCACTTTAAATCCTAAATTTAAAGGAATGAAGGAATGAGCTCATTTTGAGGTGTGTTTTGTTCCTGTGGCTCGTCTCAATGTAGCAGACTATCTCTCTGTCAATCGCATCATTCATCGGGCTTGCTGACTTTATGAGCTACTCTTTTGTTGGTTGTCCTTTATCCGTTGACTATCAGCCTCAGTTTTTGCATGTTGCTGTCGATGCTCAGTTTTCCTATTCATCCGACGATTGTATTACGGTATCATTGCCTTCTTTTGAAGTTTCTTCTGCATCATTTGTTGTTTACGTCGGATGTATGCCGACATGATCCATGGGTCTTATGGGTTGTCTTTAGTGCTAGTTGTCTCATTGTCATCTTTCTTAGTCATTTTATTTCATGTTGATGTCATCTGGGGGACGGGTTCAATGCTTCACATGCCTCCCTCCGGTGCCCATGTTGACTATAGTGGAAGTAAATTTTATGGAGGCCTTCATATTCTGCCATTAATCATTTTTCATAAACAATCACAATAGAAGTGAGTGGCTTCCTCAGGTCCACCTCCACACAAAACCTTTTTTCATGTCTATAAGTTCGCATCCTTCCTCTAGTTGCCAAACTCTCGGAAAATCGCTGTTCCAATATTCGAAAACCTATTGATCTTCCTAGTACCTTTAGTATGAGAGTTGTTGGGCCCTAATGATCCCACAAGGTTGGGCTTCCACCACTTAGCTCCACATTAGTATGATATTGTCCGCTTTGGGTCTAATCCTTCACGGTTTTGTTCTTGGGCAACTTCCCAAAAAGCCTCATACTAATAGAGTTAATGGTATTCTTTAATGCTAGTCAACTCTAGCATTATCTTCAGATGTGGGACATGGGTTGAAACCCCAACAATCCTCTCCTCAAACCAAGGACCACATACTCATGTCCTCCCCTAGAGGGACAATGCTCTTGCATCTCCGCAAGCACTAGACTAGGCCCAAATCCCTCAAACCAAGGACCACATACCCGTGTCCTCCCCTAGAGGGACAGTCTTCTTGAATCTCCGCAAGCACTAGACTAGGCCCGAATCCCTCAAACCAAGGACCACATACTCGTGTCTTCCCCTAGAGGGACAGTCTTTATGCATCTCCGCAAGCACTAGACTATGCCTGAATCCCTCAAACCAAGGACCACATACCCGTGTCCTCCCCTAGAGGGACAGTCTTTATGCATCTCCGCAAGCACTAGACTAGGCTCGAATCCCTCAAACCAAGGACCACATACTCGTGTCCTCCCCTAGAGGGACAATCTTCTTACATCTCCGCAAGTACTAGACTAGGCCCGAATCCCTCAAACTAAGGACCACATACCCGTGTCCTCCCATAGAGGGACAATCTTCTTGCATCTCCGCAAGCACTAGACTGGGTCCGAATCCCTCAAACCAAGGACCACATACCCGTGTCCTCCCCTAGAGGGGCAATCTTCTTGCATCTCCGCAAGCACTAGACTGGGCCCGAATGATCGCACGAGATTGGGCTCCTACCACTTAACTCCACATCTGGCAAGCCCAAGCCCACCAACCTTGGGCTCTGATACCACTTGTTGGGCCCTAATGATCCCACAAGGTTGGGCTTCCACCACTCAACTCCACATTAGTATGATATTGTCCGCTTTGGGTCTAAGCCCTCACAATTTTATTCTTGGGCAACTTCCCAAAAGGCTTCATACTAATAGAGTTAGTGGCATTCTTTAATGCTAGTAAACTCTAGCATTATCTTCATATGTGGGACATGGGTTGAAACCCCAACAAGAGCCCTTCTCCAGGGTTTCCATGAGGGCTCAGGGTTTCCAGATATTTTTTCTTTTTAAAAATTATTATTCAAATATATATAATGATTTATTGATAATTATCTTTACAAATACTTCCTAATCATTTTACCCTAATTCCTTTTCCAAATCCTGACATCCTTTTGCACACATCATTCTTTTTCTATTTTCATTGAATTTTCTAATTCAACTACATATCTAAAATCAAATCCTTACCTTAAAATTTTTAGGAATATTTTTTTCTCTATATAAAGACACGAATTCTATTTTATCGGAAATAATTAGATCTTTTGTAAACACAGATCTATTAATTCTTATGGATCAGAATATCAGTGTTGCAGAACTCATGTCTGATCCAATCAACCCTCCGTGGAAAGAAGTTCTTGCATCTTACATTTGGGAAGAAGTTTCAAGATTTTGCGACAAAAAAATTAATAGTAATGGTCAAAAAATTTTAACAGCTCTTTTGTGGGACATTAAAGTTGATTTATTCAATTATTCTTTTGCAACTTATTGTATGCAATTGAAGATATATATTCTTCTTCAAAAATGTGAAGTTTTAGTCAGGTATGACAAAAGCAGTCGATTTATTGGAGATATGTATATATTGCAACATTGTAGCTCTGCAATTGAACAAGTCTTTGTTTTTTACTTCAAAGATACAATAGAAGATTTTTATACGAGGGATTCCTATGTGGCTCCAGGTAGAGATTGATATTTGGTTCATGAAAATTAGTACATTTAATAAAAAAACAAACACTGATTTCATCTATCAATGAAGATTTTGTTGCATATATCTCTATGTATTCTGTTTTGTGGATGTCACTAAAATTTGTTAAAAACTATTTGTTGGGATATTTTTGGTATGCTGAATTTGTCCTTTTTAGTCTTTATTTTTTTTATTATTGTTACAATATTAGGAGCAATGAAATAATGCACAATTTATTATAAATAATAGAATTGTAAATGAAGCGAAACTAATTTTTGAAGCTATTTTTCTTTTTTTTGTGTTTTTATTTTTGTTTTTTCCTTTTTGGTTTTTGGGTGATGGAAGTAGAGAATAGATTGGGGGCTATTTATATACATATGAACGCTATAATATTAATTAATTAGGGATATATGTGTGTATTTGAAAACAATTCTTGTTTATGTTATAACTTCATCTTTTTTTTTAGATTTTAGCACTTTTTAAAGTATGTCTAGACTTGATTTATTGTTTATTTAAAAAATTATAGCTAAATTAACAAATTTAGCTATAATTTATAAAAATATTATTTATATAAAAAATAATTAAATTAAAAGAATAAAAATGAAAAGAAAAATTATCATATTTGAATTTTTTAATTCTTCTTTAAAACTTGGATGGAAGAAGATTTCATGATTGAGTCATTGATTCTTTTAAAGATTCACTTCAACTGAGACTAATAATTCCAAAGCAGAAGAGAAACTAACATACCAATCACAACTGTGACCCTGGATTAGCCTTTGATCTCAACGCAATGACCTCAACTTATTGACCTCATTCCACTTCAGACATAAATGTTTGTGTCCAAAATGAAAAAGAGAAAAGCTTTAGGTTAAAATAATCTTTATTTCCTACGCAGAGGAAAACCCATTAATCTAATAATAAAATTGAAATTCTTTTTGGATCCTTTTAACTTTCATTCATAATAAGAATTTGAATTTTAATAAGATAAAAAGATTTAATAATTAAAAAAAGTCAGGTTGCTCGGATAATAAACACCTTCACTTATAAAATGAGACGTCATAAGTTCGAGACATTATAGAGACGAAAGTCATCGGTATTTATCAAAATAATAATAATAATATACAAAAATATATATTTTTTAAAAGTAAATATTTAATTAATTAAAATATTAATTAATAATATAATTCAGATTATATATATATATATATATATATATATATATTATTAAAAACAATTCTTAAAATTTCTTACTTAAAAAATGATAAAAATCTATATATTTATCAAATTCAATTAAAAAAGAAAGACTTTTCAATTTTAAATTAAATTTCTTGTGAAATTAAGAATTACAATTTGAATAGGATAACAATAATATATTATTATAATAATTAAAAATTATTTGAAAAGATAATTACAATATATAGAGTAAAAATATGCATTATTTTTTTAATAAAATATTTAATTTATTTCCAAAGGCATAAGGTGTTCATTCCAAATTATGAAACTTTATCCCAAACCTTCGAACTAATTTTATAAACTTTATCCCAAATATATATATATACACACATATACTAAAAACAATTCCATTGCTCATAATTTTGTCAAAACAATAATAAAAAACACTAAAAATGATAAATTTAACATCCATGGACAATTCCTACAAATAGTTTTTAACAGCTTCCCTCCCTCGCATGATGAGTTAATGACATTCATGAACAGAATACATAGATACATACATATGTGTGTGTGTATGTAAGAAAATCGTCATGGATAGATGACATCATTGTTGGTTTTTTTATGAAATGTATTAATTTTTATCAACCAAATACCAATCTCTACCTGCAGCCACATAGGAATCCCTCGTATAAAAATCTTTTACTGCATCTTTGAAGTAAAAAAGAAAGACTTTTTGAAGTAAAAAAGAAAGACTTTTTCAATCGCAGAGCTACAATGTTGCAATATATACATATCTCCACAAAATCGACTTTTACTATTTTTATCATATTTGATTATAACTTCATCTTTTTTAAGAAGAATGTATGTCTTCAACTGCATGCAATAAGTTGCAAAAGAATAATCAAATAAATCAATTTCAATGTCCCGCAAATGAACTGTTAAAATTTGTTGACCATTATAATTAATTTCTTTGTCGCAAAATCTTGAAACTTCTTCCCAAATGTCAGATGCAAGAATTTCATCCCATAGAGGGTTGGTTGGATTGTACAGGAGTTTTGCAACACTGATATTCTGATCCATAAGAATTAATAGATAGGTGTTTACAAAAGATGATATAAGAAATATTTTTAGAATTGTTTATGATAATATTGAATTAGATTATCTTTATATAGAGAATATTTCTAAAAGTCTTAGGTAATAATTTAATGTTAGATAATATTGAATTAGATTATCTTTATATAGAGAATATTTCTAAAAGTCTTAGGTAATAATTTAATGTTAGATTTGTAGTTGAATTTGAAAATCTAATGGGATTAGAAAAAGAATAAAAAAAAATTACCAAAGAAATTAGGGCTTTGAATTCAAAGTGTTTCTAATTAGAGTAGAATAATTAGGATGTATTTGGAAAGATAATTATCAATAAATTACGATATTTTTGAGTAATTATTATTTTTTAAAAAAAAATCTTTAAAAATATTTTTTATTTTTGATGTTTTTTATAAAAAATACCTGAACTCTTTAATTTTTTAAAAAATTAAAAATAAATTTTTTTATGCAAATTAGTTATAAAATTTTAACTATAGATATTATAATTTCCATAATTTTTTTTCTTTTCCAAATACATCATGTTTAATATTATGACCAGAGTCAAGAAGATATTTACTTATGACTAAAAAGTTAAGTATTTAAAAATTAATATATCAATTTTAAATTAAATAATTAAATAATCAAAATATCTAAAAACAACTTATGAACACTCATGCAATTTGCAGCAAAGATTACTTTTTTTCTTAAAAAAGTAACAAAAAAATATGATGGGCATGAATTCACCATCATATATCCTCAGAGTAATTCTTGTTGGGTTTATTTTAATAAATTATATAAGCATACGTGTTATTTGTGTATTTACTGTTATTATATTTTTATTCAACTCAATTAAAGTGATCTGATAATATTTTAATGGGTTAATATGCATCAGATAAAAGTATAACCCACATATGTAGAAACTCTAATTCCTAGTCTGTGATGGGTTAGCTAGGAATAATATATATTTATTGGTTATGGTCACGGAGGGAGTATCGTGAGTCACTATTCTATATCTCGTCAATAGAACATAACTAAAAAAACTCTAATAAATTTCTTGGAAGACTGTGATCTTTGATACAGGTTACGACACAAGCGTGTTCTAAAATTCTTAAAGAAATTAAAGAATTGTTGCTGATACGAGATGGAATCAGGTACGCTTCCACTTTTAAGTTTTATCATAATTCTTAATAATCTAAGTATACTAGTCATAAGAAATTAGGCTAAAGGATAATATATCTTTTGTATCAATTCTCTCTCTTTTATTTTTTTATTTTAAAAAATTCTATTATATGCAGCAAGATTTTATCCCACTAATAATAACTTTAGTGCTATAAAAAGCTCATTCCTTCATTCCTTTAAAATCAAGATTTACATAGATCAAATCCGCATGTTCAAGACAGTCGAAAGTCGAAGCAATGGGCGATTGGTAACCTTTGAGAGACTTAATCACATTGGAATACCTTTTCAAGCAAAGATCGTCAATGGCGTGTTCGACGATTCCAAGTGCCCCTTTGTAAGAATGGTAAATCTTGTTCAAACACTCCTTGTATTTCTCGTCCATTTTGTCATTATTCATTTTGTCCTTATTGTCAATCCGTGATGTTAGGTATTTTCTTATGAACTCTCTCGTTTCCTCGGCTATGCCACCCATTTGCTTGGCGATCTTCTCAAAAGTGCAAGTCGTCGCCAACGACGACAATGGTGATGGTGACGTGGCGGGCGAGATATACGGTGAGGTTTCTGGTGAAGAAGTAGATGTACTTGCTTCGCTTGTGATTGTTGTAATGAAGAGAACAACTCCAAATGAAACAAATTTAATTTTCACAACCACTTTTCATTTTTGTTTTGGTTTTTTTTTTAAATTTATTTTGTTTTTGTTGTTTTGGGTGATGGAAAAAGGAATAGATTGGGGAAGTTTATATACACATAAAGACACTAAGATTAAATTGTAATAGGTGTGTGTTTCGGAGCAATTTTAGTTAAATATTTTACCTCATTGTTTAGATTTCAACACTTTATAAATGATAGAACTGTAAATGAAGCGAAACTAATTTTCGAAGCCATTTTCTATTTTTATTTTTATTTTTTTTCCTTTTTGGTTTTTGGGTGATGGAAGAAGGGAATAGATTGGGAGCTATTTATATACATATGAACGCTATAATGTTAATTAATTAGTGTGTTTGAGAGCAATTCTAGTTTATGTTATAACTTTCTTTTTTTAGATTTTAACCCTTTTTAAGGCATGTCTAAACTTAATTTATTGTTTACTGATAAAAATATATGTAAATTGACAAATTTTATTATTTTTAAATTATATATATATATATATATATATATATCATTAAATAATCAACACTTATAAAAATTATTTATATAAAAAAAATTAAATTAAAAAGATAAAAATGGAAAGAAAAATTATCATATATGAATTTTTTATTCTTCTTTAAAACATGTTGGGGTGGTAATGGTGGTTTCTTGATTGAGTCATTGATTCATTTAAATATTCACTACAGTTAAGATTAATAATTCCAGTAAGAGAATAAGAGAAACTAACATGTCGATTACAACTGTGACCATGGATTGGCCTTTGATCTTAATGAAACAATCTCAACTCATTGACCTCACTTCACTTCGGACATAAATGTCTGTGTCCAAAAATTAAAAGGAGAAAAGCTTTACGTTGAAATAGTCTTTACTTCCTATGTAGAGGAAGTTGAGGAGTTACAAATTTATCAAGACCCATCAATCTAACAATAAAATGAAAATAATAAAGACTAAAAAGGACAAATTCAGCATACCAAAAATATCTTAACAAATAGTTTTTAATAGTTTTCCCCTCCGATTTGAGTTAATGACATCCACAAAACGGAATACATTCAGATATATGCAACAATATCGTTGAAATTAGTGTTGGTTTTTTTTATTAAATGTACTAATCTCTACCTGCAATCACATAGGAATCCCCGGTATAAAAATCTTATATTGCATCTTTGAAGTAAAAAAGAAAGATTTTTTTAATCACAAAGCTACAATGTTGCAATATATATATATCTCCACCAAATTGATTACTTCTGTCATACCAGACTAAAATTTCATTTTTTTGAAAAAGAATATATATCTTTCAACTGCATACAATAAGTTGCGAAATAATAATCGAATAAATCAATTTCAATGTCCTACAAACGAACGGTTAAAATTTATTGATCATTACAGTTAATTTTTTTTGTCTCAAAATCTTAAAATTTCTTTCCAAATATAAGATGCAAGAACTTCTTCCCATATAGGGTTGATTGGATCGGACATGAGTTCTGCAACACTGATATTCTTATCCATAAGAATGAATAGATTTATGTTTACTAAAAATATAATTATTTCCGATAAAATAGAATTTGTATCTTTATAAGGATTTGATTTTAGATTTGTAGTTGAATTAGAAAATTCAATGGGAATAGAAAAGGAATGATGTATGCAAAAGAATGTTAGGATTTGGAAAAGGAATTAGGGTAAAATGATTAGGATGTATTTGTAAAAATAATTATCAATAAATCAATATATATATATTTGAATAATTATTTTTAAAAAGAAAAAATATTTTTCATAAATATCTTTAATTTTTAAATTTGAAATATTTAAAATAAAATTTAGGCGAATTAGGGAAACAAATGAGTTTAGGAAATGTTTTGGTTGTTTGCTAAAGCAACTAAATTGCTGTAGAGATGAGTGTGCATGTGCTAAAGCAACTAAAATGCTGTAGAGATGAGTGTGCATGTGCTAAAGCAACTGTGAACAGAGATGAGTGTGCATTAATAGTGACTGATTAGAATGATAATTCTTCATACTTCTCATTGCAGGTTGCTAGCGTTACATTTGACTTGCTTTTGCTACTCGCTCTGGGATCCTACCTAATTGTTCTTTTCAGTTTTCTTGTTATCACTACCAGGGTATGTCTCCTAGTACTTCCTCAAAATTTACTGTACTAAATTGAAACATAAAAATCCGGATGAAATAAGAAGCAACAGTCTGAACATGATCTGTGACTTTGTTTTTTCCAGGGTCTTGATGATCTAATCATCTTATTTCGTCGTCCCCCTTCCCGCAAAGTGAAAGCAGTTTAATCATTATTGTAGGATAGAAATGTTATCAATAGGGCAAGGGAAAATTGGTGCTACGTGTGCATCCCTTCTGCAGCATATATCAAAGCTGGGCATTAGATATGTCCCTTGGGGACAATTTTCAAGTAGAATCTGCTCTGAGATGGGTAACATGTATTTTGTTAGGGAGAAATTTTGCCTAAAAGAGTGATACTATTTGGATGCTGGTTCTTCTACACAAACTCATTGCTAATTCGTAATTTATACTCCCATACAGACTAATAATCTAGGTGGTTTTTTTTTATTTTTAGAGTCAAATTTCTCCTTTGTTAAAAAAGTGTATTTGTATACTATTGAGGTAGTAAAGTAGACTGTCCTCAATCACCACTTCCCTTTTTGGTTATCTTGAAAATTTATCTAAACTAAAATTCTCGATTGGGCAAGATTTTTCTTTTCTTTTTTTTTTCATGTTTGTTTTATTCAAATGTATTAAATTCTTGTAATATTATATTTAATGAGGCCAGATTAGACCTATAAACAAGTTAAATTGAACATCGAACATATAATTTTTTTTAAAGTTGTTCCGTTAATTCGTTTAATTATTTGTTTGTATTATTTGTGGGAAAAAAAGTCTCAATAATAGTTTATTAAGTTAAATTATAATTCTTATTGGAAAAGGGATTGATAAAAGATGTCCTTTATTTTTCACCTTCTTAGCTTCAAAATCCCACATCGAAATAATGTTCAATATATAACCACGGAATAAGTCTGCAGAATGAGTATTGCATTCGTCGGACTTGGTAGCGCTGGTCTGTAACCCGAGTGGGGACTAAGGATGTTGGAACGTTGGGCTCACTCAATCGGCTGGGCTTGATGTTGGCAAATCTCTGGCCCGCCCATTCCAAGCAGAAAGTTGGACTTAGTAACTTGGGCGAAGGCTTGGGCTACTTAGTTCTTAGAGTGGAAGGCAATGCGTGAGGCTGGTTTCACAGAGCAGCGATAACTTCCCTCTTCCTGCAGTGGAAGGATAACGGGCCAGCTGTCAATCAGGCCTACATAAGCTGAATGGGTTGCTCTAATTGGACCAACATCTTTTTCCTTTTTTTTTTCCTTCTCCTTTTAGACCAAAAATAATTCAATCATTTTAATATGTATTTATTAAAATTTATATATTTTTTTAAAAAAATATGTGTACAATGATTCTTTTTTAGTTCCGTTATGCCAAATAAGGGCACAAAGTTAAATATTGTAAAAATATTTTTTTAATTAAAGGATTAAAGTTTTAAAATTACAAAATTAGAAATTAGAAAATAGAATTTTCTCATAAACAATTGTGAAACTTAACTCAATTTCAAATTAGTGTATATAATATGTACCAATTTCAACCATGATCTAAATTGCATGTATTTATAAAAATATGTTCATTTTAATTATCTCAGTAAAACCAAATAAATATTTTAAAGAACTTACAGAAAGAGTTATCTTCTCAAAATTAGAGTTCAACCTGAAACTTTGCTGAAAATTAGAGTTCAACCTGAACTTTGAAAAAGATTTGAAAAAGATAAGAAAGTAAAGCTACTATCTTTTTTTCATTTATCAAAGAAATAGAAAAAGAATTGAGTTAAAAATCTTTTACGTTCCCAAAACAATATAAAAAGAATTGAATCACTCTCAATAATGTAAAGAAATAAAAAACTTATATGGGTAAAAATATCATTAAAAAAATTAATAATAATATATAAAAATTTTTATAAATTCTTCGCAAATGCTCCATTTTTTGCCAAATGCTCTAAAATTAATCAAACATCAAAATTATTTGAATTCAACTCGAATTTAATATAAACAAGCTGTCGTGCTCTCCTTTTCAACATTCAATAATTGTTGTGCTCTCCTTTTCAACATTCAACAATTTACACATTTAACAAATGCTGCTCATTTTTCTCATTGAGTGGTTGCATTTATGTCAACAACTTCATGCTCATCTTCAACTATAAAAGCAGCCAACGTTACACCATTTTGTAATACACACCTCCTCAAGCATTCTCAATAGCCAAATCCCTCCCTCATAATCTCTCCCTTTTATATTTTCTTCTTTTTCTCTACTTCTTGGTTGAGTATTTCTATACTCGTAGAGAATTTGTAATGGGCTATTTTGTCTTGTTAGTCTGGAGAAAATATTTTGTACTCTCCTCAATATTAGTGGAATTTTTGGCTCTCTCGCCGGTGGTTTTTTACCTCTATTTAAAGAGAGTTTTTCCACCTAAAACCTTGGTGTCAATTTTACTGCATTATTAATTTCTCGTAATCTTTGGTTGAATTTATTACGCTTCCGCACTCTATACCCCCTACAAATTGGTATCAGAGTCACGATAATTCAACCGGGATTTTTTTATTAAAAATGTCGACGAAATTCGATATTGAGAAATTTGATGATAAAATTAGTTTTGCTATCTGGCGAGTCCAGATGCTGGCTGTTCTTACCCAGAACGGCCTAAAGAAGGTTCTGTCCGGCAAATCAGCGAAGCCAGCCACTACAACGGAGGAACAGTGGGAAGAGATGGGTGAAAAGGCGTTATCCACAATCCAATTATGTTTGTCCCGTGAGGTGCTACGGGAAGTCATCAATGAGAAAACTGCAGCCGGCATATGGAGTAAATTGGAGTCTCTGTACATGACCAAAAGTCTTGCAAATAAACTTCGGTTAAAGGAGCGACTTTTCACACTTCGTATGTCTGAAGGTACTCCCATCCAATCTCATCTTGGTGAATTTAATTCCATCATAATTGATTTGGAAAATTTAGATGTCAAAGTTGATGATGAGGATAAAGCCGTACTACTTATTGTTTCTTTGCCACCCTCATATAAACATTTCAAAAAAATTATGCTATATGGTAATAATGTTACCTTGAGCTTTGATGATGTCAAGTCTAACCTACTGTCCAAAGAAAAATTTGATACCCAAATTCATTCTGAAAGTTCGGGTGAGGGACTAGTAGTTAGAGGGAGAAACCACGAAGTAGGTGCTAGCGGTAAAAACCGATCCAGATCCAAATCTAGAGGTAAAAACTCTAAGTATTGCCGTTATTGCAAGAAAAGAATCATGAAATCTCTGAGTGCTATAAATTGAAAAATAAGCAAAACAGAGAAGATAAGGGTAAGCAACCCGAAAAATCTGCCGAAGCTAGTTTTGTAGAAACCGAATCTGATGGGAGTGTTTTATTGCTTCTGGTACTGAACAAAGGTCAAAAATGAGTGGGTTCTTGATTCTGGTTGTACATTTCATATGTCTCCTAATAAACTGGTTTACCACTTATGAATCTCTTAATGGTGGTCTTGTCTTAATGGGCAACGATGCTCAATGCAAAGTTGTCGGCAAAGGCACAATCAAAATCAAGACACATGATGGAGTCGTCAGAACTTTGACCGGTGTCAGACATGTCCCTGATTTGAAACGGAATCTCATTTCCCTAGGCACTCTTGAATCTCAAGGGTGTAGATACTCAGCTGAAGGTGGAGTTTTAAAAGTATCCAAAGGAGCTCTTGTGTTACTAAAGGCAGTTCGATCTGGTAGTTTGTATTTGCTGCAGGGTTCAACTGTTACAGGTTCTGCAGCCGTCGCCTCATCCAACAAAGACAACACGAAGTTGTGGCATTTGAGGTTGGGCCACATGAGTGAGAAGGGAATCCAAATTCTCAAAAAGAAAGGCTATCTTGACAACCATTGTACCGGTAAGGTCGATTTCTGCGAGCATTGCATTTTTGGTAAGCAGAGAAAGGTTAGTTTTCAAAAGCCATTCACAGGACCAAAGGTACATTGGATTACATCCATTCAGATCTTTGGGGTCCATCGAGAGTTCCCTCCAGAGGTAAATGTCATTATATGCTGACATTTATTGATGATTTTTCACGTAAACTCTGGGTATATTTTCTCAAGCAAAAGAATGAAGCTTTTTCCACAAAGAGTGGAAATTATTAATTGAGAACCAGACTGGCAAGAAGATCAAGAGGCTAAGGACAGACAATGGCCTCGAGTTTTGTTCTCATGAGTTTAATGATTTCTGCAAGAAAGAAGGTATCGCCAGACATTTCACCGTTCCAGGAACTCCACAACAAAATGGAGTTGCTGAAAGGATGAACAGAACTATCTTGGAGAAAGTTCATTGTATGCTCTCTCATTCTACTCTGGAGAAAGATTTTTGGGCTGAAGCAGCTTCAACATCATGCTACTTGATAAACCGCTCACCAAATCGATCACTCGACTGCAAAATTCCAGAAGAAGTTTGGTCAGGTAACCCTGTTGATTATTCTAATTTTAGAATATTTGGTTGTCCTGCTTATTCTCATGTAAACGAGGGAAAATTGGAACCTCGTGCTAAGAAATGCATTTTCTTAGGTTATGGCCAAGGGATTAAAGGCTATCGTTTGTATGACCCTGAATCTCGCAAAATATTTCATAGTCGGAATGTAACCTTTAATGAAAATGTTATGCTATCTTCTGGAAAAGATATTGTTGTTCCCTCCACTGATACAGGTGATCAGGAGGATGTTCGAGAGAAGGTGGAGTTTGAGACTGAAGCTCCCATTCTGGAAGCAAATATCCCTAATTCTTCCACCACTCAAGGAGATGAAGTCACTACTGAACAAATGAGTCCACAACAACATCCACCTCAACGTCGAGGTTTACAACAACCGTGGTCTATGGCTCAAGAACTTCCACAACAAAGGCCAAGAAAACCGACTCAAAGACTAATCACAGAATCTGCCAACATTGCTTATGCATTGACTGTTGCACAAGAGATGAGTGAAGATGGTGAACCCAAGAATTATTCTGAAGCTATCTCTAGTGACGACTCAGCAAAGTGGATTGCTGCTATGCAAGAAGAAGCCGAGAGTCTTCTCAAAAATGAAACATGGGATTTGGTGATGTTACCGGAAGGCAAGCGAGTCATTAGTTGCAAATGGATTTTTAAGAGAAAAGAAGGCATCCCCGGTGTTGAAAATGCAAGGTACAAAGCAAGATTTGTAGTAAGAGGTTTTGATCAAGGAAGGTATTGACTTTAACGAAGTATTTTCTCCCGTTGTTCGTCATTCTTCAATTCGTGTATTACTTGCTCTAGTTGCCTTGTATGATTTGGAGCTGGAACAGTTAGATGTGAAAACTGCTTTTCTTCATGGTAATCTTGAGGAAGAAATTTATATCCACAGCCGGAGGGGTTCGTTGTTCCTGGAAAGGAGAACCATGTATGTCGTCTGAAGAAATCTCTTTATGGTTTGAAGCAGTCACCAAGACAATGGTATAAAAGGTTTGATTCCTTCATGACTGGACATGGCTATTCTAGAAGTAGTTATGATAACTGCGTCTATTTTCAAAAAACATCTGATGGATCACTAGTATACTTGTTTATATGTTGATGATATGTTAATTGCTGCAAGAGATAAAACTCTTGTTGACAAGTTAAAGGTAGCTCAACAGTGAATTTGATATGAAAGATCTAGGTCCTGCCAAGAAGATTCTTGGAATGGAGATTAACAGAGATCGTCAAGCTGGAAAACTTTTTCTATCACAGAAAAAGTATGTAATGAAGATGCTTGACAGATTTGGAATGCGAGATTGCAAAGCTGTTAATACTCCACTTGCTGCCCACTTCAAGTTGTCATCAGATCAGTGTCCAAATCAGAAGAGGAACAAAGGCGCATGTCACATGTCCCGTATTCTAATGCAGTCGGAAGCCTTATGTACGCTATGGTATGTACTAGGCCTGATTTGGCTTATGCGGTTAGTGTTGTTAGCAGATTCATGCACACCCCAGGAAAACAGCATTGGGAATCTGTCAAATGGATCCTTCGTTACTTGAAGGGTTCTCCTGATATTGGTTTGGTATTTGATAGACAAAAGTCTGATCCAGGAGGCGTAGTTGGTTATGTTGACGCCGACTACGGTGGTGATTTAGATCGAGAAGATCACTTTCAGCCTATATCTTTACTCTGCGGCTCTGCTATCAGTTGGTATTCATCACTTCAAGCCATTGCGGCTTTGTCCACCACTGAAGCAGAATATATTGCTGCTACTGAAGGAGTAAAGAGGTATCTGGCTCCGAGGCTTGGTTGCTGAACTTGGTTTACAACAAAACATTCTTGTTATGTTCTGTGACAGTCAGAGTGCTGTCCACTTGGCCAGGAACAGCAAACATCACTCAAAGACCAAGCATATTGATATTAAACGCCACTTTATCCGAGATTATTGATGCAGGAGAAATTACTGTGGAAAAAATCCATACAACTGAAAATCCTGCAGATATGTTAACCAAACCACTTTCAGCCGCTAAGTTCGATCATTGCTTGGACTTAGCTGGTATCATTCATTGTTAACAGGATTTCATGGCGAGAGGGTATTTCATGGCGAGAGTATTTCCGGTCAAAAGGAGATCAAGGTGGAGATTTGTTGTGCTCTCCTTTTCAACATTCAACAATTTACACATTCAACAATTGTTGTGCTCTCCTTTTCAACATTCAACAATTTACACATTCAACAAATGCTGCTCATTTTTCTCATTGAGTGGCTGCATTTATGTCAACAACTTCATGCTCATCTTCAACTATAAAAGCAGCCAACGTTACACCATTTTGTAATACACACCTCAACCATTTTGTAATACACACCTTCTCAAGCATTCTCAATAGCCAAATCCCTCCCTCATAATCTCTCCCTTTTATATTTTCTTCTTTTTCTCTACTTCTTGGTTGAGTATTTCTATACTCGTAGAGAATTTGTAACGGGCTATTTTGTCTTGTTAGTCTGGAGAAAATATTTTATACTCTCCTCAATATTAGTGGAATTTTTGGCTGTCTCACCGGTGGTTTTTTACCTCTATTTAAAGAGAGTTTTTCCATCTAAAACCTTGGTGTCAATTTTACTACTTTATTAATTTCTCGTAATCTTTGGTTGAATTTATTACGCTTCCGCACTCTATACCCCCTACACAAGCTTTAATGAGCTTGGTTAACAAATAGTTTAATTTATTTATAGCTCTAGACCAAATCTTCTTAGGCATTGTTAAGTAAACCAAGAAAAAAAAAACTTTTCTTCACTTTCATTCAGACCTTAAAGAAACCAAGAAATTTTGGAACTTATAAAACATCAGAAGGGGGGAAAGAAATTTTGAGTCTTCAATTCTTCAAATGCTTCCCCATTATAAATCACAAAAATATACTTCTCAATATTATGATATCTAAACTTAAAATTTCATAACTAATTCGCATAAAATTTTATTTTAAATGTTTCAAATTTAAAAATTAAAGATACTTATGAAAGATATTTTTTCTTTTTAAAAATAATTATTCAAATATATTTAATGATTTATCGATAATTATCTTTACAAATACATCCTAATTATTTCACCCTAATTCTTTTTCCAAATCCTAACATTCTTTTGCCTCCATCATTCTTTTTCTATTCCCATTGAATTTTCTAATTCAATTACAAATCTAAAATAAAATCTTTACCTTAAAATTTTTAGGTAAAGATTTTGTTGGGATATTTTTGGTATGCTGAATTTGTCCTTTTTAGTCTTTATTTTTTTTATTTTTTTTATTGTTACAATATTACGAGCAATGAAAATTTCAAATCTTCATTAATTAAAATTCATAAACTTCTCAAACAATAGAATTTAATTACATTTCAAAACCATTGTCAATTCTTAAATCTTTTATAAATTATTAAATATTTTTTATCTTATTAAATTTTTAATTTTTAATAAAATAATCTAAAAAATTTCAATTTTACTGTTAGATTGATGGGTCTTGATAAACCTTTAACCCCTCAACTTCCTCTGCATAGGAAATAAAAACTATTTCAACCTAAAGCTTTTCTCTTTTTAATTTTTGGTTTATGTCATAAGGTCAATGAGTTGAGATTGTTGCATTAAGATCTAGGATTACAGTTGTGATCGGCATGTTAGTTTCTCTTATGCTCTTTCTAGAATTATTAATCTTAACTGTAGTGAATATTTAAAAGAATTAATGACTCAATCAAGAAACCTCCATTACCACCGCCTCCATGTTTTAAAGAAGAATAAAAATTCATATATGATAATTTTTCTTTCTATTTTTATCTTTTTAATTTAAATTTTTTTTTATAAATAATTTTTATAAGTGTTGATTATTTAATGATATATATAATATATATATATATATATATATATATATAAAATATAAAATTAAAAATTTTTTTATAAATAAATTTTATAAGTGTTGATTATTTAATGATATATATATATATATTATATTAATATATATATATATATAATTTAAAATGATGAAAATATATGTAAATTGGCAAATTTTAAGTTTAGACATGCCTTAAAAAGTGCTAAAATCTAAAAAAAGAAGAAGTTATAACATAAACTAGATTTGCTCTCAAACACACACATATATCCCTAATTCATTAACATTATAGCGTTCATATGTATATAAATAGCTCCCAATCTATTCCCTCCTTCCATCACCCAAAAACAAAAAAGGAAGAAAACAAAAATAGAAAAATGGATTCAAAAATTAGTTTCGCTTCATTTACAATTCTATTATTCATAACAACATTCTCAATCTTCACAGCGGAAGCAAGTGTATCTACCTCTCCGGCACCGTCACCGTCATCTTCTTCATCATCATCGGAAACAACTTGCGATATGGATTACCTTAACCGTCACATGATCACCATAGCCGATCAGACAAAAGAGTTTATCAAAAAATACCTAAAACCACGCGATGAGGAGAAGGACAAAATGGACGAGAAAAACAAGGAGTGTTTGTACAAGACTTTCAATTCTTACGAAGGAGCACTTGGAATCGTCGAGCACGCCATTGAAGATCTTAAATTGAAGAGGTATTCGAATGTGATTAAGTCTCTCAGAGGTTACCAATCAACGGTTGCTTCCACTTTGGTCTGTCATGAAAAAGCTGATTTGATTACTGTAAATCCTGAGTTTAGAGGAATAAAGGAATGGGCTCATTTTAGCGCTGAAGATGTTATTAACAAGCTAAAATCTTGTCGTAGTGATTTATTAGAATTATAGTAATTTTGAAAAATAAAATAAAAAGAACAAGAATGTTCGGAGTATGATTGACGTCAAATTCATGCCAATAGCATGTCTGAGTGGTAGATTTATTCCACCTTTTTGACGGGTTGAGAGTAATTTTAAGTTACAGTTTCCTTTTTTAAAAATATTGTATTATATGATACTTATAATAAGTATTGTAATTAGTGAAAAATAAAATAAAATTTTTAATATATTTTTAATTTTTCTCTAATTATAAAGTTTTTTTTTAAAAAAAATTCTTTAGACTTTTTATCTTTATCTATTTTGAACTCATAATTTCTCAAAATAATATAATAAATAAGGATCTACAACTAAAGTGCATCTTCTTAACTATTTATGAAATTTAATAAATATTCATGATTTTCTTTTCTTTCTTTTTTTTTTTTTGGTAATGAGGATGACACCATTAATAATGTAACTCTTTAAAATAAAATCATTTTACACTTTAAATATTTGTATAAATTATATATAAATAAAAAATTACATATTTACTATTGTCTTTTATTGCTATAATAGATATAAAAATTACATTAAAAAATTAGTTTTTTTTAATTAAAAACAATTGAATCAATTTGACTCTATAATGAACTCATGACTTATCAAAGTTTAAGTAATCATATTACAAACTGAATTATACTTTTTAAAAAAATTTAATTAATTAAACTATCACAAATTTTATTTATATTGATATTTTATACAAATATCTTAAAGGATAATTTAAGAAATTGCAAATTATTCGTCATTTTGTTTTGATGCTATGGACGAAAAATCAGACATGTATTTACTAATAAAAATAAGATAATTAATAATTAAATTAATTTAAAATTTTAATATTATTTAGCTCTTACATTTAATCTAAAAATTAAATGTCAAACACTTTTCGTACTTTTTCATTATCTTAAACCAATATTTGTTGGAATAATTCAATAATGATATAATTTATTGAACAACATCGAAGTGTAGGTAAAGGTCGTAACGATGCATAGGCCGAGACGAATGCTATATCTTGGCTAGATCGAATCTTGCCATTAACTCTACTCGATCTCGATGGGCAATTACAAACTTAACACGGATTGTATGACTTTTGACATGAAGATATCACACTATAAAGCACTAAATACATCCGATCAATATGCATTATTGGAACAACTAATTTAAACTGTCCTATAAAGTACACTTTCCATGTGTGATTTCTTAAGTAACATATACACCACACATAGATAAAAGCCAAATATTCTAAGTTTTATATACTGTTATGCATCATTCCAAAGAAGGTTAAAAATATATTTTATTATCTCTGGATTTTCTGAAGAATTTATTCAGATTCAATTACAAACTTAATCATTAAAGAGTCAAAGAATACACTCTAAACATTTTTTTACCTTCTTTGCAGGATACTTGGCAATAAGTAGCCCTTTCATCTCACGTCTCACACACGAAAAAGTAAACCTTAATTATGTATAATGAAATGTTTGAAATAATTATATACTTTTAGCAATAAATTTGGTAGATAACAAAACATAAATCGGACAACCTAAGGTAAAAAAATGAAAGAATGTTTTGCACACAATATAAGATTGTTCTTTTGGACCATATAGGTCTTCAAATTCAGTACAAATAGATTGTCATTAAAATATTTGAAAAATATATTTTTTGATGTATATATATATATCATGACATATCCACCTGAAATTTTTTTAAATATAATTTTTGAATCCTGTTTTATAAAATTTAAAGAATTAAAAAATATATATATATATATATTTCATAAAATCAAGTCAAGTCAAATCTTAAAAAGTGCTAAAATCTTAACAAAAAAAATTAAGTTATAAATTAAACTAAAATTACACATTATAGAGCTCTAGTATATATAAATAGTCCCCCAATCTATTTCTTATCTCCACCAACAGAAATAACAATTTTTTTAAAAAGTAAAATGGATCTGAAAATTAGTTTTGTTATATTCACAGTTCTATTCTTCATGACAATATTCTCAATCTTCACAGGTGAAGCAAGTATATTTACCTCACCAAAAGCCTCGCCGGCCACATCACCTTGGTCTTCTTCATCATCAGGAATGTCTTCTTCATCATCACTAACGACTTGCGATATGGATTATATTAGCGGTCACATAAATGTCATATCCGAACTGAACAAAGAGTTCCTCAAAAAATACATAAAATCACGAAATAAAAAAAAATACATACAACCACAAAATGAAAAGAGAGACAAAATAGACGAGAAAACGAGGAATGTTTGTACAAGAACTAAATTTCTTACGGCAGAGCACCTGGAATCATCGAGCTCGCCATCAAATATCTTAGATTGAAAGAGTATTCGATTGTGATTAGGGTTCTCAAAAGCTACCAATCCACGATTGCTTCTGTTGGGGTGTCAACCCATGTCCCACATCTAAAAGATAATGCTAGAGGTGACTAGCATATAAGAGTACTACTATCTCCATTAGTATGAGGCATTTTGGGATGTTGCCCAAGAACAAAACCGTGAGGGCTAAAGGCCCAAAGCGAACAATATCATACTAATGTGGAGTTGAGTGGTGCAAGCCCAACCTTGTGGGTATATGTGGGCCTATCAAGTGGTATCAGAGCTTAAGGTTAATGGGTTTCTTTGTAAGAGATGTGTGGGGAGGCCCTCATTCTTGAAGACCTAGCAATTAGGGCTTGCTTGCCAGATGTGATGTGGATGTCTTGCGAAAAGATGGAAGATGATTAGGGCTTGCTTGCCAGATGTGGATGGATGTCTTGCGAAAGGCCCTCATTCTTGAAGACCTAGCAATTAGGGCTTGCTTGCCAGATGTGGATTGATGCCTTGCAAAATATGCAAGATGATTAGGGCTTGCTTGCCAGATGTGGATGTCTTGCGAAAAGATGTCTAGGGGAGGCCCACGAGTATGTGGTCCTTGATTTGTGTTGTGGTCCTTGGTTTGAGGGGAGGATTGTTGGGGTGTCAACCCATGTCCCAGATGTGCAAGATTATTCGTCTAGGGGAGGTCCACGAGTATGTGGTCCTTGGTTTGTGCTGTGGTCCTTGGTTTGAGGGGAGGATTGTTGGGGTGTCAACCCATGTCCCACATCTAAAGATAATGCTAGTGGTGACTAGCATATAAGAGTACCACTATCTCCATTAGTATGAGGCCTTTTGGGATGTTGCCCAAGAGTAAAACCGTGAGGGCTTTGGCCCAGAGCGGACAATATCATACTAATGTGGAGTTGAGTGGTGGAAGCCCAACCTCGTGGGATATTTGGGCCCAAAAAGTGGTATCAGAGCTTAAGGTTAATGGGTTTCTTTGTAAGAGATGTGTGGGGAGGCCCTCATTCTTGAAGACCTAGCAATTAGAGCTTGCTTGCCAGATGTGATGTGGATGTCTTGCGAAAAGATGGAAGATGATTAGGGCTTGCTTGCCAGATGTGGATGGATGTCTTGCGAAAGGCCCTCATTCTTGAAGACCTAGCAATTAGGGCTTGCTTGCCAGATGTGGATGGATACCTTGCAAAATATGCAAGATGATTGGGGCTTGCTTGCCAGATGTGGATGTCTTGCGAAAAGATGTCTAGGGGAGGCCCACGAGTATGTGGTCCTTGATTTGTGATGTGGTCCTTGGTTTGAGGGGAGGATTGTTGGGGTGTCAACCCATGTCCAAGATGTGCAAGTTTATTCGTCTAGGGGAGGCCCACGAGTATGTGGTCCTTGATTTGTGCTGTGGTCCTTGGTTTGAGGGGAGGATTGTTGGGGTGTCAACCCATGTCCCACATCTAAAAGATAATGCTAGAGGTGATTAGCATATAAGAGTACCACTATCTCCATTAGTATGAGGCCTTTTGGGATGTTGCCCAAGAACAAAACCATGAGGGCTAAAGGCCCAAAGCGGACAATATCATACTAATGTGGAGTTGAGTGGTGCAAGCCCAACCTTGTGGGTATATGTGGGCCTATCAAGTGGTATCAGAGCTTAAGGTTAATGGGCTTGTTTGTACGAGATGTGTGGGGAGGCCATCATTCTTGAAGACCTAGCAATTAGGGCTTGCTTGCCAGATGTGATGTGGATGTCTTGTGAAAGGATGGAAGATGATTAGGGCTTGCTTGCCAGATGTGGATGGATGTCTTGCGAAAGGCCCTCATTCTTGAAGACCTAGCAATTAGGGTTTGCTTGCCAGATGTGGATGGATGCCTTGCAAAATATGCAAGATGATTGGGGCTTGCTTACCAGATGTGGATGTCTTGCGAAAAAAGATGTCTAGGGGAGGCCCACGAGTATGTGGTCCTTGATTTGTGTTGTGGTCCTTAGTTTGAGGGGAGGATTGTTGGGGTGTCAACCCATGTCCCAGATGTGCAAGATTATTCGTCTAGGGGAGGCCCACGAGTATGTGGTCCTTGATTTGTGTTGTGGTCCTTGGTTTGAGGGGAGGATTGTTGGGGTGTCAACCCATGTCCCACATCTAAAGATAATGCTAGTAGTGACTAGCATATAAGAGTATCACTATCTCCATTAGTATGAGGCATTTTGGGGAGTTGCCCAAGAACAAAACCGTGAGGGTTTAGGCCCAAAGCGGACAATATCATACTAATATAGAGTTAAGTGGTGGAAGCCCAAATCTCGTGGGTATATTCGGGCCCAACAAGTGGTATCAGAGCTTAAGGTTAATGGGCTTGTTTGTAAGAGGTGTATGTGGAGACCCTCCTCATTTGTGAAGACCTAGCGATTAGGGGTGCCTTGTGCCGGAGGTGCCTTGTGGGATCATTAGGGCCTAACAAGTTGTTGGGGTTTCAACCCATGTCCCACATTTGAGTCTAGGGGAGACCCACGAGTATGTGGTCCTTGGTTTGAGGGGAGGATTGTTGAGGTGTCAACCCTCCCACATCTGAAGATAATGCTAGAGGTGACTAGCATATAAGAGTTTCACTAACTCCATTAGTATGAGTCAGAGCTTAAGGTTAATGGGCTTGTTTGTAAGAGGTGTATGTGGAGACCCTCCTTATTTGTGAAGACCTAGCGATTAGGGGTGCCTTGTGGGATCATTAGGGCCTAACAAGTTGTTGGGGTTTCAACCCATGTCCCACATTTGAGTCTAGGGGAGGCCCACAAGTATGTGGTCCTTGGTTTGAGGGGAGGATTGTTGAGGTGTCAACCCATGTCCCACATATGAAGATAATGCTAGAGGTGACTAGCATATAAGAGTTTCACTAACTCCATTAGTATGAGGTCTTTTGGGATATTGCCCAAGAACAAAACCGTGAGGGCTTAAGGCCCAGAGCGAACAATATCATACTAATGTGGAGTTAAGTGGTGTAAGATCAATCCTGTGAGTATATTCGGGCCCAACAACTTCCACTTTGGTTTGCCCTTTAAATCCTGAATTTAAAGATGTGAAGGAATGGACTCATTTAAGCTGTGGAAATGATATTAAAAGGCTGAAATCTTACTGCAGCCATTTATCGTCCGAATTATAGAAAATTTAAAAAGAGAGAGAGAGAATTTTAATGAGGATGAAGGTAAATAATTTCATGCTATTAGCGTAAGTTTGTTTCTTTTTTTTCCTTTTTTTTTACAGGTTGAGACTTGAGAATAATTTTAAATTACAATTTTGATTCTTCTTTTATTTTTATTGTATGTTATGTGTAATAAATTTTGGTTTTTGGCAAAAGCAAATGAATCAAAATTTAAAAAGACTTAATTTTAGATTAGTGAGATTTACTTAAATAAATAAATAAAAAGTTAAAAAGAAAATTAGTAACACATAAATTATGCTTAAAACACCTCAACTTTTTGTCATTTTGAGTTTTACACTCATACTTTTTTTTCATTCATTGTCGCACTCCAACAAAAAAAAAGTCATTTTTTTTTGTCGTTCCGTCCAACATCATTTGCCCTCTATTTTTTTAAGGTATTTTTTTGTCTTTTCGGTTTAACAATAATTTTTTATTTTTTAAAGAATATTTGTCTTTATATAAAGGATATTTTTTTATTAGAGTGTGACATTAAATGAAAAAAAAAAAGAAAAAAAAATATAATTCGTTTTGTGATTTATCCTAAAACTAATGAAAAACTTTTAAAATAACAATTAATAAATCTAATAAAAAATATAAAATTAAAATATAAAATAAACATAAAATTATGTGTAACAAAAATTAATTTATATCAATTCAATTTACATGGAGTCTTATCTTTATGTTTTCTGTTTATATAATTCGTGCGTACATTCGAAACTCTTTTTTACTTAATCTTAATTCAAAAATATTTTATTTAATTATTTTTTAGATGTTTAGATTTAATTTTTTTTTTTAGTATCATTCAATTCAATCTCGAAATGGATTTGGAAGAGAAGAACGGTGAATGTGTTATTATGTATGTATATGTATGTCTTTTTGGTAGCTACTTGCCATTATAGGATTTGTCAATATATAAATAATGAAATCAGAAATAAGAAATATAATATATATACTTTTATACTTTTAGCAATAAAATTGGTAGGTAACAAAACATAAGTTGGTCAAACTAAGGTAACATGTTTTGCACACAATATAAGGTTGTTCTTTTGGATCATTGATATGTATAAATTAAATCACATTTTTAGCATGTTTTTAGACATAATTTAGGGTGAAATTGAGGGTAAGTTGGTCTTAATTGATTGTTATTAACTCAATTTCACAGTTTTTGTGATTTTGGAAGTGTCAGGTGAAAAGTAGAAGAAAATGACAAATTTCGGGGCAAAACGCAATTTTTCAAAAGTTCAGACGTCGGGGTGGGCGTCCTGACCTGGTCAACAGGCCAGGACGGGCGTCCCGGATGCCTGGTCAAAGTCCCACATCGAAATTCTTGGAAAAATTCACTCCAGAAAGCTGCTATAAATACCCCAGGCCTTCCTCAGTTGAAATCATTCCTCTCCACTCGATCTGAGTCATTTAGTGACTTCAAGTGTACATTTTTCTCGAGTACATAAGTCACTTAGAGACTCGGGTTCAGTAGAAGTTTCTTTTATTTCTAGATAGTGTCTCGTTTTCATTGTTTCTGAGAATTAGTCTCAGATCCTAGGATACGATAGATAGGTTCGTTTCTGGTATTCATAGAATACCCTGGATTTCGTTAGGAGATCCTAAGAGGGCTCTAGGCGTTCGAAGAGTCAGTCCACAGGGCTGGGCTTAAGCTGGGTATTAAGGTAAAGTCCAGCTACTAGGCTGAGGAAGCGTCCTCCGAAGGTTCTGTCGAGCAGAGTCGGGTCGAGCAGTACAACATATACAAGCAGTTGCTCCATCGGCGAGACTAAGTAAAGGATGAATTCTTTATGGCATCAGTCTCCCTGTCCCTCTCTCTATATGTTTGTATTGTGATCGTCCAAAAATTAATTATGTTTATTGGATTATGATTCTATGAGTATTTGTTATGCATATTGAAGCTCTTATGATTTTCCGAAAATGACCACCTGCTTAATATTCATTATGTCTGCATGTCTAATGTAGTTTCTTTTAAACTAAATTTAGGGTTATAGATAATTCCTAACCACAGTCTAATCATAACCTGTTTAGTTTAACAGGCATCAATTTAGGACTCATTGGTGTCTGCCATATTAGATAAAATAACCTACAGAACACCCTGTTTGTTAGAGTAGTCTAAGTAGGCTGAGTTGTGTTTTTATGCCAGCGTTAGGGCGAGCGGCATGATCCCCGAAGTGACATAGGGCTTTCATGGATGCCTTTAGCTCGAACCGTGAGTAGGGCCGTCATTAAGGTAGGGCGGTTTATCAGTTGACTCAGATGTGATACACCTTTAGACTTAGAACATAGTTGCAATCCAGGCCAAGACATGTCTAAAACACTCGAAGATAGGTCAATCAACATGTAGGAACAGTATAACATAGAATCAGGACATTATCTGTAAAACACTTTTAGGCTTAAATAGACTTAAACCTAGTGGAGAATGAATCACCCTCTCATCAAAGTTATTGATGACGATTGCATAACTGGATCATAAGATAAGAGTTAGGGTAAAAGGCTAGTTACTACTAAGTCGTTACCACTTCCCTGGGAGTACGATATTTAATTTAAATAAAATCGTAGGTACTTTCCAACAGACTAGCTACACGATAGGTACTCTGCCTTAGGTTCTGACTGATTAAGTGACAACATAGAGACTAAATGTGACAATTAGTCAATCTCAATCCTTAATTACTCATAATCAACATAGGGTAAAACAACACCTATTTAGCATATCAGTCGGGAAGCCATCAATCATATAGGTTTTCTAATTCAGTACAAATAGATTGTCATTAAAATGTTTAAAAATATATTTTTTTGATGTATATATTTAATTTAAATTTAATTTAAATTGTATTTATTCATGATATATCTACTAGAATTCAATTATTTAATTTTTGAAGTATTATTGTGTTTTGAACTTAAGTATTATTGTTTTAATTTAGTATTATTATTTAATGAGTCCTTAAAAAGTGGCAAAATCTAAAAAAAAAATTATAACTTAAACTAGAATTGTTTCTGAACACATACATTATAGGGTTCACGTGTATATAAATAGTCCCACAATCTATTTCTTACCTCCATGAACAGAAATAACAATTTTTCTAAACAATATTAAAAAATATGGATCTGAAAATTAATTTTGCTGTATTCACAATTTTATTTTTCATAACAACATTCTCAACCTTCAGAGGTGAAGCAAGTATATCTACTTCACCAGAAGCCTCGCCGGCTACGTCACCATCGTCTTCTTCATCATCACAAACGACTTGCGATACGGATTACATTAACCGTCACATGATCGTCATAGCCGATTAGACTAAAGAGTTCATCAGAAAATATTTAAAACCACGGAATGAGAAGAAGGACAAAATAGACGAGAAAAACAAGGAGTGTTTGTACAAGAGCTTCAATTCTTACAAAGGATTAAGGCTCTCAAAGATTACCAATCGACGATTGCTTCCACTTTGATTTGCCCTGGAAGCGCTGATTTGACCATTATAAATCCTGAATTTAAATATAAGGAATGAGCTCATTTTAGCATTGAAGATTTTTAAGAAGTTGAAATCTTGCAGCAGCCATTTATCGGAATTATAGAAAATTTATAGAGAGAATTTCCCCTAGGATGAAAGTAAATAATTTCATGCTATTAGCTTGTGTTTGGTAGATCCGTTTCTACTTCTTTTATAAGGGTTGAGAGTTAAGAGTAATTTTAAATTACAATTTTGATTCTTCTTTTATTGTATGTCATGTGTAATAAGTTTTGGTTCAGGCCAAAAGCAAATAAATCAAAATTTTGATAAATATATGTATTATATTATGGTATAAACAAATTTTATATTGTCATCCCTCTCCAGTTAAAAAAACATAGTAAAAGATTTGATGTCCCTACTTAATAAGTGCTAAAAAATCTCTCGTGGGACTGAATGTGATCTGAAGTCCTACTCACTTGGAGATCATGACCGTTTATGGATATAAATGAAACTTAGGCTTCCATAAATATTTTAAACCGTGAAACCCTTAAAGTAAGTCAAAGCAGACAAGTTTTCCCCTCTAAAACTCTATATCCAAATTTTGAAGTACATGACTCGTTTAGGAGATCATGACCGGTTGTGGACCTAAATGAAACTCAAGCAAAGACATTTTAAACTCATGAGACCAACTTAAAGCACATATAAAGTAAGTTGAAGTAGACAAATATTTCCCTCTAAAACTCTCCATCCAAATTTATTTGTTAAACTTGGTTGTTTAGGAAAGTTGGTAAGCGAACTTTTAAATGCTTCCTCTAGTACGGATGATGGAGAGTTCGAATTTCCCTAAAGTGAATAGTAAGTTGTCCTTATATTGTCATGTCTAAATTGACCTCATTGAAAATTTTACCAATGATGGAAAATTTGTCGAATTGAAATTAAGCACAGCCAGCCATGTATGAGAGGGAGAGATGCTGGCATTTGGATGGCAAATTTCTTTTGTACTTTGTTCTAATTAGGAAAATTGACATAAATAGTCCCCAAATTATAGAGATTTAGTGACAATAGTTTCTAAAAATAATTGGGTGAAATTGGTCCCCGAACTATAAAAAATTATGACATTGGTCATTCCGTTAAAAATTCTATTAAATCATTTGTTAAGTAAAAAAAATTCCAAGAGTATTTATGTGAGCAAATTATTTAAATATATTTAATAATAGGCTGATTGACATAAATAATCTTCAAACTATAAATGTTTGGTGATATTGGTCCGTAAATTATTATTTTTTGATGAAATTAGTCCCCAAACTATAAAAAATCGTAATATTGGTACTTTTGTTAAAAAAATTTAGTTAGTAAAAACAATTTAAATGTATTTATGTCATTATACTATTTAAATATATTTAATATATATAATTTATATATATATACCTTAAAATAATATTTTAATATCATTCTCACATATTTTTCACATTTTTTATCTTTTTTTTTCTTCTTCTTATTTTTTATTGAAATGTTTTTGAAAAAAAAACTTTATCTAATTATTTTTTATTGTTTACACTAATTAATGTTTTTTATAACTTTTTATTTGTTGAATTTTTAAGGAATAAAGATGAAATAATATTATATGTATAGATATTATATATTATTAAATATATTTAAATAGCGTAATGATATAAATATTTTGGATTTTTAAGAAAATAACCAATTTCACAATTGTTTTATAATTTAGGGAGTAATGTCACCAAACATTTATAGTTTCAGAATTATTTATGTCAATTTGTCTATTATTAAATATATTTATATAGTATAGTGACATAAATATCCTTAAAACAAATTTTACTTAATAGATAATTTAATTATATTTTTAATGGAATGATCAATATCTCAATTGTTTTTATAATTTGAGGACTAATTTCACCAAAATAATAATTTGAATTCCAATGTCACCAAACCTTTATAATTTTGAAAATTATTTATATCAATTTGCCTTCTAATTAATATGTTATGCAGAATAACAAAAACTCCAAGTTGAAACTATCACAAAATTGGTTTTATTTTATGTAAAGTGGATATAACTTAGCCGATTTACCGTCTCTATATCACCAAACGTATTTAATGTAAAAACTTTATATCAATTTACTTATTATTAAACATATTTAAATTGTAAAGGTATAAATATCTTTTTAATATATTTTTATTTAATATATAATTTTACAGTTTTTTTAACCCAAAAACTAATATAACAAATTTTTTATTATTTAAAATTAATTTTATCTTAAAAAAATAATTTAAAACCAATTTTATAAAAAAACAATTTGAATACCAATATAACCAAACATATATCTACTTTGAAGATATTATAAGCCAACCTGCCCAAATAATATTTCATTTTCTTTTTCCCTTCTCTTGTTTTTCTAGAATTTAAACTCATTAAAGTTGTGACGAAAAACCCTCGATAATTCCCTTTTTCTTTTAAATCTATTTTTAAAAAAATTTAAAAGAAAAAGAAAAATTTTCATCCATTGAAACTCGATCTCCCCAAATCTTCTCCTCTTTCCGATCAGATAATTCATCCATGTGAAAAAAGGCCAAATGGAGCTGGAGTTTGGCCTTCGTCGGCGCAGCCGCTGCCTCAGCCGTGACGGCGGTAATCTCATCAAAGCCTCGGGACCCAACATTTCACCTAATTCGTAATTTATACTCCCATACAGACTAATAATCTAGGTCGTTTTTTTATTTTTAGAGTCAAATTTCCCCTTTGTTAAAAAGGTGTATTTGTATACTATTGAGGTAGTAAAGTAGACTGTCCTCAATCACCACTTCCCTTTTTTGTTATCTTAAAAATTTATCTAAACTAAAATTCTCGATTGGGCAAGATTTTTCTTTTCTTTTTTTCCATGTTTGTTTTATTCAAATGTATCAAATTCTTGTAATATTATATTTAATGGGGTCAGATTAGGCCTATAAATAAGTTAAATTGAACATCGAACATAGAATTTTTTTGAAAGTTGTTCTGTTGAATTCGTTTAATTATTTGTTTGTATTATTTGTGGGAAAAAAAGTCTCAATATTAGTTTATTAAGTTAAATTATAATTCTTATTGGAAAAGGGATTGATAAAAGATGTGCTTTATTTTTCTCCTTCTTAGCTTCAAAATCCCACATCGAAATAATGTTCAATATATAACCACTGAATAAGTCTACAGAATGGATAATGTATTTGTCGGACGTGGTAGCGCTAGTCTGTAACCCTAGTGGGGACTAAGGATGTTGGAACGTTGGGCTTTCTCAATCCGGCTGGGTTCGATATTGGCAAATCTCTGGCCCGCCCATTCCAAGTAGGAAGTTGGGCTTAGTAACTTGGGCGAAGGCTTGGGCTACTTAGTTCTTAGAGTGGAAGGCAATGCGTGAGACTGGTTTCACAGAGCAGCGATAACTTCCTCCTTCCTGCAGTGGAAGGATAACGGGCCAGCTGTCAATCAGGCCCACATAAGCTGAATTGATAGCTCTAATTGAACCAACAAGTTTTTCCTTTTTTTTTTCTTCTCCTTTTAGACCTAAAATAATTCAATCATTTTAATATGTATTTATTAAAATTTATATATTTTTTAAAAAAATATGTGTAGAATGATTCTTTTTTAGTTCCGTTATGCCAAATAAAGGGCACAAAGTTAAATATTGTAAAAATATATTTTTTAATTAAAGGATTAAATTTTTAAAATTACAAAATTATAAATTAGAAAATAGAATTTTTTCATAAACAATTGTGAAACTTAACTCAATTTCAAATTAGTGTATATAATATGTACCAATTTCAACCATGATCTAAATTGCATGTATTTATAAAAATATGTTCATTAATTTTTGAAAACATTATTATTTTATTAATTATTAAAATGTAACATATTTTAAAATAACAAAAAATTATTTAAGTGTTTAAACAATTCAATAAATTTTTAAAAAAAATTATGAAAAATACATTTTAATTATCTCAGTAAAATCAAATAAATATTTTAAAGAACTTAAATAAAGTCTTCTCAAAATTTGAGTTGAAGCTGAAACTTTGCTCAAATTTAGAGTTCAACCTGAACCTTGAAAAATGTGCTTGTTTGTGCCAGTTACTTGCAGCAAAGCAGACATCATATATCCTTTCTTCCATCTCATCTTCACACGTCAATGGCATCTTTGATCAATTTTCTCCCTTTTTTTTTTTTTTTTCCAGTGATCGGCATGTTAGTTTCTCTTATACTCTTTCTAAAATTATTAATCTTAACTGTAGTGAATATTTAAAAGAATCAATGACTCAATCAAGAAACCTCCATTACCACTGCCTCCATGTTTTAAAGAAGAATAAAAATTCATAATTTTTATTTCTATTTTTATCTTTTTAATTTAAATTTTTTTATATGAATAATTTTTATAAGTGTTGATTATTTATGATATATATATATATATATTATATATATATTATATATAATCTATATATATGATTTAAATTGATGAAATATATGTCAATTGGCAAATTTCAAGTTTAGACATGCCTTAAAAAGTGCTAAATCTAAAAAAAAAGGAAGTTATAACATACACTAGAATTGCTCTCAAGTACACACATATATCCCTAATTCATTAACATTATAGCGTTCATATGTATATAAATAGTCCCCAATATATTCCCTACTTCCATCACCCAGAAACGAAAAAAGGAAGAAAACAAAAACAAAAATAAAAATAGAAAAATGGCTTCAAAAATTAGTTTTGCTTCATTAACGATTCTATTATTCATAACAACATTCTCAATCTTCACAGGGGAAGCAAGTGTATCTATCTCTCCCGCACCGTCACTGTCTTCTTCTTCGTCATCAACGGAAACGACTTGCGATATGAATTACCTTAACTGTCACATGATCGCCATAACCGATCAGACTAAAGAGTTCATCAGAAAATACCTAAAACCACGCGATGAGGAGAAGGACAAAATGGACAAGAAAAATAAGGAATGTTTGTATAAGAGTTTCAAATCTTAGGAAGGAGCACTTGGATTTGTCGAGAACGCCATCGAAGATCTTAAATTGAAAAGGTATTCAAATGTGATTAAGTCTCTCAAAGGTTACCAATCGACAGTTACTTCCACTTTGGTCTGTCATGAAAGCGCTGATTTGATTTCTGTGAATTTTGAATTGAAAAGGAATGAAGGAATGGGCTCATTTTAGCGCTGAAGATGTTATTAACGAGCTAAAATATTGTGGTAGTGATTTATTAGAATTATAGTAATTTTGAAAAATAAAATAAAAAGAACGAGAATGTTCCGAGTATGATTGACGACAAATTCATGCCAATAGCATGTTTGAGTAGTAGATTTATTCCACCTTTTTTACGAGTTGAGAGTAATTTTAAGTTACAGTTTCCTTTTTTTTGAAAAATATTGTATTATATGATACTTATAATAAGTATTGTAATTAGTGAAAAATAAAATAAAATTTTTAATATATTTTTAATTTTTCTCTAATTATAAATTTTTTTTTTTAAAAAAAAATCCTTAGACTTTTTATCTTTATCTATTTCGAACTCATAATTTCTCAAAATAATATAATAAATAAGGATCTACAACTAAAGTGCACCTTCTTAACTATTTATGGAATTTAATAAATATTCATGATTTTCTTTTCTTTCTTTTTTTGGCTATGAGGATGACACCATTAATAATGTAACACTTTAAAATAAAATCATTTTACACTTTAAATATTTGTATAAATTATATATAAATAAAAAACATTACATATTTACTATTCTATTTTATTGCTATAATAGATATAAGAATTACATTAAAAAATTAGTTTTTTTTTTAATTAAACAAAATTGAATCAATTTGACTCTATAATGAACTCATGACTGATCAAAGTTTAAGTAATCATGTTACAAATTGAATTATACTTTTTTTAAAAAAAATATTAATTAATTAAACTATCACAAATTTTATTTATATTGATATTTTATACAAATATCTTAAAGGAGAATTTAAGAAATTGCAAGGTATTCGTCATTTTGTTTTGATGCTATGGATGCAAAATCCGACATATATTTACTAATAAAAATAAGATAATTAATAATTAAATTAATTTAAAATTTTAATATTATTTAGCTCTTACATTTAATCTAAAAAATTAAATATCAAATAATTTTCGTATTTTTTCATTATCTTAAACCAATATTTGTTGGAATAATTAAATAATGATATAATTTATTGAACGACATCAAAGTGTAAGTAAAGATCATAACGTTGCATAGCCCTTTCATCTCATGTCTCACACACGAAAAAGTAAACCTTAATTATGTATAATGAAATGTTTGAAATAATTATATACTTTTAGCAATAAATTTGGTAGATAACAAAACATAAATTGGACAACCTAAGGTAACACAATGAAAGAATATTTTGCACACAATATAAGATTGTTCTTTTGGACCATATAGGTCTTCAAATTCATTACAAATAGATTGTCATTAAAATGTTGGAAAAATATATTTTTTGATGTATATATTTATCATGACATATCCACCTGAAATTTTTTTTAATATAATTTTTGAATCCTGTTTTATAAAATTTAAAGAATTTTAATATATATATATATATATATATATATATATCATAAAATCAAGTCAAGTCAAATCTTAAAAAGTGCTATAAATTAAACTAAAATTGCTCCTGAACACACATTATAGAGCTCCCGTGTATATAAATAGTCCCCCAATCTATTTCTTATCTCCACCAACAGAAATAACAATTTTTTAAAAAATTAAAATGGATCTGAAAACTAGTTTTGTTATATTCACAGTTCTATTCTTCGTGACAATATTCTCAATCTTCACAGGTGAAGCAAGTATATTTACCTCACCAAAAGCCTCGTCGGCCACGTCACCTTGGTCTTCTTCATCATCGGGAACGTCTTCTTCATCATCACTAACGACTTGCGATATGGATTACATTAGCGGTCACATAAATGTCATATCCGAACTGAACATAGAGTTCCTCAAAAAATACATAAAATCACGAAATGAAAAAAAAATACATACAACCACAAAATGAAAAGAGAGACAAAATAGACGAGAAAAACAAGGAATGTTTGTACAAGAACTACATTTCTTACGGCAGAGCACTTGGAATCATCGAGCTCGCCATCGAATATCTTAGATTGAAAGAGTATTCGATTGTGATTAGGGTTCTCAAAAGCTACCAATCGACGATTGCTTCCACTTTGGTTTGCCCTTTAAATCCTGAATTTAAAGATGTGAAGGAATGGACTCATTTAAGCTGTGAAAATATTATCAAAAGGCTGAAATCTTGCGGCAGCCATTTATCGTCGGAATTATAGAAAATTTAATAAAAGAGAGAGAGAATTTTAATGAGGATGAAGGTAAATAATTTCATGCTATTAGCGTAAATTTGTTTCTTTTTTTTTCTTTTTTTTTTTACAGGTTGAGACTTGAAAATAATTTTAAATTACAATTTTGATTCTTCTTTTATTTTTATTGTAAGTTATGTGTAATAAATTTTGGTTTCTGGCAAAAGCAAATGAATCAAAATTTGAAAAGACTTAATTTTAAATTAGTGAGATTTACCTAAATAAATAAATAAAAAGTTAAAAATAAAATTAGTAACACTGAAATTATGCTTAAAACACCTCAACTTTTTGTCATTCTGAGTTTTACAATCATACTTTTTTTTCATTTATTGTCGCACTCCAAAAAAAAATCAATTTTTTTTTTTGTCTTTCCGTCCAACATCACTTGCCCTCTATTTTTTTTTTCTTTTAAGGTATTTTTTATCTTTTCTGTTTAACAAAACAAATTTTATTTTTTAAAGAATATTTTTCTTTATATAAAGGATATTTTTTTATTAGAGTGTGACATTGAATGAAAAAAAAATAAAAGAAAAAGTGACTATAAAACTCAAAATCACAAAAAATTGAAGTGTTGTTTGGATGATTTATCCTAAAACTAATGAAAAACTTTTAAAATAACAATTAATGAATCTAATAAAAGAAATAAAATTAAAATATGAAATAAACATAAAATTCTGTGTAACAAAAAAAATTTATATCAATTCAATTTACATCGAGTCTTATCTTTACGTTTTCTATTTATATAATTTGTGCCTGCATTCGAAACTCTTTTTTACTTAATTTTAATTTAATAATATTTTATTTAATTTTTTTTTAGATGTTTAGATTTTATTTTTTTTAGGATCATTCAATTCAATCTCGAAATGGACTTGGAAGAGAAGAACGGTGAATGTGTTATTATGTATGTATATGTATGTCTTTTTGGTAGCTACTTGCCATTATAGGATTTGTCAATATATAAATAATGAAATCAAAATAAGAAATATATATATATATATTATATATTATATATATACTTTATACTTTTAGCAATAAAATTGGTAGGTAACAAAACATAAGTTGGTCAAACTAAGGTAACATGTTTTGCACACAATATAAGGTTGTTCTTTTGGGTCATATAAGTTTTCTAATTCAGTACAAATAGATTTTCATTAAAATGTTTCAAAAATATATATTTTTTATGTATATATTTAATTTAAATTGTGTTTATTCATGACATATCTACTAGAATTTAATTATTTAATTTTTGAAGTATTATTGCGTTTTGAACTTAAGTATTATTGTTTTAATTTAGTATTATTGTTTAATGAGTCCTTAAAAAGTGGTAAAATCTAAAAAAAAAAGAATTATAACTTAAATTAGAATTGTTCTTGAACACATACATTATAAGGTTCACGTGTATATAAATAGTCCCCCAATCTATTCCTTACCTCCATGAACAGAAATAACAATTTTTCTAAAAAATAAAAATTTTAAAAAAATATTAAAAAAATGGATCTGAAAATTAATTTTGCTATATTCATAATTGTATTCTTCATAACAACATTCTCAACCTTCACAGGTGAAGCAAGTATATCTACCTCACCAAAAGCCTCGCCGGCCACATCACCGTCGTCTTCTTCATCATCACGAACGACTTGCGATACGGATTACATTAGTCGTCACATGATCGTCATAGCCGATCAGACCAAAGAGTTCATCAGAAAATACCTAAAACCACGGAATAAGAAGAAGGACAAAATAGACGAGAAAAACAAGGAGTGTTTGTACAAGAGCTTCAATTCTTACAAAGGAGCACTTGGAATCGTCGAGCACGCCATCGAAGATCTTAAATCGAAAAGGTATTCGAATGTGATTAAGGCTCTCAAAGGTTACCAATCGACGGTTGCTTCCACTTTGATTTGCCCTGGAAGCACTGATTTAACCATTATAAATCCTGAATTTAAAGAAATGAAGGAATGTGCTTATTTTTGCATTGAAGATGTTATTAAGAAGCTGAAATCTTGCAGCGGCAATTTATCGGAATTATAGAAAATTTATAGAGAGAATTTCCCCGAGGATGAAAGTAAATAATTTCATGCTATTAGCGTGTGTTTGGTAGATCCGTTTCCACTTCTTTTTTAAGAGTTGAGAGTTAAGAGTAATTTTAAATTACAATTTTGATTCTTCTTTTATTATATGTTATGTGTAATAAGTTTTGGTTCAGGCCACAAGCAAATAAATCAAAATTTTGATAAATATATGTATTATATTATGGTATAAACAAATTTTATATTGTCATTCCTCTCCAGTTAAAAAAATATAGTAAAAGATTTGATGTCCCTACTTAATAAGTGCTAAAACATCTCTCGTGAGACTGAATGTGATCTGAAGTCCTACTCACTTGGAGATCATGACCGTTTATGGATATAAATGAAACTTAGGCTTCCATAAACATTTTAAACCGTGAAACCCTTAAAGTAAGTCAAAGGAGACAATTTTTTCCCCTCTAAAACTCTATATCCAAATTTTGAAGTACATGACTCGCTTAGGAGATCATGACCGGTTGTGGACCTAAATGAAACTCAAGCAGAGACATTTTAAACTCATGAGACCAACTTAAAGTACATATAAAGTAAGTCGAAGTAGACAATGTTTTCCCTCTAAAACTATCCATCCAAATTTATTCGTTAAACTTGGTTGTTTATGAAAGTTAGTAAGCGAACTTTTAAATATTTACTCTAGTACAGATGATGAAGAGTTCGAATTTCCTTAGAGCAAATAGTAAGTTGTGCTTATATTGTCATGTCTAAATTGACCTAATTGAAAATTTTACCAATGATGAAAAATTTGTCCAATTGAAATTAAGCACAGCCACCCATGTATGAGAGGGAGAGATGCTGGCATTTGGATGGCAAATTTCTTTTGTACTTTATTCTGATTAGGCAAATTAGCATAAATAGTCTTTAAATTATAGAGGTTTAGTGACATTAGTTTCTAAATTATTATTTTTTGTAGAATTAATTGGTTCTCAAACTATAAAAAATTTTGACATTGATAATTCGATTAAAAATTCTATTAAATCATGTGTTAAGTAAAAAAACTCTAAGAGTATTTATGTGACCACATTATTTAAATATATTTAATAATATACACATTGACATAAATAATCCTCAAACTATGAATGTTTGGTGACCTTGGTCCCGTAAATTATTATTTTTTTGATGAAATTGGTCCCTAAAGTATAAAAAATCATGATATTGGTACTTTTGTTAAAAAAATTTAGTTAAGTAAAAATAAATTTAAATGTATTTATGTCATTACAGTATTTAAATATATTTAATATATATAATTTTTATATATATACCTTCAAATAATATTTTAATATTCACAAATTTTTCACCATTTTTATCTTTTTTTTTCTTCTTATTATTTTTTATTGAAAAGTTTTTGAAAAAAATCTTTATCTAATTTGTTTTTATTATTTATACTAATTAATTTTTTTCTAACTTTTTATTTGTTAAATTTTTAAGGAATAAAGATGAAATGATATTATATGTATATATATTATATATTATTAAATATATTTAAATAGCTAATGATATAAATATTTTGGATTTTTAAGAAAATGATCAATTTCACAATTTTTTTATAATTTAAGAACTAATATCACCAAACATCTATAGTTTAAGGATTATTTATGTCAATTTTTTTATTATTAAATATATTTATATAGTATACTGACATAAATACTCTTAAAAAAAATTTACTTAACGAATAATTTAATTGTATTTTTAATGCAAGGATCAATATCACAATTTTTTTATGATTTAATAACTAATTTTACTAAAATAATAATTTGAATACCAATATCATCAAACATCTATAATTTTAAAAATTATTTATGTCAATTTGCCTTCTAATTAATATGTTATGCAGAATAGCAAAAACTCCAAATTGAAACTATCACAAAATTGATTTTATTTTATCTAAAGTGGATAACTTAGCGGATTTACCGTCTCTATATCACCAAACGTATTTAATCTAAAAATTTTATATCAATCTACCTATTATTAAACATATTTAAATTGTAAAAATATAAATATCTTTTTAATATTTTTTTATTTAATATATAATTTTACAGTATTTTTAACCCAAAAACTAATATAACAAATTTTTTATTATTTAAAATCAATTTTATCTTAAAAAAATAATTTAAAACCAATTTTATAAAAAACAAATTTGAATACCAATATAACTACTTTGAAGATATTATAAGCCATCCTGCCCAAATAATATTTCATTTTCTTTTTCCCTTCTTTTGTTTTTCTAGAATTTAAACTCATTAAAGGTGTGACAAAAAACCCTCGATAATTCCCTTTTTCTTTTAAATCTTTTTTTTAAAAAAAAGAAAATTTTTCATCCATTGAAACCCGATCTCCCCAAATCTTCTCCTCTTTCCGATCAGACAATCCGTCCATGGGGAAAAATGGCAAATGGAGCTGGAGTTCGGCCTTGGTCGGCGCAGCCGCCGCCTCAGCCGTGACGGCGGTAATCTCATCAAAGCCTCGGGACCCAACATTTCACCTAATCTCCATAAACCTCACTTCCTTCAAACTCAACTTCCCAGTCCTTGATGCCGAACTAATTCTCAGCGTTCACGTTACAAACCCTAACATCACCGCCATCGAGTACTCCTCCGCCAAGATGTCGATCTGTTACGCCGGCACTCTCTTGGGCTCTGCTCTCGTCGAAGCCGGGTCTCAGCCTCCTAGATCCTGCCAACTACTCAACCTACCGGCTCGCCTGAGCGGACTCGAGCTTGCACACCACGCCAAGCAGTTTCTCTCCGACATCTCCCGGCGAGAGATGGTTTTGGATGCGGCAGTGGATATTGAAGGACAAGCAAAGGTGCTGTGGTGGGATCACAAGTTTAAAGTGCACGTGGAGAGTCACGTGACGGTGGATCCTGTATTTCTTGATGTTGTTGACCAAGATAACAAATCGAAAATGATGCTCTTTGGCGTCTAAAATTGTCTGTAATTTTTAATTTCTAAGTCCAAAACTTTTGGACCAATTTTAGTGGAGAAAAATTGTACTTTTCTCAATTTAAAATCAAAAAAAAAAAATTATTGAGTAATTTGTGAATTTAAACTCACAAAAATTTATGTTTAAGCAATTTATTTTTAAAAAAATTTAAGGATGATTTAGTAAATAAAATGTAAGTATAATCAAATCATTTATTAATATATAATATATATATATATATATATATATATATATATATATATATATTTGTAAATATCTGTTGCAACCTCTCTGTAATATTCTGATAAAGTGTTTTAATTATTATTTTTTTAATTAATTAAAATTTTAAAAATATTAAATTTTAAAAAATATTGATGAAATTTGTGTAAATGACTTGAGACTTTTAAAGTAAAAAAAAAAATATTCCAATATTTAATTTGTCAAACATAATATTACTCAAAAATTATTACTTAAAAATGATAAATAGAAAATCAAGAGTGTTTTCATTTTTACGCGATAAAATTATTTGTTTACTAATAAAAAAAATTTTAAATATAATATATATATTGCTAATTACCAAATATATATATATTGCCGCAGCTGCACCGCCAGCTTTTTTAGCATTCTACTTCAGTTGTATAAAATCTGTAGCAGAAATCTTAGCGATTAAGGAAAAATAGTTGAATTGAAGCAATGGAGGAGGGCAACAGAGTGGTTACTGTCTCAGCTCTACAATTCGCTTGTACTGATGATGTTTCCACCAATCTTGAAACTGCTGAAAGGTCCATACTCCAATTACTACTCACCCCCTTCTGTATAGGTTTTGTAAAACATCATTTGTAAATTGAAATCCATGGAGAGATTCATTTTTTAGTTCCAATTGGGTTTCATTTTGGTTTTACTTACTTTCGTTTATTAAAAAAATTTGGATCGCGTCCTGATGTTTCGGTTTTAGTTGGTTTAATTGAGCAGAATTGTACTTCTGACTGTAAATTTGTGAGGGTTTTAGTTCTTTATTTCACTATTTGTCTTTTTCTTCAAGTTAATCCATTTTGTTGATAAAGAGAATATTGTCAAATTGTTGTATCATTGAATGTGATCGTATAGCCTCAAGTTTTTTTTTTTCGAATAAGGCGGATGGATTTTTAATCCGGACTATGTTGGAGTATGAGAGTAACATGAAGATGTATAGATAACATGGTAGAAATAATTATATGGAGTATGGGGTGTGGATTGAGGTCCAGAGCATTTTTGTTTAATTTACATCATAATGTAGATTCATCTTCAAGTCACATTTTTTATATGATTTTCAATATAAGAAGTGCATATGTATTTAAATCTTTATAGTTGTAGTGTGTTTTCAGTGTTGCAGTCTTACTCAGTTTGTTTATTTCCATTTTGTTTTTTTATCGTCAAGGCTCATGATTGTGCTCTATACTTCTGCTTGTTGTAATGTAATGTAGGTATAAGCATATAGTTTGTGCCTGCTTTAACTTTGTATTGAATTGATGAAACAAAACAAACTGGTGTATTTGGTTGTGCTATTTAAAATGATATCGAAGTGAATTTCATTTAAAATGGTTTAATATTCTCTCAGAAAATTTGGTTCATTATGTATTCAACTCTCCTCCAATTCTGAACTTAAATTCTTTTAATGCCCTTTATCAGACCCAAAGAAACTGATCGAAAATAACTAAAAGTTTTATGCCTTTGAACTGTTGTGTTACTTTAGGCATTTATTTTCTCTTGATCTTGCCTTTTATCTAAATCTCATCAGGCTACTTGTTACGTTGCAATTTAGATATACATCTTTGGTTTTGAAGTTACATTGCATTATTACATGAGTTTCTTCCGGAACATGTGAATCTAAGAGACTCCTGTTACAGGTTGGTTAGAGCTGCACATCAGAAAGGTGCAAATATCATTCTTATACAGGTATGTGTTCCTGAAATTTTCCATTTACAGATTAAAACTAGAAGTAGTGGCCTTAGGCGGTCCCTATGTTGATGCACCATGTTGTTTGGGCTATTCATTTATTTTTGTGAAAGCTCTGTATTTTATTTTAATTACTTTGCCTGATTGATGCTAATGGTGTGCCATCTCTAAACTTTTGGCTCTACTGAATAATTTCGTTATCTGGATGCTTAGCTTTAGTAATGGGAAACTAGATAAAGTACCAAACTACGAAGGATTTTGAGGTTATTGTTTACTATCACTAAGGAGTAGGAGGCAAAATGTTTAGATATGCTAATTCAGTAGTTCCAATTCTTGATCTATTTCTTTCTTTATCCTTCCATGAATTTGCTGAGGATAATTGGTTTTGAGCCTTTTAGATTTGAATTTGTGCTTGATTTTATCTTTGAGTAGATTATTCAGAAACTAATGTGAAAATAATAATTTCTTTCACTTTGCGCACAACATGATTCTAGGAAGGTGTATAAAGTTATACTTTTTGGCCAAATTGTGTTTTGCTAGAAAATGAAAACCAGAGATTAGAAAGGTAGAAAAGCACAAAAGGGTTGCAACAGGCTACCATATTTATGATTGGAAGCAACATGTGAACATCTCCATGGAATATACTCTATGGAATAAGTGTCTCTCAAGAGATTCTAAGAGCATTCTTTAATAATTTCCTTCAGAACTATTTTTCTTTCAATGTGTTTTCGTCGACCTAAGTAATGTTGTTTTTCAGAGCTAGTGTTCCAGATATCATTTTCCTTCCTCACTAATCAATTGAGGCCTTAATGTTCTTGATTTTATTCTCGTGGAAATTTCAGGAACTATTTGAGGGCTATTACTTCTGTCAAGCACAAAGAGAGGATTTCTTTCGTAGAGCCAAGCCTTATAAGGGGCATCCAACAATCCAGAGGTGAAATATCAGATTTCTTTTCTTTCTGATCTCTGCTTAGAATCTGTTCTCAACCTTATATGTTCATAGAAAGCAGCTTTGAATAAGATAACTTGTTTCTATTGCTTCAATGTCTTACTGTGTAGTTTACCTGCATGCCTTTTTAGGATGCAAAAACTTGCAAAAGAGTTGGGGGTGGTGTTACCTATTAGCTTCTTTGAGGAGGCAAACAATGCCCATTACAATTCGATAGCTGTAATTGATGCTGATGGTACAGATCTTGGTCTTTATAGGAAATCCCATATTCCAGATGGCCCAGGTATTCTGTGAAGGTTAACTTTGAATCCAATATTTACTGTTTCAGTTTTATTGAAGCCAGATTAATGTTCAGGTTACCAGGAGAAATTTTACTTTAATCCAGGAGACACTGGCTTCAAGGTGAGAAATCTAATATCTTGATAGTTGGTTGGAATATTTATTCCTGCTTTGGTTTTTATTATTCTAATACTCTTTATTGAACAGGTCTTCAAAACTAAATTTGCAAACATTGGTGTTGGTAAGTCTTTTTTGTCAAGGGGGTTTATTTTTTTCATGCCATTACAAAACATTCCATGTTTAAGAAACTTGCCATTTTGAAATGGGATAAAGCATGAGCTAGAAATCCTTCTTTCAAGAGCTTAATAACTATTCACAGTTATAGGATTGAGTTATGGATTCCTACTACTTTATGAGTGTAATTGTTTTGGTCAATTTTTGTAAGATAATTGAGAAATCTGACCAAATGTCTCATACTTCATCAGCAATTTGCTGGGATCAATGGTTTCCTGAAGCAGCCCGAGCTATGGTTCTTCAAGGAGCAGAATTGCTATTTTACCCTACTGCTATTGGTTCTGAACCCCAAGATGAAGGACTTGATTCTCGTGATCATTGGAAACGAGTGATGCAAGGACATGCTGGGGCAAACTTGGTAAGTTGGACACTAGAGAAGGTCATTGAGACCTCAAACTCTGTTGAAGTTGTTTTGAAGCTATAACTTGGTGCACTGTCTTATGAATTGATCTGCTCTCTTTCTACATTATGCTTAGTGGATCTTTCATTCTTTAGCATTTTCTAGGGCATGACATTCCTAGCTTCAGATCATGTAACAGTGTCAAGAGTTACTGATGCCCTTGGCCTTTGTACACTCTTCATAAGTCTTAAGTTACCCTCTTCAAGAATGCTCTGAGAAACAGCTTCCCTAATGAAGATTTGTACTCTCCTAGGCACTAGAGCTATATGACTTTCTCGTATTATGTATAATGGCATCTTAGAATTCTTTTATTCAAGAACTTCCCTGACTTCTCACCACAAGAATCCTAGCCCTTTTCTGATGTCTACTGTCTTCTATGACACTGCATTTTCTTCAGTTTGGCATGTTTTGTTATATGTTCTTCCTAGCAACAATTGGCATGTTTCTTTCACATCGTACATCATCCAGTTGGTGGAGAAACCAATAAGTGTTTGTAGCGTGTACACGTTCCCATGAATGATATACCCTTAGACCTTAAAACTTAGCGCATAGCTTTGCTGACTCGGAGTTAAGCCATGGCTACTGGATATCAATACTCCAGGGATAACAATATTGGACCTGATACTAAAACACATGCGATAACAGTACAGGGGGTTGGGTTATTAAGGTTTAAGATCATGTGTTTGAACTCATCTGATTTGAATCTGACCACGAATTTAATTTTTTTAAATAAATTTTTCATTTTAATTTTTTTTTTCAAAATATTTACTAGTAATATATTATTAGATTTTGTCATTTAATTTAAATAGAATGGGTTAAGGAGTTGCATAATTAAATGGGTAAAAAGTTGGTTTGGAAGACTGGGGTTTCCATGGTAAGTAATTAGTATCATGTTTGTGCGTGAAAATTTAAAATTGTGTGGGGTTTGAGTTTGCAGATTTGGTATAAATACTTGTACAGACATAACACAAATCCAACATGATTGTCACCTAAAATATTCTAATTATTGAGAACTTTTAATGTACTATCATATTGATTTGTGACTCTATAGGTACAGGATATTAGGCATCCTATTTGTTTCATGATAATCTCTGGTTGTTACTAATTCACATAGCTCCATCCATGCACCTAAGTTTAAATTCAATGCATAATATATATATACCATTTAAACAAATTTAGCCTAAAGAATGGAGACTTCTTATTGTACTAGATGTGTTTCTATCTAATTCTTGTTCATTGGTGGGGTGGGTTCTGGTTATTTTTCCCTAGGAGTATCTATTATTTGGAATCAACTAGCGGAATGCATACATCTTAACCTAATAGTTCAGTTTCTGTTCCTTTCACAGAAATGACTACTTTGCTGAAATGTGACTCACGGACATCTTGTTATCTATATAGGTACCTTTAATTGCTTCAAATCGTATTGGTAAGGAAATAATTCAGACAGAACATGGAAAAAGCGAGATCAAATTCTATGGGAATTCATTTATAGCAGGTATGTTACATATGAGTGCTGGAGCACTTGGACTAATGGAAGTATACTATTGTCCGATGTGAGTTTGAAATCTAATGTTCTATCATTCAGGTCCCACTGGAGAAATTGTTGCAGCTGCAGATGATAAACAAGAAGCTTCTCTTGTAGCACAATTCGATTTGGACAAAATCAAATCCAAGAGGCATAGTTGGGGAGTTTTCCGTGATCGACGTCCAGATTTATACAAGGTGCTATTGTCATTAGATGGAACCAACCCTTCTTCATAATTTATGATTATCATATCCTTAAAGTTGAAAATACTAGAAGCCACCAAATGTATAAAAGGTTTCACATCCTTTAAATAGGAATGTGCTGAAACCTAAGAGATAATTCTGAAGAGGTAATTTGTTTTCCTCATACTAGGAACTCGTCACTTTCTTCTTTTGACATGCCTCTCCTGATCAGTACTGAACTAAAAAAAGGAAAAATATCTTCAATTGGAAATAAGCATCTTCAGTTTAAGCCTCAGATATGAACCCATAGAGCAGTGATTGTGTGACTTGCTACGTGTATCATTTATGGTGCTATAATACCTGCCACTTGGGGATATGGTACTGGAAGATTTTATATGCTCAGTAGATACAATTTTTTGGTCCATCAGAAGATCCATATCTATTGTCTTCAAAGTTATATAATTTTATCTAGTGGTCCATGATATCTTCTTCCTTTTTGTCACAGTTTGGGATTAGTTTTGGACCCCTTGTTATGTTGCAATGAAGTATGCCAGATTTAAGTTTCCATATTCTTGATATGATATCACCCTACAACTTTTACTCCTTTTTTTTGCTGCTAATTATTACTGCATGCAGATATTCTTTACCAAAAGTTTCATACTTTTCTAGATGTCGCATATGATTGAGAACATCTTTACTGATATTTGATTTGATTATTAAGTCCACTTGAACTTGGGACTTTTGCTATCAGGGCTTTCAATCAATATGAACCACATATGATTGAACATGTTTGCTGATATTTGCATTGATTAATACTTCCACATGAACTTGAAATTGAGACTTTTTGCTGTCATTTTTGTCTTCTTTAGTATCATTGCATTCTCTGCTTCGGTCATGATAATATTACAGAATACCTGCCTGCATTCATGCCTAGAATTGGAGAGTATTTAGACTTTTATTATAGTCAAAAACAGGCTGATTCTTTTGTAATCTTCTTTCCTATATATTATATAGAAAAAGCAATGATTGGCTTTTGTTTTACACTAAGTCTTGGTACATCTTTTGCCATGTGTAGCGTAAATAAACATTTCTTGTCAATAATTAAGATTTTTTATATCATATCACTCTCTACCCGTAGAAGTACCTTTCATAATATGATTTTATTGCCTTCTTGAATCTTTCTTGACCAAAAAATATCATTGTGTGTGCCATTTTCCAGACTTCTGGAAATATCATATAAATTTTTGTAGGAATATTCTGCTCGAATTGAATTGATCCCACATAGAGTTTGTATCTTTAATTTCAAGAAAGTTGCTTATCAATTCTCATATCTACCTTTCATTTTCCATCCACACTGACCCTTTAGTTTATCTTTATCTGCAGAATCTGAAATAGCATTTTAGTCCCCACATATTACTATTATGATCCATTCCAAAAATAGAATCAAAATGGTAAATCATAGGAGAAAAACAACTTTTACTCTCTTGGGAAGTCTTTTCACAATAAAGATATCTTTTATATTTTGTTCAAGGAAAAAAAAAAAAAAAAAGCTCCACTACAGTATAATAATCCTAGGTTCAAAATTGTGGTTTCTATTGAATAAACAAAATTGAGGGTTCAGACATCAAAAAGAGATGTCCAAGAAACTAACAGAAAGAAAAAAAAGATTGAATCTTTGGAATCTCTGATATTTGAGAGAGACACCAGAGACACAAACAAAAAAAAAAAGGAGAAAGAATATAATGGATAGGATCAATAATAATATGCTATACAATTTTTATTATTTTTTTTTTTTTGTTCTTTTCTTTTTGGGAGGATCATGCTTTTTTTTTTTTTTTTTTTTTAGGAAATTAACAAAAGAGAAAACATCATTAAAAACATCTACAGTTTTAGAGGGGAAATTTAAACCATTATTCTCCTAAATCTGTTCTTAATCTTATTATTCATTTCCATATAGGAATGCAGAAGAATCATGAAAGATAGATACTAACTTCTTCTACCTATGTTTCTGACTTCTGAGCTTTTCCTTCCAATCTTTAATGGCAGGATTCTTCCTTCCAATCTTTAATGGCAGGATTCTTGGTGGGCATCTTTGCATGCATTAAATTTCTCTGCAACCATATCCATATATATATATATATATATATATATATATAACAAGATCTCAGCAATTTCTGTATCTTCTTCATTTTCTTCCTTAATCACCTGAATATCATCAACGTCTTCTTCTTCTTCTTCTTCTTCTTCTTCAATGATTTCATCGTCTGACTGAATAAATTGTAACCTTAAACGCCCATCTTCTCTGCATGCATGCAAAAATTCTTGAGTTGGGATTCTAATTTCTTGAAGAATGAATCTTCCATCTTCTCTAAATGATTTGAAAGACACCCATGGTTTTCCTGTCCTGCCTATACAAGATATAGGTGGAGGAAATACCCCTTTATTATTATTATTATTATTGTTAGGTTTAGCCCTCTTGGTGGATTCTTTATTATTATTATTATTACAAGAAGAAGAATTCTCTGCAGATTGTACATTTCTTGAGAAACCCTGTAATTTTTCCTCTTGATGATTGTTGTAAAGATCAAAACTTGTTGTTTCATTACTGATAATGAAATCTTCAACATCATCTGAGCTTTCAAATCCAAGACCTTCCGTACACATGGATAAACTTTCTGAATTCCTTGAAGAAAAGCTATCACTTTGACTGTATTGCTTTTTTGTTGGATTTGGACAATAGAAGCTGTTTATTGCGGCAAGATTTCTTCCCTTTTTATCATCATCCGCAGTTTCTTGATGAACAGCAGCATCTTCAAAGAAAGAATGTGAAGAAGAAGAAACAGGGGTTGTTGGATATGATGATGTTGATGATGATGATTCAAGAACATGGTGATTGTGTTCTTTAAAATGAATTTCTCCAAAAAATTCTCTACAAGAAGAAGAAGAAGAAGAAGAAAAAGAAGAATCTACAGATTTTATCTGTTTCCATGGAGAATGAGAAAGGGATTCAAGAAATTTAGGACTTTCTGGTAATGGCTTCTCAAAGATGTGCTGCAATCTTCCACAGGCAGCCATTGTTAAAAAAACTAAAATGTTGAAGGAAAGGAAAAGAAAGAAGAAGAAGAAGAAGAAAGGGAAAAGGGTGGGAGAGATATGCACGGAGAAGGCATGAATTTGTTGATATAAAAAAGAGAAGAAAGAAAAAAAGTCAAGTTAAGAATATGTGTGTGCTTGTTTCCAGGTTGCCTTTCCTGTGTTTAATTTTTTAAGTTTTAGTTCTGAAATAAAGGGATGGGTGGTTACCAAAGCTTGGCTTGGATTTGGTGGTCATACTTTTCTCTCTCTCTCTCTCTAAAGACTACAAAAATAAATTTACTTTCTTTCTATATATATATATATATATGTATGTATATGTCTATTATTATCTTTTACCTCTTCTTCCTCTTCCCTCCCTTTAAAAAAGATGATATACATCACAATAAGATATGGAACAACCATATCCAATAGTTTCTTTCTATTTTCATACCTATCTCTCTCCTCTAAATTTTTTAGGTCAAAAATAATTGAAAATTTGTTGTGTGAATTCAATCCATTTTATATGGCCTCAATTTAAAACACGATCACGTCATTAAAAATAGTTGTTTTAAATTATAATATATTATAAATAATGTAACGCTTGTTAAAGATAAATTAATTATGTGGGATTTTAAGTTAAGGTTCTGTTGTTTAAAAAAAAAAGTTATATTAAATTGTTTGTGATTAGTTTATAATGAACAAGATTTGGTAAATAAGTTTAAAATAAAATTATGGTGTACACATCAATAATTAGGGTTTAATGTGTCTTTTACTCTAAACTAGAATTAGATAATAAGTAATTGCCATCTTTTTTGTTTTATTGCCATTCCACTATATGTGTATATAAATATATAAGGAAAAAGGATGAACAATCTTTTTTTTGAAAGAGACTTTTATACTGTTTTATTTACAATATTTCATATTACAAAAACTTTTGAAAAATGAGGTTAATAGACTTTTTAAAATAAAATCTCAAACATTTAATTATAATCAAGTAAAAAAGATAATAATAATTTTGATATTCTCTTCAAGAAGAGTAATTTAACCATTATTTTTAGGTCATCTTTTATATTTATGTTCTAATATTATGATAGTTTATGACATAATATATATACATAAATAAATTTATCATTTTCAATTTTGTGTTACTTTGTATACAAAGCCACTTGTTTTTTTATTTTTTCCTTTTTGTGAAGAAAATCATTTGATCACAACTATACAGAAACAATGGTGATAAGAAAGATATCTTGATTGGTTGATATCATGAAATTGGAGGTAAAAAAATCAATCAAAATTTCAATATATATATATATGTATTTATGTAATAGTGGTCCAATGTGGTGGTGGGTTGCAAGTGATATACATTAGAATCCAAAGCTACCACAGAAAAGACAAATCTTGCTCTCTCTCACATGGAGTTGTCAACAGCCTGCTCTAAGGCTCCCACCTATAATCAATCTTCATTACATGAAATGAAACAACACACTTTTCTTTTGCATAGAAAAATTATGAGATTCACAGAACAAAGATGCCAAAATCTGTAAAATCACACAAAAAATTGTGTGGATGGATGCATCAAAGTGGTAAAACCTAGACAGCAGCATCATCAATCACTACTACATGGTAATAATAATAATAATTCACAATTTGCACATATCTCAGTGAATCAAACTGCATACACAGAAGGAGGATGCATTTGTTCAATGCTAAAGAGCACACAAGCTGTAAAACAAAAACAAAAAACTAAAATGTTTCCACCTACCTATGAAAGGGTTCTTGTCTATTTTTCACAATTCAAAATGAACAAATATGTTGTTGGGCACAAACCTTTCATCAGCGCCAGGCTTCAATCCGCTCTGTTATTGAATTTATGCGGCTCAAATTGCTGATTCCTTTACTCTTATTACTATTATCAGTTGCAATGGCTTGATTTACAACGCTTTGCTGCTGTTCTTCCATTTTTTTGGCAATATTCATCTCGCTGCAATTGCTAGACTGACCTAACTTGTACTCTGGGGAATTTTCTTCTGGACAAACCCCTGCTAGACCCTTTACTAGCAGGCTTGGTTCCCTCAGAATGGTGAGAGTATAGGATGAAGAACTGTGAGTTCCACAAGATCCAACACTCTCCTCAGTTTCTGAAGATGCTGATTGATAGAGATATTCATCATCAGATGTGCCAACTGCTAGATTAGAATCAGTACCACTGTCTGCTTCAGGTTCTTCTGTGATAAAAACACGCTCTGTTTCCTCGTCATACTGACAAGCATCATCCAGTTGCAGCTGGGGACTCTGATGTCCACTCCCATTAGATGGTTCAGGATTGGACGCAGAAGCTTGTCCGACCACAGAATCCTCTCTTTCTTTTAAGGCTCTTTCGATAAGTGCCTTCAGAAAGTTCATAACTTGGACAGCATACATTAGTGCATTCAATGGATCAGCCATCTGAAGTAGAAAGTTAACCATAATTTAGTTAGAAACATAACGAGAACAGCTCTTTAATCTTTATTATCATTTTCTTTTCCCATTCCGCTATCGACATAGGAGGAAATAGACAGGATGAGAATCATATATCTTAGACATTGACAGCATTTAACACAGAGAACTCAAATGAAAGAACATCATCAATATTAAGAATCCACCTGATAAGTTTAACTACATTAAGCACAGATGTTTTGTTTCTTTTCCTTTTCTTGTTCCCAGAGCAGGGGTAATTTTGTTTTGTACCTGAAGTTCAGAATCATTACGCCATTTTCTAGAGAACGAGGTGCTAAACCACTTAGTAGAAAATGAGAGCAGAAGAGAAATAGGGAGATCTTGGAGATAGTAGTTAACTGATTAAAAATATTTATGGATACTTTTATATTGCATATTTCAGGTTGTTCTATGTCTTTTACGCCTATGTCTTTTAACCAGTCTATTTCAAATTTCCTGAACCAAAAATAGACACTCAACATACAGAAAATTCATAGCATGTGTCCTTTCTCCATTCATGAGTATATCAACTAAAGCACAATGAATTCAAAAGAGTAAATCAAAGTTAAAACAACAGAAAAACAATTGCCCTGATCCTGCTTTTTACCTGAGTCATGTTTGGTGCAAACACCATGGCAACATTCCGAGCATTCATCTTGTTTAGATGTTCCATTTGGACAACATCAGCCATAAGATTGATAGCCCAATCCAGTAGCGCAGCTTCTGAAGAAGGAAGAAGCCTTACTAGTGCAGCACATTCCTCTTCTGATTGGCATTGAATTACCTGTTCAGATGATAGAGGATCAAGGACACCTGTTGGAAGTTCTCTGAACCAAGCCTGTGGGATCATGTCAACATAACAACAATCAACTGGTAACTCCAACATGATGTATTAGAGAATAGTTATAGGAAAGTGATGGTAATATAAAAAATTGATTTTTATGTAAATAGCTAGCAGCCAAAGATGACATGTCCAATGATACCATCTCCAGAATCCAACAATCTATGTAAGTTCTGAATGATAATGTAACATGAACACAAGCAAAACTATTCATCTACACTGATCTTATTTACCAAAAAAGGAAAAAAAAAAGTAGAAATGCTTATGGAAGACGAAGAACAAGCTTCATACTTCATACTTTGAATGAAATATTAGTTCTAACTGGCAAACAAAACCACAAGTCTAGCATTGTAATAAATTAAGTACTAGTTCTAAATATGGCACTCAAACCTATCCAGGAATCTCTTATATCTACAAGGGTAAACCAAGATTGGTAATAATAGATACCTAAGCAGCAAAAGGCATAAAGTTATTCCAAATTCAGAACATCAATTAATTGGAACTGTTTATGGAGAAAATCCTCACATCTAGCTTCAGTAGTAAGCACATTAAAATTTCATCAAGTATGAATATACCTTAATAAGGCCAGCCAAACAGTGCACATCAATGCCGTTGGGAACAATACCCATGTTCAATTGGTCCCTAACATACTCCTCTTGGCTATTTTCTGCATTTATTCTGAAGATACCTTCTGCCTGCACAATATAAATCAACACATCATTGAAAAGAAGGGTGTGTGTATTTCAAAAAAAAGAAAAAAAGAAAGATAACTAATAAGATAAAATATACAAAAGAAAAGAGAAGAAATTAATGTTTATGTGGTTAGTTAATTAGTTCTAAAACAATAAAGAAATGAAACAAACCTGCAGGCCTCCTTGGGCGTATAGTCGTTGTTGCATCAGTAGGAGAATGGTTGGGACGCTGTTTCCTCGAGAATCAAATGATAATTGCATTGAATCTGTGGAAACTCCAAAAACTGTGGTACTGCAGATGGATTTAGAAAGTCAAAGGTCAAATTAAGGGACCAATTAAAACAACAAAATTAGTTCTGAGGACCCTAACATCTACTCTCTTCATCATGCAAAACAATTTGCTAGGCTCATAAAATTTGTATATATCAAGGGAATTCAAGGATCAAGTCAATCATGTATTAGTAAAGATGTCAATGGTAACTCCAACTCTACCAAAGTCAGAAATGGCAAAAATAAACCCTAAACAACCCTCTAATTACCTAGTTCCAGGTGACCTAATAAGGAAAACAGATTAATATAACCATGAAAGGGAAACCAAAAAAAAAAAAAAAAAAGCCTCAATGAAATCATTAAAGCAGTAAAGACATGAGATCAATTGGATGAGCAGAACTAATGTGATCTGCATCTAAGAAATACTATGAACTCATTGCTAAGGAATCTTAAATTACATTTCTCCTTCAGAAAAAGAAATCTACATTTTTCTCTGGAACATTATAGTAACAAGAAATTTTTCTTAACCTAAATCCCAACATTGAATCACCATAACTAACAACTGAATTCAGATTAGTAAGTAACCTAGATTGGCAGCTAAATCTGAATGTCAACTATCAATCCAATCATTGGCACTTAAAACATCTACCCTTATCCCCAAAAAATGCACAGAAACAATACAACAATCAACACCATAACTATGCATCCACATTTTCAAGAATCCCAAGCAGAGAAAAAAAGGGAAATGAATGCACCTTGCACTAGGAGGCCTTCTAGGAACTTCAGGCTCAAACTCCACAGGTAAACCTAAGAATCCATTAAACCTATCAAAGGTAACATGTGAAACATGTCGGACGTCAGTAGGCCACCCAATCTCCATTACTCCGGGAGTACCCGCAGGTCGACCACAAAGTTCTTCCCTACCTGTAGTAGTAGTATTACAAGCCATCCAAAAACTCTTCCTAACCAAAGTAACTAACAAAGCCAACAAAGATAAGTGGTGATCCCTTCTCTCTTTATTCTCCCTCTCTTTAAAATCCCTGTCTTCTTCTGTATCACTCTCTGCCTCCTGAACCCCAGTAACTATGGTAACCCCTTCAATTTCTCCTTCCTCTCCTCCTAATACACTACGAGACCGAGTATGATACAATGCCCCATTATGGGGTTGTGGAGAGATAGAAGGAGAAGGAGAAGACGAAGGTGAAGGTGAATGGAGAACCTCTGTCATTTTCTTTGCTTGTTCAAAGAAGTTGAAAATCTGGGGTTCAATTTACTTTTCGCCCACCAAAAAATCAAAAGAAAGAATCTTTAATATTAAACAATTGATTTTCTCCCAGATTCGATTGTGGGTTCAATCCCAACAACAATTCAATTCAAGTATTGACTCAAAAATGTAAACCCTGAAAAAAAAAATTTGAAAAAAATGCAGAAATGCTTAGATGAAAGAAGACTAAGAAAACAATGTATGAACCAAGAAAGAGAATCAAATAAAAAAAAAAAAAAACCAAAGAATTTCAAGAAATGGTAACAGAAGGATAGGACGTGAGAATCATGAAGTGATTATTTTAATTCTTTTATTATCAATTGTCCCCATTGTTGATGACACTACTACTCTGCCTCCTCCTCCTCATTCCTTAAATTCTTTGAAGCAGAAAGGAAAAAAAAGAAAAAATCTTTTACGATACAGACAGAGAAACAGAGAGATCAAAAGGGCAAAAAAAACAAAAAGGAAAGGAAATTTTGAATAGGAAAATTTTGCAGATTATATATATATATATATATTTACTGTGTGATGCTTCTTCACCAGAACGATTGTTTGAAGGGGGAAAGTGGGTTGTTTGTTTTGTTTTGGAGATTTTTTATATTATATTATATTATATAAGCTTTAGTATCTTGAAGTAGCCAATGGGGTTGTGACAGATCATCAATGTGAGATGACTATTGTGTGAATTTGGTCAAATTTGATATCAAGTCTAGCTTGCATCCTAATCTTGATTGTGTATTTTTCTTCTTTTATTTTTCTTTTTTTTGGTGGGGGTAAGGGGGGGGGGGGGGGGGGGGGGGGAGAGTAATGAATATAAAAATGGTGGATGGGTGGTTGGGAAGGAAATGGGAAGCAATTATAGGAGGTGAATTTTTTAGATGGCTTGATTTGGTCTCAACCAAGATTTTTTTTTTCAAGATTCTAATATATTTGTTCTTTCATTCTTTTGTGGGATTTTTTTAATGAAACCAAAGATAGTGGAAACAATTATGAAGTAGTGAATTGATTGACAACTCTAACTTTTATAATTACTTTACTTTTTTTTTTTTTTCTTTTTTTTTTTTTCTTTTTCATCCCATATGAAAACTAATAATAATAATTAAAGAAAACATTTCATATGATTATTGTTTTATTGAAGAGAATATCATAATTTAAGATGATAATGATTCATATTTATATTAAAATTTAAAGTATTGATTAATGTTTATTCATAAGCATAATGGTAAAAATGATTATAGATGGGAAGGAATGGTTAATCACATTAAATATTTATCATTACTTAGCAAGATTGCTTCCTTTTTTTTTTCTTTTTTTTTTTGGGATTTTTTTAAATTGAACAATCTTGTACTAATTGATAATTAGACTAGAGGAAAAAAAAGAAGAAAATGATTAGATCTTGTTACCAATTTTTGACAAAATGTTAAAAATTTTAATTCAAATTTTTGTGATTGGATGTTTTTATTATGGTAAAAGAATAAACTTTGTTAACATAATGGGGCTGACAAAAACTTTGTTTACAAAAGGTTGTAAAATGTTTACAATCTTGTGAAGAGCTAAACTAAACGTATAGATTCCATCATTGTATTGTTCTTATTATTTATTTAAGAAAAAAAATTACTATTATATATATATATATATATATATATATATAGTTAGGTGCAACAACTATTTAACAGCTATTTCTTTTAGTTTGAGAAAAAAAATGGAAAAAGTAGTGTTAAAATCGGTGTTTCTGTAGTGACTTAAATTTTATATCTTTTATATGTTTAAGAGATATTTATAAAATTATTAAACGAACTCAAAACTCTTTACTAAGTAATATATTTAAAATTTGTAATTTTTTTTTAATAAATAATATGTTTTAAATCTATAAAAATTCATAAAATTATTTATTAAGTGATACATTTTAAATCTAAAAAATTTATATTCTAAAACACTTTTATATTTAAAATCTTTTAACAATTATTAAACAAATTGAAATTTTTTACTAAATAATACTTGTAAATTTGTAAAATACACTGACCATCTCTTATATTTAAAAAATCTTTAAGCAATTATTAAACAAGTTCGAAATTAGATCTGAACATCTCTTATATCTAAAAAATCTTTGAACAATTATTACACAAATTAAAATTTTTTTAGATAAAATATACTTGAAGGTGTAATAAAATAGATAATATCATACACCTGAACGTGTAATAAAACATGCAATATCCATATAAATTTTAAGTAAAATCACATATTTTATTTTTTTATTGTATAAAGATGTTTTCAAATTTGAGAATTAATACATAAAACGCCATTACAACACAGCTTATTTATGATAATGACATCCTGGATTGTGCACCCAATAACGTGTCACGTGGAAGAACAGCATAGACACGTGACAATCAAATCATATAACACGTTGCACTCCACATCTTTAGTCTCTTCTGTTTACTTTTGTCTTTTTTTCCCCCTTTTTCTTTTTTTACAATTTGCCCTTTCTCGTGATTCACAAGAAGAGGAGGAAAAAGAAACAAAGGTTATCTGCACTGAAGTGTATAACAATGGCTAACACCGCAGGAGAAGCAGATACAGTTGTAGCAGATGCAGTAGGAGATGACTTACCTAATCCCGTAGTTGATGGAGAGTTAGAGCAACAAACTAACACTGATTTTCTTGCACGTGATGATGATTTTCCACCCCGTAAAAGTGTTAAGGTATTCCAAATTTATCATTTTCTTAGCTCGCAGCCACTAAAATATTACTTGGTAATTGTGAAGTACAGCATGGCAATAAATAGGAAATTTCCTTTTTTTTCCCCAATTATTTATGATTATGAAAGTGCTTCTATGTTGATGTTCGTTACCAGAAGGACGAACCTGAAACTGCTGGAAAAGAGGAAAAGAAAGAATGGATGGAGAATTTCAAGTCAACCCTAATGGTTTCAGGTGTGGTGATTGCTATCATTGGAGCTATATTTGCTGTAGCTAAGAAGATCAAAGAGGCATGAATAGAAAGCATCTACAGTCATTACACCTGACTTTGGGATATACCTAACAGTTGGATTAATGTCCTTCGATCTAGACATATTCCCTGTTGGACTTGTTAATGTACATGATCAAGCACTAGCATAATTTTGTTTGCTTAGCCGGGTGTACTCTATTATTTTGTTAGTAGTACTTCTATAATTGTTATATTCTAAAAGAGGAATTTAACTCCAGTAATAAAAGACTGAAGGAAAAGAGATTCATGAAAGTAATGTAGTAGAGGGGTTGACAACTCATCTGAGCATCATACACAGACGATTTTTCTGTATGCAACTACTGCGCAACTGCAAAACAACTATTGCTTTTCACATGCGTTCATATTATTTCCAACATCTCATAAACTAGAAAGAAACTTGCCTCACTTTTGTACTACTGCTTCGGTTTCCTGGTCTTTAGACAGAGTGTACCATCCCAAAGCACTAAGTGCGGTCACAGTAAAAGCTAGAACGCCATAGTTTCTGAGCTTGTCAGTTGACACACCAGGTGCTGATGACGTTTTGCCACTAAGTTTAGAATCAGTTACAGATCCTGAGCCCCCTGAGCTAGCTGCTGTTGTCTCTTCAGGTTTGGGTCCCTGCAATAGTTAGGAATCAAAATCTTCAGATGTATATTCTCATTGAATGTGTAATACAAGTGTTTTTAACATCATCCAGATCTTGATATGGATAATGTCCACTAAGTAAAGAAATATACCATACAAAATGCAGGTACATCTTCTTGTGTAACCGTGCGCAGTGAAGTAAAAAATGAATGTAACTAGAACAATGAGCCAATAACACAGGTTAACGTCCTGCTTTTGATTCCACATGTTAACGTTAATGATCTTGGATCACTCCACTGATCCCTTCCTTTGAATTAAATTTGCTATGGGATGTTTTCCATTTAGTTATTCCCTACATCTACCTTTTTCTATTTAGCTGGTAATTTCATCTAGTGAAACTTCCACAACTTTTAGCTCAAACAGAATAGGGAACCACGAAAACACATGAAAAAAAAATTCCAAACTACAAAGAACTCACTCATCTCATTTTCATAGGCCAACATGCTGTACAGAGGATAAAGGAGTTACAAGTGTTACAAAAATGGAATTGAATGGTGGTCACACGGAATGTCCTACATGGGTCTTTATGTATCGTATAAGGCCATATTCAGTTCTCAAATATGGAGGAAAGTTTACCAGAATGTTTGTAAACTATATGGAAGGTTGTAGGTATCGGGGATTTCACAACAAACACAGAAAACTCAATAAACTTTTTCCACTAAGCTATTTAACCACATTCCAGCTGATCCATATGTACCCGTCTTGTCACAGGTTCAATTTTATAAAATTCAGCACAGATGAAAGAAATCCACAATCATCCTCCAAAAAGCTACAGAGTCATCAGTTCCCATTTAACCTCTCTCTCCTATGTAGCACAATGTAATATGGAATTGTGGAATTTCATCTAAAAAGTGGAATGGCTTGGAAGATGACAAAGACAGTCAACAGATAAGAGAATGATTTACGTGGCAAGATATTATGCAAGGAACAATTTGATACTTGAGGCCTTCCATAAAGGCCAAGAATTATGCTAAAAGTTTCTAGTCTAAGCTTGCGATGCATCCACTCATATGGCAAACATGAAAATCATGCACATACATATTTCAAACAAGATGGAGGGGAAAAGAATAGTCATTAATAAGCATACCTGGCGTGCCAACCTCTCCAATTTTTCCCGCTCCATTCTCTGCAGAGAGAGCAAATTAGCATTAGCTTGTTGAAATTAACAGCAAAGATGAAAAAAAAAGTTACAATCAGGATAAAGGTGAAGAAAGAGACATGCATAGGATACCTTTGAAGCTCTTTGGGTTCATGTTTTCTACCCATCATCCTCCACAAAGTTGAAAGGAGGATAAGGAGTATGAACACTAATGCATACCACACATGCACATTTGCCAAGAGAGAGAGAGAGAGAGAACAACATTTATAATTATACCATTAGAAAAATTCTGTAATTAGGTCAACAAGAAAGAAAAACATCAAAGAGTTTGTTGTTATATCACTAGTGGGGCTTCATATATCATGCTCCAAAAGCAAAAGCGAAAGGGAAACACACATATGCATGCAACACATATTTGGTGATAAGTTTCATAAAAAGTCATAATTACTGTGTTTAATTCCTTATATTTTGATTAAAGATTGAACTAATTTGTGAAATTTCTATTTGTTTTAATTCTAGGTAGAAAAAATCAAGAATAGAGTATAATTTAGCTTAAAGGAGCATTTTAATCATCAATTATTGAAAAATAAGTCTTTTGAAGAAAAGTTAGAATTTGAGAAAGGACTCTATTACCACACCCTAAATTCATAAAGAATTGAAATTTGAATAGGCTATGTTTTTTTAACTATAAAATTAATTAATTTTATGAGCAAGAATTGTGATTGGATGGAATTTACACTTTTGGATTAGAAAGTGGTTAACATGGAAACTAATAAATTTGATTCTCATAGGATTCAATTTGGTTCCACTATTTCTACAAATTAAAAAATCAAATTTATTTTGAATGGATTCGACAACCCGTTCATTGATTACTCTAAATCAAAAGACGGAGAGAGGCTCAATCCCTCTTCATAACTAGAGCAATAAAAATGGTTCAATTGCACTCATTAATAGTACAGTGTTAACAAGTACTCAATCCACGCCACAACATATCTGATCACTTAATGTACCATCATAATGAATAAATAGGAAGTAATGGTCACAAAAATAATGAATAGATGGCCAAGCATCATCCGTTGTGAACTTCATATTCTTCAAACTTTGTGTCACAAGAATTAATATGCTTTCTCCAAAGACATTCAAGCAAGTGAAGAAGAAAAGAGAGAAAAAAAAAATACACTTAAGCAGAAAATCTCAAATAAAAAAGATTCACATTCTTAGAATCGCAGCTATATGCTATAACTAATCTATAAGCCAATTAGACAAATGCCCAATCTACATCTAATTACCTGGATGTAGACATTTTCTGCTGCTCTTTCCTCCTCACTGAGAACCCTGGAACCTTTAGAAGAAAACCTACGAGAAATATACTCATTGCCATTATGCGATTTGCCATGGAATTCACCCTCCGTTTCCCTGCTAAAAGGGATACAAGCTTATAATATGAACACATTTTTCTGAGACATAGATTACTAATTAAGGAAAATACTCAAATGACTTTTTTTATGCTTATACAACAGAGGTAGTCAAAGAAGCAACTAGTACTACTATGCTAATGATACAAGTGTCGGTCTGTACTAAAAGTTCATGACAAATTGCTACATGAACTGATTAAATAAAAGTTTTATAATTCATTGGGACAGAGAAATAAGAAAATACTTAAATAACGTTCAAAAATACTACTTACTGCTTGCTATTCGATCCCCATATCTACCAGATGATACTCTATGAAGTTATCTTAGATCAAACCAAAAATACAAAGTACAGATAAGCTTACTCTTTCAAATAAAACTAAATTAGAGAAGCAAATTTTGAACATTAAAACCATACACACTTCATCACTCAAAAATTTCCAGCCAAAAAAACTGAAATGTACAAAAAACACCATAGATTCAATATATATACAAATATGTGCTAGACATTAATATATGCAGAAACATCGTCCACATAACATTGTACTCCACATAATAAGAACACACAAAATCGAGGAAATTGAGGAATTAAAAAAAGGAAAATGGAAGATGAAAAGAGAACTATGTAATTAACATGAGATGATATCGAATAAAAGACATTAACACATTATTCAAATTGAAAACATCAGCTTGATTGAGAGCTCACCGGCAACTGATCGGAGAGATTCGGATTTCTGACAGATAGAGAGAGAGAAATGCGAGAGGGTTCAATCGTTCTGAGAAGATTTTGGAAATTAATTTTTCTGTAATTTAGAAACAACGAAGCGTCGGCCTCAAGAAATGGATATTTTTCATTTGTCTGGGTCAGCTCTTCTTGGGCCGGGCCGCTCCATTTATAAGCTTCTATTTGAAATAAGGTAAATTGGTTCCTAAATTATAGAAGTTTTTTTTTTTTTTGGTGAAACTAGTCTCTTAATTATAACAAAATTGTGATATTGATCATTCCGTTAAAAGTTTTGTTAAATCATTGGTTAAGTAAAAAAAATTTAAGGTTATATATATCATTGCACTATTTAAATATATTTAATCATAGGTAGATTGACATAAATAGTCCTTAAACTATATATATTTGATGACATTGGTCTCTAAATTTTTTTTTTTTTGTGAAATTGGTCCCAAAATTATGACATTGGTCATTTCCTTAAAATTTTTTATTAACTAAAAAAAATCAAATATATTTATATCAATACACTATTTAAATATATTTAATATATATAATTTATATGCATATACATTCAAATAATATTTTAATATCCTTATTATATATATTTTTCGTTATTTTATCTTTTTATTTGTTGGGCAATAAACACAAAGAAAGTAGAAGGGGTAGAGAAGGAGGTGGAGGAAAACGAGAGGAATAAACATGAAATGATATTATATGTATATATATATTATATATTATTAAGTATATTTAAATAGCGTAATGATATAAATATTTTGGATTTTTAAGGAAAGAACGAATTTTATAATTTTGTTTTATAGTTTTGGGACTATTTATGTCAATCTGTAGTGACATATTTTTAAGGGTAAATTATCCTAGTAGCACTTAAACTTTCCAAAAATCCAGCTTTTGCACATGTACTTATTTTTGCTTTGAACTGACACTCGAACTACCAAATATCACCTCTTTTGCACTTCCGTTCAAAATTTCCGTTAAACTTTATTTTCTGTCTATTTATCAAGGGCATTTTCATATTTTTAATTAAAAAAAATTTAAATTTTTTTTCCAGTCATCACTCACTTTCCCTAAATAAACGCAATATATCTCTCTCTTCTTCCACCCATCACTCACTTTAATGTCAAGCTTCCGATTTCAGGAGGGATGAGACCGGATAGTTTATTATCGAAAAGGTACAATAATTCGAGTTTTTGAGGTTATCGAATGTACGTGGGATTTGACCTGTTAGAGTATTGTTGGACATAGAAATGGAAACGAGGTTACGAAGTTGTCCTAACTCAGGAGGAATCGGACCTGATAGAAAATTTTCGTACATATAAAGATACATTAGGTTTTTCAGCTTGTTGAAAGAAGTAAGAACAGGGTCGACGAGCTTATTTGTGTACAGAGCAAGCTTGCTGAGGGATCTTAGTTGGGTAATTTGGTCGGGAATTGAGCCATTCAAGAAATTCTGAACTAAATGTAGGGTTTGAAGATTTTGGAGAAGGCCAATTTCAGGTGGAATGTTTCCGGAAATTCGATTTGTGGATAAATCAAGATAGATGAGTTTGGAAAGTTGGGATACTTGAGGTGGTATGGTGCTGGAGAAATCATTCATACTGAGATCAAGATACTCAAGATTTTTCAGGGATGAAAATGGGAAATCGTAAAGGGTGCCGCGAATACCTGAATCTGTGAGATTCAACCGGTTGACGGTGACAATGACGCCGCAAGCTGACGGTGACAATGCCGCCGCAAGCTGACGGTGACAATACCGCCGCCGCAAGTGATGGGTGGAAATTTTTTTTAATTTTTTTTAATTTTTTTTAATTAAAAAGACGAAAATGCCCTTGATAAATAGACAGAAAATAAAGTTTAACGGAAATTTTGAACAAAAGTGCAAAATAGGTGATATTTGGTAGTTCGAGTGTCAGTTCAAAGAAAAAATAAGTACAGGTGCAAAAGCTGAATATTTGGAAAGTTTAAGTGCTATTGGGATAATTTACCATATTTTTAATAGTGTAGTGACATAAATATCCTTGAAATTTTGTTTACTTAAGGGATGATTTAACAGAATTTTTAACGGAATGACCAATATTACAATTTTTTATAATTCAAGGACCAATTTCATAAAAAAATAATTTGGGGACAATATCACCAAATCTCCATTATTTATACAATTGTGTCTTTGAAATAATGAATCCTAATCGATATGTTGAAGACTGACCAAGGACCCGGGACTGAGATTCGATTTGTCAGAACGGGTATGGGCTAAACAAGGGCTGAGTAGAACATGGCTACTATGGGCTAAACAAGGGCTGAGTAGAACATGGCTACTGGACTATTATTATATTTTTAAATCGCTTTTCGAATGTATTTCTTTAATGATGGACTTCCTTGTACTAGTTTCCTATCTCTTTCTTTAACTGTTTGTAACCGTGGGTTTGACCCACATCAACTATTTCTATTTTGCACTTAATATATCTATCTTATTTCACAAAAAAAAATCCAATTTTTTTTAAACAACTTTGAATAGTGAAGCTTTTTTTTATCTCTAGAATAGTAATTTTGTTCTCCTTTTAGAGCTATCTTATCATGGAAGTAGATACTTTGGTTGAGCTATCAAGTGAGGAAGTTGATGATTTGGAATGAAGCAAATCTACAATTACTTTCTATAGAAGATCCCCCTAGCTGTTGGAGTGTCAACCTATGTCCCACATCTGAAGATAATGCTAAAGGTGATTAGCTTATAAGAATACCACTAACTCTATTAGTATGAGGTCTTTTGGGAAGTTGCCCAAGTATAAAACCGTGAAAGCTTAAGCACAAAACAGACAATATAATACTAATATGGAGTTGAATGGTAAAAGCTCAACCTTGTAGGTATATGTGAGCTCAACACTACCAATCCTAAAGATATCACCTATAAAGCCCAAAGTCAGCTTGATATCTCTTTTCCTTTACCATGTGATAAACCTTCCTCGAGTGCCACAAAACCTGAAAGGAAATTTAGTGCATTAAATGTTAGTAATGCCCCACAAGAAACCTATCCTTTATTGGATGAAAATATAATGAGACCCTCCTTACCTTTTTTTTATAGGCAATTTAGAATTGCATAAAAATGAAAGTTCAGTTAACTCTGAAAAGACAAAAAGTGAAAGTCAATATGACAAACTTATATTCAATCCACCTTTCTCTGACACTCTGAAACAATCCTATATAAACAACTTACCAATTTCTTTAAAAAGTACAATTCACACACACAAATCAACTTGAAAAAGCTCTAGATATTCCTTCTGCCTCCTTACCAAAATCTATCTACTATCTTTCTTCTTTTAGTGCTAAAAAAATCTTATGGGAAAATTTACTTCATTTTAGTAAGTTTGTTAATGCTCCTTGGTTAGTTGCAGGTGACTTTAACCAAATAGGGGATATGGATGAAAAATAGGGGAGAAACACCTTTTTTTAAAGAAAAATCTCTCTAATTGTCACCTAAATGATTTAGGATATCATGGACCAAAATACACTTGGTCAAATAAACGTTTTACAAATAAAAATACCCTTATTAAAGAAATACTATATCATTTTTTAGGAAATGATCTAACACATGTATAGTGGTGGATCAGATCACATTCCCTATCATTCTACACACTAATCATAAAAGGAAAAAATCAATTTTTTCTAGATTTGAGCCTATGTGGAACATTGACCCGTCCTTTCCTAAAATAGTTCAGTCCTCATGGATAAAGGAGAAAATTTACTCCACTTGTATCATAGATTTTCAAAAGAATGCTTCTCTTTGGAATGTTACACACTTTGGAAATCTTTTTCAAAAGAAGAAAGACTTATTCATCGTCTTAATGGTATACAAAAATACCTAAGCAAAAAATATAGTCCTTTCCTTCTACAACTTCAACATTCCCTCTACATTGAATATTTCAATATTTTAAACCAAGAAGACATTTTTTGGAAACTCAAATCTAGAGTTAATTGGTTAAACAATGGGGACAAAAACACAATTTTTTTTCCCATAACTCTACTCTTCGTAGAAGAAGAAAAAATAAAATTCTTGCCTTAACAACAGACAATAATTCATGGAAAGAATTAACAAGACGGTAGGGGTACAGAGTGCGGAAGTGTAATAGATTCAACCAAAGATTACGAGAAATAAATAAAGTAGTAAAATTGACACCAAGGTTTTTAGGTGGAAAACCCCTCTTCAAATAGAGGTAAAAAACCACCGGCGAGAAAGCCAAAAATTCCATTAATATTGACAAGAGTAGAGAATATTTTCTTCAGGCTAACAAGATAAAATAGCCCGTTACAGATTCTCTACAAGTATAGAAATACTCAACCAAGAAGTAGAGAAAAGAAGAAAATATAAAGGGAGAGAAGGAATAGAATTCCTTTGGTTTTTGGCAGAGGAAGGAAATGATGAGAAAACTTGTATTGAATTGTGAACGAAGGTCATGTATATATATACACCTAAGGTAGGTGGCTAATGTTGACAATGATATATATATATATATATATATATATATATATATATATATGGAGACGCCAAATGAGACTCTTGCTGCAGAGTCTATGTACTCTGGTAGTTTGTATTTGCTGCAGGGTTCAACTATTACAGGTTCTGCAGCCGTCGCCTCATCCAACAAAGACAACACGAAGTTGTGGCATTTGAGGTTGGGCCACATGAGTGAGTAGGGAATCCAAATTCTCAAAAAGAAAGACTATCTTGACAACCATTGTACCGGTAAGGTCGATTTCTGCGAGCATTGCATTTTTGGTAAGCAGAGAAAAGTTAGTTTTTCAAAAGCCATTCACAGGACCAAAGGTACTTTGGATTACATCCATTCAGATCTTTGGGGTCCATCGAAAGTTCCCTCCAGAGGTAAATGTCATTATATGCTGACATTTATTGATGATTTTTTACGTAAACTCTGGGTATATTTTCTTAAGCAAAAGAATGAAGCTTTTTCCACCTTTAAAGAGTGGAAATTATTAATTGAGAACCAGACTGGCAAGAAGATCAAGAGACTAAGGACAGACAATGGCCTCGAGTTTTGTTCTCATGAGTTTAATGATTTCTGCAAGAAAGAAGGTATCGCCAGACATTTCACTGTTCCAGGAACTCCACAACAAAATGGAGTTGCTGAAAGGATGAACAGAACTATCTTGTAGAAAGTTCGTTGTATGCTCTCCCATTCTACTCTGCAGAAAGATTTTTGGGCGGAAGCAGCTTCAACAGCATGCTACTTGATAAACCGCTCACCAAATCGATCACTCGACTGCAAAATTCCAGAAGAAGTTTGGTCAGGTAACCCTGTTGATTATTCTAATTTTAGAATATTTGGTTGTTCTATTTATTCTCATGTGAACGAGGGAAAATTGGAACCTCATGCTAAGAAATGCATTTTCTTAGGTTATGGCCAAGGGGTTAAAGGCTATCGTTTATAAGACCCTGAATCTCAAAAAATATTTCATAGTCGAAATGTAACCTTTAATGAAAATGTTATGCTATCTTCTGGAAAAGATATTGTTGTTCCCTCCACTGATACAGGTGATCAGGAGGATGTTCGAGAGAAGGTGGAGTTTGAGACTGAAGATCCCATTTTGGAAGCAAATATCTCTAATTCTTCTACTACTCAAGAAGATGAAGTCACTACTGAACAAATGAGTCCACAACAACATCCACCTAAACGTCGAGGTTTACCACAACCGTGGTTTATAGCTCAAGAACTTCCACAACAAAGGCCAAGAAAACCGACTCAAAAACTAATCACAGAATCTGCCAACATTGCTTATGCATTGACTGTTGCACAAGAGATGGGCGAAGATGGTGAACCCAAGAATTATTCTGAAGCTATCTCTAGTGACGACTCAGCAAAGTGGATTGCTGCTATGCAAGAAGAAGCCGAGAGTCTTCTCAAAAATGAAACATGGGATTTGGTGATGTTACCGGAAAGCAAGCGAGTCATTAGTTGCAAATGGATTTTTAAGAGAAAAGAAGGCATCCCCGGTGTTGAAAATGCAAGGTACAAATCAAGATTTGTAGTAAGAGGTTTTGATCAACATGAAGGTATTGACTTTAACGAAGTATTTTCTCCCGTTGTTCGTCATTCTTCAATTCGTGTATTACTTGCTCTAGTTGCCTTGTATGATTTGGAGCTGGAACAGTTAGATGTGAAAACTTCTTTTCTTCATGGTAATCTTGAGGAAGAAATTTATATCCAGCAGCCGAAGGGGTTCGTTGTTCCTGGAAAGGAGAACCATGTATATCGTCTGAAGAAATCTCTTTATGGTTTGAAGCAGTCACCAAGACAATGGTATAAAAGGTTTGATTCCTTCATGACTGGACATGGCTATTCTAGAAGTAGTTATGATAACTGCGTCTATTTTCAAAAAAAAAACATCTGATGGATCACTAGTATACTTGCTGTTATATGTTGATGATATGTTAATTGCTGCAAGAGATAAAACTCTTGTTGACAAGTTAAAGGTGCAGCTCAACAGTGAATTTGATATGAAAGATCTAGGTCCTGCCAAGAAGATTCTTGGAATGGAGATTAACAGAGATCGTCAAGTTGGAAAACTTTTTCTATCACAGAAAAAGTATGTAATGAAGATTCTTGACAAATTTGGAATGCGAGATTGCAAAGCTGTTAATACTCCACTTGCTGCCCACTTCAAGTTGTCATCATATCAGTGTCCAAAATCAGAAGAGGAACAAAGGCGCATCGATGTCACATGTCCCGTATTCTATGCAGTCGGAAAGCCTTATGTACGCCATGGTATGTACTAGGCTTGATTTGGCTTATGCGGTTAGTGTTGTTAGCAGATTCATGCACAACCCAGGAAAACAGCATTGGGAATCTGTCAAATGGATCCTTCGTTACTTGAAGGGTTCTCCTGATATTGGTTTGGTATTTGACGGATAAAAGTCTAATCCAGGAGGCGTAGTTGGTTATGTTGACGCCGACTATGGTGGTGATTTAGTTCGGAGAAGATCACTTTCAGCCTATATCTTTACACTCTGTGGCTCTGCTATCAGTTGGTATTCATCACTTCAAGCCATTGCGGCTTTGTCCACAACTGAAGCAGAATATATTGCTGCTACTGAAGGAGTAAAAGAGGCTATCTAGCTCCGAGGCTTGGTTGCTGAACTTGGTTTACAACAAAACATTCTTGTTATGTTCTATGACAGTCAGAGTGTTGTCCACTTGGCCAGGAACAACAAACATCACTCAAAGACCAAGCATATTGATATCAAACGCCAATTTATCCGAGATATTATCGACGCAGGAGAAATTACTGTGGAAAAAATCCATACAACTGAAAATCCTGCAGATATGTTAACCAAACCACTTTCAGCCGCTAAGTTCGATCATTGCTTGGACTTAGCTGGTATCCTTCATTGTTAACAGGATTTCATGGCGAGAGAGTATTTCTGGTCAAAAGGAGATCAAGGTGAAGATTTGTGGACTACGTCAACAACAGTGGCTTCCATTCAAAATTGGCAAGAGTCTCATTTGGCGTCTATATATATATATATATATATATATATATATATATATATATATCATTGTCAACAATAGCCACCTACCTTAGGTGTATATATATACATGACCTTCGTTCACAATTCAATACAAGTTTTATCATCATTTCCTTCCTCTGCCAAAAACCAAAGGAATTCTATTCTGTAGCGAGCTATTTTTCTTGTTAGCTTGAAGAAAATATTCTGTACTCTTGTCAATATTAATGGAATTTTTTGGCTCTCTCGCCGGTAGTTTTTTACTTCTATTTAAAGAGGGGTTTTCCACCTAAAAACCTTGGTGTCAATTTTACTACTTTATTAATTTCTCGTAATCTTTGGTTGAATTTATTACGCTTCCGCACTCTGTACCCCTACAAATTGGTATTAGAGCCACGATAATTCAATAGGAATTTTTTATTAAAAATGTCGACGAAATTCGATATTGAGAAATTTGATGGTAAAATTAGTTTTGCTATCTGGCGAGTCCAGATGCTGGATGTTCTTACCCAGAATGGCCTAAAGAAGGTTCTGTTCGGCAAATCAGCGAAGCCAGCCACTACAACGGAGGAACAGTGGGAAGAGATAGGTGAAAAGACGTTATCCACAATCCAATTATGTTTGTCCCGTGAAGTGCTACGAGAAGTCATCAATGAGAAAATTGCATCCGGCATATGGAGTAAATTGGAGTCTCTGTACATGACCAAAAGTCTTGCAAATAAACTTCGGTTAAAGGAGCGACTTTTCACACTTCGTATATCTGAAGGTACTCTCATCCAATCTCATCTTGGTGAATTTAATTCCATCATAATTGATTTGGAAAATTTGGATGTCAAAGTTGATGATGAGGATAAAGCCGTACTACTTATTGTTTCTTTGCCACCCTCACATAAACACTTCAAAGAAATTATGTTATATGGTAATAATGTTACCTTGAGCTTTGATGATGTCAAGTCTAACCTACTATCCAAAGAAAAATTTGATACCCAAATTCATTCTACAAGTTCGGGTGAGAGACTAGTAGTTAGAGGGAGAAACCACGAAGTAGGTGCTAGCGGTAAAAACTGATCCAGATCCAAATCTAGAGGTAAAAACTCTAAGTATTGCCATTATTGCAAGAAAAAGAATCATGAAATCTCTGAGTGCTATAAATTGAAACATAAGCAAAATAGAGAAGATAAGGGTAAGCAACCCGAAAAATCTGCCGAAGCTAGTTTGTAGAAACTGAATCTGATGGGGAGTGTTTTATTGCTTCTGGTACTGAACAAAGGTCAAAAAATGAATGAATTCTTGATTCTGGTTGTACATTTCATATGTCTCCTAATAGAGACTGGTTTACCACTTATGAATCTCTTAATGGTGGTCTTGTCTTAATGGGCAACGATACTCAATGCAAAGTTATCGGCAAAGGCACAATCAAAATTAAGACACATGATGGAGTCGTCAGAACTTTGACCGATGTCAGACATGTCCCTGATTTGAAACAGAATCTCATTTCCCTAAGCACTCTTGAATCTCAAGGGTGTAGATACTCAACTGAAAGTGGAGTTTTAAAAGTATCCAAAGGAGCTCTTGTGTTACTAAAGGCATTTCGATATGGTAGTTTGTATTTGCTGCAGGGTTCAACTGTTACAGGTTCTGCAACCGTCACCTCATCCAACAAAGACAACACGAAGTTGTGGCATTTGAGGTTGGGCCACATGAGTGAGAAGGGAATCCAAATTCTCAAAAAGAAAGGCTATCTTGACAACCATTGTACCGGTAAGGTCGATTTCTGCGAGCATTGCATTTTTAGTAAGCAGAGAAAGGTTAGTTTTTCAAAAGCCATTTACAGGACCAAAGGTACCTTGGATTACATCCATTCAGATCTTTGGGGTCAATCGAGAATTCCCTCCAGAGGTAAATGTCATTATATGCTGACATTTATTGATGATTTTTCACGTAAACTCTGGGTATATTTTCTTAAGCAAAAGAATGAAGCTTTTCCACTTTTAAAGAGTGGAAATTATTAATTAAGAACGAGACTGGCAAGAAGATCAAGAGGCTAAGGACAGACAATGGCCTCGAGTTTTGTTCTCATGAGTTTAATGATTTCTGCAAGAAAGAAGGTATCGCCAGACATTTCACTGTTCCAGGAACTCCACAACAAAATGGAGTTGCTGAAAGGATGAACAGAACTATCTTGTAGAAAGTTCGTTGTATGCTCTCCCATTCTACTCTGCAGAAAGATTTTTGGGCGGAAGCAGCTTCAACAGCATGCTACTTGATAAACCGCTCACCAAATCGATCACTCGACTGCAAAATTCCAGAAGAAGTTTGGTCAGGTAACCCTGTTGATTATTCTAATTTTAGAATATTTGGTTGTCCTGTTTATTCTCATGTGAATGAGGAAAAATTGGAACTTCGTGCTAAGAAATGCATTTTCTTAGGTTATGGCCAAAAGGTTAAAGACTATCGTCTGTATGACACTGAATCTCGAAAAATATTTCATAGTCGAAATGTAACCTTTAATGAAAATGTTATGCTATCTTCTGGAAAAGATATTGTTGTTACCTCCACTGATACAGGTGATCAGGAGGAAGTTCGAGAGAAGGTAGAGTTTGAGACTAAAGCTCCCATTTTGGAAGCAAATATCCATAATTCTTCCACCACTCAAGAAGATGAAGTCACTACTGAACAAATGAGTCCACAACAACATCCACCTAAACGTCGAGGTTTACCACAACCGTGGTCTATAGCTCAAGAACTTCCACAACAAAGGCTAAGAAAACCGACTCAAAGACTAATCACAGAATCTGCCAACATTGCTTATGCATTGACTGTTGCACAAGAGATGGGCGAAGATGGTGAACCCAAGAATTATTCTAAAGCTATCTCTAGTGACGACTCAACAAAGTGGATTGCTGCTATGCAAGAAGAAGCCGAGAGTCTTCTCAAAAATGAAACATGGGATTTGGTGATGTTACCGGAAGGCAAGCGAGTCATTAGTTGCAAATGAATTTTTAAGAGAAAAGAAGGCATCCCCGGTGTTGAAAATGCAAGGTACAAAGTAAGATTTGTAGTAAGAAGTTTTGATCAACAGGAAGATATTGACTTTAACGAAGTATTTTCTCTCGTTGTTCGTCATTCTTCAATTCGTGTATTACTTGCTCTAGTTGCCTTGTATGATTTGGAGCTGGAACAGTTAGATGTGAAAACTTCTTTTCTTCATGGTAATCTTGAGGAAGAAATTTATATCCAACAGTCGGAGGGGTTCGTTGTTCCTAGAAAGGAGAACCATGTATGTCGTTTGAAGAAATCTCTTTATGATTTGAAGCAGTCACCAAGACAATAGTATAAAAGGTTGGATTCCTTCATGACTGGACATGGCTATTCTAGAAGTAGTTATGATAACTGCGTCTATTTTCAAAAAACATCTGATGGATCACTAGTATACTTGCTGTTATATGTTGATGATATGTTAATTGCTGCAAGAGATAAAACTCTTGTTGACAAGTTAAAGGTGCAGCTCAACAGTGAATTTGATATGAAAGATCTAGGTCCTGCCAAGAAGATTCTTGGAATGGAGATTAATAGAGATCGTCAAGTTGGAAAACTTTTTCTATCACAGAAAAAGTATGTAATGAAGATTTTTTGATAGATTTGGAATGCGAGATTGCAAAGCTGTTAATACTCCACTTGCTGCCCACTTCAAGTTGTCATCAGATCAGTGTCCAAAATCAGAAGAGGAACAAAAGCGCATGTTACATATCCCGTATTCTAATGCAGTCGAAAGCCTTATGTACGCCATGGTATGTACTAGGCCTGATTTGGCTTATGCGGTTAGTGTTGTTAGCAGATTCATGCATAACCCATGAAAACAGCATTGGGAATCTGTCAAATGGATCATTCGTTACTTGAAGGGTTCTCCTAATATTGATTTGGTATTTGACAGACAAAAGTCTGATCCAGGAGGCGTAGTTGGTTATGTTGACGCCGACTACAGTGGTGATTTAGTTCGGAGAAGATCATTTTTAGCCTATATCTTTACACTCTGCGGCTCTGCTATCAGTTGGTATTCATCACTTCAAGCTATTGCGTCTTTGTCCACAACTGAAGCAGAATATATTACTGCTAGTGAAGGAGTAAAAGATGCTATCTGGCTCCGAGGCTTGGTTGCTGAACTTGGTTTACAACAAAACATTCTTGTTATGTTCTGTGACAGTCAGAGTGCTGTCCACTTGACCAGGAACAACAAACATCACTCAAAGACCAAGCATATTGATATCAAACACCACTTTATCCGAGATATTGTCGATGTAGGAGAAATTACTGTGGAAAATATCCATACAACTAAAAATCCTGCAGATATGTTAACCAAACCACTTTCAGCCGCTAAGTTCGATCATTGCTTGGACTTAGCTGGTATCCTTCATTGTTAACATGATTTCATGGCGAGAGAGTATTTCCAGTCAAAATGAGATCAAGGTGGAGATTTGTGGGTTGCTCTCCTTTTTCCATATGTCAACAAACACTGCGTCAACAACGGTGACTTCCATTCAAAATTGGCAAGAGTCTCATTTGGCATCTCTATATATATATAGACGCCAAATGAGACTTTTGCCAATTTTAAATGGAAGCCACCGTTGTTGACACAGTTTGTTGACATATGGAAAAAGGAGAGCAGTCCACAAAGACATTTCAGATTTAATCTATAGTTTCTTCTATCAATTATAGTCTACGAATTTTTGTTTCTCCTATAAAAATAAAAAAAACTCTTTCCTATTCCCCACCCACTCTACAACTTCATAGTTTTGAATTTCTCAGTCAAAATCCATCCACGCCTGAAATCCGGAGAGCTTTATTCTCCTTCCATCCATTTAAAACTCCAGGACCTGATGGTCTCCACCCAAAATTTTTCCACCTTTATTTTCCACAAACGTTTGACCATTTGATTAGTATTATTGAAAATGTATTTATTACCTGCAAAATACCAGAATTTTTAAATCAAACATATATTGCTTTAATACCAAAAATAGCTCATGCAAAACATGTTAAAGATTATCGTCCTATTAGTCTTTGTAACACCACTTACAAAATTATTTCTAAAATTATAGCTACCATACTTAAATTGTTTTTACCTAAACTAATTAGTCAAGAGCAATCCGCTTTCCTGCCCCATAGGAGAACTACTGATAACATTATTTTAGCACAAGAACTTATGCAGTATGTCCTAAAGTCAAAAACAAAAAGGAAATAATCATTTATTCTCAAAATAGACATGAAAGTTTTTGATCGATTAGAATGGTCTTTTATTCGATATGTTCTTATCTTCTTTAAGTTTCCTCCCTATATCATAAAACTCATTATGAAATGTATCTCCACTACTTCTATTAGCATTCTCATTAACATGACTCCTACAAATTTCTTCTACCCTAGAGGCATTAGGCAGGGCGACCCTTTGTCACCCACATTTTTATTTCTGCATAGATTATTTATCTTATCTTATTAAGCATGCAATAGATCAAATTAATAGAACCCTATCCAAATTTCTACCAATGGTCCACCCATTTCTCATCTTCTTTTTGCAGATGATATTATTCTATATGCCAATGTAGACCAAACCTCTATCAACACTATCCATAAAGTATTAACCTACTTCTCTAGAATTTCAGGACAACAAAATAAGTGGCTCTAAATCTAAGCTGTTATGAATCTCGAAGATTCATTAAATTAATGGATGTCCATCATATAATTGTTATTATCCATTCATCCCAAAAAATTACGTAAGGTGATAAATATCACCTAATATTTATAATATTGGACATGTGTTAGTGGATGTATATATATATATATATATATATATATATGATAGTGGTTGTAATAGAAAAAGAAAAGATAGAAATAGTGCTTAGTCTACTCATAGTTCTTGGTGGAGTTCACGTGTAAGCATCAGCTTAGCTACTTAAATAGTATATAAACACTGAGTAGCAGCAAGAGTTTGGATACCCTGATTGCAGAGAAATATACACAACCATTCCATCTGCATTTTTCATTCTCCCGAGACCTCCTCTCTCTCTCTCCAATAAACAGACACACAACTGCACCATTGTAGTGTGTGAAAGAATTTTATAACACATTATCAGCACGATTGTATACCACCGGGTAAAGTATTTTTGAAGTTTATCAAACATGTACATTTTCTATTATTATGGCAAATCTTACTAAACTATAATTTGTGGCTCTTGATGTCACCGGAAAAAACTACTTGTCATGGACACTAGATGCCGAGATGCATCTTGCTGCGATGGGTCTGGCAGACACCATTGTGCAAAATAATGTATCATCAATACAAGATCGTGCCAAAGCTATAATATTTCTCCGTCATCATCTTCATGAAGATCTGAAAAATGAATATCTTACCGTGAAAGATCCTCTTATTTTGTGGAGAAATTTGAAAGAAAGATTCGACCACCAGAAGATGGTCGTTCTCCCAAAAGCACGGTATGACTGGTTGCACCTGAGGTTGCAAGATTTCAAATCTATAAGTGAGTATAACTCCGTAATGTTTAAAATAGTTTCACAATTGAAACTATGTGGAGTTGATATAACGGATGATGATATGTTGGAGAAAACATACTCCACTTTTCATGCCACGAATATTGTCCTGCAGCAACAATATCGTGAGAAAGGTTTTAAGAAATACTCTGAATTGATTTCTTGTCTTCTTGTTGCAGAACAAAATAATAAACTACTAACGAAAAATCACGAGACTCGACCTACTGGTTCTACTCCATTCCCTGAAGTGAATGTTGTTAGAAATCATGATCCCAGAAGAAATCGTGGTCGTGGTCGTGGTCGTTACCGTGGTCATGGTCGAAAATATGATCATGAACGTCGTGATAAATTTGGCTCTTACGATCGTAATAATACTTTAGGTGCTAAAAATGTTAATGACCAGTGGACAAAACATAATGAGAAATAAAATATTGTTCCGAAAAATTATGAAGACAAATGTTATCATTGTGGCATGAAAGGTCACTGGTCTCGTATTTGTCGCATGACAAAACATCTTGTTGACTTATATCAAGCATCTATTGAAAAGAAAGGCAAAAATATTGAAGCAAATTTTACTTCTCAAAATTTTCTGGTATGAATAACGATATTGAAAGTGTCTGTCTTATTGACAGTGGAACTACACACCATACTGAAATATAAGAAATATTTTTCTCATTTGAATGTGGGAAAAACAAGTGTTACCATAATAAATAGTAGTGCAAAACTTATTGAAGGCTCCGGAAAAACTAATATAATATTACCGGGAGGAACTATGATTGCTATTGATAAAGCATTATATTCTTCAAAGTCTCAAAGAAATTTATTGAGTTTTAAAGATATCCGACGTAATGGATATCATGTTGAGACTTTGGAAGATAATGGTCATGAATATTTGGGTATCACAAAAATGACCTCCGGTAATAAGGTTTTGTTGGAAAAACTACCATATCTATCATCTGGCCTATATTATGCGAAAATAAATGCTATTGAAGCGCATCATTTAGTAAACCAGAAGTTTACTAATCCTGTTACTTTTAAAGTTTGGCATGACCGTTTGGGTCATCCGGGATCAATTATGATGCGAAAAATTATCGAGACAACGCACAATCATCCTTTGAAAAATCAAAGGATTTTGACTTCTGATAAACTTTCATGTGCTGCATGTTCTAAATGGAAATTGATTATAAGACCAGCAGCATTGAAAGTAGGAGCTGAAAGTCCTACATTTCTAGAACGGATTCATGGAGATATATGTGGACCGATTAGTCCACCATGTAGGCAATTTCGATATTTTATGGTCTTGATTGATGCATCGACCCGATGGTCGCATGTTTGTTTATTATCAACTCACAACCTGGCGTTTGCGAGATTACTTGCCCAAATAATTCGCTTAAGAGCGCAGTTTCCTAATTATCATATTAAGCGAATCCGTCTAGACAATACTGGTGAATTTTTTTCGCATGCATTTAATTCTTATTGCATGTCGATTGGAATAATTGTTGAACATCCTGTAGCTCATGTTCACACACAGAATGGTCTAGCTGAATCATTTATTAAAAGGTTGTAATTAATTGCTAGACCATTATTGATGAAAACAAATCTCCCTACAACAGTCTGGGGACATGCAATTTTGCATGCTGCAGCACTTGTGCGTTTAAGGCCATCGATTTATCATAAATGGCTTTTGGTTCAGAGCCAAATATTTCTTATTTGAGAATTTTTGAATGTGATGTATATGTTCCAATTGAACTACCCCAACAGACAAAAATGGGTCTGTAGAGAAGATTAAGGATATATGTTGGGTACGACTCTCCGTTCATTATAAAGTATCTTGAACCTTTGACGGTGGATGTTGATACAACAACAATTCAAGAACTGAGCAAGAATCACCTCTGCATAAAAAATTGTCCATGATCTAAACTCAATCAACCCTTGTAAAACTCCTCGAATCTCTTCACCCCCAAATCAGCATGGAAATGGTAACAAAGAGAAAATCAAAGAGAAAGAGAATTGAATTAACGCCACAAGTTTACTTACTTGATAAGTTGAATCAATCCTTAAGATAATAAACTCCCCGAATCTCTTCACCCCCAAATCAGCAAGGAAATGGTAACAAAGAGAAATCAAAGAGAAAGAGAATTGAATTAACGCCACAAGTTTACTTACTTGATAAGTTGAATCAATCATTAAGGTAAAACAAACCTGAATCTGATTTGTTTAAAAAAGACTCACAAATTTTATTTTTCTCTCATCCTCAAAACAGCCCAATCTTATTCTATTTATAGATGAGAAGATGACCTAATTCTACAATAGATATGTTGGGCTAAGTCTTTTAGTAAAGCCCATTAAAAATAGAATTTAAAAGCTCACTAAAAATAAAGCCCATAAAAATAAAATTTAAAAACCCACTAAAAATAGAATTTAAACATATTTCCAAACAAGGCACTCTCTTTTAAAAAGTTGGGCTTAAAACAAACAGCCCAAAATAAGGCTTTAACTTCTTGAATTAGGGTTGCATCAGATGTATTTACAACAAAATTTGCTGATTGTCATTTTGATAAAAATTGTTTCCCAAATTAGGGGGAGAGAATAAATGGTATAAAATAGAACTTGCGGGGAAAACTTCTTTGAATCATTTAGATCCACGCACAAATATGAGTGAACTTGAAGTTCAAAAAATTAGACATTTGTAACAAATTACAAATCAACTGCCAGATTCTTTTGCTGACTCCAGCAGAGTCACTAAATCGCATCTTCCAGCTATAGATACTCATACACGAATAGAAGTTCCTGAAGGACAGAAAGTTAATCCTATAGCTTTCGAATCAAAAACACGCCAGAAGCGTGGCCAACCCCTTAGTTCCAAAAATAAAAATCATCGAAAGAAAAGATGAACAAATGATCCAGAAGATCATATTGATGAAACAGAAAAAGAAAATCAAGGGACAACTGATAAAAGATTCCGACTACAAATGATGGGGAGAATTCTAAAATCTCTATTAATTACACCAGTTTGAGTCAAAGTTGGAATCAAAGAAATGTTGTTATTGATAATGCTTTTGCATACAACGTAGCCCTTGATATTTTCAAGGATAATGAGGATTTAGATCCTTTATCAATTGAAGAATGTCGGCATAGAATTGATTGGCATCAATGGAAAGATGCGATTCAATCGGAGTTAAATTCGCTTGCGAAGTGAGAAATTTTGGACTTGTAGTCCAAACGCCAAAGGATGTAAAACCTGTTGGCTATAAATGGGTGTTTGTGCGAAAACGAAATGAGAATAATAAAATCGTAAGATATAAAGTACGACTCGTCGCACAAGATTTTTCGCAAAAGCCAGGAATTAATTACGATCAAACTTATTCACCCGTTTATGATAACTCGATGGCTTTAAACGCACAAGTGCTGCAACATGCAAAATTGCATGTCCCCAGACTATTGTAGGAAGATTTGTTTTCATATGGTCAACAATTAATTGCAGCCTTTTAATAAATGATTTAGCTAGACCATTCTGTGTGTGAACATGAGCTATAGGATGTTCAATATTTATTTCAATCGACATGCAATAAAAATCAAATGCATGCGAAAAAAATTCACCAGCATTGTCTAGACGGATTCGCTTAATAGAATAATCAGGAAACTGCGCTCTTAAGCGAATTATTTGGGCAAGTAATTTCGCAAATGTCATGTTGCGAGTTGATAATAAACAAACATGCGACCATCGGGTCGATGAATCAATAAAGACCATGAAATATCGAAATTGCCCACATGGTGGACTAATCGGTCCACATATATCTCCATGAATTCGTTCTAGAAATATAGGACTTTCAGCTCCTACTTTCAATAGTGCTGGTCTTATAATCAATTTCCATTTAGAACATGCAGCACATGAAAGTTTATCAGAAGTCAAAATCCTTTGATTTTTCAAAGGATGACCGTGCGTTGTCTCGATAATTTTTCGCATCATAATTAATCTCGGATGACCCAAACAATCATGCCAAACTTTAAAAGTAGCATGATTAGTAAACTTCTGGTTTACTAAATGATGCGCTTCAATAACATTTATTTTCGCATAATATAGGCAAGAGTATAGAGATGGTAGTTTTTCCAACAAAACCTTATTACCGGAGGCAAGAGTATAGAGATGGTATTATTTGGGCAAGTAATTTCGCAAATGTCATGTTGCGAGTTGATAATAAACAAACATGCGACCATCGGGTCGATGAATCAATAAAGACCATGAAATATCGAAATTGCCCACATGGTGGACTAATCGGTCCACATATATCTCCATGAATTCGTTCTAGAAATATAGGACTTTCAGCTCCTACTTTCAATAGTGCTGGTCTTATAATCAATTTTCATTTAGAACATGCAGCACATGAAAGTTTATCAGAAGTCAAAATCCTTTGATTTTTCAAAGGATGACCGTGCGTTGTCTCGATAATTTTTCGCATCATAATTAATCTCGGATGACCCAAACAATCATGCCAAACTTTAAAAGTAGCATGATTAGTAAACTTCTGGTTTACTAAATGATGCGCTTCAATAACATTTATTTTCGCATAATATAGGCAAGAGTATAGAGATGGTAGTTTTTCCAACAAAACCTTATTACCGGAGGTCATTTTTATGATACCCAAATATTCATGACCATTATCTTCCATAGTCTCAACATGATATCCATTACGTCGGATATCTTTAAAACTCAATAAATTTCTTTGAGACTTTGAGGAATATAATGTTTTATCAATAGCAATCATAATTTATCCCGATAATATTATATTAGCTCTTCCGGAGCCTTCAATAAGTTTTGCACTACCATTTATTGTGGTAACACTTGTTTCTCCCACATTCAAATGAGAAAAATATTTCTCATATTTCAGTATGGTGTGCGTAGTTCCACTGTCAATAAGACAGACACTTTCGACGTTATTCATACCAGAAAATTAAACAACAGCCATTTGTTTTATTAACAAAATATTTATAGAAAAAAAAATTAAACATATCATAACAAAAGTAATATAAACATATAACATATAATATTAATATTCTAATTATTTTGGACACTTCCATGTCCAATTAAGTGATCAATTCTTCCTTCTGGATGTTCGAAAAAATCATCAACATCCAGGTGAGTCATACCAACATCAACATTTTCAAGATCGTCATCATTTCTTTCATGAGATAAATTTTGAGAAGTAAAATTTGCCTCAACATTTTTGCCTTTCTTTTCAATAGATGCTTGATATAAGTCAACAAGATGTTTTATTATGCGACAAATACGAGACCAGTGACCTTTCATGCCACAACGATAACATTTGTCTTCATAATTTTTCGGAACAATATTTCCTTTCTCATTATGTTTTGTCAACTTCAGGTGGTCATTAACATTTTTAGCACATAAAGTATTATTATGATTGTAATGGCCAAATTTATCACGGCGTCCATGATCATATTTTCGACCATGACCACGGTAACGACCACGACCACGACCACGACCACAATCTCTTCTGAGATCATGATTTCTAACAGCATCCACTTCAAGGAATGGAGTAGAACCAGTAGGTCGAGTCTCGTGATTTTTCATTAGTAGTTCATTATTTTGTTCTGCAACAAGAAGACAAGAAATCAATTCAGAATATTTCTTAAAACCTTTCTCACGATATTGTTGCTGCAGGACAATATTCGTGGCATGAAAAGTGGAGTATATTTTCTCCAGCATATCATCATCCGTTATATCAACTCCACATAGTTTCAATTGTGAAACTATTTTAAACATTACGGAGTTATACTCACTTATGAATTTGAAATCTTGCAACCTCAGGTGCAACCAGTCATACCGTGCTTTTGGGAGAACGACCATTTTCTGGTGGTCGAATCTTTCTTTTAAATTTCCTCACAAAATAAGAGGATCTTTCACGGTAACATATTCATTTTTCAGATCTTCATGAAGATGATGACGGAGAAATATTATAGCTTTGGCACGATCTTGTATTGATGACACATTATTTTGCACAATGGTGTCTGCTAGACCTATCGCAGCAAGATGCATCTCGGCATCTAGTGTCCATGACAAGTAATTTTTTTCAGTAACATTAAGAACCACAAATTCTAGTTTAGTAAAATTTGCCATAATAATAATAGAAAACGTACCTGTTTGATAAACTTTAAAAATACTTTACCCGGTAATAGATAATCGTGCTGATAATGTGTTATAAAATTCTTTCACACACTACAATGGTGCAGTTGTATGTCTGTTTATTGGAGAGAGAGAGAGGAGAGAGGAGAGAGGAGGTCTCGGGATAATGAAAAATGTAGATGAAATGATTGTGTATATTTCTCTGCAATCAGGGTATCCAAACTCTTGCTGCTACTCAGTGTTTATATACTACTCAAGTAGCTAAGCTGATGCTTACACGTGAACTCCACCAAGAACTATGAGTGGACTAAGCACTATTTCTATCTTTTCTTTTTCTATTACAAACCACTATCATATATATATATATCCACTAACACATGTCTAATATTATAAATATTATGTGATATTTATCACTTTACGTAATTTTCTAGAATGAATAGATAATAACAATTATATGATGAACATTCATTAATTTAATAAATCTTCGGAATTCATAATAGCTATTTTTCTTGGCTACTATAAAACCTCACTTAAAGCATCATACCAATACCTCATTAGGAGTATAGGAAACCACAAATTTAGGCAAGTATTTAGGGTTTCCTCAGTCTAAAAATCTAACTTACTCCTCAACATATCATTTTCTTGTAGAACATATTTATAACAGATTGAAATGTTGAGAGAATAAGTACCTTACCCTTGCATGAAAGAGTAAACTCATAAAGACCACTTTATCAAGCCTACCTATTCATATCATGCAATTTATCAAGTTATCAGATAATATTTTTAAAAAATTGATAAAATTGCTTGGAACTTCCTATGGGGTTCATCTGACACTAAGAGAAAAATCCATAATGTTAATTGGCAACAAGTATGTAAACCTCTTTCAGAGGGTGGCTTAGACCTACCTAAAGTAAAAAATAGAAACATCTATGTTCTTATGAGTCTTGCTTGGAGATTCAATGCCTCTAGCAAGGATACACTCTAGCTCAAACCCTTGGATTTAAATATGAAAAACGTAGCAAGAATTATCATTCAACAATATGGAATAGTCTTTTCCTAGGATGAGAACATTGTCAATAAGGTATCATTCACCTGGTAGGAAATGACCTTAGCACTTCTTTTTGGAAGGATACCTGGTGCGGTACACACCCTCTTAGAAGCCTTATAGAAGGTCCTCATACTGAAATAGAGGAAAACAGAACGATTAGTCAATTTATAAAACATAAGGAGTGGAATCTTACATCCCTTAGTTTTTATCTACCTCAATTCATCTCTGATAAAATATTTAGTATTCATATACCAACAGACTCACTTGATGATCAAGTTCTATGGCACATTACCCAATCAAGTTCTTTTTCCACCAAGTCTGCCCACACCCTCCTTATCTCTAGTACTCTAGTCCTAAATTCTGAAACCATACATAGTAAAGGAAATTGTAATTGGCTTTGGAAAAAGACGACATGTTTACCAAAGATCAAAACTTTCCTGTGGCTATGCTCCCTTGGCAAACTCAAGTGCAATTATACTCTGTTCAAAAGAAAAATAACCCCATCTCTTTTGTGCTCCTTTTGTTCCCTAGATGAAACTATACTATATATTCTTAGAGACTGTAAAATAGCAAAAAAACATTTGGATTTTTACCTAAACCAAATCCAACACATACATTCTTTCTCCTTACACTCAGATCTGTTAACATGGCTCCAAGAGAATTGCTTTGTTGATGTAGATCTGAATAGGTTTCTTCCTTGGAGGATTTTTTTCCCAATTGCATGTTGGCAAATATGGCTTCTTAAAAATGCTAAGCAATTTAGTACACCTTTGAATCACTGGACAAGTGATCTCAATCCATCTAGAATCCAAAATATAGCTACCGAATATTATTTATTTGGAACCGAGCTTTCATCTAAAGAATTAACACACAATATCCCCATTTTCATTACTTGGAGCTCTTCCCTCCCTTCCTCACCCCATATACCAAACTCAACAATAATGACTCTACCTCTCCAAACCCTGGTTATGGTGATATTGGTGGAGTTTTTAGAGATATTTATGGACAATGGAAGCTAGGGTATATGAAATATATCCCCTACACTACAAATCTTCAGGCTGAATTGTTGGCGATTAGAGAAATATTGGATATAACTATTTACAGAGAAACTACATAAATCTGATTGTGGAATCAGACTCCTTGGTTGCCTTATCTCTTCTTAAACATAACACAAATAAAAAAACTAAAATTTCTAATCTATGAGTGCAGATCGAATCCGTGAGATTGCAACATATTTTCAGGGAAGGCAACAAGATAGCGAACAAATTGGCATCAATGGGGAGGATTTCAAAGAATTTGCAAGTGAATTATTGGAAATACCTCCAGTAACCCTAATCGATATGTTGAAGACTAATGAGGGACCCGACACCCATGTTCGTTTTGTCAAGAAGGGTATCGGTTAAGTGGAGCTCTACCTATGTTTCGCTGGGTTATTTTAGATTTATATTTAGTTAATTAAAAAAAATATATAAATATTATTAAAGCAAAGAAAAAGAAAAAAATATATATATTTAAATAAAAATATAAAAATATCATAATTATATTCAAATAAAAATATCTTTATCAAAATTGTTATAAATTGTGTATATATAATATAGTATATGGATTTTGTAATTAAAGCAATATATATATATATATATATATATATAAAAGGGGAGAGAGAGAAGAGATATATATATAAAAGATGGAGAGATAAGAGAGTTTACGGGAAGAATTTTCTTTCAAATTGTGTTAAAAACAAGAAGGAAGAGGGGGGTATTTATACAAGTATTTCACCTAGTGTGAACTCCACTCAATTGAGTGGAGTCATCACTTAAATACATAAATATATAAATATATATATATATATATATATACATGTCCAAAATATTGGGTGATATTTTATCATTTTACATAATTTTATGGGATGATGGGCATCCATTAATTTAATGAATCTTCGGAATTCATAACACTCCTCATTGGATGTCCATTACATAAAGAATAGGCATCGTTAAAATCTTACTAGATAAAAACCCAGTGGGAAAAAAATCTAGTGAAGGAAAAAGAGTACATTATTCTTCATGTGTAGATTTCTCCCCCTGATGAGATGATTTCTTGAAATCTTTAAATCGACGCAAACCAATTTTATATCTCAATTTTTCAAAGGTTGCTGTCGGAAGAGCTTTAGTGAATATATCTACAAGATTATCACATGATCGAATTTGAAGTACATCAATTTCACCGTTCTTTTGAAGTTCATGAGTAAAGAAGAATTTAGGTGAAATGTGTTTCGTCCTATCTCCCTTAATATATCCTCCCTTTAATTGAGCTATACAAGCTGCATTATCTTCATATAGAGGAGTTGGAATCTCTCTTCTGGAGGATAAACCACAACTCTCTCTAATATAATGTATCATTGACCTCAACCATACACATTCTCGACTTGCTTCATGAATGGCTATTATCTCAGCATGATTAGAAGAAGTTGCTGCTATGTTTGCTTCGTGGAGCGCCATGATATAGCAGTATTACCATATGTAAATAAATAGCCATTTTGAGAACGTGCCTTATGCGGATCCGAAAGATAACCCGCATCTGCATATCCAATCAGTTCTGGATCATTTACATTTGAATAAAATAATCCGAGGTCAATTGTTCCTTGGAGGTATCTAAGGACGTGTTTAATACCATTCCAATGTCGTCGTGTTGGTGAAGAACTAAATCTTGCTAATAGATTTATAGCAAATGCTATATCAGGTCGAGTATTATTTGCAAGATACATCAGTGCACCAATAGCACTAAATATGGTACTTCAGGACCAAGTAGTTTTTCCATTTTCTCGAGGTCTAAATATGTCTTTATTTATATCTAGCGACCTCACGACCATTGGAATACTCAATGGATATGCTTTATCCATGAAAAATCTTTTCAACACTTTATGTATATGTTGACTGATGAACAAAAATTCCATCTTTCATATGTTCAATTTGAAGCCGAGACAAAACTTAGTTTTTCCAAAATCTTTGACTTCAAATTCTCGTTTCAAACAATCTATAGCTTCTCGAAGCTCTTCTGGAGTTATATATGAGATTATCGTCAACATATATAGCAAGAATCACAAAACCAAAATCTGTTTTCTTAATAAAAACACATGGACAGATTTGGTCATTTTATATCCTGAATTCAATAAGAATTCACTAAGGCGATTGTACCACATGCGTCCAGACTGTTTAAGCCCATATAATGATTTCTGTAATTTGATAGAATAATTTTCATGAGGGCCTTTAGAAGCCTTTGGTAATTTGAATCCTTCAGGGATTTTCATATAAATCTATTTTCAAGGCTTCCATAAAGATAAGCTGTAATAACATCCATTAGACGCATGTCCACCTTTTCATGAACTGCCATACTTAAGATATCGGAGTGTAATAGCATCAATAACGGGTGAATAAGTTTGATCATAATCAATTCCTGGCTTTTGCGAAAAGCCTTGTGCGACGAGTCGTGCTTTATATTTTACGACTTCATTATTCTCATTTCGTTTTCGCACAAACACCCATTTATAGCCAACAGGTTTTACATCCTTTGGCGTTTGGACTACAGGTCCAAAAACTTCTCGCTTCGCAAGCGAATTTAACTCCGATTGAATCGCATCTTTCCATTGAGGCCAATCAATTCTATGCCGACATTCTTCAACTGATAAAGGATCTAAATCCTCATTATCCTTGAAAATATCAAGGGCTACGTTGTATGCAAAAGCATTATCAATAACAACATTTCTTCGATCCCAACTTTGATTCGAACTGGTGTAATTAATAGAGATTTCAGAATTCTCTTCATATTTGTAGTTGGAATCTTTTCATCAGTTGTCCCTTGGTTTTCTTTTCTGTTTCATCAATATGATCTTCTGGATCATTTGTTCCTCTTTTCTTTCGAGGATTTTTATTTTTGGAACCAAGGGGTCGGCCACGCTTCTGTTTTTGATTCGATAGCTATAGGATTAATTTCTGTCCTTCAGGAACTTCTATCCGTATAGGAGCATCTATAGCTGGAAGATGCGATTTAGTGACTCTGCTAGAGTCAGCAAAAGAATCTGGCAGTTGATTTGCAATTTGTTGCAAATGTATAATCTTTTGAACTTCAAGTTCACTTATATTTGTGCGTGGATCTAAATGATTCAAAGATGTTTTCCACGCAAGTTCAATTTTATGCCATTATTCTCTCCCCCTAATTTGGGAAACAAATTTTCATCAAAATGGCAATCAGCAAATCTTGCTGTAAATACATCCCCGTCAAAGGTTCAAGATACCTTATAATGGACGGGGAGTCATACCCAACATATATCCCCAATCTTCTTTGCGGACCCATTTTTGTCCGTTGGGGTGGTTCAATTGGAACATATACAGCACACCCAAAAATTCTCAAATAAGAAATATTTGGCTCTGAACCAAAAGCCAATTGTATGGGAGAAAATTTATGATAATTCGATGGCCTTAAACGCACAAGTGCTGCAGCATGCAAAATTGCATGTCCCCAGGCTGCTGTAGGGAGATTTTTTTCAATAATGGTCTAGCAATTAATTGCAGCCTTTTAATAAATGATTCAGCTAGACCATTTGTGTGTGAACATGAGCTACAGGATGTTCAACAATTATTCCAATCGACATGCAATAAGAATTAAATGCATGCGAAGTAAATTCACCAGCATTGTCTAGACGGATTTTTAATAGGATAATCAGGAAATTGCGCTCTTAAGCGAATTATTTGGGCAAGTAATCTCGCAAACGCCAGGTTGCGAGTGATAATAAACAAACATGCGACCATCGGGTCGATGCATCAATCAAACCATGAAATATAAATTGCCCACATGGTGGACTAATCGGTCCACATATATCTCCATGAATCCGTTCTAGAAATGTAGGACTTTCAGCTCCTACTTTCAATGGTGCTGGTCTTATAATTAATTTTCCTTTGGAGCATGCAGCACATGAAAGTTTATCAGAAGTCAAAATCCTTTGATTTTTCAAAGGATGACCGTGCGTTGTTTCGATAATTTTTCGCATCATAATTGATCCCGGATGACCCAAACGGTCATGCCAAACTTTAAAAGTAACGGGATTAGTAAACTTCTGGTTTACTAAATGATGCGCTTCAATATCATTTATTTTTGCATAATATAGGCCAGAGGATAGAGATGGTAGTTTTTCCAACAAAACTTATTACCGGAGGTCATTTTGTGATACCCAAATATTCATGACCATTTCTTCTATAGTCTCAACATGATATCCATTCCGTCGGATATCTTTAAAACTCAATAAATTTCTTTGAGACTTTGAGGAATATAATGCTTTATCAATAGCAATCATAGTTCCTCCCGGTAATATTATATTAGCTCTTCCGGAGCCTTCAATAAGTTTTGCACTACCATTTATTGTGGTAACACTTGTTTCTCCCACATTCAGGTGAGAAAAATACTTCTCGTATTTCAGTATGGTGTGCGTAGTTCCACTGTCAATAAGACAGACACTTTCGATATCGTTGTTCATATCAGAAAATTGAACAACAGCCATCTGTTATTAACAAAATTTTACAGAAATAAAAATTAACATATCATTACAAAAGTAATATAAACATAAACATTAATATTCTAATTATTTTGGACACTTCCATCTCCAATTAAGTGTCAATTCTTCCTTCTGGATGCTCGAAAAAATCAGCAACATCCAAGTGAGTTATACCAACATCATTATTTTCAAGATCTTCATCATTTCTTTCATGAGGTAAATTTTGAGAAGTAAAATTTGCCTCAACATTTTTACCTTTCCTTTCAATAGATGCTTGATATAAATCAACAAGATGTTTTGCAGTGCGACAAATACGAGACCAATAACTTTTCATGCCACAACGATAACATATGTCCTCATAATTTTTCGGAACAGTATTTCTTTTCCCATTATGTTTTATTCACTTCGGGTGGTTATTAACATTTTTGGCACCTGAAGTATTATTACGATTGTAAGGGCCAAATTGATCACGGCGTCCATGATCATATTTTCGGCTATGACCACGGTAATGACCACGACCACGATCACGACCACGATCTCTTCTGGGATCATGATTTCTAACAGCATTCACTTCAGGGAATGGAGTAGAACCAGTAGGTCGAGTCTCGTGATTTTTCATTAATAATTCATTGTTTTGTTCCGCAACAAGAAGACAAGAAATTAATTCAGAATATTTCTTAAAACTTTTTTCACGATATTGTTGCTGCAGGACAATATTCGTGGCATGAAAAGTGGAGTATGTTTTCTCCAGCATATCATTATCTGTTATATCATCTCCACATAGTTTCAATTGTGAAACTATTTTAAACATTGCGGAGTTATATTCTCTTATAGATTTAAAATCTTGCAACCTCAGGTGCAACCAATCATATCGTGCTTTTGGGAGAACGACCATCTTCTGGTGGTCGAATCTTTCTTTCAAATTTCCCCACAAAATAAGGGGGTCTTTCAGAGTAAGATATTCATTTTTTAGATCTTCGTGAAGATGATGACGGATAAATATTATAGATTTGGCACGATCTTGTATTGATGATATATTATTTTGTACGATGGTGTCTGCCAGACCCATCGCAGCAAGATGCATCTCGGCATCTAGTGTCCATGATAAATAATTTTTTTCGGTGACATCAAGTGCCACAAATTCCAGTTTAGTTAGGTTTGCCATAATAATAATAATAAACGTACCTGTCTGATGACGTACCGGTGATAGATAATCGTGTTGTTGGTAGAGCTTCGTGCTGATAACGTGTTATAAATTATGTATATATAATATAGTATATGGATTTTGTAATTAAAGCAATATTATATATAATAATATATATATGTATTAAATTGTTGATATATATATATATATATATATATATATATATATAAGGGGAGAGAGAGAAGAGATATATATAAAAGATGGAGAGATAAGAGAGTTTACGAGAAGAATTTTCTTTCAAATTGTGTTAAAAACAAGAAGGAAGAGGGGGTATTTATACAAATATTTCACCTAGTGTGAACTCCACTCAATTGAGTGGAGTCATCACTTAAATACATAAATATATAAATATATATACCTAACCCACTTAACCATATATATATATATATATATAATATAATATATATATATATATATCCAAATATATGGGTGATATTTATTACCTTACATAATTTTCTGGGATGATGGACATCCATTAATTTAATGAATCTTCGGAATTCATAACAAAAATTAAATTTTTTGAGATAAATTTATCGATTATTCTAAAATAAAAAGAGAATGTTTTCATTTTTTAATTTAATTAAATTAGAGAATTCTAAAGTTAATAATAGTCAACCACAATAGGAATGCTCCACGACTCACAAGCTGAGGTGTCAAATTCCTACTGGCTACAATTCGCACACATTGTCTCCCTTCTTAACCTACAGTCATATACTCGCCCATCTTCGCCAAATTAAAATTTAAACAAAATTAAAAGATAAATAAATAAATAAATAAAAAACAACCGGTCATCGTCAAATTTCGACTTCATCTCCGGCGCCCTCAGTCAAAATCAAGTCGAAAAATGGCGGTGAGGGCGACGGTGGCTCGATTCCCGCAGAACCAGGACATGTTAGAATCGTGCGGGTTGCCATGGGGAGTGACGGTGTCGCCGTTAGCTACAAGGGACGAAAATGGGAATCCACCGGCCTACGGATCGGACGGCCATTTACTGCCGCGTTGTGAGAATTGCTGGGCTTACTATAATACCTACTGTGATCAAGAGCAGTGGGCGTGGACGTGCTGCATGTGTGGGTCACTAAATGGACTATCTTCTCAGGCCATCTCTCGCTACTCCGTTCCCCAATCTTCTCCGGAAATATTTCATCTTTCATTGACCTCGAATTGCCATGTTTGTCCTCTACTATTTGTTGCTTTCTAATAATTTACCTGCTTCTTTATGCATAGATCATATTCATTCCATACTTAAAAGATTTTACCTAATTAAGCATTGGTAACTCCATTTCCATAGATATATTTGTATGAATTCACTGGTCAAATTAAGACGGTCATTGGATTCAGAAATATATACACTGCCAAATGCTTATAAATGTTTGAAATGGCATTCTGCATCTTTTTGATGTAAAAGAGGACTCTTTTGTCAACATTAACTTAGGAGTCAAGGACTAGAGTTATGCTATATTTGTTAAGGGAACGTGGATATGATTGTTAGGTAAAGTGAGAAGCAGACGCATGTTGAAGTTTTCATTTTTCTTAAGATTTGTGCCTATGCAAATAATTCCGTTAAGAAATCTAAATTTTTTTCTGAATTTGTGCTACAGCTGAGGAGTTGGATGAAATGCAGCCGACACCTGTGTATGTGGCAGCCGTGGATCTGTCGTGTAAGACTTCATGTATCTAAATAATGGTGTGATTAATCTGTTCTTCTTTTATATGCTTGGAAGTATCATTAGTCACTTTTTCATTGTTCTCTTTGGAGCTAAAATGGTAGTTGAAGTTTTTGCATTTAGTGTTGTGGTTTGGCAAGCAAAAGGTTAAAAGTAGCTCTTTGGATATGGGCGGAAAAGTTACTGTTACGTGTATTGGGAAGAATTCATGCTATCAAATAATAACATTCTTCTCCATAACAATATTCTACTTCAAATGAATATTGGAGACTGTATTTCATATATATTGATGAAGTTTCTGAAGAAAAACTTGTCATTTCTATCGGTTTCTCAATTTTTTAATTTTCCATTTGGTTAATCAGCAACCTGAAGTTTTCTAGAATTTGGAAACCTTTATGATGGTTTGCTTTTCAAATGTAAGGTTCTTGCTTAAATTAATTATTTTACTTGCTGAAGTTTTAAGATAGTTTGATCAAGTCTTTATTATTTAATTGCTTACTTAGTGGCTATGATCAATTTAATCTGTTAGTTCTTGTCAAATTATTAGCCACAGTACATATACTGGTTCTGCCTACCTGTATTTTAAAAATGTTTTCGTTTATTAAAACTTAGAATGCTAGTGAATGTTGCCTTGAGAAAGTTGGAAGCCTTTGTTCTGCACACCTTATTGGAAGCCTTTGTTCTGCACACCTTATTGGAAGCATTCTTGCAGTCCATAGGATTCTTGGATGTTTTTTTTTTTTTTCCTTTTATTTATAATGTTTTGGGGCATGCACTTCCACTTTTGTCTTCAGTATGATTATATAGTACGAGGACCTCTGTTCTGAAAGTGTCTGTTGGCTGTGATTCATAAAATATATTAAAATTTTCATGCTTTCTTCTGTAGCCTCAGAAGAGTTTCTGGAACTCATCAAAAGTGCTCTTTTAGCTGCTTTGGAAGGCAAGTGATCTACTGGATCAATCTTGAAGTTTGTATAAAGAGAAAAAGCAGAAAATGGTGCTAACTTTACTTTGGTTTATTTTTGCAGCTCTCGGGCCTGGGTCACTTTTTGGACTTGCTACATTTAGCCATAAAGTGGGTTTATATGATGTTCAGGGTCCTATCCCGGTGGTGAAAAATGTTTTGTACCACCTGACTCTGATGGCAGCCTTCCAGTGGAACTTGAGGATGTTATGCCTTTGTCTTCATTTTTGGCTCCAGTATGTTCTTCTAAAGATTGCTCTTGGTTTTTTCTTCTTCAAAAAGTGGAATTGCTGATGGTGTATATTGGACTTCTCTATTAGTCGACTTTGAAATTTGAATAAGTTGTAGGTATTTCTTTTGGACAGGTTGATACCTGTAAGGACCGCATTGCTTCTGCACTTGAAACATTGAGACCAGCAACCTCATGGGAGAGAACCAGTGCTGTTGGTCAAGGATTAGATGGAGTTTTATTGGGTGGGCGAGGTTTTGGGGCAGCAATGGAAGCCCTTCTCAATTACCTTGCTTCTGAATATGGAAACACATATGCATTAGGTAGTGTCATTTCTTAGATGCCTTAAGTTGTATAACTTACAACTGTTTTTAGGAAAAATGAAAATTTGGCATTTCTTTCTTATTCTTGAGGTTTAAACTATAAGTAAAAGGTCTTTGAGGTAGAATTCCTGTCAATTTCTTTTCCCCTGAATATGCTGCCAAAAAGAGATGAAATTTTTCTCGTCTTTTGACTTAATTTCTATTAATTGAAGTGCAGCCAGAATTTTTGCTTTTCTATCGGGGCCGCCTGATTTTGGAGCTGGACAACTTGATACAAGACGGTATGGCGAACAATATGCAAGTAGAGGAGAGGATGCAGACCGTGCCTTACTTCCTGAGCAAACCTCATTTTATAAAGACATGGTATTTGGGATGCAAGATTTGTGAAAGGATTTCTTGTTGATCACTTTTGAAAAACATTGACGCATATTTCACAGGCTGCTGTTGCTGTTCAATCAGGTGTTTGTGTGGACATATTTGCTGTTACAAATGAGTACACTGACTTGGCATCTCTAAAATTTCTGAGCATTGAAAGTGGAGGATCACTGTTTTTGTATTCCAGTACTGATGATTCAACACTTCCCCAGGATATGTGAGTAAAATGTTCCAGCAACTTCAATTCTTCTTCTTTTTTATTTTATTTTTTTCTTCCTATAACATGTAATTTCACATGATAGTAATTGCATGTATCAAAAGAGTACACTTCAAAATGATCATGCCTGATACATATCCATAACACGAGTTTTTGGTTGTGGATAAATATCAATGAGAACCATGCTACCTGTAGTTGAGTTGCTACTCCCATACATAGTGTATGAGAAAGAAGTATTTTGCAGGTACCGTATGTTAAGTCGTCCTTATGCCTTCAACTGTGTGCTTCGGGTTAGAGCATCTTCTGAATTCAGAGTTGGGCATTCTGTAAGTAATTGTACTTTCTTATACACCTCATGTTTTATCATGTACTTGTGGTGAGAATACATCTAATCCATTAATTTTGTTTTCTGCAGTATGGACACTTTTTCCCAGATCCACAATATGAAAATGTCCAGCATATAATTTGTTGTGACTCTTTTGCCACCTATGCTTATGATTTTGAGTTTACAGACTCAACCGGGTTTTCCAGGTAAGTTAGATATCTCAATGTTTTTATTCTATAATATCATTCTTTTTAGTAATATATAACTATTGAATGTTGGGAGATTAATGTGAGTTATGAAATATCATCGTCTATTTGTTAGAATGCTGAATATTCACTGTTAATCTCAGAAGAAATGTGACTTTATTGACTCTTGTTTCACTTTGTACTATATTCATTACATGTAAAATGCTGATGTTGCATAGAAGTTAGTCTTGATTGAAGTTTTGTAATAATTATAGGCAATGCTTTGAATCCTAAAAGAGAACACCTCTTGGAATTAGATCAAGGGTAAACCTAGGTTAAGTTTTTTATACTGTGATCTTGGAACGAGTTGAATATGATCTTCATGTCGTTTCGTGATCTACTAGTCAGAGCTTCCCTTGCTAGATTTTACACAGATTAGGTTCCTGAGTGTGCTTCTAGTTAACATGTGTGTATCTGTTTTCCTTTTCCTAACAAGAGTAACTATTATAATTGGATCTGGAGTACTTCACCAATCATATATATTCTTTTTATCCTTTTATTTCCTTGCTTCTATTTAAATAAATCAACTTAACCAATGTTTCTTGGAGAGTTTAAATGACTAGACATGTTTGCTTTTCTTGGTAGATACACTGCAGAACTTCCTATGTTGCAGATTGCATTTCAGTATACTGTTGTTGTGCCTCCACATGAACTATCTGATACATTACCCAACTCCACAAACAGGTAATTCTTGTCTTGCTACTTTATTGTGGCCTTTCTATGCCTTTGTACTTGTATGCACATGATCATGATGATACCTATTAATGAAAATTGAATGATCATAACTAACACTGCTCTCCGGAATCAAATGTCCACTATTGACTTAAGGTAAAATAAGATTAAAGGAGATGGTCTGACCATAAGTATAATTATCCTTGGTATTAATTATTGTTATAGTTAGTGGTGGATTATGTGCTTGTAGTGGATGTGACCCCTGAGGTTACTTATGTGATTCTGGATGCAATGTCTGTCAATTTTGGACATTTTGAAATATATATGTGGTCATCCAATTCCAAAAGGAGGTAATATTATTTTAACATTAACAAATAATCTTTATCCAAATTGCTAAATTTCCTTTTCACTCTTTTAATTGCCACTGTTTTTTGGGGGGTGGGAAAGGGTGGCTTACCATACTATTTCTCAGTTCATTAAATCTTTGCAATTTCTGTTTTATATTCGACATTTCATCTAAAAGTAACATCTAGCTCCTGAACTTCATTAATACATTAATGATGCAGAAATAAGCACGCCCTGAAGAGGAGAATAAGGATACGTACTCTACAGTTTGGGACTGCCCATCATATTAATGAAATATATGATACAGTTGATCCTGAAGTGGTACTCTTAGTACTGGTTCACAAGGTAATTATATCTTATTATGATGGATAGTTCTTAATACATTTTCTTGCAGGAATATTTCTGTATGCTATCTCAAAATACACAACAAAAGATTCTTCATTTCTCACTTTCCTTTTCTTTTAATATATATTCCAAAACGGAGTTATGCATGAAAGTTGTATGACGACCAACTTATGAGTTTGTGATAATCTCATAATAGGATCTTTTATTCTGGACATCCACATATTCTATTGTTATAGATACTTGTTGAAATGAAAATGACTGTTCAATCTGTAATTTCCTAAGAGCAAGATGAGATAAGGATGAATAGAGATAATGAAAAGTTTTCCATGCATACTTGTGCAACATGTAGGTGTGCAAAAACCTCATTCTAGGATTTTCTTCTTACAGCTTGAAGCTGAGAGTTAGGTCCTATGCATAAAGGTTTGTTGTGAGAATACCTGATAATTGCAGGAAGTTTAGAGTGCCCCTGAAAAGAAAAAGGAAGCTGTGGTTGCTGAAAGGCTGTGTCCTTTCTAGATATCGTATATTTAATAACTGTAGTTTAATTGGGCACTGTAGTTCTCCTACTGGTCTTAAATTATCTCCTCTTTCCATGTTATGATTGTTTGTGATATAAACTTGGTGGACAGCTTTACAGAAACAAAATGAAAACGAAAGTTGTCATCTTGACAATTTTCACACAAGGGAAATAACAATTTATACTTGCTCTATGTTTTCTTCTGAAAAGTTCAGGTTCTCCATTGCTGAACCTGTATAGTTTCATCATCGTATAGCTATTGATAGCTGATGCTGCATGTTTTACTGTCTCAGGTCATATTAGCTTCATTGGAGCATGGAGTTCGTGAGGGAAGGATTTTACTTCATGATTGGCTTGTAATCCTTATAGCCCAATATAATGATGTCTACAAACTTGTTCAGTTTGATCACAGGAATTCAACAACTGTCAATATTGACGTTTCATTCTCCCAGTGCCCCCAACTGCAGCCTTTAGTCCGCTTAGTATTTGCCTTGCTGCGAAACCATTTGCTCCGCCTCCATGAGGAAGGTGTTCATCCAGATCACCGGATATATCTTCAGTGTCTATTCAGGTACATGGTTTATGTGATACTCCTAAAGATAAATCATCCTGTTGAAGTCCAATATGGTCACACGAATCTGTTTTTCTTTTCATACATCCTCCTTCTCACTTTTCTTTTTTGGTTTTTCTTATTGGTTTTTCACCAATAACCAGTTCAATAACTATAGGACAAAGTATCGGTGTAATGGATTAAATTTAGCAAATGGCATGTAGTTGTTGTGATGTGCAACAAATCATAGAAAGAAGACACGAGCTATTAGGTGGCAGCATGAGAATGTTGTGGCAAGAGTTTGCGAATGAGAGATACATTTCCTATAGATGTTTCTGTGAATTATGAAAAATGGGTCTGAGCCTAACTTCATTTGAAAGGATATCTTGTAGGCAAAGGATTTCTCAGATCTATAAGAAACATTTTGTCAGTCAACCTAGGATTTTACAAATATCCTTGATGTCCAATCAAAGGGTGTGGATTGCAGGACTTGACATCTAATAGGTAGCCCAATATGGGGCCAACAGGTAGATACTGAAGTGTGCCTGCACTGAAACACATATTGAGAAGTGGGACATGTGTCTAAGAGATGTCTTATTGGAGTGGAGTTATGCCAAAAACCCAATTTGGAACATTTATTAACAAGATTTTACTACATTTTTCTGATTTAAAATGGTTTATTTGGGCATTGTTTTGTATTTCTTTTAGATTTATTTGACAGGCCAACCTCTAAATAAATAAATATTGCTGACATAGTTCCAAGTGTTATTTATATTTTGACTATTAGCTATTGAAGATTTTATTATGTTTATCACATAGGAGATTGGAAAATAGAGTAAATTACTTATATTCCAGATTCTCTTCTTTGAACCTGTTGAATAGTTATTCTCTCATCACTTCCTACTGACTACTGTCTGTTTTCTTTGATGCAGTGCTTTAGAACCTTCAGCTCTTCATCGAGCTATATATCCAATGCTGACATCTTTTGCCACTCCAGACAAACAAGCATTCCCTCGTCATTCCTTGAGTCGTGCTGCATTGATAACAAGCGACAGTCCAATATTTTTTCTTGATGCATTCACAACTCTCATTGTGTTTTATTCTTCTACAGCTGATCCTGCACTTCCTTTTCCTCCTCCCCAGGACTGTAAGTTACTTACATTCTCTGAGTCATTGTTACCCTTTCCCAGCTCTAAATTTAAGTTATAAGTTTTCTCTTTCTTGGAAAATTTTTGCTTCTTTACATCTGCATTTTGATGTGATCAGGCTTGTTGAGAAACATGATAAACAAGCTTAAGCAAGAGCGAAGTATTACTCCAAAACTTATGTTTATCAGGGGAGGGCAAGATGATGCCACAGTTTTTGAGAATTATCTTATTGAAGAGCAAGATGTTGAAGGCAACGGCTTTACTAGCGTGATGGGTTTTGTTTCTTTTCTTGAGGAGATAAATCATAGTGTGCTGGAATACATGAAATAGTATTGACATCGTTTGAGCCATGCTTTGAAGAAGAAATTGCAGTTATTTTTGCATGGAGAATTATGCTTATATTGCATGCTATACAGGAAATTCTGTTGAAATTTTTTGTGTAACAGTCCTTTGTACTAAACCTTTTTTTCCTTTTTTATTTTTTTTATTTTTATTATTATTTGGTGATAGACTAGAAACATTAGAATAAGATAATTGTAGAATATCTTCCTTTTTTTTTTCTTCTTTTCTTTGAGGGGGTGGGGAGTTGTCTGTTGGGTGATTTAAGTTTTAAAATTGATGTCTGTTAGATGAAAGAAATGTTCGTTTTCTGTTTAGCTTTTGATCTATTCTAATTCTGTTATATGCACTCTGCATTCAGCACGCTCCCTCGCTCACTCTCTCCCTCCTTAGTTTCAGTCATTCCATTACATATGAGTGATGATGTTATGGAAACTTCAGTAGAACTGCACCCCTAAATTGTCAAGAGCTGAAATAATTTAGAATTCGTGAAAAGTGACTGCTAAGATGGTTTAACAGCTGAAAAAAGGAAAAGAAATATTATATCAGTCAAATGTTAGTGTTATCTTCCAAGTTTCCAATAAAGGAATTTCTAGAAAATCTAAACCAGAACAGTTTACCAGCTATAGTTAGGCATTTACTCTTGAACTGCCGTTGTAAGACTACAAATGGGAGGCTAAAAGTGCAGCAGGTTGATTCTATAAAGCTTCTCAATTAGTCACTAGCACTACTATCCTCAACTTGATCACTTCCATCTTCGTCTTCTTCATCAGTTACAGGTTGCTGTTTCCTTTTATCCTTTCCGTTGGATTTCTTTGTTGATCCTGCCGACTTCTTTCCAGCAGTCTCTTGCCTTGGTTCTACATGATTAGAAAAACAGAACAGCCACAGAGAAAACATAAGTGAGGGGTATCATCTTAACTGTATTGCTCTACAAATTAAAATTCCTTTCACATCCCAAAATGCTGTTAAAGCACCAGAGAGGATTTACTACTGAATTGATTAGGTCAGAAGCTAAATGGAAAGTTAAAATGCTTTGTGTTGGCTTTTGCTGCTCCAATATGAATGAAACCTCTTAGACTTAGGCACAATTCTCACCTTCATCACTATCACTTCCATCTTCAACATCTTCATCATCTTCATCATCTTCATCATCTTCATTATCTTCATTATCTTCATATCTTCATTATCTCATTACCTTCAGTATCTCATTATTCATTACCTTCATTATCTCATTATCTTCAACCTTCATTATCTTCATTATCTTCAATCTTCATCTTCTTATCTTCATTATCTTCATTATCTTCACATCTGCTACAGGTGGTTTCTTTCCTTTACCCTTTTGGTTGGATTCCTTTGGTGATCCTGACTTCTTTGCCGCATTTTTTTTCCTGAGCTCTACATGTAGAAATGCAGAGAGCAGTTAGTCATGCTATGAAACTGTCCTCTAACTGTGTGCTAAATGACTTGAAGTTCCATTCATGTCTGCAAAGCTTATATGAGAATCAGAAATTTTCCACTAGCCATAAGCAATAATGTATTAAGATATGCTAACAATACTAGTGCCAGTAGACATTCAACAGTAGTAGTGATTGGATCCTATCAGAAGAAAAATGTTAACTAATGTAGTTTCCATTGAACAATTTAACCATAGTTATTGGAAAATTAGTTATTGCAGTTGCAGTAATGAAAACTACTAACTAATTGATGCAGCAGACAGATCAGCTCCTATATTCTAATCCATCAAGGTAGAAAGTTCTCCCAGATCAAGGGAAACTCAGAACAGAAAAATGCTCAATAAAAACTCCGCAAGTCAGAAATTGCAGCTTCTGAACAAGAAGAACACTAAAGACATAATTCCAAACTAAGCTAAGGGATAATCTCAAAACAAATACCTCTTAGTCAATAGATGTACAAAATATATGTTGAAATGGCAGATTATTCTAGTAACTAGTTTCATTCAGTCCGCTGAAATGATTATTTGACAAAACCATTATTTGATTACATATAAATGCCTCTAATACCAGACTACTCAAGTCAAGTTGCTCAAGGTAAATGAGAGAAATAGATTACCTACTTTGTTAACCCACATAAGTTTACTATAGAAGGAGGCAACATTTATTAGAATCCCCAAATCCAATTTCCCTACCAACTGAAGCAGTGTTCTCAAGATTAGTGACTAAAGAGGTGACAATCAGGACCATGGTTAGTTTCGGGCTGCTGAATGTGAGCAATGACCAAGCTGGTAGTCCCTTGTCCAGATCTAATTGATGGACTGCAGATGTATTAATTTACTTCATGCAAGGTCTCTAGTTCCTGGTTTGCTCTCACCTTGAAAACTTCCTCACAGGCTGTGATTCATAGAGAATGGATAAGTGGCTCCTGGGATTGAAGTGAGGGGGCAGGGATAGTTTTATCTAGCCTACTTAACACTGGTCACCGTGCATATATTCAATCTATACTTCTAAAAATAGAAAGACCAGGATTAACATTTAATGAAACCCATCTAATGCATTACTAATGAAGCACTGCCTTCAGGAAAGTGCATAAGAAAGAGACCAACTATGGTCACATATTCAATCAGTTAATCCGAGATCCTGAAAACATAAAGAAACATGGATTTTCTACTTTTCTCATTTTTTACCATCATAAATGGATAAAGGGAGACTAGTGTACACATCAGAAGCATAAACCTAAGTACATCACTAAATTGAAGCAAAACTTAAAGGAAGAGCCAGAAGCAGGGACCAACCAAGATCAAGTATTACTCAGCTGACTCAAACTGCATCACATATTGAAGCAAAACTTTAAGGGAAGAGCCAGAAGCAAGGACCAACTAAGATCAAGTATTAATTAGCTGACTCAAACTGCATCACTAATTGAAGCAAAGGTTAAAGATGAAGATCTAGAAGCAAGGACGAACCAAGATCAAGTATTATTCAACTGACTCAAACTGCATCTCAAGAATAAAATAATGCAGCTTTTACTTTTCTTAGAGTGAAGCAACATGCGTATAAACATATTATTGTAAGTGAACAATAGGCACCAAACACCAACTGAATGCCCAATATTTCACTTAGGAAAAGATACAACTAAGGGTGCAGATAGTCCTGTCTAGAAGATCACCCAAGGGAATCCCCAAAATGCTTCATTACCTGGAAGTTCTTAAGAGGATGACCATAATCACACTTCTCTTTTAAGTTTTCCAAGTTAAACAATTTCCAGTGACATTTTTCACCAATAATCTTAATAAATACTTTACATTCCCCTTTAACTCTTCTATTGACTCAGAAGCCAAAGCAACAAGCACATTTCATGATCTTAATATGAAAAAAAAAAACTCTTACCTTCATCAAATAAAGTTAACTTCAATATTAAGCAGGATATATTGCATACTCCCACCATGATAGAAGTAGCACAAACCTTTAAGTGAAGATCTGAGAGGCCCAACAAACTCAGCAAAATCTATCTCCTCGAGCGCCTTGAAAACATCTTCAGCACTAATTATTTGCCTCTTTGACTCCTTACAGACGTCATTTGCACTACAAGAACAAACATAATTCCAATGGTAAACAGGTTCTATACAAAAAATCCTTCGCCTTTTGGCCCCAAAAGTGAAAATTTTTTAATTTCCAGAGAAGAATCCTAATTGAACATCAAACAGTAACCTAAATGCTGCTTTCTTGAGGAATTTCTCCAATTCCTTTTCTATTATATTTTAAAGTTACAGAACCCCGATTAAGATTCAACCACTGCGGTTAGGCATACGGAGAATATATATGACCAAATAGATATATGAATGGACAAAAGAAGTTCAGCCTGAACGCGTACTTACGTAGCGGAGAGATAGTGAATGAAGATGCGAGCGCTTTCAGAGAAAGCTTGAAGAGCATCATGGAGAACGAAGATATCAGAGTCCTTGGAAAGTTCCGATAGCTTTTCTTTCACCAGCCGACGGACGATTGTCTTCGGCAGCTCTTCTCTCTCCGCCACCACCGTTGACGACGATGCTACCGGCGCCTCATCTGATTCTCCATTCCCCTTCTCGTTTTCCTCCTTCTCCGCCATTAGAATCAGCCCCCGACCACAAAATGACAAACCACCCTTGTTTCCCTCCCTATTTAACCACTGTGATTGATGTTGCCGGGTTGAGGCTCTTGGATTGTTCTTTCTCTTAAGGCTTTCTCACAATATTTTTGAGATTTTTTTTCTCTCTTAATGTTATTTTGATTTTCTCTCTCTTTTGAGAGGAGAAATTTATAAACAAAACATTCAAAATTTATTTAAATATCTTCTTAAATTTGTAGGATAAATAATAATATTAATTTTAAATAATATTTGAATTAAATACGATATTTAGATATATATAATAAAAATAGTTTAATTATAGAATAATTTTATATTTTTGCAAAAAAGATATTATATACATATACCACGGATCTAGGTTTTCTTCCTTTCCCGCCAATAGGAAAAGGAAAAAATTAAATTTTTCCTCACGTGGATTTAGTTTTTATATAATACAATAATTGTTAAATTTAATATCAAATAAATTTATTTTTCTAAAATATATATATATATTTAATATATTTATTTATTTATTTATTTTTGACGAAAAAAAATTATTTTTTTTAATAAAAAAATAAATTTATTTGTAATTAAATTCAATAATTATTTTTATTTTCAATTGACATTAATTTTGAAGAAAATATAAATTTACTTTCTTATATTAAAAATAATATGTGTATTAGAAATTGTTTTATTATCACATCATATAAATAAAATACAATATAATCTATAATGCCTTTTTAATAAATGTTTACAAATATAAATTAATTTAATTCTAAGTTATAATACATATTTAATATATATATTATGAATTATTTTATAATTCTACAAATTCGTTTTAAGGCCACCAGAAATATCCCTGTGGGTTCGGCCAGAAGAAGAAAAAATAATTTTTGCGTTTTCCCCTAAGTTTGGCATTACTCGTTATTAGCCCACAATTCTTTTCGATATAAAAGTCTGCCATTTATATATTTTAGTTTAAACCAAACACGCCTTTAACATTCAATCGCACCGCCAGAAAAAAAAAACAATGACGTCATCGTTTCCCTACGACGGCACCCGCGGTGCCGGCGGCCATAAGGCAGCATATTCTCCTTCCGCTCCGCCGGTTCCCGACTATGACGAACCCAAGTTAGCTCACTCTTATAATCCTTCGCGAGCTAATCAAGATTACAACTCCTCGATGTCGTCATCTTCTTCGTTCTCTTATACTGGCCAGAGTTATGGACAACCACAGAGCTATGGCTATAGTGGCGGCGGAAGTAGCAGCAGCAGTAATTATGGGCCGTCAGGGCAAGGGCAAGGGCAAGCTCCGTATTCGTATGGATATAGCTATCCTCCGTATCAACAGCAGCAGTACCAGGGGTATAATTCGTTTCCTCCTGGGACTCATCCTGATGTAATTCGGAGTTTTCAGGTGGTTGACAGGGATCGGAGTGGATTTATTGAGGATAAGGAGTTGCAGGAAGCTCTTTCTGCGGGTTACCAGAGGTTCAATATTCGGGCTATCCGATTACTTATCTTTCTCTTCAAAAATCCCTCTGATCCGGCACTTAGAGTCGGTGAGTTTTTCTGGGTCGCATTCCTTCTCATTTATCTTGATGTTTTATTGAGTCAGTGGATATGCATAAGTTGTTTTTATCTAGCGTGTTGGGATTCAATTTAAAGAGTGACGAAGAAAGGAGAAAAAATAGATAGGGAGAAGTAATTTGGTGGGGATGAATAAATTGTTTGGTTCTTTTTTATAATATTTGGATGCCAGTAATTTTCAGATAACTGATTCAGATTGGGTATTTTGCAGAATCATGGATCTTTTTAACTTCCACTTTTTAGTTTCTTTCTCCAAACAATTTCTGAACAAAAGCAAAAGGGATTGTTTTCTCCTTTTACCTTTTTCATTTTGGGGGGAAAATATCTTTTTGCTTCATAGAGAAAAAGAAAAAAGAAAAATACAGGATAGTTTAGTAAGTGTCAGCACAGAACCTTGGAAAACTTGAAAAATTAGCTTTTCTTACTAGAAGAATGCTTTCTTACCTATGGATTCCCCTTCTCTAAATGTTGAATCATATTTCTTTTAGGCCTTTACATTGTAGGAATGTTTATGTATGGTATGATTTTTCCTTTTTCTTTCTCAGAATGTTTTGGATATGAGCAGAATTATATCTGCAGAATTATTTTGTATCTGAAGTCATTTCTGAAATCCAATCTTTGAATTAGGTTCGATATAAGATATCATTACCTGAAAATGCCCTTTTTATATATGTTAGACTCTGAACTGTTCTGGCACGGCATACCTTTATAGATAAAATTACATTCTTCCATCATTCATTATTCATCTCTACATCATTGTTTTCAATAACTTGTGTCTATGTTTCTCATTTATTTTTCATTTTCATTGTATGTTTTGGATATCAAATTGCAGGGCCCAAGGAATTTTCTGAACTATGGAATTGTCTTGGCCAGTGGAGGGTAAGTAAACTTTCATTTGTTCCTCTGTATTTTCATTTCCATCAGTTCTATTTTATTATTTATTCTTTTCCTGATTGTTGTTTTTCTGTGCTTCTCGACCTTTTTTTTTTTTTTTGTGATTGAAACCCTGGTGAAAGGGGAACAAATTTTTGGCTACTAATATAAATGCTTTTTGAGAACCCAAAAACAATCATAGACTTACTTATAAAAGACTTTCAACCTTTTTGGTATCATTGAACTAAGCTGTGTACTTTCAGAAGAAAGAGATTCTTTGTTTACATCCTGTTTAGTAGCATGCAGGACTTATTGCGGTCTTTTTAGTTAAGTTTTGTGCATAGGGAGTAGAAAAGTGTTTCATCAGAATGTTAACTATATTCTTTTGGTTCATGAAACCAAAAACATTGTAAATAGTGATGCTATAGTTGGTTCTAAATTCTATGATAATTCTTATGAGAGAAATATTTAATAAGCTAAACTTTTAAAGTATGTAGTCTTTAATAAGGTTGTGATATTGGATTATTCAGGTTTTGTGAGTCAAAACTTGGAAAGATCTCGTCACTTTTCTGTTAAGATGGTCACAGTTAAGATTTATACATATCTAGTGATTTCATGATGAAGTTTAACCCACAATCTCCTATAACTTTTATAGGAAACTCTCTTGGTTTCTCATGTTTACATGGTGTTGAATCTCTTTCTTTGTTTTTGCTTATTTTCTGCTATCCATCAATCCATTATAAGTGCAAAATTCCTTTCTCCTGCTCTGAATATCTTTTGTCTATCAAAACTCTTCATCTTTTTTTGAAAACATCTGAGCTTAGTGTTTGGTTAGGATATCTGGTTAAGTTTGTTGCAATATTAATTTGGACCACATTGTCATTGAAAATATAAATCTTGGATGTTGCTATTGGTCTCTCATTGATGAAAAATATTTCTATGCCGAGGATTACATAGAAGAAATCAGATTAGCATGTTTCTGTGGGCAAGTAGTAAATGTTAGAAATATGACAAGGAAAAGAAAAAGGAATGAAAGGGTAAACTGGAGATTGATGCAGCAAACATCCAACTCATGGCTAAAGATGCATTATTCCTTGCAGTATGTTATGTGGCTGGGAAAATTTCCTGCCATTCTAGAGAATCATAATCTCTAACTTTTGTCCGAATATCTGTATTTCTCTGATATTGGTTCTTTGAGTTAACATTTTCTAATAGCCATATTGGGGATCATTATCTAGAAAATTCGACCCTGATTTACTTTTCATCTTCTGTTTTGTATGGAAGAAAAATGAAAAAAAAAAAGAAATTCTAAAATTCGAGATAGGACTAATCAAATATTCTTTTTAAAGTACAAGACAAAATTTCGAGACTATTATTGCAAGTTTCTTGCGTGACTCTGTTTGTAGCTTTGGTTTCTCAGGGTAGAGGATGATTGATCTCTGATTTAATTTTTAGTTGCAATGGATGATGTTTTTAACCCTGTACTTGTGCAGGGCATATTTGAGAGATTCGACAGAGATCGTAGTGGGAAAATTGATGGAACAGAGTTGAGAGATGCTCTCCATAGTCTTGGCTATTTAGTTCCACCTTCAGTTTTACAGGTTCTTATCTCTAGATATGATGATGGCAGTGGCCGGAGGGTTGAACTCAATTTTGACAGTTTTGTCGAGTATGGTTTCCCTACTTCTAAATTTTATTGTTTTCGTTCTTCCTTCAAACTATTTAAAGTATGCATACCTATATCTTAACCTTTTTTTCCTTTTCCACTCATCATGCAGGTGTGGGATGATTGTGAAGGTAAGAAAATCATACTTTCTGAAGTTTCCCATTCTTTTATTACTTCTTCGGCTAAGCAAATGAAATTTCTTCTCTGATACTTTCTTTAGCCCTCTTATCCATTGCAGAAATCCTGAAAACTATATTTACAGAAATGGATGTGTTCATCTTTGTTTCATTTGTTTGTTTCTTTTAGCTTTTCTTTGATGCATAAAACTTTTTCTGTGCTTAATCAATTTATACTTTCAGGGTCTAACTGAAAAGTTCAAGGAGAAGGATTCCAAGTATACTGGGAGAGCAACCCTATCTTATGATACATTCTTGTCCATGATCTTACCTTTCCTTGCTTCATATTAGGTTATTTCTCGATCAAGGTTGTTTATATTTGTGTACTCAAATATTGTTTGAGGATAAGATAAGGGAGAGAAAAAAAGAAAAAGAAAACCTGTACATGTTAGAGTGAGGTTTGAAGAACTGAACCGTACGTACATTTCACGTGTACATAAATTCAGTTCCTTATTATTGTGTTTGTATTTCTTTGCATTCTAATCAGTGTGTAAAATCAATTTTCCAAAATTCTTTCTTAAGCCATTGTGGTTTGCATTCTTTGGTCCATCCATCTCTCTTGCCTGGTTTCTCTTATGTTATAAAGTAAACTTCTTTATGCTCTCCCAAGGCTGAGATTGATTACTTTCTGGAAGGAATACAAAGGGATGCAAATTTAACTACCGGTTACAAAATCTATCTGATACAATAAGGCATATTCTAGTTCAGAAGATTTTCAAGAACTTCCGAGCACAACTCAATTAGTGTCAAATCTTCTGAACTAAAGAAAGCTTTTCTTTCAAAGATTTAGTTAACAATCAACAAATGTATTTGAGATTTACAAAGGGTATATGCATGCCAAAACTTTTTTTTGTTTAAAAAAAAGAAAAGACTAAACCCTATGTATTGAGGCTGTGGTTGATGAATGTTGTGAGCTTTGTTGCCCTTCAATTCTTCCTTGTTGGATGTTCCGGAAGGCCATATTGACACTCCTACAATCGAACTCCAGTGTCTTCATCCAGTTCTCAAAGTCCCCAATTTCCTGCAAGTAAAATGCAAACAGATAAGCAATCAAGTTGAGCTCATGCATATGAAACATAACTTGGGGTATTTCTTTATCAGATCCTGCAGCAATGGAATAAGGTATTCAAGTTTTAAAGTCCTAACAAGTAACTGGAGAGATATCCACCACTTTTTTAAAAAAACAAAATTTGATAAGTCGAACTTTTCATGTCTACATCAACAGGCTACAACCTTTAGACTAAACCAAAATTGTGAATCTGTAGAAATAATTAGTAAGGGACCTTAATGGCTGTATGGAGAGCATGAGAAGCTGCAAGCCACTGATCAGTCTGCTTTCCAAATTGTAAAATGGAAGCTGCAAGAGCTCGAGTTTCTATTTCTATTCTTTTCTCCATTACAAAGGCTTCTTGCACACCATCATTGACTGAATTCACCAAGAGATCAGAAACTCGACTAGCAAGCTGGATTGAATCTTTCTTAGCATTTTCTAAGTTAAGAAAGAAATCGAAACAGCCTTAGGTATCGCATTCAATACAAGCCATCCACTGTATCATAGAAACTTCAATAGATAAACATACATGGTATATACACACCTGTAAATTCACGAAGTTGGACTGACCTTTGATTATGATCATTAATCATTTGAATCAAGGAAGCTTCTAAAGTTCCAAACTCATCATGCTTAGACATCCTTATAAGAGAAAAAGATGATAATAGAACCAGATGATTAATTACCAAACATATTTGAAAAAAGTATAAATCTGAATGCTGGAGAATTTTCCTTTTCTTACTTTTCATTAAGATATATTTCGGTTTAACTATGTCTTAAAATATGATCTACAGACAGCACCAAACTTACTGAGACTGTTTAAGCACAACTTAAGTATAGAGGGAAAAATTGACAAATCTACAATAAGCTCATTCCCTTTTGAAATTAAGAGCATCTCCAACTGTTTGCTAGTGATTATCAAAAGTAAAATGGGTAACCAAGTATGTAAGTATTTCCAAGAAAAGTTCAACTTCTTTTTCTTGCAGTAATTTCTTTTGCCTGGTTAAATTTGCAAAAGCCACAGACAAAGAAACAATGAGAAAACTGCAATTTCCAGTGACATCCAAACCAAAATCACTTATCAAATAACTAAAAGATTCTGCTGTTTTGTCTGCAGAATCCCTTAACTTAAAATACTATCTCAGAAAAGTTTCACCAGTTACTTTGGCAAAGAAAATAAACATTCCCATCTGATCTAGTACTTAAGATCAATACTCAGAAATGATTGAAATTAAGATTCCCTTTGCCTTCAAATTCCATTCATACCTTACATTTGTAAATTAAAACAAGTTTCTAAATTCTGCCCATCACTTGTTTTTACTCCATAAGTCATTCCAATTTCACGCCAAATGTCGAAACCATGGGGAGGAGAAAGGATATATAATCTTAAGAACCACACCATTTTCACTTGTTATCATTTTCCATACAAGATTCTATACAATCAGAGAAACAATCAATCAAATCCCAGGAAACCATAATTCTCAAACAACAAGATAGAATCAAAAACAATTAAAGAAAAAAAAATACAAATTTGTATTCAAGAAGACAAGCTAAGAATGTAGTCACCACAGAAATAAAAAATTGACAACTGAACCCAGTTGAACGGAAGAAAAATCAGAGAGACCCATATAGAAAAATCAATCAGAGAACAAATTAAACTAGGAATTTCTGCATCAAAACGGACATTAGTACTGAAAAGGGCTCAAAATCGTACCTGGATTTCAATTTCACAAGAAGATCGTCAGACTCTCCAGAAAGCTCTACTGACAAAAATTGCGAACAGAAAATACCACAAAAACGTTCTGTATACTAGCGTTTCTTAAGCTGAATAACGCTTTCTTCTCAAACCGAAGGAACAACCAAGCAAAATTAAATAAAAAATAATTATTATTATTTTGTAACATTTTTTAAAATATTATTTGGTGATAATTCTAATATTATAGTGTTAATTTTCTATACATTAATATCTAAATTATAGTGATAATTCTAAGAATTTAAGTCTTCGTACTTTAGAAGAAGAATTTGAGAATTTGATTAGCCATTTTTTTAATTATAAACAAGTTATTAATGACGAAATTAATAAAATTTCAAGATATTCCCACTACTAGAATGTATTATTATCCACGTCCTACACCACAGGATGTCTTACTAGAAGAACAAGATTGGATAAATATGAATTCTTATAGTGGTAAACATATTTATGAGTGGAATATTGATGATTATACGGAAAAACAAATTTATAATAATGTCCATAGAATGTTGATGTACAACACTATATGTAAACAAAATGACAATACTGATAAGGCTATTGCACAAATGATTATAGCAGGATTTACTGGTCAATTAAAAGGTTGGTGGGATAATTTTGACAAAAGAATCTCAACAAGAAATTCTTTCCGCCGTAAAAACTGAAGATGATAATAGGCCTATGGATCATGCAGTTTATACATTGATTGTCAATATTTTAGAACATTTTACTGGTCGATGGTTTGATAATAGTGAGACCATTAGAACTTTATTACAAAACTTGAGATGCCCTACTTTGACATCTTTTCGATGGTATAAGGATACATTTTTAAGTAGAGTAATGGAACTTCCAGGAGCTAATAGTGCTCATTGGAAGTCTAATTTCATTGATGGTCTACCCTCTTTATTTGCGGAGAGAGTTAGGAAAACTTTGAGAAAGGATAAAGTTGCTATAAATTATACTGATTATACTTATGGCAAGTTAAATTGGAACTTGTGTCCAAGAAGGATTAACTTTATGTAATGAAATAAAGTTGAATCAACAACTTAAAAAGCATAATCTAACTGAAAAGAATTAATTAGGTAAATTTTGTGGTCAATTTGGCATGGAAACTCCCTCATCCAGTAAGCATAGACACCCTAAAAAATATAGAAATAGGAATAGTAAAAAAAACCCTTATAAGAAGAAACATAAAAAACCTAAGGAAAAAAGAATTGAAAAGAAAAACAATAGAAAACAAGCTAGAGCATCATCTAGTCTAGTCAGCTTATTAATTGTACACATTATGAAAAAATTGGACATTATGCTAATAAATGTTGGTCTAAAAAGAAAAAGAAAATTCACAATTTAAATATTTCAGATGAGTTAAAAAATACTCTATGTCAGATATTATTGACCTCTGATGATTCTGATAATAAATCTAGTTCTTCTTCTGATCATATTGAGAATCTCAATGATGAATCATTAACAACTAGTTCCCTTTCAAATTCTGCATGTGAACCATGTAAGCAGGGATTGAGTTGTATTAAATTACAATATTTAAATGCTTCTGAATCTAAGTCAGAAAATATTTATAAAATCCATGCTCAATTTCAAGAAGTTAATGTATTAACTCAGGATAATATCCTAGATGTGTTAAAATTAATCAAAGATCCCTTGGTTAGATCACAAATTATAGACCAAGTGGTAATATCCCCAGCTTCATCTCCTTCAATAAATTCTCCTAAATTTTTAGGACCAAGCCAAAATTTTGATCCATATGCTTTGGCTGAAGTTAAAAAATTATTAAGACAAAAACAAAGTCATCTTAGTCCAACTACATTACAGGATTTAGCTAATGAAGTTGCACATCTAAAGTCTGAAATTCATAATTTGAAGACTAATAATCACCATTTAGAAAATTGTATTATATCCTTAGAAAAGGGTAGACAAATTATGGAAATTCCTAATATTCATTCCCCATTAATAATGACTGAAACTGATAATTTTCTATCCACTCTAGAAGTTATAACTTCTCAAAAATGGTTTGTTCGGATTTCCCTGATGATTGATGGACACTTTCATAAAGAGTTAACTGCTTTAATTGATAGTGGGGCAGATTTAAATTGCATTCAAGAAGGGTTGATTCCAACCAGGTATTTTTATAAAACTACTCATTGTCTTAGTTCTGCTAATGGGCAACGAATAAAAATTAGTTATAAAATACCTCATGCATTTATTTGTAAAGACCAGAGTTGTATCCCTATAGTCTTTTACTAGTTAAGGACATTACTAATCAAGTTATACTTGGAACTCCTTTTCTAAATAAAATATTTCCTTTAATAAAAGTAGATCAAGAAGGTATTATAGGCACCTATAATAACCAGCATATTCGGTTTCCTTTCATAACTGAGCCTCTTATTAGGGTTCTGAATCAAATTAAGGATTCTTTTATAAAAACATAAACAAACTCAAATTAATTTCTTAAAACAAGAAATTCAGATTTTATCATTATCTGATAAACTCCATAATTCTAAATTATAGGAAAAGATTAAATTAATTCATCATCAATTTTCTTTAGATATTTGTAATGATCATCCTAATGTTTTTTGGAATAAGAAAAAACATATAGTTTCTCTTCCTTATGAAGATAATTTTAATGAAATTAATATTTCAACCAAAGCTAGACCTTGTCAGATGAATGTAGAATACCAAAAATTATGTATCCAGGAAATTCATAATCTGGAAAGTAGAGGACTAATTAGACCTTCAAAATCCCTTTGGTCATGTACTGCATTTTATGTAAAAAAAAATACTGAGAAGGAAAGAGGAATTCAAACAACAAATATTATAAGATAATATAAATATAAATATAAAAAGAATATATTTTTATTTGACAAATTGACATAAATAGTCCTCAAACTATAGAGGTTTGGTGTTATTGGTCCCCAAATAATTTTTTTGTGAAATTAGTCCTCGAACTATAAAATAATTGTGACATTGAACTGTTAAATTTTTTTTTAAATCATCGTTAATAAACAAAACTTCAAGATATGTCACTATACTATTTAAATATATTTAATAATAGAAAAATTGATATAAATAGTCCTCAAACAATAAATTTTTAGTAACATTGATCCCTAAATTATTATTTTTTTAATAAAATTAATCTCAAACTATAAAAAAATTACAATATTGATCTTTTTATTAAAACTTCTTCATTAAATAAAAAAAATTTCAAATATATTTATATCATTATATTATTTAACTTCATAATGCATTAAATTAGATATAAACATAGTTTTAAACTGTTTTTATATCATCAGAAAATAAAATTTGTTTAAAAAAAATAATGTAGAATTATACTTTATTTTGTATATTTAAGTATCATATTAATGTTTTTGCCAAACCCTAGCTAAAAGTTATGGGGAAATATATATATATATATATATATATATATCCTTGAATTTCAGAATCAATAATTTCTTCTTCACCCTATGGGGATGGGGAAATAAGGTAGTTGCATAATTGTACAAATTAATGCGGAAGCCCTTCATAGTCATTTCAAGTCGCTTGAGTGTCAGTCAGGGAAATAATAATTCAAAACAAAAGTTCTTTTTATAAATCTTTTTATATGTCTATTAAACTTTTTCAACTCCCATAATCTCTTTTTTTAATAATTTTAATACACTAATGTTGAATGTTTAAAAGTTACATGTTTATATATATATATACATACAATATAATATATATATATATATATATATATATATATATATATATATATATCTTACTTCATCTCTATAAATAGAGACTTACATATATATATATATTTGGAGAGATGAATTATATATATGAAAAAAATATAAATAATAATTCTCTCTTCGTATTTTCATTAAGATCTTTTGTAAAAAAATTTGTTTGTTATAGTTTTGTAACACTTATCTATTTGTTTGTACCAAAATCTAATAAAATTTTCATCAATTTTAATTTTCTGTCATGATTATTAAAAATTTTATTTATATACATATATAATATATATATATATATATATATATATATATATATGTAAATAATGCAAATCTTTAATGGTGATGATGATGATGATGATATATATATATATATAGTTCCTTAAATGAAAAGAATAAATTATGTGTGGTGTGAAAGATGATCAATAAGACAAAGATCAAGAAAAGTAGAGGTTTAGAATTAATGGTGTGAAATTATGTGTGTGTGAAATGATCAATAGTTCCTTCCATTTTTTGTATTTTGGTGCCAAAGAATATGACTCAAATTATATATATATATATATTATATATATAGATATATATATATATTATCTTTGAGAATTAATGGGTGGAGAATTTAAACAATACAAGACATGTATATTGATTTCATTCTTTGAAGATCTTACTAATCATATTTGATGCAGACGAGTTGACCTTTCAAGTAAAGTGCATGCAAAGTTTTATTAATTATTGTATTTTTTATATCATATTATTATAATATTATATGATTACAAACTATTCAACTATATTTTATTATTTATTTTTTATTAATATTATTCATTAATAAAATTGTCATAACTCAATTTATAATAAAAAATATATATATATATATATATATATTTTTTTTATATTTTAAGAAATTATTAATTTTCTTCTTGAATTTTTTAAAAATCATTAGGTAAAATTTAGAAAATTTTAATTAATTTAAATTACTATCTCTTTAGTTATATCTAAATAAAAGAATTGGTATTCAATTTTGAAAGGACTTTCTAACATGTTGGTGTCATCATTATTTAAACAATTTTATTACATTATCAATGATTTCTCAAGTTTGGATTTTTTTTTTTATATTACATTAATATTTTACAATTTATAAATATTATTTCAAAAATAAGAAATTCAAATCGTTCAAACACAACGTGTGAAAAGAAAAAATTAACTAAACGAGGAAAAGAAATTCCAATTGAACTCTGTTCCCCAAAAACACAAGGAAAAAGGAAAGCGAAAGTCGCTGTAGAACTTCCCATATTAATTTTTCTCCCATTTCTGCACCACAACCGTTTTTTTGGATCAAGAAAATTCAAATTCACATAATTTTAATTAATTGGAGAAAAATATGTTTTACTTACGTATTTATAATTAATTTATTAAGTATAATTTTTTTCTGTTCTATTTAATTAAACATATTTTGTATCACATTTTGTTTATCAAACATTTTTTTTAAAAAAATTTAACTTTTAAAATATTTTTATGTCTCAAATTCATGAACAAAATTTCTATTAATTGAATTCTCCTAATAATCTAATCATTTTATATTAATATATATAATATTTTATAAATAAATGTCTTATTTTTTTTTTACTGTAAATTTATTTTATGTGACTTTTCCTGTCTTCTATGCTGACCATAAATATTTTATATATAATAACCTAAAAGGTTATTTTTTAAAAAAAAACCAAAAGGTTGAAAAATTACCCTATCTTTTTATTAAAAAATTGAAAATTTAAAAAGTTAAATATATATATATATATATAATGTGGGACTTCAATCAGTCGGCTTAAAATGGTAAGCTGAAAGGAATGGGATAGGAGGCTGGTAAGGGAAAGAAGATGGAACGTGGAAGATTACATCTGCAAAGGAAAAAAGAGTTTCTTGAAAATAACAACTGGAAAGTGTAGAAAGTGAGAAAGATCCTACATCAAAAAAATAAAATAAATGTTGATTATTATTGTGCATCTTACAAACCGATCCTATTTATAATTAACTATTTTATTTTATTTTTACTATATAAAAAATAATATTTTAAATTAATTATGAATATTAAATTATTCTTACATATTAATGTATATTTATTTCATTTATCAATGATCTCACAATTATTAATTTTAACTGTAAGTTATTATTATTGTAATTAATTAAGAAAAGAAAAACTTTGCTTATTTTAAGGAAAATCATGATTACTATACTACTACTCGATTAGACTAATATGAAACTGTTTCTTTTTATCTTAAATTCTGGGTTGTAAAAGAAAATGGAAAAGATGAATATTTTTTTGTTTTGTCTATTCTTTTACTGTTAGCGGTTGAATATTTTGATACTCTGTGTGTGTGCGTGTTTTTTTTATTTATTTTTATTTTAATAATATAAATATTCTGCAGGTACGGTTACCTATAGAAACAAGTATTATATATATATATATATAAAGTAATATGGAAAGGCATCATTAAAAGGTCATCCTGGCTGAAGATTTTAGTTGGGCTGGCAAATTGGCATATAGCAACAATGGCCAACCTCAACCTCTTCAAGGCTCTTCTTTTGTTCTTCTCTTTGTCAGGTTCTTGTTCAATTTCTTCCTACTTTCTTCTTCTTCTTCATTCTTTTGTCTGTTTTTGCTTTTTTTTTTTGTGGATCTTTGTTGTGTTTTTCTTCATTTCTGTTCTGGGTTCGAGTTGTTGTTCTTCAATTTGGTTAGGTATGAAAAGACTGGATTTTTAATGGATTCTTGGGATTTTGAAGTGCTTTCTTGCTTGTTTTGTTGTTAAAACTTCTCAATATTTTGGGCTGTGAGCATTTTTTTAGTTGGGAAATTTGGAGATTGATTGTGTTTATATACTTGTGTTGGAAAGTTACATGATTTTGTTCCTAAATTCCTCAAGATATATGCTATTTTTGGAGTTTAGAGTTTGATGATTCTTTTTACAGAAAAGAATAGGAATTTCTATCCAACCTTCTTTGATTCCATTGAGATCTTCCATTCTTTTTGCATATTATATTCCATGTGACCTGTTTAAATTGGTTGAATATGGAGTTTTTCTCTGTCATGTTCTTTCAAAAGTTCATGCTGGTAGTATATGAATACAACCTCTGTAACTGTAAAATCCCAGATTGAGTAAATCTAACTGCAATTTAATTTGGTGGTATTCATGGCAATCTCACTGAATTTAACCTCAAATTTTGTTTAGATTTGTTTCTGAATGTGTGGAGCTTTGGAGCTGGACTTGGAATTAACTATGGCCAGATTGCTAATAACCTTCCTACACCTTCCCGGGTTGCAGTACTCCTTAGATCTCTTAATGTTAGTAGAGTAAAACTATATGATGCTGATCCAAATGTGTTGAGTGCTTTTGCGAATTCGAATGTCGAGTTCGTCATTGGTCTTGGAAATGAGCATCTTCAGAGAATGAATGATCCTTCTCAAGCTCAAACATGGATTCAACAACATGTTCAGCCATACTTGTCTCAGACTAGGATTACTTGTGTCACTGTTGGAAATGAGGTCTTAACTGGTAATGATACACAATTGAAATCTTACCTTCTTCCAGCAATGCAGAATGTCAATAATGCACTAATCAATCTTGGACTAAGCAAAGAAGTGTTTGTAACGACTGCTCATTCAATCGGAATCTTGGCGAGCTCGTTTCCACCTTCGTCAGGAGCATTTAGACCCGATCTTGCTGAGTATCTCCAGCCTATGCTGAGCTTCCACGCGCAGGCTGACTCACCATTCCTGATAAATGCGTATCCTTTCTTTGCTTACAAAGATAATCCAGGTCAAATCCCTTTGGAGTATGTGCTGTTCCAGCCAAATGACGGGTTGCCTGATCCAGCTACGAACTTAAACTATGACAACATGTTGTATGCACAAATTGATGCTGTGTATTCAGCTATAAAAGCAATGGGACATACAGATGTTCAAGTCAAAATTTCCGAGACAGGTTGGCCATCAAAAGGAGATCCTAATGAGATAGGAGCTACACCGGAAAATGCTGCATTATATAATGGTAATTTGCTACGTCGGATACAAGAGAATCAAGGTACTCCGGCTAAACCATCCGTGCCAATTGATGTATACGTTTTTGCTCTGTTCAACGAGGATCTTAAGCCTGGTCCAGCATCAGAGAGGAATTATGGCCTTTACTACCCCGATGGTACTCCAGTTTACGATATCGGATTGCAGGGATTTCTTCCACATATAGATTATACATCTTCCGGGAAAGGGAAAAATGTAAGAATTACTTTTAAAAAATCTCATTAAATACTTCTTATTCCACACACTGACGAATTATGTTACTAATACTACTTTTCCCATCATATTTTGCAGGCTTTCTCCATTTCTGCTGCTCTATTGTTCATCATCATAATAGCTTCATTGTTATAAACATGAAAGACTGATGAAATCCATTGAATGCAAATCGAAAAAAAGGCCAGAGAAGGAGCCAAAGAATTTTGTCGTGGTGATTTCACATGGGGTTATTCTCAAAGGTAGAAGAAGATCAATACTTTTACACATCTCGGAAAAAGAACAATTTTTTTTTGCTCACAACAATGGGAACTACTAATAAGCAGCTTTGGTGGCTCAACCATTACAAGTAAGCAGGCCTAGGACTACCATATTATAGTTACAATAGCTAACATTTCTGCTTCCCTATACTATTTTTCTGTTCCTGACTTCCCATACCTGTACATGCTCAGAAAAAAAAGATCAAGAATGAGTTTCTTTTAAGTTACATTGTCCTCTAGTTTATGAAATTCATGGTGTTCGATAATTCGTTGTTTTTTTGTCGAATTTGTTTCAGTATTGCAATGGAGAAACACTGTTTTTTCTTTTTCTTCCTGAAATGTTATTATCTTTCTTTATTTCTCCACTTGCAATCATGCACTGGAATCTCACTGTGATTTAAATTCCTGTATTCTTCAAGAAGACAGACAGCAAAAGTCCATATTAGCTCCTATAAGTTTATATAATATATATATATATATTATTACCTGCAAATTGTGAAAGTTCATCAAATTTTGTCCATATTTGATAAGCCTAAAGTTGATGATGACATTTTGTGTTTCTTTTTCTGCTAAAGAGAATGTTCTGCATCAGCTTCTGGTAGACTAATCTTCAGTTTTCATTCTTATCATGACTTGTGAATTTAGAAAAAGAGAAAAAAAAAAGTGTCTTTCTTTGATCAAAGCAACCATTTTCTGATTCATTTGAGACCCTTTCTGATTTAATATCTCCTGTGTTAAAGGTAAAAAGTAGACATGATTTTTTCAAACTTGTAGAAGAAAAAAGCAAGAAATTCTTTGATCATCATTAAAGCAGACAACTTTCTTATGTTTTACTACTTCATCAGATTGAAAGGTCAAAATACCACCTTTGATTGGCTTTTGGGAGATACATTCATACTTATATATATATGTGTGTGTGTGTGTGTGTGTGTGTGTATAGGATCATTAAAGCAGACAACTTTCTTACTTTTTACTACTTCATCAGATTGAAAGGTCAAAATACCACCTTTGATTGGCTTTTGGGAGATACATTCATACTTATATATATATATATATATATATATATATATATAGGAGCATCAATAAGTTATAATAATTTGTTTGTTGATTGAAGAATCATTTGATACCATTGTTAGAGGTGTAAAATCAACAAGATGATGATGATGCTTGAATCACACACATCTCCCTGTGTGTATTGCCTTTCATTATCATAGATAGACATTTTCAACTTTATTATATATATATATGCCTACATCAGCATGACATGACCATTTGCTTTCTTTCTTTTCTTTTTTGATAGGGATAAGGTATAGACAGATGGTATAAAGTTCACCTGCTATAACAAAAAAAAGTCCTCCATTTTTGTATTATTATCATCCATTAGAGTTGTTGGCAGAACACCCTGGAGCTTATATAATTCTTGACCCCATCTTTCTTTTTCTCCTCATGGGTCCTTTTAGGTGATATAAAGACCATTACATTCAATAATGTGTTTTGAATCTTTTATATATATATATATATATATATATATATATATATTATTGCAAAATGCACACGTTTAAAGATTTTTACTTTTGATTCTCACTTTTACGCGAATCTTCAATGTTGTGTAATATTTATAATGTATTTTTTTTATTATCATGGTATAGACATACATATTGACAATAGTTATAAATGATAATTTTTTTTTTTTTTTGTTCTGAATTGGAATATTGAAATGTTGATTTTGGGATGTCATTTTTCTTTCCCTTTTTTTAAGGTCTTAAATTATTCACGTGTTCATATTTCTAAATTACTAAAGAATTTCTTAATTTGTTAGGGGGTTCATATGTACAAATGTGAAAACAAATAAGGAAAAGAATTACGATTGAAATTCTCTTGTAATACTTATATTGTCAAAAGTGTTAATTTTGGAGTAATATATATATATATTATTAAAAATATATAAAAAATCCAAGGAGGTGGTGAATGAGGAAGGGAAAATAAATAATTAGCAAATAAAAGAAATTAAATACTAATTTTGGGAAGATGATAAATAAAGTGTAGAAAGGTAGGGGAGTTTGGCGGTTAGAATAGTAGTAGGATTGGGGCGCACGTGTTTTATAGAAGGTATCACGAGATTATACTCGAAAATTGTGTCCCCTTCGCTTCAGAAGTCGGTGGCCATACGCCACGTCGTTCTCACGTCAAAGAGAACGACGTTGCGGCCGTCCTGCCGTACTTTTCTAATCTTGTTCCTGCCAGTCCCCCGTTTCTCTTTCTTTCTTTCCTATTTTTATTATTATTTATATATATATATTATAAAATTTAAGATTTTCCCCCAACACAATAAAATATTTGTCACAAATCTTTTAGGAAAAAAAATTATGATATTTAATAATTATTTTAAATTTAACTAATTTTAAATTCTTCAAGTTGCCATGCAAGTTGTACCAAATTGTAAATTTTTTTTTTAAAAATAAATAAAATAGTTGATAAGTAAGAAAACAACACCAATAATAAGCTAATTTCCTTTTTTATATTTAAAAGAATTTTGGGTCAAATTTATACGAAATGGAGAATTTTTTTTCTTTTCTTTGACCCATTTTTAATTTGCCACTTTTTCTTGAAGTATCAACATCTGTCGTGTAAATAGATCAAATGAACCAATTGACGATTCAACTTGGTTATTCACAAAAAAGAAAAGGAAAAAGAAAAAAAAAAAAAACGAATCCAGATATTACTAAATGACTTTGGGGCAGCACTATGAACTCACTTTTTTTCTTTCTTGATTTTCTTTCTATATGTATATTATTTCTGGCATCACTAAAACTAGGAAAAGTTACCAATATTATGTTATAACCTTAATGAATGGAAAAATGGGTATTCAGAAAACTTGTCCCTGAAAAACAAATTGACTCAATTTGATTATAGAATAGAGACAAAGATCCAAACTTGGCGTTGTATATAGAAAAAATAGTGTAAATTACCCACAGAAAGGTCATTACTTGGCTCGATTTTATACCAATAAAAATTTTAAAATCAAAACAATGGCAGAATAAAACAGAAAGCAATGGCAGACATCAACCAAAAATGCAGAAAGCATCATACATGGGAATCCATCTAAAGCAAGCAATAAGTTATTATGCTTTTTATCACTTGATATTACATCCAAGAAAGTGAGTGAGAGGCAACTTTTTTCTAATCCAACACTGAGGAGATAGAAAGATGATTGATTGATACCTTAAGAGTTAGAGTACCACTGCAAGCCCCTCCTTTTTGGGGATTGGTATAGCCTTCTTGTTTCCAGGGAAGGCATTGCGCGAGACATCTACCAAAGCTTTGAAGCTGTATGGTTCGTGCATTGAGAGTTCTGAGAGGACCTTCCGGTTCAATTGAATGTTTTCCTTCACCAGACCGTGCATGAAGTTTCCATAATTAACCTGAGATGGATAAAGGAAAACACAGGTCACACCTTGTTAACAGAAACCAATAGAATACAACCAAAGTATGAGAACGAAAGAACGAATAACTGGTATATCTATCTATGAAGTGAAATTGTACTTCAAGAAAATCTGGAACCATTAATATGAATGAGGGTCATGGTATATATAGGATATTTAGCTTAAAAAATTGATTCCGTTGTCATGTTTTGGTCTTGTAGTTCAAGTTTCTATTCTTTTAGAGGTTAAGGGTCATTCACTAGTTTCTAGATTTACAATAATTTCCAGAATCTTCTAGTCACCATAGATTCTTGTTCCTCTTCTTTTTAGTTTATAGTGCTGATTTTTCTTTACTACTATATCATTAGAGATAGTTTCTTCATATTGGGACAAACAGTACTTCTATTCCAGTGCCCTGATTGTGATTCCATTTGGTGTATTGGATTATCTATGGTTATTAGACCAAGAGGTGAGGCAAAATGGAAAGGAAAATCAGTTAACTCTTTGAATTTTATTGAGATACAGGTTGCCCTTAAGTCATTTAGATTGTAAAAAGACAGGGGAGCAGAACAAGACAACTCGGAGTCAGTCGGTCAAGGTGGAATAAGAAGATAAAGAAAACAATGTTCTGGTTCATACCATAGCAGTACTTTACAAAGCAGATCCATTCATCGTCCTATATCCCATACCGGAAACCCATATGCACGAGCTTGATTTATGAAATATCATACCGGGTTTTAAAAGGAGCTTGGTGAGGATAATGCACATGGTAGTGCTGAAAATGAAATACCAAAAAAGGGACTAAAATGCCAAAGGAAGAAATTTTGAAAAAAAGAAAGAAAAGAAACCTGGTCTCTCCTATTGCAGTGAATTGCAATTCAAAAGCCTATATCTAAGAAGGAAATGGAACTACTAGAAAAGACTATGATTAAGGAAAGGGTGAAGATTTTTTGAAAGGCATGTCGAAAGTGAAGCTGAAGAGAGTCTTATGGTCAAGTCAAGGATAAAAACTTCGCACTACAATTTCCGGTTGTGAAGTAGATACAATAAGATTGTTCTGGATCAAAGGAAAGATGGATTTGTCAGAATTCTAAGTGTCAAGAGCAGTTAGTTATGCATTTTTAAGCGACACAACAACGGGTAATGCAGGTGAAGTAAAAAAAAGAACTAACTTAGAGCCCATTCTACATTTTCTTCTAATTTTGTTACATTTTTGAAGAGGCTGTTCAGCTACATTACCAAGCATTTCATTGTGAGATAGAAGGAAAATAGAAAAATCTATACATGTGGTCTTATCTCAAAAGAAAAGTTTGCAGTGATGCAATAGCAAGCTTATGTATTTATCAATATGGATGCAGCCAGAAAATTGTCCAAGATTCAGAAATTTGTGTAGATTCAGAAATTGCCAGAGCTAATATAAAATCAGCATAATCCTGAAATTCTTTCAAACACATTATTGTTCAAAATTTAGGCAAACAACAGAAAGAAAATCACCCCAATCGAAATGGAACCAAAGCCATATTGTTTATGTTCAACTTAGCCATTTCCTTCAGAAAGTTGCAAAGAGGGACAAGAGATCTCTACATCTTTACAGGTCAAAATATCCAGCAAATGCACAGAGAAATTGTTTCAAGAAGAATCCTTTCCGTATACCATAATGTCTGAAAAGGAAAAATACCTAAATCAAAGCGCACAAACATTTCTATCACCGGACAACTATCATTTTACAGTAATAATTAATGGAATCTATCTAAAAATCCAAACTTTGGAAAGCTAGCTCCTTTTTCGAAGATGATATTAATAAACCCATTAGATTTCTCCCACTATTCAAACTTCAATTCAATAAACACAATCAAATTTATCAAAAAAAAAATTTACAAAACCCAGAAACTCAAAACAGAATAAAACCCATCAAACAAAGAAGACGAAGAAGAAGCAAAATGATGATGATAAACTTACTCCGTGTTGGCGAGTTCCAGCATTGATTCGTTCAATCCAAAGGGACCGCATGTCCCTCTTCTTGTTGCGGCGGTCTCTGTAGGAGTACTGAAGAGCCTTCTCAACCCGTTCCCTGGCTATTCTGATACAATTCTTTGCTCTTCCTCTGAAACCCTTGGCTAATTTCAGTACCTCTTTCTTGTTCATTTTCTTAATTCTACCACACAAATCAAATCAAATCAGTTTTACTTTCTTTCTTCTCCTTCCCACAGACCAAATTATGCTTCCTCCCTTCTCTAATGGGGTTTTTGAGGTTTAAGTCTCTATTTTCATTTGAGGGGGCTTTTTGGCGACGAATACCTTTTTTTTTTTTTTTTTAATATATATATATATATATATATATTAATTGATGACTTTGATCCAAAACAAATTTATGTTTGATAAGTTTAGTCCAAAATATTTTTTTTAATTTTTAAGATCTCAAACTTTGTTTAAGTGAACAATAAAATCTTTTGATGAATTTTGTCAAAAATTTTAAAAATTAACTGTTTTTAAATTTAATTAATTAAAAATAAAGATAAAAAAATTATTATAAAAAAAATAAAATTAAAAATAATATTTAAACTAAAAGATAAAAATGTTTTCACACTTAAAATTTAAAAAATAAAATATCTATCAAATTTTTCATTAATCTTTATCTTCTTCGAATACAAATTCAATTTTTATCGTTTTCTAATATTTTTAAAGAAAAAAATATATATATATATAAAAAAAAAAGCATGAACATTTTTTTTATTAATAATGAAAGTTTTTCTCCCAAAAAAAATATTTTAGTAGAAAATTTTTCTTTTTACAAACATTTTCCTTTTACAAACATTTTCCTTTTCTTTTTTTTTTATTTCTTCAGATACGTCAGAAAATAATAAAAATCTTATTTGTAATCAGAGAAAAAAAAGATTTACCAACATTCTCCTTTTCTTTTTTTTTTTCTTTCTTCAGATATATCAGAAAATAATAAAAATCTTATTTTGTAGTCAGAGAAAAAAAAGATTTACTAAAAAATTTTGATATTCTCACTTATAGATTTTTTATTTTTAAAATTTTAATTTTAAATATGAAAATATTTTTATCCCTTTATTTAAATATTATTTTTTTCTTTTTACACGTAATGACTTTTTTACCCTTATTTTTAATTAAATAAATGTAAAAATCGTTAAATTTTTAGTATCATCAAAAAAAAACTTATTATTCACTTAAAAATTTATTTAAAACTTTAAAAATTAAAAAAATATTTTAAGATTAAACTTGCCAAATATAAATAAAATAAAAAAGAGTTTCAAGAATACACAAATCAACCAAAAACATTTTGCAATCCCTTTCTGTATTTGTAATATTAGAAGCACATTGTAAATACTCCACACTTACAGATCAAACATTCATACCACAAGTGAAACACTTACTGGTGTATTAAATACTAGGGGAAGAATAGTTCAAAGAACCAAGGGAATAGAACATAGGAAAGGAGACCAGAATTGCCATTTTGAAGTCTTGAATCTTTGACAAACAAAATCCCCAACATAGTAGTAATAATGGAACATTCATCAATCTCCCTTTTACTCATCATTAAACTAGACAAGAAACTCAGTAAAGCTCTCCTTCCTTGTGAGTGTGGATTACACAATCTGAAGTTGGGTAGGAAACACAGGTTAATGCATAACCCTCACTGATCTGGTCGTCACCAAGGAAGGATTGATCAGATTGGTCCACAGATCCAGAGACAATTTTCCCAGCACAGGTGGAGCATGCACCAGCCCTGCATGAATATGGCAGATCAATTCCAGCATTCTCAGCAGCATCAAGAATGTAAGTATCATCACTCGCTTCAAACTCATGCTCTTCTCCTTCTGGTCCAACAAGCTTGATCTTGTATGTTGCCATGGCATATGTCTTGAAACAAGGTCTAGCTTTGAGACCAATGCTTTTGTAAATGCTCTTCACAGAAGCTATAGAGGGTGGGCACTTGATCAGGGCTCTTGTACTTCTTTGGTTCAGCTGAGCACTTCTGGCTATGCAGTTGGAAGGAAGTCCTAAGCTTGCCATGTCTTACCTGAAAATTTGATGTACAATTGATTAAAAGTCAGTCAAATGATCACTTCAAACCAAAACTCATATTCTCAACTCAACAGATCATACCCATAGTTAAGCACAACATTTAGATAGAATCAAACATAAAACTGCTATAAGTACAAATTTCATACTTCAAGTGCAATATTGTTCTTTGCTAGGTCAATATAGGAATACATACATTACAGTAATGGCAACCAAACCCTCCAAACAATGTCCAGAAAGAATTTTTTTATTCAAGTGAGGCTATTTATCAATGTTATCAAACAAAATCAAATGGTGTTTATTTCTTTGTAGTCTCTTTCAAATTCAAAGAAAGAAGGATGTTAATAAGGAACAACTAAGCAAAAGATGCAATAATAATAAAGCAATTGTGTATGCCTCATCAGAAGTTAACAGAAATCAAGATGCAGAATTCTGATCTCAAAATAGTCAAGGCAATTGGTATTCGGAGCATTTTGAAAAGAAGCAAGATAAAGCTCTCTGCTCTTTACTCGAAGCTCCATAACTCACCCTCTAGGGAAGTTAAAATCAATAACTAGATGATCAAAAACAAAATATAATTGAAAAAGGAATAAACAATATGAAGAGCAAAAAAGGAGCAATTAACCCATCCTAAAAACATTCATATTTCCTCCAACCCTAAACCTAATCTGTTCTAAGAAAAACAATCAAAGAACATCCATCTAAACCAATCCCCCGTTAGCAAGGATGGAGCAACATTCAAATATAGATCAGATTATAAGCAGCATTTTTTTTTCAGGCACCTTAATGTTTACAGATGTTGATCAAAATCGAAGGGAACCTCAACACAAGATTCACAGTGAACAAAAAAAAAAAAAAGAAAAGAAAAAAAAGGAAATGAAAAAGGAAATCAAATCAACAACCCATTAAAAACCAATCTCAAAGAACACCTCTCTATTCCAAATAAAACATGAAATTAATCTTACATCAAATCAACAACCCATCATACCGAATCATATAAGAAAAAACGGGAAATAACCATAAAGAAACATAAACCATAAGGTGGCGATTCAAACTAAAACCCAAATCAGAAACAAACATTAAAACCCCAAAAACAGAATAAAAGAAAAGAAAAGTTGGCCATGAAATTCTACCCACATGCAACGGTGTAAATGAATAAATTCTATACAAAGCCGAAGAAGAAAAGAAAACCCCACAAAATTACAAACTCAAGAAATAAAGAAAAACAAATAAATTCAAAAGATTCAATAATCTTACAAAAATCAAAGAGCTCCTTTCTGATCTTTTTTTCCCTTTCCAAAACTCAAGACAAAGAAGAAACAGAAAGAGAAGGACAGACGGAGTAAACAAGAAAGGGCACAAGGCGCTCGTTCTTGTTATATATATATATAGAGAGAGAGAGAGAGAGAGTAAGGTAGTGGGGAAGAGAGAGAAGAGATGCCTTTTGGATTCCCCGAGAGACTAAAGAAAGTTAGCTTTTGGATGGGTTTTGAAGAAGATCCGTTGTAGCAAAGAAGAACAGCTCCTCCGCACCCTAAAACCCAAAACCCAAAACCCAAAACAAAAACGAATACCCTAAAACCAAACCAACCAATCTGTCGCCCATTGTTTTCCTGTTTTCTTTATTTCGGAAAAACAAATAAAAATATAAAATAATTGAAAATACAGAACGGCTCTTTCAGAAATCTAGAATGTTCCATCCGCCTAACAAAAATTTACTGGTAAGAATGTATGTATATGATGTCAATTTTTCTTGACTTAAAAAAAAACAGATGAGCAAATTTTATATCCAATTTTATATGAGGGGGTTTTAAAAATCAAACACACAAATTAAATTGTGGTAGTAATTAAAGATGATTTATATAGAATTTATAGAAAATATAAAAATTCAAAAATGAAATTTTAAGTCTAAAATTATAATTTTATTTAATTAGAAAACGCTTAAAAATAAAATAAAATAAAATAAAATAAATTATGAGGAGAGAATTTAGGTAAGGGAAGAGGGTGTACCAAAAATGGACTTAATTATTTTAATTTATTTGTACTTAACTTATTTGAGCCAAAAGTAAGCAAACATGGACAAAAATGGACTGGAAATTAGGTCCATGAATTAGGAGACCATCACATTAAAATAAAAATGCATCCTTATAAAATAAAATAGTTGTTGAATTAGTGGTCACATTATTTTCAATTTTGATTAATTGAAGTGGCACATATTATTGAATATGACTTGAATGACTGGTAGTTTGAAGAAGTTGATAAGCGAACTTCTAAATATTTTCTTCAGGGCGGATGATCGAGGGTTTGAATTTCCTAGAACAGATAACTCTATGTTAAAAGCTTTGAGTTAGACCATCTTCATGTTTAAGAGTTAAACTGCGAGTGTTCTACAGTCCGGGTCAAGTGTGGATGGAGCGCTCTACAATTTGGGCCGAGTGTGAATTAGTGTCACTAAAGTCCGAGTCAAGTGTCGATGCGAGCGCTCTGTAGTTCGGGCCGAATGCAAATTAGTGCCATCGAAGCAGATAGCTCTATGTTATTTGGGCCGAATGCAGATTAGTGTCATTGAAGCAGATAGCTCTATGTTAAAAACTTTGGACTAAACCCTCACCTCGAGTAAGAGTTAAACTGCGGACACCCTACAGTTTGGGCAGAGTGTAGATTAGTCTTCTCCTAAAGTGAAGAAATTCAAATTGAAGTACCTTTTAGGACAAAGTGGGGTTGTAGTTGTAAGTTGCAAGTTGAGACTAATGAATTAGAAAATAAATAAAAGATGGGAGGGGTCCCTTTTGAGTTCATCAAGGGACCAAAACCTAACCCCCCAAGAGTTTTTAGGATTAATTATTTGGGGTTAAATACCCTCTTTTGGGATGCCAACGGCCACTTAATTCATAGGTGAGCAATCCAATTATATTGCACCCAAAATTTAATTAAAATTTTTTTGAATTAAAATTCAATTTTTTATTAGACAAAAATTGGTCAAAGTTTAGAAAATTAAAACATTTCAAAAAGAGTAAAATTTTTCTTAAAAAAAAGATTACCAAGACTATAGCGCGTGTTATTTTAATAAATTTAAATAGAATAAAAGTAATAAATAACAGTATTTTAGGGAAAAATACCCTAAAAAAATGATGAAATGACAAAAAAAAAAAAACAAAAAACAAAAAACTATTAAATAATCTAGAAATGGCAATTACCTGATGCAAAGGAATTCATAAAATTTTCATAGTTCTTTTTCTAGGCACTAAGGGAGATAAGATTCAGAATCTTACTACTAAACAAGACATACCACCAGAGGGTTGATAGTATACACAAATCACAGTTCCAGAAGCTGGGAAAAAAAGACACTAGGAAACACCTATGGTACCAAAATTGTCATTGTACTGAAAAAACAGTAAATATTAGATATGCATATCATTGTAAATATCCTCCAAACAGCAGCAAAATGACAAAACGAACCCTTAGAAGACACGTTGTGTCTTCCCCATGGTGCTCTTCAGGTACAAGCACCTCACCTAATAAAGAAGAAAATACAGGCAATTGAGGAATAATGTAAAGAAGTTGTGATATCTGTGCCAAAAATTGGGTAAGAGGAAGAAATGAAACTAATATACTCACATTCTGCCAATTTTTCTTCAACAAGGAAACGAGGAAATTGACACTCATCTGCACATTTTGAAAGATTTGTTTCTCCTCCATATCGCAATTACCAACAGCAACTCCCATGCAAAGAACCTTCTTCAATTGGAACTTCACGGTTGCCTTGATCTCATTAACTTTAGATTCGAGTGATTCTTGATGGGTAACGAGGGTAGGAAATTTGCCTACACTTGCACGTAAACAATCTCATTTAGCTAAAGAACATTATAATCAATTGTAAACATCAAACTTTCTTGATAATGCAAGGCAAAGGACTGGAAGAACATTATAATCGTAGTAATAATTAGAGTCATGTTCTTCTAGGTCAAACAACTAATAGCTAAAAATTGGCCCTGTGTATGGCATTTTTAAAATGGAAGTGCAAGATGCATACCAGCTTTGTTAAGACCAGGTCCTAAGAGACGGGGAATCTGCTTGATCACAGCTTCTGAAGCCAAGAAAGCATGATATTTCTTTGCAAGTTTTTTCACCAATTTCTTGTTTTTGTTAAGCTTCTTCAGACCTTCGACATCCATGTACTCCAGACCAATTTTTTCAGCCTGCAGTAAATTTGAAAATGCAGAATAGAAAAGTTGGTAAGATTTCTGTCGCAACAAAAATGTAATAGGGCCTTAACCAAACATTTAACACAAGTAACAAAATGAAAGGAGATGAAAGTGAAACACAACACTATAAACATCGCCAACGTACAGGCATGAGCTAAATTTTAGAACCATTTCAACATTCATATGAAAAGCATAAATCAAACAGAAATAATAGGCAATTACATTTGTGACCTATCCTGCATTGGTTTTGCCATTCAAAAGTAGAACACTGATTATATAAATGTGCTGTAAACAACACTGTATATAAGCACAATTTGTTATAGAAGACCCTGGATTCAATATTACCTCCTCAACGTGCTGAGCATCTCCCAGCATGCAGACCTTCATCTTAGGACGAGGAATGTGAGGTAACTTCACTGAGCCACTGAAACGTTTATCCTTTTGGGGATCATAATTTTTAAGTCCAATCTGGAGCTCAATTGTCTCAGTGAACTTGCGTTTTTTCTCAGCAGCATCATTCTTTACCTGAGAAATTGCTTCTCTGAGGGCATCACTCTGAAGCTTACTGCAAAAATATCACAATGGGCCATATCGTTTCAGTCAATATAGACGGTACTAATAACGAAAATCCAGTTTGAACCAGGACACAAATTAGAAAACAACATCAATTACAACAGAAGCTAAAATAAAGAAAATTACATTACACCACCCATGATAAAGAAAAGAAAATCAATTCTTTTTAAATAAAAGACAATTACAAATTCAAGAATTTGAAAAGCACAAAATCTACAAATATGTAGATTAAGATTCCGTGAGTATTTGACGGTTAAAATTATAGAATTATAGATAATTCAAATCTGTTCTAAACATTTTGAATGCATCTCCCAGATATGTATATCCGCAAACAGAATCAAAGAACAGACAAAATCCAAACTCGTAATCCTTAAAACAACAAACATACCTCATGATTTAAAATCTCCGAGATTCTTCTTCTTCACTCCTATAGATCAAACAATGAAAAAAAAAAAATCACTTTGAGCTACAATTCGATCTAGGAATATGATCAAAATCCTAAAAAATAAAGGAACTACAAAAGTAACTAATATAAGAATAAATAGCTAAAAATATATAAGAAAGAAGTATTAAAAGAACCCTAGCCGAAAAGTGGGGAAGAAAGACCTGGATAGTACTACAATGGAGAAGCCGTGGAGGGTAGCGCGGAGACTGGCGGCGTCACAGGTACCAAAGGGATAGGTAATAGAAGAAGAAGAAGATACAAAGGAGAATTAGGGCTTAAAGAATTTGAATAACAAATTACATAACAACCCTCCAAACTTTAATATTCTGACAATTAAGTACCGTTTATTATTTCACTATGGCAATTGAGTATTTACTTATCGAATTTGGGTAGAGCTGTAAATAAATCAAATTGTTCACTAACAAAGCTCGTTCGAGTTTGTTTATGGGCTCGTTCATTTATTAAACAAACATACGCGAACAAAATTTTAAACTCCATTAAATTTTAAACTTATTCAAACACTTTTCACGAATATTATCGAACATTCACGAACAAATTATAAATATTTATACATATTATATATATTATTTTTAATAATATATAATTTTTAAATTTTAATTTTTTTTCTTTAATTTTTAGGCACGCCCTCAATATTTTTATAAGAATTTATTGAATAGTTAAATATTTGAATTATAATTTTTTTTATTTTACAAATTTAAAATTTCGAAAAAAATTTAATATTTAAATTTAAATTTGAAATTTTTTAAAATTCAATCGAGCGAACTCGGGCTTGAACTCAAACAATAAAAAAAAATTCGAATACTTTTTTTTTGTTTAAAATAGTAAACGAGTCAACTCAAACATACTCGAATAATAATGAAATAAACTCAAAATATCTTATATTCAGTTGGACTCAACTTGTTAACATCTTTAAATTTGGGCTTCATTTGCAAATAGGATAAATCTTTAATTTTATTTCAAGAGATCGTTAATTTGGTTCCAAACATATTTATATTTGTCAATTTAAATTTAAAATTGTGATTTTCATTAATAAAATATTAGAAAAAAGGGTAAAAGATAGATATATATATATATATATATATATAATATATATATATATATATATATACAAATAATTTTATGTATGTAAAAAGATTTTGCTGTGAAAGAGAGTTTTAAGAGAAGGATAAAATGGGTATGTTAAAATTGGGCTCTCATACCTTTTTTTTTGTTTAAAATCGGGTTTCATTCCATAGCAGTAGAATATTCAAGTACACATATATAGCCCGAAGGCCAACCAAAACGGACATATGCCCAAGCTAAAAGGAGCTGTACAACTTTCATAAGACTCCTTTTTGCAACAGCATAGCTATCCTCCAAAAAATAAGGTGAGCCATGCTTCTTAGCATTATAGTTACACCAGATATCATGTACCATTTGCCTGAAAACATACGGACAGAACTTACCAAAAGACCTAATAACCTTACTCATGCCCAAATTGGTCTTGATCCACCATTTCGTCTCACATTGGGACATGAACTGAGATAACTCCGTACCTGTCAAAACTTGTCGCCATGCTCCACGTGCAATCGGGCAGTCCCGGAGCACATGTAACTGCGTTTGAAAGGCGTAATTACATACCTGACACTCTGCATGTCCCAGTATGCCTCTCCTCCATAGAAACACTCCTGTTGGTAGCACACCGTGAACTGCAGACTAGAGCGTTACTGAGGCACGAGCCGGACCTCTAAACCGCCAGATACGGCTCCACGGGAACTCGTTAAGTTCTGTGCCTATTCCCATCAGCTTCCTCCTAACTGAAGCCGTTGTAAACTTACCTTCCTTCGTAAGCAGCCAGACATGCTTATCTCTCACTCCTCCAGTCATATTTATGTTGTGTGTTGCTAATTCCATTAGCACCACCCCCGGTAGCACCTGTTGCAAGTAGTTCCAACACCATCCCTGACCCTCTCGCCAGTAGTGACACACTTTCTTGTATAGGTGTTCTTTAGTAATTGACCTGGTCGCCCACAGGATCAGGGGCTCCTTCATCAACCAGGGCTCCAACCAAAACATGGCGAGACTACCGCTCTTGATCTCCCAACCCAACCCTTCTGCAAAGCAATCAGCCGCTTGCAGTAACCCTTTCCACACACAGGAACCCGTATGCCTGCCTATACATTGCTTTATGTAGTCCCAACCTCCATATTTGGCTTCTAGGACTTGACTACTAATATTCGTAGGTTACACCAACATCTTCCAAATCTGTTTCGCTAGTAATGCCTTGTTTGTATGGTACAAATTTGGGAACCCCAAACCACCTAGTTCCTTCGGCTGGCATAACTTATTCCACGCCATAGTATGCATGACTCGTTTTTCGCTCGTAGAGCCCCAGAAGAAATTCTGACAAATTCTCTCAAAGGCCTTCACAGTCGCAGCAGGGACTTTGATCGTCTGCATGACGTAAATCGGAAGCGCAAACAACGTCGACCTTAACAGGCACCTCTTAAAGATAAAGATAAAGATAAATTGTTTATTAGTTACTTATTTTAAGCATTTTTATTTTCTATTGGGTAAACTATCCCAGATGCACCTCTTAAAGGTCAAAATCCAGCTTTTGCACCTCAAAGATTTTTTGTACATAGAATACCCCTAACGTTTAATTTTGCCGTTAGTCAACATTTTTTCACTATTTAGTACTATTCCAGTTAGGGGCATTTTTGTCCAATTTTTTTAATTTTTTTTTAAAAATTCGTTTTTCCTTCTTCTTCCTCTTTTCTCTCTCTTCCTTCTTTCTCTCTTCATTAATTTAATATTTTTTCTCTCTCTTCCTTCTTTCTCTCTTCGTTAATTTAATTTTTTTTTCTCTTTTCATCTTTTCTCTCTCTTCCTTCTTTCTCTCTTCATTAATTTAATTTTTTTTTCTCTTTTCTCTCTCTCTTTTTCTTCTTTCTTTCTCTCGAATCAAATAAATCATCTAATTTAGCCTTATTGTTAACCTCGGTAAATCTTCTGCTCGAATCAAAAACTTCGTCGGCGTTGTTGTTGTTGTTGTCGTTGTCGTCGGCGATTACCGGGAAACTATCTATACCTATTAAATTATACGCTTTTTTCTTATTATTTGAATTGGAGGTTCCGAAGAACATGTCGTTCATGAAATCCGTTTGGTCAGGGACGACGTCGGTTCTTCTATTTTCTGGTAATTGCTTTTGTAGGATCATCATTGTAGATCGATGCTTGTTCGTTGAGTTTCTGTTGAATATTTTCTCCATTGTGTTTCTTTCTAGTACCATTAAGAATTAATAATTGAAAACCCTAATTAATAATGGAAATCAAGGGGTTTTGGGAGATGAATAGGAAGAAGGAGAGAGAAAGAAGGAAGAGAGAGAAAGGAGAAGAAAAAGAGAGAGAAAAGAGGAAGAAGAAGAAAAGAAAAAAAAATTTAAAAAAAAAAAAAATTTTTTTTAAAAAAAATTGGATAAAAATGCCCCTAATTAGAATAGTACTAAATAGTAAAAAAGGTTGACTAACGGCAAAATTGAGTTACTAACGGTTTGACTTAACAAAAGTGCATGTAGTGGGATGATTTGAAACGTTAGGGGCATTCTATGTACAAAAAATTTTTGAGGTGCAAAAGATGGATTTTGACCTTTAAGATGTGCATCTGAAATAGTTTACCATTTTCTATTTTAGAGTTGTATGTGATTTGGGGAAGAATCGCAAAATTATGAAACAATATAATTTGGAAATTATATAATTTTTTTTTAAATATATAGTTTGTTGTGACATTATTTAAATTTGATACAAAATATTAATAAAAATAAAATATTTGTTATGACTTAGAATTTTACATAAGGGTTTAAATTTTTTTGGGTAAACTATATTAGTTGTACTTTTTAGATATCAGAATCCAACTTTTGCACTTCATAATTTTTTTCACTTATAGTGACATTGAAGTTTCAAAATGTCCCACTACATGCACCTATGTTAAGTCAAACCGTTAAGTTTTTAATTTTACCCTTAGTCAATCTTTTTTCAGACACTGTTTTAGTCACTAGCATTTTTGTCCTATTTTTTAAATAAAAAATTTCATTTTTTTTTCATTTTTTTCTCTCTCTAACTTTATTTTTTTCTCATTTTTCTCCCTTTTTCTTCTTCCTTTTTCTTCTTCCTTTTTCTCTCTTTCTTTCTATTTTCTCTCTATTCCTCATTTCTAAAAAAATATTCAATTACGAGCAATGATCACAAAACCGTGAAGAAAGAGATGACAAAATTAAGCTGTTGAATTGAAAGCCCTAATTGCAGGTCTCTTTGTCGTTAACACCTTAGGTTTGAAGAGAATTACCATTATTTGCGACAATAATTTTTCTCTTTACATATATATGTTTGAATTTTCTCTCTTTCTTTCTATTTTCTCTCTATTCCTCCTTTCTAAAAAAAATATTAAATTACGAGCAATGATCACGAAACCGTGAAGAAAGAGATGACGAAATTAAGCTGTTGAATTGAAAGCCCTAATTGCAGGTCTCTTTGTCGTTAACACCTTAGGTTTGAAGAGAATTACCATTATTTGCGACAATAATTTTTCTCTTTACATATATATGTTCGAATTTTCTCTCTTTCTTTATATTTTCTCACTCTTCATCCTTTCTAAAAAAATATTCAATTACTAGCAATGATCACGAAACCGCGAAGAAAGAGATGACGAAATTAAGCTGTTGAATTGAAAGCCCTAATTGCAGGTCTCTTTGTCGTTAACACCTTAGGTTTGAAGAGAATTACCATTATTTGCGGCAATAATTTTTCTCTTTACATATATATGTTCAAATTAAATTACGATTTTTTTTTTAATAATTTTGTTCTAAACAAAATGTTTGCAATAGGTATTCATACAAGTGCATACGCTGACAACTTTGTATTGACTACAAAATGCGTCACCCATGGGATATCTTTTTGTATATTCCGTATCTATTAATACATTACAACATTTTCTTTTATCTCCAAAAACTTAAAATATTATCAACGAAATTGTAAAAAACAAATGTAATAATAACAATTTTTATTATATATATATATATATATATATAAAGAACTTATACCTTTTACATTAAAAAAAAACTTGAAAATTTAATCCAAAATTCTTAAATTTTAAAGAATAATTTCAAAAATTAATTTCATAAATTGAAATTATCAATAACGGAATTCAACTGAAAAATAAAAGTTTTTATTATATGTATATAATTATAAGTTTATTTTTAAAATAAATCTCAAATTATCAAAGAATTTATCATGAAATTCTTTAATCTTGAAGTTGTTTACACTTCCAATATAATTTTGGTAAGTGTTTACTAATTTGGAATTGAGTTTTTTTTAAATTTCTCAATTTAATTTTTTATTCTAAATATTAATTACATGTTTTTAAAAGTAAAATCTTATATATTTTACAAGAATGATAGATGGATAGAAGTTTAATAAAATATTTAATTAAAAAAAATATAAAATTTAGTAATTTTTTAGGGAAAAAAAGTATGTCAAACTTATCATGCGATGAATTTTGAGAACAAAAAGAAAAAAGAAAATTAATTTGACTACAAATTATTATAATTATATTTTTTGATTAATGTTTCCGTGTTTTTCTTTTCAGTTGTGGATATTCTTTTTTCTTTTTGATATTTTCTTTTAAAGAACTCCTCAACGTGAATTGGGGAGAGAAAAAAAAAGATACCACAAAACATACAATAATATAATTTTTATTTTTAATAATAAACAAAAATATCATTTGATACTTGTATAAATATCTGGCTGCTCCTCAAGAAAAAATCATAAATATCTAGCTAAACAATATGGATATGTACAATAGATATAAATATAAATATCTAGGTATAACTAACTTTCAATTTCTTTATAAATAGTAATAAGAGTGTTGTATTCTGTTGTATTCAAAGCTTCATATCATCATTCCAGATCTCAATTTCTCAATTTCTTAATTTCTCAATTTCTTCATTTCTTCAGATCAACTTCCCGGAATGACCATGAAAAAGCATGAATGTTTTCAAAAGAAATGGTCAGTTATTGAAGGGATAATGAACAAGATCGTTGAAGGTGTTCATCTTGGTAACAAAAAAGCAGTCACTCCTGAAGAATATATGATTGGCTATACGTACGTAATTCTTCTGTTTGATTGTGTTTTTTCTTTTTTCTTTTCCTGATTTTTGATTTTTGATTTTTTTTTTGTTCAGGGTAATTTTTGATGCTGCAAACAAGTGCCGTAATTGTTCAGAAAGTTACCAGTGGAAGTATCAAAACGCAATGCTAGATTATCTTTCCGTCTTGGTAACTTTTTATATTATATATATATATATATTTAGATCGAATAAAATAGAAATTCACTTTTGGTGTTGAATTATTTTCATTATTTCCAGATTAGGCCTGAATTAGATAAAAAGAATGGAGTAATTTTGTTGCAAGAATTATCAAAACAATGGAATAATTACAAAACTTTCCGGAAATGTCTTTACAAGATGTTCCGACCCCTTGATGACCCCCAACTCAATTTGGAGGGTCTCAAAAAAATAAGTCGTGACGCCTTCTTAGATCGGGTTAGTAATACATACATACATACATACATATATATATATGTATATATATTGTTGGATCAAATTTTGTTGATATTCTTAATGCAGGTGTATACAAATTATAATGATCAAATAAGAAATTCTTTGATATATGAGGTATTTATTATTCCTAATGCAAAATTTTTTTTTGAAGAATTTGTTATGAGTAAAAAAAAATTGAAAGAAAATTGTTTTATTATTATTATTGTATAGATTAATCGTGAACGAAATGGGGAGAAAATAGATCGGAAATTAATGAAGAATGTTATCAAGATTTATCTGAAGATTGGTAATGGTGAGAGGGTTTATTATGAGAGAGATTTTGAGAAACCAATGCTTAACGACGCACATGAATTCTACGTAAAGAAATCCCTAGAATGGCTTATTACGTGCAGTTCCCAAGATTCTCCATACGAGGCTTACATGCACAAGGTTTGTTCTATCATGAATACATACATATGTATATATATATATAGTTATTTATTTATGTTTGTGAAATATTTGTTACAGATTTATAGCTCGTTAGATGATGAGGAAGCAAGAGTTAACAATTACATGGATAAGGGGAGTTTGCACGTGTTATTGCAGGTTTGTTTTTTAATTAATTGTTACCTAAATATAAATATATAAATTTGTGAGAGTGAAATTTGGGTAAATCTAAAATGACAGATGGTGAACGATGTGCTGCTCAAATCACATGAAGGAAAAATAATAGAGTTGAAGAAACAGTTTCTTTTTAGAGAAGATCTTCGAAGGAGATGTCCGTGAAATCAGCTTTCATTTTGTTCCTATAATTTTTGTTTTGTTTTTGTTTTTTAATAAGGAATAAGGAATTTTGAATTTTGAAATTTACATTTTGAAGGTCATATATCATGTAATAAATTCGATATATGTTTTGAATGATATTTTACTGAATAAATTTGAGATATTTCTCAATTTGAATAAATTCTTTTTTTCATTATATATATTTCTTTTAAAAATATTAATTTTCTTTTTATTTTTTAATAATTATCTTTAACCAATTTTAATCTCAATTTTGTAACCATTATTTTTAAAGAATTCAATTCTTCTATTATTGTTTTTGTTTAACTTCTAAAAATTTTTTCTCCATCATATTTTTTGAAACTTTTAACTTCAAACTTTTATCGCTCTATATTTTATTTTCAAAAATTTTCAAAAATTATTTCAAAAGCTTTTTTCCCTCATTCTTAACAAATTAAGTTAACGTGAAACAAAGAATTTATAAGTAATTTAGTAATTAATTAATTAAGATAATATTACAACAACTGAGAAAAAAAGAAAAACAGAAGAAAAAATAAAGGAGACATAGAAATCTTGAATTCTAGATTCAATTCCTTTGTATTCATCACTCTCTCCTTTAATAGTACCATCATCATAGAATTCCATTCTCCACCATTTCTTTTTTTCATATATATATATATATATATATATATATATATAAGGTTTTTTTTTTTCCTTTTTTTTTTGAAAATATATTTTGACATTGAACTTCCAATCATACAAAAATTAAAACACAAACAAGGAACGTACCTTTAATTCTTATAAAATAGGGTGTATCCCTTGAGCCATCATTTATGTACCCTTACCACATAATTAATTAGTTTTGTACATCCAAAAGTTGAAATTTAACTTTTTGATTATAAAAGTTGAATTTATAATGTAGTTGGATTATTTTAGTTTACTTGTTTAGTTTCATGTTAAATATCTATAAAATCTAAATAAATAGAAGGAAATAGTAAGCAATCTGTAGATACTTCTTTTCATTTTATTTATAATTGTACTTTGTAGATTGATTAACTTTTTCACATTTTATTCATAACTTCTTTTTTTTTATAAGTAGAAAAATCATCTATATATTAACATTTCATAATTAAATTATATTTTCTCTTTGATATTTTAAAACATTTTATAGATAAAATTTAAAGGATAAAAATTTAAATCAAGAGACTAAAAAAATTAATAAGGAAAACAGTAAAATACAAAACAAGCAAAAACATTTTAAAATTTAAACAAATGAGAGAAAGGGAGAAAGAAAAGGACAGAAAAAATATATTATTAAAACAAAATATTTTGTTCGTCACAAACCAAAAGCCAATTAATAATAATAATAATAATAATAATAATAATAATAATAATAATAATAATAATAATAATGAAGGTTAAATTTTATTGTAAGATGAATTTTTATTTTTTATTTTTAATGTACTTTTCATGTGTTCATGTAATTTAGTCTTTTCCTAAAATAACCTAACTTTTTAAGAATTGTTTCGGTTTAATATAGTTTATAAAACTATTTTCCAAACTAACTTTAACTCATTCACAAAATAAATTCTAATGGAACCTACTAAATTTTTTTTTTAAAATTTTCTCTTTTCTCTTTTTCTATTTTTTTCTCTCTTTTTTTTTTTAATTTTTTAAATCCTCTACGTTTCCCCTCTCCTTCCCTTTTCTTTTCGTTTTTTATTTCTTTTCCCTTCCAAACCCACCTTCCCCCCACTTTCCCTTTTCTTTTCATTTTTTTCTCTTCTCCATTCCACCTCCCGACGTCCCTTTTCTTTTCTTTTTATTTTTATTTTTTTTTCTTCTCCAGTCTACCTCCAATGTCCCTTTTCTTTTCATTTTTTTTCTTCTCCAGTCCAACTCCCCACAGAAACCCTAGCCCACCCAAAAGTCAATAAATGTTTTTAGTGATTGAGTACTACCACTTCTCAGTGCTTTAAAATTTCAAGGTCAGTATGGCTTGTTTCCTTTTTTTTTTTTATAATTGTCTAAGTTTTTATTTGTTTGATAAAATTTGATTATATTTTCTTTGATGATTTGGTATTTTATTATTATTATTTTTTGAAAGGATGAATGATATTTTTTTCAATCATAATTTTAAAAATAAAAAGTAAAATAAATTTTTTATTTTTATTTTAAAAAATATATTAAATTTTTATTTACATTTTGTAGATGACATTGTTGAAGGAACCAATTCGATTAAATATCTATTGGGATTCTAACATTTTATACGAGGTAAATGACACTCCATATTTTGAAGGACCAGCTAAAAAATCATGGGTGTTTAGAAGACAAATATCATATTCAAACATAGTTCAAAAGGTATGCAACTTTAAAGGTGTTGATATAACAACAAACCTAAAGTTCATACTACGTTATCCGGGTGTTGTAAGGGGTTGTTCATTTGTCTAATATTCTATTATTACAATCATGGATGCGGAAGATATGGAACATATTTGGTCTATACCAAGTGACTTCAAGACTGTGGGTGTTTCTATTTTGGTTCAAGAATCTCCAACACCTCCTTCACCACCAATAATTCATGAATCTCCAACTCCAACACCTCTAGTGCAATCAAATTCGAGCTTGTTGAGACCTTTGTTGATGGAAAATATTACATGTGTTGACAATGATTTCACACTTCCAATTCGAAATAATTTGTCAATTCCAAACAATGTTTCAAGATTACATCAAACAACGGAGGATAAAACAACACATATAAATTTGGATGTAAATCTCATGGCATCTCAACCTTCAATTGATGATGGTCCTGCATTTATGGATTATTTTGGAGGAGCTACAGATGTTGATGGGGAACCAAATAGCGAAGGACCAAATGATGATGGTGGATGTGCTTAAGAGAATGAAGATAATCAGAATAATGCCAATCCACAATGTCTAAATTTTACTTCATCATATCATTCATATCCATGTTATAGTGATATGGGTTCTGGTGAACCCATACCTGATGACGTTGAAAAGGCAAATATCAATATGCAGAGATGGTCTAAAAATGATAATGAGTTGAGATTGAGAATGAGATTTATTGATAAGGCTCAAGTTCTTTATGCAGTACGAATGTGGCACATACAACAAGGTTAAGAATTTACCGTTATTAAAAATACTAGTACCCTCTGGACAGCTAAATGTAGGAACAAGACAAGAGAACATCCATGCAGTTGGTATATTAGAGTAATTTGGAAACAATCATTCAAAATGTGGTATATTTCAGTGTTAACTCATGATCACACGTGTATCATGCGAGTTGTCAATAATAACCACCGAAATTTGACTCATAAGTATATTGCAAGAAATATTATACATCTTATGAGGAATGACCCAGAGACTCATGTTAGTGTTATCCAAAAAGAAGTGCACAATGTTGGGAAAATCGGGCAATTTTCCCACTAAGATAGCATAACTAGTGAAATGAACTAGTTCCGAAGAAATAAACTGGACAGAACACTATTAAAATACCCGACAAATAATATTGAATACTATAAGAAAAACAACTTGATAACGGAGTTCAGCCGAATTGGCTTAATCTCCGAGTACCGCTCAAACGGTCTGCTTTTATATATATAGGAGAAGATATACAAAGAAGAGAATGGGATATTAGAGAAGGAGGAGGAGGGGGTTATTTATAACCCCCAACTCCCTTCCCTTTTCCTAAGATAACCGATGTGGGATATTGAAATTTATGCCAAAGTCAACAAATCTCCACCTTGGCATAATTTCAAGTCCCACCAAATACAAATCTTCTCCACCAAAAATAAACAAATAAAAAAAGTCTTCGCGGTGCTTCCAATTTGGCGCCATGAGACGCCAACTCAAATATGCAAAATATTAACCAAGTTCAAACAGTGTTCAAACTTGGTCCTTGTAACCACCTTGGTTAGCATATCTGCAGGATTCTCCGTAGTATGAATCTTCAGGAGTAGTATCTCCTCTTCTTCGAGAATTTCCCGCACAAAATGATAGCGAACGTCAATGTGCTTCGTCCGTGCATGAAAGACTTGATTCTTTGCTAAATGAATAGCACTCTGACTGTCAGAATATACCTCAAGTTGTTTCTGACCAACTCCCAAGTCTTCAAGCAACCCGTGAAGCCAAATTGCTTCCTTCACAGCCTCTGTAACCGCCATATACTCTGCCTCTGTTGTAGACAAAGCCACTGTTGACTGCAAGGTAGACTTCCAGCTAACTGGCGCTTTTGCTAAAGTGAACAAATAGCCAGTTGTAGACCGTCGCTTATCCAAATCTCCTGCATAATCAGAATCACAATAGCCAACTATGCATTGACCAAGTGATTCATCCCGCTCGAATGCTAATCCAACATCTGCGGTACTATGGAGGTACCTAAGAATCCATTTCACAGCTAGCCAATGACCCTTGCCAGGATCATGCATGTACCTGCTAATAACACTAACATCTTGTGAAATATTTGGTCTCGTACACACCATTGCATACATCAAGCTTCCAACTGCATTTGCATACGGGACTCTCGCCATGTACTCTCGTTCTTCATCAGTTGACGGAGATAAACGGTTACTCAGTTTCAAATGAGGAGCAAGTGGGGGTACTTACAGTTTTTGTATCTTCATGCATACCAAAATGTTGTAATATCTTCTGTAAATACTGCTTCTGTGACAGCCAAAGTTTGCCCCTCTCTCTGTCCCTGCTTATCTCCATGCCGAGAATCTTCTTGGCTTCTCCCAAATCCTTCATCTCGAACTCTTTACTTAATTGAGCCTATAATTTGTCAATTTCAACTTGGATCTTTGCTGCAATCAGCATATCATCAACATATAAGAGTAAGTAGATGTAGGAACCGTCTTGAAGTCTGTGCAAATACACACAATGATCGTATTTGCTCCTCTTGTACTTCTGACCATTCATGAACCTATCAAATCGTTTGTACCACTGTCTAGGAGATTGTTTCAGTCCATACAACGATTTGCTAAGTTTACAAACCCAATCTTCTTTACCAGCAACATTGTATCCATCTGGCTGAGTCATATAGATTTCCTCCTTCAAATCACCGTGTAGGAACGCGGTCTTTACATCAAGTTGAGCTAGCTCCAAATTCAACTGTGTTACCAAGGCCAACAAAATTCTAATGGAGGAATGTTTAACAACTGGAGAAAATACCTCATTATAATCAATTCCCTCCCTCTGAGCATAGCCTTTAGCCACCAACCTTGCCTTGTAGCGGACGTCTTCTTTGTTAGGAAATCCTTCTTTCTTTGCAAATACCCATTTGCACCCAATTGCTTTCCTGCCTTTCGGTAGTTGTGTCAGCTTCCACGTTCTATTCCTCTTGAGAGAGTGCATTTCTTCTTCCATTGCATCTGCCCAACTTCCACTTTCTAAACTTAGAATGGCTTCTCGGTAGGTGGATGGAATGTCATCAACAACTGGAAGTGCATAAGCTACCATATCAGTGAAACGAGCAAGCTTCTGAATTTCTCGTCTCTGCCTTCTAATTGCAATTGGCGTCGATTGCTGTTGAGGTTCTTGGGTAAGAACCTCTTCCTCATCTGACTCTTCTTCTGTCATAGTAGAGTCACTGGTGGTGCTTCGTGCTGGGATCACCACTGTCTGCTCGAACTCCACCTGTTGCGGAGCACACTCCACCTCATGCGGAGTACTATCAATTCCTTCTGGATTTACCTTGTTTAACAAGGCAGATTCATCAAAGGTAACATCCCTACTAATAATCGTCTTCTTTCCCTCAAGACACCATATACGATATCCCTTCACTCCAGGATTGAAGCCCATGAATAGAGCTTTCTTTGCCCGTGGATCCAACTTTGATTCAATCACATGATAATATGCAATAGAACCAAAAACATATAAAGAATCATAATCAGTCGCAGGTTTTTCGGACCAAACCTCTAATGGAGTTTTGCCATTTATAGTAGATGATGGCAAACGATTGACGAGATGTTGAGCGTACGTTACAACCTCAGCCCAAAATTTTCTGGCTAACTCAGCATTAGACAACATACAACGAACTTTCTCCACAAGTGTCCTGTTCATACGCTCCGACACCCCATTCTGTTGCGGTGTTTTTCTGACAGTGAAGTGCCGAACTATGCCACAATCTTGGCATACCTTCAGGAATGGATCACTCTTGTATTCTCCTCCATTGTCTGTTCGGAGAACTTTGATCTTCCTTCCTGTCTGGTTTTCCACTTGAGCTTTCCACATAAGGAAAATTCCAAGCACATCATCTTTATTCTTCATTGTAAACACCCAAACTCTCCTGGAAAAATCATCAACAAAAGTGACAAAATAATGCCTACCTCCGATGGACGGAGTCTTCGCAGGTCCCCACACATCCGAATGCACATGATCCAGAATACCCTTGGTATTATGAATTGCAGTGCCAAACTTCACTCTTCGTTGTTTTCCTAGGACACAATGCTCACAAAATTCAAGTTTGCAGGTTTTCGTACCTTTTAACAATCCCTGCTTGGCAAGAATTTGCAAGGACTTTTCACCAGCATGTCCCAATCGCATATGTCACAGCTTCGTTGCCTCAGCATCCTTCTTAGTGCTTGAAGTTGCTACAGCTGCTACTGTCCCCACTACTGTACTACCTTGGTAGTAATACAGATTATTCCTTCTCACACCTTTCAACATTACTAGTGCTCCTGAAGTTGCTTTAAGAACTCCATCTCGCATCGTCACAACTAGGCCTTTAGATTCTAAAGCCCCCAATGATATGAGATTCTTCTTCAACTTTGGCACGTATCGCACATCCCGCAGAATTCTGGTGGATCCATCATGATTCCTCAGCTTGATTGAACCTATCCCGGTTGGTTTACATGAATTATCATTACCCATGTAAACAACCCCACCATTGAGTTCCTGAAATTCAAAGAACCATTCCCGAATGGGACACATATGATAGGTACAACCTGAATCTAATATCCACTCATCTGGACTCGATGATGTTGAAGGCGAGACAGTCAAAGAGATATCTGATTCAACATCACCTTTGCATTCTGCAACATTTGCATCTTGTGGAGACTTCCCTTTCTTCTTCAGCTTTGGACAGTCTTTCTTCCAGTGCCCTTTCTCATGACAAAAAGCACACTCATCTTTGGCAATGGCTCGGCCTTTGGATTTGGACCTTCCTCTTCTCCCGTATGACTGGCTTTGCTGACGACCTCTTGCCACCAATACTTCTTCTGATGCCGATGCTTTGATTTTCATCTTATCATGCTTTCTCAATTCATGACTATACAAAGCAGAACAAATAGCATCTAACGACACATTTTCTTTCCCGTGAAGTAACGTAATTTCCAAATGTTCAAATTCATCGGGAAGAGATGATAACAACATCAAAGCCAGATCCTCATCCTCAAATTTCACATCTAAATTTAACAGGTCTGCTACTAATTGATTAAACATAGTAATGTGTTCATTCATAGTAGTACCTGATTGGTAATCAAATCGGAACAATCTTTTCTTCATAAGGAGCTTGTTCTGACCACTCTTTTTTAGAAACTTGTCCTCTAATGCCTTCCACAGTTTATGTGTAGAAGTCTCATTTTTAAAGCATATTTCTGCTCTCTGGATAGGCAGGATCGAATTGTTCCACATGCCAACCGATTAATGATGCTCCAATCTTTATCTTCTACCTCGTCTGGTTTCCTTTCTTCAACAGCAACATCAAGACCCTGCTGGAAAAGAGAGTCCAAGACCTCTCCTTGCCACATGCCAAAATGGCCAGTACCATCAAATATTTCGACTGCCAATTTCAGATTGGGCCGCGGGAACCTCGACCATGATGACGAGGAACCTGCTGCCCCTGACGGAATTTTTGCCATTATAGACCCAAAATATAATATTCAATATTATAACACACCAACAGCCCAAGGACGAACCTTTGGCTCTGATACCACTTGTTGGGAAAATCGGGCAATTTTCCCACTAAGATAGCACAACTAGTGAAATGAACCAGTTCCGAAGAAATAAACTGGACAGAACACTATTAAAATACCTGACAAATAATATTGAATACTATAAGAAAAACAACTTGATAACGGAGTTCAGCTGAATTGGCTTAATCTTCAAGTACCGCTCAAACGACCTGCTTTTATATATATATGAGAAGATATACAAAGAAGAGAATGGGATATTAGAGAAGGAGGAGGAGGGGGTTATTTATAACCCCCAACTCCCTTCCCTTTTCCTAAGATAACCGATGTGGGATATTGAAATTTATGCCAAAGTCAACACACAAGTTATTTCAAAGTAATTGTTCCTATAAGAAAGGATGGCACGCAAGAAAGGTTGCAGTTGAAATCTTATTCGGGAGTTGGGATGACACTTTCAAAATATTACCGAAGTATATGCGTGCCTTACAACAAGCAAATCTAAATACAATCGTACAATGGAAACACCATCAATCAAGTTCTGAAAATTATAAGGTATTTCACTACATGTTTTGGTCTTTCAAGCCACTTATCTCCGGTTTTACCCATTGTAGACCAGTTATTTCTATAGATGGTACATTTCTTAGAGGTGCATATAAAAGCGTTCTCCTCATTTCTAGTAGTTGGGATGCAAACAACCACATATATCCCTTGGCATTTGCAATTGTTGATGAAGAAACTACTGCAAGTTGGAGCTGGTTTTTACGACTTCTGCGATATTACATGGTACCTAATAGGACTATATGCTTAATTTTTGATAGGCACAAGGGTATTTTGAGTACAATTAATAATCAACTTGAATGGCAACCACCGCATGCAGTTCATAGGTATTGTTTAAGACATGTAAGAGCAAACTTCAAAGTGACATTCAAAAATAAAGAGTTGTCAGATTTGATGTATAAGGCTGGATCAACTAGTAAGATCACAAAATTTAATGAGTTTATGGAAGAGATCAAAATGAGGAATGTGGAAGCATTTAATTATTTGGCAGCCATAGATAAGGAAAAATGGACACTAGCATATGATGGCGGTTACAGGTATGGTTGTTTGACTACAAATCTTTCTGAATCATTAAATAGTGTCTTAAAGAAGTGTCGTGCATTACCTCTAAAGGCTTTGGTTGAGTTTGTATACGACAAAATTGTTCATTATTTTAGTAAATACCGAGATGAGGCAACACATACTATACATCCTTTTCCATCTATAATTTGGAGGCAATATGTTAAGAATGAAAAAAAAGCAAGAGGACATATTGTTTTCTATTACAATCTTCAAACTGGAATATTTAGGGTTACTACACCTTTAAGGGGAGATGGAAGGGGAAACAATGTTTACACAATCAACATCAATGATCAATCTTGCAGATGTAATAAATGATCCATATTTGGAATACCTTGTTCTCATTTATTTACAGTATGTCGACATCGTGGTTGGGATCCAACTTTATTTGTTATGCCATTTTATTCAACCTCTAATTACAAGTTGATTTATGAGGCAAATTTTTATCATGTCGCAAATGAAGAAGAATGGAATAAAGAAGGGTTTGTACTTCATTGCTATAAATCCGGGTTCAATGGATGCAAGAAATCCGGACTCACCTCCAAGATGCAGTAACTGTCATATGTCAGGTTATAATAGAAGAACTTGTATCTCTAACCGAAATAATGATGGATGTTGATTTTGTATTTCACTTTTTTTCCATTATAAAAAACTCTGTTGTACTTTTATTTTATATATTATGATGGACTCAGTATGATTTATATATTTATAATTGACGTTATGTTCCACATAATTTTCAAACGTGAATTATAGAACACATTTTGAAGATGACTCCTAATGTTCCACATAAATTTCAAACGTGATAAATTTATAGGACACATTCTGAGCATGAGTCCTAATATTCCACATAATTTTCAAACCAGTACTAAATTGTAGAACGCATTCTGGCCACGAGTCATAATGTTCCAAATAATTTTTAAATGTGATGAATTCCAGTACTGAATTATAGGACGCATTGAGAAGATGAGTCCTAATGTTCCACATAATTTTCAAACGTGATAAATTCCAGTACTGAATTATAGAACACATTTTGAAGATGAGTCTAAATGTTCCACATAATTTTCAAACGTGATAAATTCCAGTACTGAATTATAGAACGCATTCTGGCCATGAGTAATAATGTTCCAGATAATTTTTAAACATGATGAATTCCAGTACTGAATTATAGGACGCATTTTGAAGATGAGTCCTAATGTTCCAGATAATTTTTAAACGTGATAAATTTCAGTACTGAATTATAGGACGCATTGAGAAGATGAGTCCTAATGTTCCACATAATTTAAATTCCAGTACTGAATTATAGAACGCATTCTGGCCATGAGTCATAATGTTCCAGATAATTTTTAAATGTGATGAATTCCAATACTGAATTATAGGACGCAGTTTGAAGATGAGTCCTAATGTTCCACATAATTTTCAAACGTGATGAATTCCAATACTGAATTATAGGACACATTTTGAAGATGAGTCCTAATGTTCCACATAATTTTTAAATGTGATGAATTCCAGTACTGAATTATAGGACACATTGAGAAGATGAGTCCTAATGTTCCACATAATTTTCAAACGTGATGAATTCTAGTACTGAATTATAGGACGCATTGAGATCTATGCCCATATCACTATTATCTAGCTATCTCCTTAAAAGTTATATAAAAACTTTATATATATATATATATATATATATATATATATATATATATATATATATATATATATATATATATATAAATTAAATATAATTTTACAATAAGAAAAATGGATCACATAACGAAAAATCGTTGATTTTTGTAAATAATAAAATAGCAATACCAATCTTCAATTTATAGAACAAGTCACGTCACCTCAAACTACAACAATGTCAAAGCAAGAAGTTGATTTGTAATAAATTAAATAAAAATAAACAATGCCAAAACAACAAATTCATTTATAATAAAGAGCATCATCCAGAGGTATATCTATCTACAGTCTTTCGAGCTCGACGAGGCCTAGTTCTAGTATGTGGTATAATCTCTTCAATAGTAGAATCATGAGAAGGCTGAGAACCGGAGCCTGAACGAATAACATTTTCTTGACTTGGATTTTCTTGAGAAGTTGATGCTGAACTACATATATATTCTAGAGTAAGACACTCTCGAGGAGGTTGCAAAGTTGAACCAAAACCAAATACTTCATCATCCTCTGGTACCTCAGTTGAATCAACATCATTTGCACGTCCGCTAAAGTTACATTGTTTACCTCCTCTCTTTACCCCTTTTGCTCCACGTGTGAAGATTCGATTCTTTGGTCCTTTAGATGGATGAACCACATTTTGTGATCATGTAACAACACATGTTGCCTCGTGATGTCCAATCTTTGATCCTATTGCAGCAAGCCACGAGTAAGTAAATATTTAATTCGACTAAAACTAATTTGATCATTTGGTTCAGATATATTCTTCAACTGCTCCTCACATATTCAGAGACTAGCCTCAGCAGCATTGGTCTACAAGAAAATTTGAGAAAAAAAATTAGAAATTAGCAAATTATTAATTAATAGTTAATATATATATATATATATATATATACTAACTAGAAGTAGAAATTACCAATATGACAGCACTAGAACCGGTAATGGAATAGCCCTCATCGACATGCCCTCGATAAATCGGACTGCCTACTAAAATGCGAGTAATTCTAATATACCAAGAGTAGTAATCCTAGGCTACATCACTTCCATCAACTGTCGTTGGTATTTCAGAAAGAACATGATTGTATCGATTTTCCCAATGGTAAAGATGAGTCCGGTGATGTATCATCCAATCAATAGACATATTCCCACATAATTGGAATTTGTGTAGATGAGATAGTTCACCTGGAATATGCTTTGGAATTGATTGATAAAGTCCAAATTGCATAGTAACTCGATCAGGACAATGGAGCTCTACAATCTCCCAACATATCAATGGTACTTCAGCACACCATATATCTCGGCCAACTAAATATCTCTCGGGAAGATATTCAATAATCTCATTGTATGACATCCACGAAAACTACAATATATATATATATATTCAATTGCATTGTCATAAATAATAAATTATATATTAAATTGAAATAGAATATCACCTGATTGGGGGACATTGCGTCAAGTTGATCCCGATAAGTGATAAGAACATGGGTCGATAGTTTGGTGAGATCAAATTTCACTTGCCACTTTGCTCCGTACGGTGCTAACTTTGGTAAAATTGGTAACTCAAGGCGTACATTTGGTCGTAATATGGGAAGACGCTCCCATGCCCACAACTGTAAAACAAAATAATTCAAAGTAATATTAGATTCAACTTTCAATTTAATGTAACTTTGAAATATTTTAATATTTAAATTAAATATTACCTGAAGTAGTACCACCAGACCAGAAATCTCACGGGCCTCACATTTTGATGCCATACACATTGATCAATACAAGTAAGCGAGAGTGTCACTACCCCAACTTAAATTTCTAGCGTCCTTCAAATTTTCTAAATGAAGGAGATATCTAAGGTTAATTCTATTACTTGTACGATCAGTGAATAATAAACTACCGATCAATAATAGAGCTAACGATCGTGAGTACCGCAATAAATGATCCTCAGATGCATCGAATGATAAAGAAATCGACAAGTACCTATCTAAAGCAGCCTTCCTCATTCTATTACTCTTTATTTCATCTACTCTAGGTCTAAAACCCAAAAGTCTCTCATATGAATCTTGCCAATATTCTGTACCACCCGCAATCCTTGGCCCAATAATAGGTTCTCCATCAATAGGTAGACCCCATAACACTGCAATATCTTGTAATGTAATAGTCACCTCACCACATGAAAGGTGAAATGTATGTGTCTCAGGTCTCCACCTTTCTACAAGTGCAGTAACTAAACTATGATCAACCATAAAATACCCAGCACGTGCTACCCCTCCAAATCCAGCAATATCTAATAACTCCCTCACTCTAGTTGGAGCCATGCTATACAACTAAAAAAAACTAGAATCAAACCTTCTCACACCCAGTGCATTCTCACTCGTCTCTTTTACACCATCCCATATTAAAGATGTCCTATGATCCTTTTGCTCATTCAAAACAGTTGCCTTTATTGGACATGGATTCACAACTTCAGGAGAACTCGTCATCTACATTAACATAAATGTGGATTTGATTAGAATATTTCATTCATAACATGAGTCCTGATAAAAAAAACTAAAAAAAAAAAATTATCTCTTTCCTACTAAGTAACCTACCACACAAAGAAAAATGAATATTATTAACCATTTAAAAAACATCTAACAACATTGAATAAAAATGATGAGAGACTTGGAAGCAAAGAAGAAACAATAGCAATGATTTCAAATTCGCAATACATGATGTTGTGTATTGAAAATTAAAGCACAAATAAGAAATTCCACAAAGAAACAAGTTCAAATAGTGTCATAATTTGATTGAAGTCTGAACTCGAGTTATAAAGATACTATTAATATCTAAAGCAATAAATTATCATCAAATCCCTTCGGGATAAGACATGCAATAATAGGGTAGTGAAAACTCATCCGAAAAGTATGTAAATAATTGAATATTCTTCAGTATTGCCCCTATGGAGGAAATAATTCAAAAACTATAAATATTCACTAAAAGACACCCAATTTTATAGAAATTCAAGTTAGGAAGTGAAAAGACTTACTAGGCCCAACTACTACACAATATCAAAAGAAAAAGGCTAAAATGTCAAACACAAAATAATAAATTGATGTAATTAACCAATTAGATGAGTCTGTATGTCACTTACCAGTATCAAAAGAAGAAGAGATTATTCATAAAAGTTTGAGCTTTTGATTTCTTGATTATTTAATTGTATTTTCCTTGTAAGAGCAGAGTGGAAGGAGTGATGATAGTGTTGGGGTTTTGAAGATGCTGCATTGTAGTTCTAGTTTTCAAATATAAAACTTACATCCCATAAATACGCCCTCTGATAACTTGGCCCCACATAAATGTAAGATCAAATTCATGAAATTGCATTATGAAAAAAAATCATGATGAAAGATGCTATTAAAATAAATAACTATATAACTCAGGATACTTAAGAACTATGCATTAAACTATACCAGTGCAAAAATTCCACAAAAAAATATAAATATTAATATTTGGACAGCCCCCCAAGAACAGCAACAACTCCTACAGCTTTTAACTGCAAGTGTAACAGAAAATAAGCTTTGTCAGATGAAAGAAAGGGGTGTGCAGAAGAATAAACAGGATTATTTCCATAAAGGAAAGTGGAAAAGACATCATTAAACAAATAGATAATGCACCTTCGTCAAAGAAAACTCTAGTCTCAGTGCAAATAAAAGAAATACAACCCCAAATTGAGCAAATGTTTCAACCTGTTCAGAGAAAACTAAACAAATTCAAGGTTACTGAAATCCACTCATATTAGCTCTAAAATGTTGACAAGAGATGATTGGCAACCAAGAAATAATGGACATGCATCAAAACAAGATAAAACTGAAGAAAAAGATCATTATACCAATCCCACAGTAGTCTATAGCAAAGAAACATCTACTATTGAGTATATAGAAAGCAAATCAGATAAAAACTACTATTTGATTCTCTTTTTTCAATTTTACAGAAACTTGTACTAGCTCTTTTATGGCATACAAGATTTCATCAATCTAACATACCTCCATTGCCTGCCTATATAAAAATTCAAAAAACCTAACAGTAGGTAAGTTTCCATTTGTTTCAGTTCTTTCTAACTTCATGCTCCCCTTCTCCACTTTTTCATTATCTCCTAAAATCCTTACCTTTTCACATATTTTTATTTCATTATCGTGGGCCATAGAAAACCTTCTCAATGGCCTAAGCCAAGCCTCAATGTTTGAGTTTTAACTTAAAGAACTTGCTTTTTCTGAATCAAACTGTTCAAGAACTTGCTTCTTCTCTCTAACTCTTCTTCAACTGCTTCCATTACTAAATATTAGCTGTCTGTCGCTACTTCTTCATCAATTAATATATATATATATATATATATATATATGTACACACACCGTTGTTCTTTTTTATCTCCAATTAATACACACTCTAATCCCTAATATTTTCTCTGTACTATTTAGCATATTTCACTTTTGTTTAAGATTGTATCAGAACTTGTTTGGAAGGTTTTCCAGTAATGGTCAACTTTTTTCCAGCTTAGTACTCTCACGGGTCACACTATAGGCAATGTTAATAAAATATTTTCCTAGAGGCTTAGTACTCTCATTTTGAGGCAGCATGAGGCTTTACCATGATATCTATACCACCTCACAAAGCCCCAATGCCATTTTTATTTTATACTAACTACCTCAAGTGCAGAGTGTTTATAAAAGAAGAAGAGATTATTCATAAAAGAAACTCCATGATATCAAAACTAACAAGTGTAAAATTATAAAAACAAATAAAGTAAATGAAGTCACGAACCTCATTCAAAATCCGATGGAGTTCATCCCTTGCTTCAACAATTTAGATTGATTTTTAGATTGCCTCCAAAAGCATTTAGTTCCTAATATTAATGGCGTTTGCTTAATATCAAACTCACATTCAGGATTGTTGAGTGCTCTTGAGCAGAGGATGGAGTGACAACCACCTATTGCATATCATCGGATTAGTCTCCGACACCTACGCAGTAATTTTAATTTAAAGTTTCGAAACTCTACTCTTAAGAGTTTGTGTTGGCAAGCTGGTTCAACACCCCAACAAAGAATGTTTTGGCATATAATGGAAAATATGAAGCAAATAAATGAAGTTGCATTTAATTGGATCATGGAAATTCCATTAGAAAAATGGTCACTTTCACATGATGGGGGTTTTAGATGCGGTCATCTAACAACAAATATGTCTGTGTGTTTCAACAATGTTCTTAGAGGAGCACGATCTCTTCCAATTAAAGTATGTGTGAATATTTCTTTTGAGAGACTTGTGACTTACTTCAACACGTATCGTGCAGAAGCAGCTCAATTACAAACTCCATTCACAAGATAAGTATGGTCTCGTTTTAACATATTGGATAAAAGAGTTAGGATGCATTCCATCCAAATTTTTCATCAAGAGAGACAATTTGCTAGTGTGATCACAAAAAGATATGCCAGTGGTCGAGGGGGAAATGCATACACCATTAATTTAAATGAACGTTATTGTAGCTATAGAAAATTGGTTATCTATAAGATATCATGTTTTCATGCTATAGCCGTTTGTAAAAAAATTACACGTTAATCCATCTATCTTTGTGGTTCAATCTTTTGCAGGGATGAATATCAAGCAACATATGTAGCACAATTTGTTCCTATTCCACATGAGGATTATTGGTTGAATATGAACTTGCAATTACAAATTAATTTTGAGCGACTCCAAAATTCTAAATCGGGCAGGATTCGTTCTACGAGAATTCATCCATGAGATGGATGATCGTGGTCCCCCTCGACGTAGCATTTGTCACACACCTGGTCATAATAGACTCACATGTCTTGGGAGGATTTAGAGTAAATTATTAGTATTGAATTTCCTTCTTGTTTGTAATATATTCAAATGAATTTTAAAATTTCCCTCCGTTTTTAATATATTTATCTGAATTTTAAAATTTTCTTCTTGTTTGTTGTACATTTAACTGAAATACTTATTATTTATCTTTTTTATGATATATTATATTTTATATGTGTGTTTCAATATATTAGATATTTTATTTATTTTTTTATTACAAAAATTTTTACATGCTACATTTATAATTATATATATTATAACATAATTTTGTTTATTAAAATTTATTTTTAATTAAGTAATTTTATTTATATATTTTACACGTTCACACTACATTATGGATAATACGAGAGGCAGACTCCTATATTTGCAACAACAACATAGATCACGATGGACTTCTGCAGAGTGTAGAAATAAGGTTTTAAAATGTTGACGTTTAGATAAAATGTTTTGGAATGCTATTCCTTTTGACCCATGCGTGGAGGCATATATTGTGCATGCTAGTTTTGGAGGTATTTACAAATGTTGTAGACACTTAGGTCAACTCAGATATGATCAATCACTTATTACTGCTTTTGTGGAGCATTGGCACCAAGAGACTCATACTTTTTGGATGCCATTTGGTGAGGTTAGCATCACATTACAAGATGTTGAGATATTATGGGGTCTTCGCGTAGATGGTTATCCTGTTACCGGTGCTGATACCTTACGTACAACACAAGATTGACAGATAATATGTCAAGAGTTAATTGGTTTCTCTCCCCCTATCTCAGCATTTGATGGGAGTCTCATGAGTCTCACTTCATTTATTGAGTTTGCCGATACTAATCTTCCTCCTCATGCAACTGAAGAGGAGATTGCACAATGTGCAAGATTGCGTATTTTGCAGTTATTTGGTGGTCATTTATTTGCAGATAAATCAGACCGAATGGTTCATCTCTCATTATTAGAGTTGATTCGTGATATTGATGTGTCTGCAAATTAAAGCTGGGATAGTGCAGCACTTGCAGTCCTTTATCGTAATTTATGTAATACTACATCCAAAAAGTCAAAAGAGATAGCATGACGTGTTTTACTTTTACAACTATTGAATATTAATTTTAATAATATAAATAATTATTACATATTTTAATTTATTTTATTGTGTGTATATATATTAATTTATTATTATAAAACTCTAATTAGGTTTGGGTTTGGGAGCGGTTTCCTACAATGCGTCCCAATGTAGGAGACACCATAGTCGTAGGTGAAGGGGGTGCCCCACTAGCTGCTCGTTGGTGAACTCGATTGTCACGTTCGACTACAACAATAAATATATTGAGAGGTTAAAGAGATTCTTTAAATAGTCTAAGTGTTCAACATGTATTTTTATGTATATTTATTGCATTTGATACACACATATCTTATTACATGTTTATGTGATATCACAATTACTTATATGTAAATAATATTTAATTTTGCAGTTCATTTGGATGCCTTATACACTCAAATACTGCGATCTTTACCTCCTTTTTGTGTAGCTGGGCGGCTAGTGTGGAAGTGTAGGGTAATATTAGTATATTTTCATATTGTAGATATGCATCGTCCTGATCGAGTTCTTAAGCAATTTGGACAGATGCAGACCATAACAGTGGATCCAGCAACTTCCTCACAATTACATTCAGTTACCCAAGGGCACGATACCATAAATTGGAAAATTGAACATTAGAGCACATAGCATTTTGGAATCACAGGTCAGATCATATTGCACACAGTCATGACACAGATAATGTCATGAGATTAGACCCAACATATTGGGAGTGGTACATAGAACATTACATTGGCCCACTTGAAAGTACAGACCATTCTGGTACAAACTCAAGTGGATTTGAAAGTAGTGCATTTGGAGATGCTATTTGGTAAGTTAAATAATTTAATTTAATTTATTATATCTTACACATAACTTATATATCTCTGATTTTTATTTAAATGATCAAAACAGACAGATTTTTTGCATCAATAGTACTATGATATTGATGAGTTCATTAGAACTCCTAATATAGATAACATGACTAAAGGCTTCTTGCATCACCTAAAAAATGGTTGCAGAAATGCTTTTATGAGATTAGGACGGTTGTCTCAATTGGATTGTCGGCCAACATACAGTGATGTCAGATTCACAGTAATTGATTCTCGACCATCCACTAGTCACCTTGGTCGCCGATCGACAACAAATAGATTATCTCCAGAACGATGTTCATCAGTTGCTCGTACTAGTGGAGCTAGTCTATCATCTACTATAGCTCACCATGATCTGAGCACTATCGAGCACCAACATTCTCAAACTGAGCATCTCGTAACAGTGCAATATCCATCGGTCACACCATTCACACAATTTGGTGTATTTGGACAAGAGTATAGACCATCATCGATGCTATCAAATGTTAATCCCTCTTCATTTTCAGGACCACACTTTACACGATCTTCTTCTAACCCTATCAGTATGCCACCCTTGTCTGATTTTACACAGTTCGCAGGTTCAACTTCATATGGTAATACTCTCACTTCTATACCGACATATGTGGCAGATCACTCGAACATGTCAAATTCAAATTATCCTGGGAGATATTCATTTGATCAGATGTATGTGACACATGGACATGATGGAACTGTTACTGATGTTGATGATGATGGAGTACGTACTTATGGTATGATGGATTTACGAGATCAATATCTTTTGAGGCCGCCTACTAGGCCACGAGGATGTGGAGCATGAGGTCATAATTGTTACCAACATAAATAATTGTTGTATTTTTATTTTTTATTTTAGTGTTTTTTTTAAATTATTCTATAATATATTATATTTTTATTTTCATTATAAATTATATATATATATAATATATATATATATTTACATATTCATATTTATTACATAAAATATATAATAATAATTTAGATAAAAATAATATGATATGTGGTTATTATATTATATAAATTAATTTTTTTATTAAAATAAATTGTTATGGTATATACGATAATTATATATTTAACATTTTTTCTATAATTTTTATAGTATTAAAATTATATTAAAATTTAATTTTAAAAAGTTTATATTAAAATTTAATATTATTATTAATGATCTGTAATTTTATATTAAGTTTTAAAATAATTATTAAATAAAAGATTATATATATATATATATATTATTTTAAAGAATATATTTATAATCTTAATAAATATAATTTATTTTATGTAAAAAGTATAACAAAAATATTATTTATAAATGATTAAGTAATTTCTTTTTTAAAAAATAAGGGTCTACATTAGTAAAGTAGGCCTGAATATTTTAATTTTATTTTTTAAAAATAAGGGTTTAGTAGACTTTGAATATTTTATTAAAAAAATAAGGGTTATAAATTTTGAAGATTCATTAAATTAGTAAATGTCCATCGTATAATTGTTATTATCATTTAATCTCCAGATAATTACGTACTTAATGAAAAAGGATAAGTGTCACCGAAGTCTATATCTAAGGTGACACATATATCACCTAGTACTTATGACTTTAGTGACAAATGTCATCTAACACTTAATATCGGGTAACAAGTGTCACTTTTATTGCTTATCCTTATCCCCTATTCATCCCTATATATAGAAGACCTTATGCCTTTTGTAGATACAAACAACAACAAATAAGAAATCAAATAATAACATTTTATCTATTTTCTAAATGTCTCATTTACTTTTGATCTTGTTTATTTTATTATTTTTATATAATTTCAGAATAAGGGTCTACTTTGTAAAAGTAAACCCACACTAGATTGAAAAATATGTAAAAAAATAACATTAATTTGAGAATTTTTTTAAAAATAGCATTATTTTGTTAAATGACTCAAATAAAGGAAGTATATTTTTTATTCCTAATTTACTCTTATGACAAATCCAGCCCGCCCAAAAAAAAAAAAAAAAAAAAGAAAAAAAAGTAAGCTAAAAAAGAAAGAGACAACCCAAACAAAACAAAAGAGAAATTAACCCAAATAAAAAAGAAAAATCAGCTCACACAAAGAAATGAAAAAATCCGTCTAAACTAAAAACAAATGATGAGCACAAACAAAAGACAAATCAGCTGAAACACAAAAAGAATAACCCCAAACCAATTATGAGTCTAAACAGAATTGTCAGTCCATATTAAAAAAAGACAACCCAAACAAAAAATTCAGCCCGAAAAATAAAAGTAATAAACGCAAAACCAAGGAAATCAGGGAATGAACCAAACCAAAGAGAAAATGAAAAGCTCTTAAAAGACATGGGAAAGAAAAAGAGAGCTCCAAAATAACAAATTCCACCCTAGGAAAAAAATATAAAGAAAGAAATAAACGCAGGAAAAAAAAGAGAAAATCAGCCAAAAAAAAAAGGAAGATATGAATAAAACCCAAAAAAAAAAATGGTCAACTCGTAGAAAGAAAAGAGAAAATCAGCACAAAAAATATTGATAAGTCCAAACATAAAGAGGTTAGCCCAAAAAAATAAAGAGAAAAAAATAAAAGGGATATTAGACTAACAAATAAGAAATGAATTCAAACTTAAAAGAAAATGACGAACCTAAATAAAAATGGTTAGCTCAGAAATAAAAAAACCGAGAGAGATAAATTAATGCAGGTAAAAATGGAAAATCAGCCACACAAAGTAGTAATAAAAAATAATGGAATGAAAAGAAAAAAAAAGAGAGTAAGAACTTGAAAGTCAAGTCAAGAATTACAGCTATGATTAATTGATGAATTAGCAAAAAGACATTTCATAACTGTCTTCACACGTATTATATGCATGACAACTTGCTTCTCATACATGTTGCATGTATTTTGTCTTCTAGCTATTTTATGGTTGTGATTCTGACGTTTTCATTCCTTGTAGCAGTCTTATATATAGCTGCATTCCTTATTGTTGTAACCATGAACAATATACTGAAAACAATATCTGAGAAAAGATCATTTTCTATCCAATAAAAATGCTTGCACTTACACTTTATTTCATCATGGTATCAGAGCTTTTGGGCTTCTGATTACCTTGGCTTTTCTTATTCATGGCAGAAGATACGGGTTCTGAAACTATAGTTACCTCCACAACCATGGAGGAACCTCTCACTCAGCTTTTATATCCTCAGAACCAGTTGGTCTCGGTTAAGCTCATAGAAACAAATTTTTTGATTTGGAAAACACAAGTCTTCACTTCTATCAAGGGCTATGGTTTGGAGAAGTTTGTAGATCCAGTACCCTCTGTGCCAGATCAGTTTATCCTCAATGAATCACAAAACCAGGTACTTAATCCCGCTTATATATTATGGGTTAGACAGGATCAAATTTTGGCATCATGGATTTTATCATCCTTGTCTGAATCCATTCTTCCCTTAATGATTGGTTTGAACTCTTCATGTGAGATCTGGTCTGTTTTAGAAAAGAACTTTGCTAGTCAGTCTAAGGAAAAAATGTTGCAATATAAACTTCAGTTACAAACCACTAAGAAAGGGAACCTCAGTATGAGAGAATATTTGACAAAAATCAAAATGTGTTGTGATCTCTTAGCTACTACTGGGAATATTATTTCCGAGGGAGATCAGATTATGCATGTGTTGTCTGGATTAGGTCCAGAGTATGATCCTGTGGTTGTGACAGTTACTGCTGGAAATAGTTCTTTTGGAATCAATGATGTGCAGGCTTTGTTACTTACCTTTGAAGCAAGACTGGAGAGTGCTATGAATTTGAACAATGCAGGGATGATAAATTCAGATGGTTCTCAACCCACAGCAAATTATGTTACCCAAGAAAATAACCAGAGAAGAGGTTTTAATCCCAGAGGTAGAGGTTCTTATAGTTACAGAGGCAGAGGAGGCAAAAATAGTTATAGAGGCAGAGGGGGAAGAACTCAAGGTACAAGAGTGACATGTCAAGTGTGTCACACTCCAGGCCACACAGCAGATAGGTGTTGGTACATGTTTGATCATTCTTATGGCAGCAATCCCAATAATGAAAGCAATGTGACTGGAAATAGATCAAACAAGAACCCCACTCTGAACATGGCATACCTGCCTCCAAACAGAAACATTGGTTACAATGAAGAAGGCTGTTGGTTCCCAGACTCAGGGCTTCATCTCATGTGACCAATGACCTTAATGCTATGCACTCAGTGTCTGAATACAGTGGATCTAACAAGCTGCAGATGGGAAATGGAAACAATGAAAGCATCAGTCATATAGGTAATACCATTCTACATACCACTGACAGGAATAAATGTTTTTACCTTAATGATCTTCTTCATGTGCCTGGGATAACAAGGAATCTTATTAGTGTATCAAAGTTTGCCTTGGATAATAATGTTTATTTTGAGTTTCACCCCTTGTTTTGCCTTGTCAAGGACCTAGCTACTCAAGAAACTCTACTCAAGGGAGTGCTTAAGGATGGTTTATATCAGTTCAATTTGGATCATGTTGCTGCTTCAAGAAATAAGGATGTTTCTGTCCATAATGTTTTTACAGCTTCTACTGTTTTGATATTAAATTGTGGCACAAAAGGCTTGGGCATTCTAGCTATGAGATTGTTAAAAAGGCCCTTAGAAGTCGTAACATTTCTTTCAAAAGCAATGATGATTCAAGTATTTGTTCTTCTTGTATGTTAGCAAAAAGCTATAAACTTCCATTTGCAGCTTCTGATAATGTTTCAACAACTCCCTTTGATCTTGTGCATACTGATTTGTGGGGTCCTGCACCTATAGAGTCTGTTAATGAATATAGATATTATGTATCTTATATTGATGATTACACCAAGTATACATGGATCTATTTACTGAAGCTTAAATCTGAGGTGAGCACAACCTTTATACATTTTCATAACATGGCGGAAACTCAGTTTCAAGCTAGAATAAAATCAGTCCAGAGTGATGGAGGTACTGAATACAAGCCCCTCAATGAATTTTTCAAGGCTAAGGGAATTTTACACAGAGTGTCATGTCCTTATACTCCACAACAAAATGGTTGTGCTGAGAGGAAACACAGACATGTGGTTGAAATGGGGTTGTCTTTACTTGCTGAATCTAATATGCCCTTAAAATATTGGGATGATGCGTTCACTACAGCAACTTATCTCATCAATAGGGTGCCTGCTAAGGGAATTGAGTTTGTTTCTCCATAAGAAAAATTAACCAAACAAAGGCCTGATTACACATTTTTGAAAGTGTTTGGCTGCCTTTGTTATCCTTATACAAGGCCCTACAACAAACATAAGTTGGAGTATAGGTCACAACCTGGAATTTTTATTGGCTATAGTTTATAATACAAAGGTTACAAGGTGTTATTGCCCTCTGGTAAAGTAATAATCACAAGACATGTGATTTTTGAAGAAAGTGTTTTTCCTTTCTCAAAGGTTGAAAACCAAGATCAGCAGAAACAAGTTTTAACTCCTATTTTTGCCTCTTCTGAACCTACTGTTGCCACATTCCCAAAATTCATCTCACAGAATAATCACAATGTGACTCCAGAAAATGAAAAGCTGCTGCAAAATGTGACTCCAGAAAATGAAAAGCTGCTGCAAAATGTGACTCCAGAAAATGAAAAGTTGCTGCAAACACCTTGTTCATCTCAACACTCCCAGAATACCTTTGACACTGTTCCATTACAGGTTGTGCAGCCACAAGTGGATACATCAACTAATTACACTCTGGATTCACCTCAATCTGTAACTTAGAGAAGAGAAGAAATGAATCAACATCCCATGATTACAAGGGCAAAGGCTGAAATTCATAAACCAAAAGTTCTTACAACAAGGGTAACTGAAGATAATGAGCCAGAAAATGCAGAAGAAGCCTTGAAAAGTGTGGTATGGAGAAGAGCTATGAAAGAGGAGTATGATGCACTTCTAAGGAATAAGACATGGACACTGACTCCTTTACCAGCAGGTGCACATGTTGTTGGAAATAAATGGGTTTTCAAAGTAAAAAGGAGTGTTGATGGAAGGATAGAAAGACATAAGGCAAGGCTTGATGCTCAAGGTTATACACAAATGGCTGGTTTTGATTTCCATGAAACTTTTCCCCAGTTGTTAAACCAACAACAATTAGGATCATTCTAACCTTGGCTCTATCCTACTCATGGAACATAAGGTAGTTAGATGTTAGCAATGCTTTCTTTAATGGAGATTTAAGTGAAGAGATTTATATGAGGCAGCCTAAGGGGTTTGAGCAAGGTGAAAGATTTGTTTGTAGGCTGCACAAGGCACTTTATGGGCTTAAGCAAGCATCTATGGCCTGGTATATCAAGGTGAAGAAGCACTGGAAAGTCTTGGTTTCAACAGTTCCAAGTCAGATAGCTCCCTTTTTATCTACAACAGAAATGGAGTCAAGATTTTCATCTTGATTTATGTAGATGATATCTTGATTACAGGAAGTAATGAAGAAATGGTGCAAAAGCTGATTAAAGGATTGGAGAAAATTTTTTCACTCAAGGATCTGGGAAAAATACATCACTTCTTGGGAATAGAAGTTAGAAAAACATCTCATGGTATGCATTTGAACCAAAAAGAGTACATAAAGAATCTGTTAAAGAAGGCCAATATGCAGCATGCCAACAAGTGTCCTACCCCTATGATAACATCACCTCCTCTATCTAGATATGTTGGTGATCCTGTTAAAGATGCACCAATGTATAGGAGTATTGTGGGGACCTTACACTATGTGACCATTACCAGACCAGAGATTACTTGCT